>CAKAOJ020000183.1:307500-907500 GCA_916701645.2 Sebastolobus alascanus
TCAGTAGATGGATTAAGGCAAGGCCATTTTCAGCAGCTAGCACTTAGATTGAAACAGCATCCTTCAACAGATCGCAAAGTAGAAGTGAGCAAGTCCTATTGCCCCGCATTCACACATGTAACATTGCCAAGGTGCCCACAGCAGAAAGTGAATTAGAGTATGTTACTGCTTCAGATAACTTACATCAGGAGACTGTTGGATGAATAACATACTACATGAACCTGTTTTCCTTTTGTCTTTTCAGGATTTTCCAATTCTGTGTCAGACTTGTTTAGGAGAAAACCCTTACATCCGTATGGTGAGTGTGCATTACTGTGTATCATAATGATTTGGAAGTTATTTTCTTGAACTGTTGATACCAGTCGGTGTGCAGGTTCAAATTTGTTCATGCTTTGTTTTACAGACCAAGGAGAAGTATGGGAAAGAATGCAAGGTATGTTTGGCAATAATATTTTAAATCTTGGTTATGCAGCACACAACATAGTTTAGCTTAAACCTGTAACACTATGTTCCAGGTAACAATATTTACATATTATTTTGCCGTTCTTTGCCCATCAGATTTGTGCTCGACCATTTACCGTGTTCCGATGGTGTCCGGGGACACGGATGCGTTTCAAGAAGACGGAGGTCTGTCAGACCTGCAGTAAAATGAAGAATGTTTGTCAGACTTGTCTGCTGGACCTGGAGTATGGTGAGTCTCTGCAACTAGCTCCTTGTAATTTGTAATTGTAGTTTAGCCTGTGTACATTTTTTGTGGCTCGGTGAAGCCATGCAAATTTAACCCTCTTGTCACACCTTGTGTTTTACAGGTTTGCCCATTCAGGTCAGAGACACTGGGCTCTCAGTTAAAGATGAGGTTCCTAAGTCAGATGTGAACAAGGAGTACTACACACAGAACATGGAGAGAGAGGTATAATTGCTTTCTGATGCAGAAAAAAATCTTTGTTGTTCTATTTATTGGGATTTCCATACAGCTATAATAGTTAAAACTATCTTGTAGGGATGTCCTGAGCACTCTTCCTTTCCCCAATTTAAAGTCCTTAAATAATGAGTATCTGCAAAGTCTGGTCCATTTCTTATTTGAATTAATTGTTTCCTACACAACAGGAAATGTTTGGACAGGGTTTAGCTTGTCTTTATTTTCAGGATTAATAAATCACTGGAAGTAACTGTGAATTTGAACCATCAGTAGCACTTTAGTGGTTTGATATTTCACTAAAATAGGGGACAGAACGGGACATTCCTAAGTAGTTTATGTTTCTTTCTAAGGTTTTTTTTTTTTTGTTATTGATCCCTTGTGTCCATTTGGACCTCTGTGTTCTTAGATAGCCAATACTGATGGCACACGGCCGGTGGGCCAGCTAGGTAAAGCACCCAGCTCTAGTGACATGTTGCTGAAACTGGCCCGGACCACTCCATACTACAAGAGGAACCGGCCGCACATCTGCTCCTTCTGGGTGAAGGGAGAGTGTAAGAGAGGGGAGGAGTGTCCCTACAGGTGAGTGACACTTCGTCAAACTTCATGCTGTGGGGTCAGCAGTGTGTGCTGATTCTTTATCTTGATTTATGTTTCATGTATGTTTTACATTAATTTTTTGAGTACTTATTACCATAGGCAAAATAAAAATTGGTGTGTTCTTATGGTTCAATTTAACTGTAATTTCCTACAGTTGTTCCACTGTTTCTTATTCTGGTTGTCCTTTTCACACAGACACGAGAAGCCCACAGATCCTGACGACCCTCTAGCCGACCAGAACATAAAGGACCGTTACTACGGCATCAATGACCCAGTGGCTGACAAGCTGCTGAAACGCGCTTCAACTATGCCCCGACTGGACCCACCAGACGACAAGTCCATAACCACCCTCTACATAGGGGGTTTGGGAGATACCGTCACTGATGGAGATCTCAAGTAAGGATTTTTATTTCATAAGAACTGCGAGTGAAGTTTACTCATTTTGCAAATACAGTAGAATGTCATTTCATTGTCATAAAAGGACTGTTGTTACAATTTTAAACCTTCCAACCTTCAGCGTTTTGGGACTTATGGACATTTATCTGTTTTTTTGCAGGAGTCACTTTTACCAGTTTGGTGAGATTCGCACCATTACCATAGTCCAGAGGCAGCAGTGTGCCTTCATCCAGTTTGCCACTCGGGCGTCAGCTGAAATGGCTGCTGAGAAGTCCTTCAACAAGCTCATCATTAATGGACGGAGGCTCACTGTCAAGTGGGGAAGGTAAGAAGCTAATCAAGAATGTTAAAAGTTAAGCATTAAGGTGTCCATCATCAACCTGACCCCCCCCCCAGACACTTAACCCATGTTCATACAGTCAAACATTCTGTGGATGCCTCCCCTCAAAAAAGATCCTCCCGCCGTCTTATTTCTTAGCTTTCATACAGCCCCACTAAGTGGAGCCACATGAGAGGAGATGTGAAGAGTGATAGTGATAATTTGCTTATTAAACGCCAGTTGGTGTTCAGAGAGCATGTGTGTTTGAAAGTAACAGTTCCAGGCTGTTAGTTTCAACCACAGGGACAACCTTAAAAACATTTGGAACAACTACCTGTTTTATTATGAACATTCAATAGAATTTCAATTTTTCGTGAAAGAAAAGTTGCAAAAATGTTTGTGTATGCTTTCAATTATAGTTTTTAGAAGGAAAGAAAATGGGAATTGGCAGGTCAGACTATGAAAAAATCAGAATAGGCCAAGAAAATTGCGATGAAAATCGGTGCGTCTTTGTAACTTATATTGTTTGTCTTTTTAGGTCTCAGGCAGCAAGAGGGAAGGAGGGCATCAAAGAAGGCATCAGTGAGATGGGCACCAGACTTGATCCTGTTCCTGGACTGCCTGGAGGTGAGTCTGCACACACAAGGATGGTTGGATTTTGTGTGTGTACGTACACATAGTGACATAGTCATATAAGTGTAATCTCTAATGCCTAAATTGTGTCATAAGTTGGTTCCTTCTCTTCTCTTTTTGCTCATATATACTAGAAAATTATTGGGATTGATGGTGGAAATTAAAATTGCGGAAATGTATTTGTTTGTCATGTTGTTTCTTTAATTAGTTCTATTTCTCTTTGTGCTGTAGCTCTTCCTCCACCGCCAGCTTTAGATGAAGAAGCTCCTGCAAACTACTTTAACCTGGACCCTAGCACCTCTCCTGCGGTCATGAACATTGCTCTGCCCCCACCGCCAGGCATCAACCCTCCTCCTCCAGGTAAAACCGTAACCATGATCTGATAGATGCAGCTTATATCGCATACATAGTAACACATATCAAACATCCCATTGACTTTATACTACTATTAACTTTGGTGATCCTGATCTGTTATTCTAGGTTTACATCATACATTTTTGCAAAGCTGCTGAGAAGAATTTATTGATCACGTAACATGGTGCAAATGGTAGATGCCTAATGGTCTTATCCTTTTTCTTTTCATCTGCTCAATCAGGTTTTGGCCCTCCGATGTTCCACCCCATGGGTCACATGGCTCCACCTATGCCCCCTCCAATGAGCATGAGACCTCCTGGTCAAATCCACTACCCCTCCCAGGATCCTCAGCGCATGGGTGCCCATGCTGCACATGGCTCACGTCATGGCGAATAGCTGCTAGAGTGAAGTCATACTGCAATTAGTTGTCATTCTTTTCCCCCCTAACGTCAAACCTGGTCAGGTGCTTTCGCTTCAGATGCCGTCAGTGAGCCTGAAACCCGTAGACTACTTCTGGGAGAAAAACACAGTTATGTCTTACTGGATAACATTGATTTATTATGCCACCTGGAGTGCAGTGAATGAACTGAACCAGCATCGTCTGTGTCTGGAGAGACGACCGTAACCAGGATATTACAAGATGACCTTGTCACCACTCGCAGGTAAAAAAGTACCAGAAGGGGCCAATGCGACCAGGGCCGTGTGGTTTTTACAGGCTCCTGTGGTTGGAGCCGTTGTACATATAAAAAATGTATACTGTCATACTGTTAAACTTGTATTTGTCACGTCGTGCAACATGGAGTAGAGCATTTTTAAACCTGTTAATTTTCAGTTCCTTTTTTTTTATTTGACACAATCTGAATATTCCACAGCATAATGACTTTGTTTATTGTAAGGCTTTCTTTGAATGTTATTTTCACTTGTCATTAAAATGACGCGATTTTGTCATCCATCATCTCGGAGTGCATGTTATTCATTAGTATTTGTGTTGTTTTTAGCTGTTGCGAAAGGGCAGAGTTATCTCCTGCTATTGCTCTTACACAATAGTAGGAGATAAAGATGTAGAGTCACAGTGTGAAAGTTATCAGATGGAGACTGGGAGCGGGGACAGAAGGGTGTCTGGTATTGACATTGATGGGATCAGATACTGCTAAGGATAACAAAAGGGAACGTAGGTAGAGCTGAACACCCTGTGGCAGCATTGTCTGGGACTCTACTGTGGTAATGAAGTGATTCCAGCAGTCTGGTCAAACCACTCAGCAGTAGCAAACCACTTTATATATCATGCAGGATTGGGTTTTCCCTCCCTCTCTCTCTCTCTCTCTCTCTCTCTTTCTCTCTCTCTCCTGCAGTGCCTACTGATTAACAGAGGGATCATCTTTTGTAGGAAGAGAGCAGCAAGCATAGGTCAGTGCTTCAGTCTTTAGCTGGTCAGCCCCTTTTCATAGTTCATTAGATTCAGGCTGGTAATCAATTCCCCATCCCCTGGGTGCTCTGTTGAAGTTGGGCCGTCGACACAAGCGGTCCAGAGCGATGCCGGGCAGTTTCTGGGATTCCACTGCCTCGTAGCCAATCACTGGGATCGCCCTCTTGGTGGCCATAGCTCCACCGAACGGCAGGGCAGATCTGAGAGACAAAGAGAGGGGTTGTTACTAAGCAGAGTGAATGCATTTTGTTTCCTGGCAGAACATGACCCTAGGTATCGTATGGCTCGGGCTACTTCCCATAAAGGGGGGGGAAACTTTTAAATGATACACGATATCCAGTCTGGTCATCTCTCTGAATTTAACTGGTGTTAACAGTTGAACGCCACCCGGGATTCAGGATGGGTGAACTGTTTCTACTTGTGTAGCAGCTCTCACCATTAGAGTTCAGATTTAATTAAGGCTTCACTATTTCATAATGATCTTAAGGGCGTAAACAGATCCCTCCGCGGGGTGTACCGTTCCAGACCGGCTGGCAAAAACGGAGTGATTGACGGCCGTAACCGAGTAAAAGTCTTAATTTGTCTTTCATATATTCTCCATTTCTCCATTTGTCCAAGCTTAACCTCTATACCGCCTGGCTGGTGTGACGCAGTTCCTTGTGTGCCGTGAGAAAAAGTGATTCCCTTTCGTGTGTGATCTGTCTTGTGGGGTGGGGGGCGGGGGGGCAATAAAAGCTGGCAGCCCCCCAGTGGATCATCTTTCAAGAGCCAGGGTTCAAAATAGCATCACGCAGCCACACTCCCAAGGAGGTGCAAGCCAGAGATTCATTTTCAAACTGTGGAAACATGGAGCGGAGCCGAGGGGAGAGATGATTGTGATGGATAACATGGTTAGGTCATCTGTGGGTCTATTTGAAGACGGGCGCAATGCCGTGTGCTTCCAACTGAATAGGATTCAAGATTTATTTGGGTGAACTGAGCAGCAGCAGCAGCAGCAGGCAGATTTACCTGTTGAAGCACCTGTAGTTGGAGGGCTCTAGTCTCTGTGGGAGCTGGGGCAGCTGGGAATTCAGGACGTTCAGGAACTCTGTGTTGTCTCCCAAAGCTTGGCTCCATGGGGATGAGTAGGATTTGGGGATTATTGTTGTGTTGAACTTCTCATGAGGAACTTCCTTCAGAGGGCCAGAATATCCTGAAGGGAACAAGTCTAATGTCATTGATTTAAAAAAAAAAAAAAAGTGACCCACAGCTATGGGTAAAGTGAAAGCTTTGTTACTTTAATTCTGAGTATTTTTCTTTTAAATTCGTTGCAAGCTAAATAAGAAAATTGGATATTCCTTTGCTTTTGACAAACCCCATTGGATAACTTGAAAAAGCAAGCCTATGCAAAGCACAAACAGATCTAATATTCATTTAAATCTCTTTGACGTCAGTCCTGTCAACAATAGGAAGTACAGTAATTAGATCTCAGTGTGAATCCCTGATAATAAACAGAGCTCAGCTCACTGTCAGTCAGGACAAATACACAACAGCTCTCAGAAAAGATGGTCTGGACATAACCGCTTTCTGCAAACTATCCTGGCACTGACAATAAGAAAAGTAATTTATTTGCTCAATACATTTCTACAATAAATGAACACTAGCAGACATACAGTGTTCATGCATTGCCCAAGCATTTGGCATTGCGGCGAGCTGGTACTATAGCTTGTGGCAGTCGGTGGCTTTTCTTCACCGTGTATTAAGATTTACCTGGAGCGATGAATTCGGGACTGCCCTTCTTTGCTACAGTCTTCTGAAGGTTCATGACCAGGCTATGCTTCCCAGGGATGGAGAAAGCCTGGTTCTCTTTTCCTCCCTGTGGATCCGGAATGATCAGTGGGGGAGTAACGGCCTCTGAGTAGACCTGGGAAATGGACAGACTTAGATTTCTGTGAACTTAATGTCAAGATGCAGCAATTTATTTGTCTCATACTCCTTTTTTTTTTTCAACAATGATTAGAAAAAAAGAAACATAAAGGATACAATTTGTAAGATAATGTGAAAGTGCATATTTTTGGTATAGGTAAAATGAGTAATGTCACATTTGTGCTCTGAGATAGACACTCTGGACAGACCTCATCATCCTACTGGTCTTTCTTTTAACTCTAATACTGTAACACACTTTATTAAAGGGACACTCCACCGATTTTACACATGAAATTCGGTTTACTAGTAGCAAGGAGTACCACCCAGCCTGTGAAAACAGCTGTATGTCATTCCTTGACTCCAAAGGGAGGTTTCCAAAAACATCCCTGATAATGTCGTCATTTTTTTCAGCTTGGGTTTGAGACTTAAACATTTTAAGAGAAATCATGCATTACAAACTGGGGCTTGAAAGAAGTGGGCATTTAGGAGGCAGTTAAGGCGCCACAGAATTGCATTATGGTAAGTGTAGTTACAGCATTTTTGGGGGATTTTGTCCCAAACTAAAAACTTAGGATGCCTCTGTTGCTTCGATATTGTCCATTCAAACTTGTCTCTTGTGGGTCTGCCAATTTAATAAAAGTGCAATAATAAATAGCCGGAGTACCACTGTAACATCTCGCCTTACAAGAGTCAATGTTTGTTAAACACCCACACAGGTGTTTTCAGTTAATCTGTCTGATTAGACCTCTGCTCAGGACTGTGTGGGCGTGTATAGACTGTAATTGAGTGACATCGTCCTGAGTCTCCTGTTAGCATTGTTGCACCTGTTAGGGCGGGACAAAGTACACCTTTATCATTCTGATTGGTAGATGGAGATGGAGGTCGAATCAGCCAGAAGAACACCTGTGTGGCTGTACAGAGGCTTTAAGGCTGTTCCTGTCTGTTCTGTCAGCCCATGTGCAATTATTGTGGTAAGATGTTAAAAGACTGTTGCTGTACTCCTACTGAAAGGTCAGAGAAGAATAACAAGCTGTTATTAAGCAATAACTGCATGCCAGAAACACATCATTTTGGGTGTGTATAGGTTGCAGTAAGGTCAGTGGGTAGGAGTCATTGTGTGCTATTCTCTCATTTCCTTACAGTGTTGCTGTTGTAAACCCCACGGGCAGCGTTCTCCAGGGTGAACCTCTCCACCCTCTTCTGTCTCTCCTGAAACATGCGAGAGCCTCGGTTAGACGGGAGGTTGAGCTCCTCCATCATCACGTCCTTCGGAACGCTGATCTTCTTTCCGAGGTTCAGACCCTCTGGCACAACACCGCAGACAAATGGAGGTGCTTTAATAAGTCATTACATTTAATATCCTTATGCATTTTAAAAATGGCAGTGTCAAGAGTGGAGAAATATATATTTCATGCTGTGTTAGTTGGCTCTAACCCTGCATAAATGCAACATGACATTTAGTTGTTAATGCAAAGGCGATGATAAGAGAAAACTTCCAGACATTTGGAAAGAGAAGGGAAGTAACACAGACTAATAAGGACCTTTGGCAAATCGTAATGTCTCCTCTGATCTTCTTGTTTCTGTCAACTTTAAACAGCTGAGGGGCACCGATATAAAATATCCAAACCGTGTGCAGCATCACTAAGTTGGTATCCGCACAGCTCAGGGTCTCTTCTCGTGTTATACCGTGGCACAGTGGAGGGTCTGAAATAGCCTTGAGATGATGTCAAGGGGTGTGTAATGTTTGTTGTGGTCCAGGGTTGCATGGGTAACGCGGCATATAAATAAAAATGTTTGGATGAAAGACTGGTGTGAGAGCGGATGGCCCTCTTTCTCACACATGATAAGTGTTGGGAGAAGTCTGGCCACCCTCGAGGAGCTGCCTTTGATCGGCCCGTGTAAAATTCAGTGGTGGGAGTCTAATTTTGCTGAGTTTAGGGGACTTGCTGGTGGACAGCTCATGGAAAACAAACAGTGCAACTGGGATGTACCCTGCTGGGATGTTTGGAGAGTTTTAGACAACACACTGGCACTCCAGAGATTTGGGTGTACGGTACCACACCGCATGTGTCCCCAACACACTTTGATGTTTGGCTCAATTACATCTGACAGGCTTGCGATCACACACAAAGGCAGTTTGAACAAGAGCGTACCAATTTGTTGACACAATATGTGAACTAATACGTGCATTAGCTTACTTCCAAATCTGTGTGAAAATGTGCTAACACAGACTGGGATCAGAAATCAAATCAGTGCATCTCAGCCCGTCCACACTTACCTCCCCTGGCCTCCTTACACAGAGCCTTAGCCTGCAGCATCCTCCGCTTAGTCACGTCATCCAGGCCCGACTGCATCATCTTCTTCTTCCTCTGATGGACACACATATTGCCATGTGAATGATTACTATTAAGGATTTTTCTAAATTGTGATACTTCTACTACTTTAATATATCATTTACCACTGCAAATCTCTTTTACTATGGTGGCTTCTTAAAAGCAAGAAATACACGCTTCTATATCAGATATACTAAGATGTACCACAAGTCCTAAATTATAAGTCATGTTAAGGGCTAAATTACTCCAGTCATATGCTTCAACTTCATGGGTCCAGGCAATGCCTTTACTGGTATTTTGAATAAGTTTTTCTGAAAATTAAAATACTTATTTTCTTACTTATGTGAACTACATTTTAAAGCGGTCTCTCCAGCATCATAGAAATGTATAATTGTATAAGTTCACAGCTCAATAAAGGACCTTGTAGCTTCCCCACTAAGCAGTGCCTTCTTTGACCATAGTAAAGGTGTAGTCACTCCCGTCACCTCAGACCTTACCTGTGTCTCCTGCCTGTCTGTGTGGCGGGTGTTGGAGCTGGTCTGGATGGTCTTGTGGTTTATCCCGTACTGGAGCTGGGATGCTTCCACGCTCCACTCCGACGCTCCTCGGCAGAGAAGGAACAGTCCGTATAAAAGTCATGGCGGGATGCCTCTGGTGCTTACCTCACTGGATTATTTTAGCAGAGTGAGGATGGATCGAGGGCGTGTTTAAAGGAGGGGGTATGAAAGGGCGATTAAGGGGAAGGGGCAAGTATAAAGATTTACATCCTGACCTCGAGCCTCTTTGATAATAAAAATCTGATCCCGTGTGTGTGTGTGTGTGTGTGTGTGTGTGTGTGTGTGTGTGTGTGTGTGTGTGTGTGTGTGTGTGTGTGTGTGTGTGTGTGTGTGTGTGTGTGTGTGTGTGTGTGTGTGTGTGTGTGTGTGTGTGTGTGAACAGCTGCCGTCCAGACAGAATGACACTGAGCTCTCAGAGAGGCCAAGCGTCCGACCACTCCGCTGTAAACATAGACACACACACACAAACTCCATTTCTATTTCTCCCTTCTGTAAAGCCCTTTGTAACTAGTTGCTTACAGACACGCCCATCGTGTGTTTCACACACAGTTTTACAGGAACTGCTGTAAAATTGAAGAGGTCGCTGCGATCAGAGGTTGTGATTCAGTTTAGCAGTTTTGGGGTCAAAGGTTAAACTCTGTGGCAGTTTGCTCTTCCATTTTTGATGGTGTGAGACCTTTGACGTCCTTTTCTTTCACACGGCTGTGACTTTTGGGTGTTCTACATACCTCTGTTATTCAGCAGATGGTAATAGATACAACAATGTCTTTGCTATTTTGTTTTCATTTATTCATCGGCATACGAACTGCTGAGAAACTCCATGAATTCTGCATAAACTCACATTTTGTGTTACACTAGAAGCGATGCCCTTTAACTTTATATTTATATATTTATTTTTCAACTCAAGTTGGTCTCTATCGAGCAGCTTTTTTCCCCCCTCAAATTGATTCATTGAACTCAGCAGGAGCCTGGAGGGAGAAAAACATTTTCCTTATCCCCGTTGAGATTGGATATCGATTTTGCACCTGCCCTGCTCCACGACACCACTATCCCCCCCGGTGGGAAGCCTCCTGGCCTCTGAAAGAAAATGTGGAGTCATCCTGAGTCACAGAAAATCCTCTGCAGACACACAATGGAAGTTGAATAGTTGCTGCCCATTAAGGGTTTATTTAAGAGCGTTTGTTAAGTAGAAAAAAAAGCATTTGCTTTATAAAAACAACCACAGTAGGTTACCAGCCTCCTTTTGACAAATAACATTTCAGCTTTTGTGTGTATCAAGCTGAGCCTTCCAGTCAATTCATTACAAATGGAGTTGTTATGACAATTGTCTGTTGATAATTCAGTGATTTACAATGCAATTTTCTTGAAAAGGACAATAACAAGATCATGAAAACGGGCCAAATTCTTGTGACTGGTGTCATCTGTGTTTGAGAGGTGGCTCCTGCAGTGTGTTCATGTCACATAGAGAGAGGAGCACCGCCAGCAGGTGCTGACAGCTGACACGGGAACAATAGAGGCCCGTTCAGACTCGAGGGCTTGTGTGATTAGGGCACCTTTAAAACCGTTTGCCCTGTTGGCCTTCAGATGAAACCTCATCTGGCTAGCTAGTCTGAGGAAGTTCACAACTCCGCAGGCACTGTCGAGAGCAGGAGAAAACAAAAAGCTGCAATATTCACTGTGTGGCTTTTTATAGCTTCACGCTGAAAGCTAAATGCATTAAAATTCAGCTTGCAGCACTGAAAGAGTCATCACTCTGAACCTCTCTTATTCGCTTGCAGGTGCCTTTGGGAGGACCGTTGGAAGTCAATCAGCTGGGGAGCTGTTCTCGACAGTTTGAGCTCCAATCCAGAGGGACGTAATGTACGGGCTGCTGTGTGAGAGTCTTCACGACTTCATCAAGGAGTCGTACGGAGATGACGTGTGGAAGCTGGTCAGAGAGAGAGCAGATGTCAGGTTGCACTCCTTTGTCACCCACGAGGTACAGTCTCTGAGATGAATAGCATAATTCTGCATGTGTGCACTGAATAGTAATATATTTGTGCTGTCTGTGTGCATGAAAGTCAACCTGTCTGCACTTTTTGTCAGCCTGTCTGCTTTTGTCTGAAGCTTCATAGCCCTGATGTCAAGAGAAATATTTTCATATGATAAGGTCTATATGTGTGTGAGTGTGTGTGTGTGTCTGCAGGTGTATAGCGAGAGTGTGATTCCCCGTATTGCAAAGGCAGCCAGTGGAGTGACAGGCACGCCCTACAACGAGCTGATGAACTCCTGGGGTGTCTACTTCCTGGGCTTTGTTGGGAAGTACGGCTATGACAGGATCCTCAAGGTGAAAAAAAGATCTCCGACTCAAAACTGTCAGAACTGTGATGTCTTTTGGTAGATGTGTGAGGAAATTATTAAATACCCACTGAGCTGTGTGTTCTTAAAACTGCTAGAGTGCCAGGGAAAGGGTGGTGGTTTTTAAAACTTTGCTTTTCTTAGTGTCTCATATATTGTATTGTGTGTCTTATTATTGAAGAAAGGAATATGTAACTCGTGTACAAATCACAGCAGAAAAGGGACACTTGTGTGGGTCAAGCTCCAAAAATGCTCATCCTAAATTGTTTTAAAAGGTTTCATCAGGGGTTATTTTCTCAGATTTTCCCCCAGGACCACAGAAGACATTATACAACTGTGTTTACATGCTAAGTCGTTCTCCCCACGACGAGTAAACTGACCTTTTTAGTCTTAATTTAATGGAGTGTCCCTTTAAAAGTGCTATAATAAAAAGGTAGAGCAACTAAATCTTAGACATGACCTGGCTGTCACCCTCTGTGTCTGCCACCAGGTGCTGGGCCGCCATGTACGTGACTTTGTCAACGGCCTCGATAATCTCCATGAGTACCTGCGCTTCAGCTACCCCAAGGTGCAGCCTCCGACCTTCTTCTGCCAGGAGGAGTCAGCCACTGGAGTCACCCTCCACTACAGGTCCGAGACCAGGAGGAGGAGGAGGAGGAGGGCAGAGGGTCGGAGTAGGGGGGGGGAGAGTGACAGACTATAAGACATTAAAGTAGAAGGGCAAACAGAGAGAGAAAGCTGTGTGATTCATTTCTTTTGGACTGATATCGAATGTTCTTCCTCTGTGACCGGTAGGAGTAAGCGCAAAGGCTACCTGCACTACGCCATGGGTCAGCTGAGGCAGATGGGGAAACAGTTCTACGACTGCGACATCCATGTGGAGGTGCTGTCTGAGCAGATGATCGGAGACTACTCCCATGTCACCATGAGGTGCACACACACACACACACACACACACACACACACACACACACTGGTGGAAAGTAACCTTTTTACACAAGTGTTGTATATAAGTACAATTTTGAAGTACTATATTTGAGTATTTCCATTTGATGCTACTTCATACTTCTACTCCACTACATTTAAGAATAAATATTATAATTTTTTTACTCCACTACATTTACTCTGATGAAGACGCAGCTGGCGTCGAAACGTCAGTCTGTAATAAAGTTGTTTGCATTAAATCCGTGTGCTCCAGTGTGCTTTGGACCTGGTCTCTGAAGTCTCTCCTGTTACTCCACTACATTTATTTGGCCGTCACAGGGGCCTTTTTTTTCTGCAGAATAAATGCATTTGGTACTTTAAGCACAATTTCCTGATAAAACTTGTTAGGGGTGTAAGAAAATATCGGAAATATCGAATATCGCAATATTATGTTTTGTGATACTGTATCGATCGAACGCAGTATTGATTTTTAATTAATAACAGTTTACATGCGAAGATTGACTAAGTCAATACTTTATTTCATTTGTAAAGAGGTGCACCCTCTCAGTGTATGTGCCCTCTCAAACTAGTGCTGGGATGTTAGATGTTACAGAGACTGAGATGAAGGCAAATGCAGATCTCACTGTTCAGATTGCATGAAAAAGTTAGCTTTTTTAAACTCAGATTGTATGTATATGTTGGTGTTCTTTATACTATGACAGTTTTCCTGAAAATAGGTTAAAAAAATTGCAATATATTGCCTTGCTCACAGTATCGCAATATATCGCAATATATTGAATCGTAACCCCTGTATCATGATATGTATCGTATCGCCAGATTCTTGCCAATACGCAGCCCTAATACCTGTGTACTTTAACTCAAGTAAGATTTTGAATGTAGCAATTTTACTTGTAACAGAGTATCTGTATTTGGTACTTTTACTTAAATAAAGGATCGGAATACTTCTTTCCCCCACATTTTAAGCTTCACTTTAAACTTGAGAAAACATAATGATGTGTACGTCTGTGCAGGCTGAACTTTGACAACTCAGCCTATCGCTACATCATGAAGGAGGATTTGGAAGATCAGGAGATTTTGCCCATCACCTCAGACTTCTTCTTTGAGGTCTTCCCCTTTAACGTTGTCTTCAGAAAGGTAATCCTTTTGATATTAAACTCACCTAATGAATGAAATGAAGCGTTAGATGAATGAACAATCACTGGAGGTATTTGATTCTTTAGGACATGGTGGTGCATAACGTTGGCTCAGGCTTGTCTACAGTCTTCCCTGATCTGGATGGGAAGAAGATCACTGATGCCTTCCTGCTGGCTCGCCCCCTAGTGGAGTTCACCTGGAACATGGTGAGACATCGCTTCACATGCCTCCGTTTAGCTGCAGCATTCTGCATATAAACAGCAGCTTTAAATGATGAGAATACTGACTTAGTAATCTGTACGCAGATCATCTCGCACCCCAACAACCTGTTTGAGATCATGTCCAAGGAGCCTGTGAAGAGAGAGAGGAACCTTCACAACCGAGTCCAGAGTAAGAGTGGGAGCCATGCAAACACTCGCAGGGTTGTGTGTCTGGTGGACAGATCACTTTCCCTGCAGTCAGTTGCAAAAGACACGCTCAATTTCAGCTTCATGTAATAGAATAAAAAAGAGCTAGAGCGCAGTAAAACACTGCTGAATTGAGAGTTTAGGAGGTCTTGCAGTTGCAGAAATTGAATTGTTTGATGTCTTGATTCAACTTAAATTGACTGAATTCGGTGGAACTGATCCCAGCCCTGCTTGTCGTCATGGGTGGAGGGTGTGAATATGAATGTTTATGCATCTGACAGTTTACCCCGTTTTTCCATAGATTCTGACTATGAAATTGCCAATCGCTGTGCTGATGTAGATGTGGAGCTCATGGCTTTCCAGTCCATCATTGAAGATGATTACAAAGGTCGTGACCTTTCTGTTATCTAAAAAGACACACAGTGAGAGCCGGGCATAATGTTGTGGTCAAGACCACCGAAACCGTGACCAAGTCATGACCAAGACCAAGAGTGTGTCGAGACAGAGACAGGACCAGTGCGATGAAACCATAGGCACTCCTCAAATTCATCTGAAAGTTCCTCCATAATTAACATGTCACATCTTGTTTGTTTTTAGAAAAACCAAAGTGAAAAAGAGATAGTTTATGATTTCATGGGGTGGTTATGCGCAGGTCTCCCTCTTGGCTGGGAGCAATGACTTTCTGAAGTCTTGTTTTCACTGTGTGGCTGCCAGGCAACCAGCAGACACTCCAGGAAGTCACTGTTCCCATCCAAGAAATAGTCCAGCAAAAAACCCACTGAAAAGTCATTCATTGTTGTTCCTTAAAGGGATAGTTTGGGTGTTTTTAAGTTGGTTTGTATGAGGTACTTATCCATAGTCATAAATAAGTCCATAGATAAATTTCACTTTCAGTTCAGTTCCCCATCGGAAAGATAAAGCGGTAAAAATATTCTAAATGGATAATACACTTAAACGGATATTGATTTTTTTAGGTGGGCATTTCATTTAGGTGGCTAAAATACATTTAGCTGCTGCCCCCGTCCACAGCAGTACATTGCTTTGCTCCCATGTAGGTACTCCTGTCTGTTTCTCCAAGCTGGGGGCATTGCCGACTGTCATCTACTGTAGATAGTACACCTACTATGGATAAGTATCTCATACAACCCCACTTTAAAAAACCCAAACTATCCCTTTAAGACAGAGCCAGGTTATCTGTTTCTTTGTGCTAAGCTTACGCTAAACAACTGCTGGCTACAGCTTCATATTGAACCTACAGATATGAGATTGGTATTGGTCTTCTCATCTAACTGTTAACAAGAAAGCAAATATTTCCCAAATAGTTGAACTGTTCTAAGTTGAACAATAATAAACTGCCAAATCCATTAGGATGAAATTGTTAGCACAGTGTAGTTATTATCTACTGCTGCTATTTAACTTGAAACACCTCTCTAAATGTTTGTCTTGTTGGCATTTCATCGCGCTAGATGGTAACAACGCTAACGCGATGGAGAGCTGGGGCGATGGGAGCCGCTGCCTAAAGCTAAAAGGACAAATGAGATTAATGCCAGAGTGGGAGTCCATCATCTTCATTGGAACCCCTGTGTAAGGCCCACAGACACACACACACACACACACACACACACACACACACACACACACACACAGACAGATATTTATTAAAACGCCGCAGTTGAAAAGTAAAACATTCTAAAAAGCAGCGAGAGCTAAACTGAATTAGGAGGCTAGAAATAAAAGCCTGGGCAGTGAATCAAATCAGGGGCCCATTCTAACGGCACTTACCATGCATGAAATGAGCTGCTAATTAGCTTGTAATCAGACAGTGCAGCTCTTGTGAGCCTAATGGGAACCCATTTGCAACTGAGAGTGTTTTCCACCGAGTACATTACCAAAACATCCCCCTCCTCTTCTCAAACATTTAGTTTTGCAAGTAAATGTCCTCATGCCTTGTATTGACAAAACTACTGAAATGTTAAATGCCACATCACACTGCTTACATTATTCATACTGTAGGCAACTACAAATGAGATCTCTCTTTAATTATAGATACTGCAATTGTTATTTCTAAAAACATTTTTTAGCACTTATTATCATGTCAAGTCAAGTCAGTTTTATTTGTATAGCTCAAAATCACAAAACACAAATCTGCCTCAGGGGGCTTTACAATATGTACAGGATAAGACACCCTCTGTCAGTTACAGTTTAACCCTCTCATCGGATGAGGAAAACTCCCCCAAAAAACCTTTTAACAGGGAAAAAAGAATAAAATGGAAGAAACCTTAGGAAGAGCAACAGAGGAGGGATCCCCCTTCCAGGATGGTGCAATAGATGTAATGTGTACAGAGTAACAACATAATGAAAATACAACATAGACAATCCATATGACAAAAATTAATACATATAATGTGAACAGATGTGAGAAGGTGGATCCAGAAGGATGTCAAGCAGCTTCCAGGCATCGCCAAACAGATAGAGCCAGAGCAACACGACCTCCTCTCCATGCCAAATAGATAGAGCCAGAGCAACACGGCCTCCTCTCCACGCCAAATAGATAGAGCCAGAGCAACACGACCTCCTGTCCACGCCAAATACATAGAGCCAGAGCAACACGACCTCCTCTCCACGTCAAATACATAGAGCCAGAGCAACACAACCTCCTCTCCACGCCAAATACATAGAGCCAGAGCAACACGACCTCCTCTCCACGCCAAATACATAGAGCCAGAGCAACACGACCTCCTCTCCACCATGGAACCTAGAGAGAGGAGCAGATTTTTGTTTTTTTGTTTTTAATTCAGAGTTGATTCACAGTTATTCACAGTTATATCATTATCAATGTTGTCTTTTTTTTTTTTCTTTTTTTTTCGGTATGTGTATGTGTGTGTAGGATGGAGAGTCTGGGTGCGATGTTTAAGACCGGCCTGTACATCAATGACCTGAGCATGCACGACTCCAGCAGAGACCTGGTGCTGGCAGGCACGCAGCAGTCAGAGGAGCTGAAGAGAGCTCTCATACAGGTTCACCCTGCCAACGTGCAGCTGCATTTTATATGTGTGATCAGCTCACTTGTCACTGTGCATTATACAAAGTTGCTCTGAAGCCCTTCTTTCAGTCTGACAGCCTCAGATCACCCAACCGCCCGCAGACACAAGATATAAGACATATAGACGCAAACTTACAGTGTTATTCTGTTTTATTCCCCATTGTGAGCGCAGGAGCAAAAGAAGTCGAGTAAGCTGGAGGAGAGCATGAAGATGTTGGACTATGAGATGAAGAAGACTGATGACCTCCTGTACAGGATGATTCCCAAGCCAGTGGCTAAAAGGCTGCGCAAAGGAGAGCCGGCTGTGAACACTTGTGAGGTCAGGCTGACACTATTCGCCGATGATTTAACACCTTAAGTACCAAAAGCAACAGAAGCAACAGTTTCAGTCTTTCAACATTTGCAACATTTGCGGCTCTCTGAAACAATAGCTTAACATTGTGGGAAATGCACTCATTCACTTTCTTGCAGAGAGTTAGATGAGAAGATTGATACAATTCATGGCTGTTGCCCAATGTAGATAGTGACTGGGTACCTAACCCCCCCCCCCCGCACACACACACACACACACACACACACATCCATATAAATCCTCTGCATTCTTACTATTTAAGACTTTCTGCTTAAGTGAAATTCAGGTGGATTGAGAGTGGCTTCCTGATGGTGCATAACAGCATGGACACAAAACATGGCCTCTTAATGCCTACCTCATCTGTGTGTGTGTGTATGTGTGTGTGCAGTATATATCAAAATGCCTACTCATCAGCTCTCTTATCTCTTTTCTCCCAGGTGTTCTCAGATGTGACCATTCTTTTCAGCGACGTCGTGGGATTTACTCGCATCTGCAGCCACATCACTCCAATGCAGGTGGTCTCCATGCTCAACACCATGTACACGCTGTTTGACACGCTCAGCGAGAAGCACCGCGTCTTCAAGGTGTTGTGTGTGATTCTCCTCCTTTAATATTTAATATTCCATACATACGTGCCGCTGCGTGAGAGCTGCTGTTCCTTCCTCTCTTTTCCAGGTTGAGACCATTGGAGACGCCTACATGGTGGTAGCCGGGGCTCCGGAGAAGACAAAGTATCACGCTCACAACATCTGTGACATGGCCCTGGACATGGTGCGCTCCATAGATCACCTGAAAGACCCCTCTAATGGCAACCACATACAGATTCGTGTTGGTGGGTACAACGTGTGTGGATGAATATATGTGTGTGTTTATGTTTGACCGAGTGAAGTAACGTGTTGTTCTGGTCGCAGGGATCCACTCTGGGATGGTTGTGGCAGGTGTGGTGGGACATAAGATGCCACGGTACGGTCTGCACGGTGACACAGTCCACACCGCATCAGCCATGGAGAGCAATGGAAAGGTAGGGAAGCCAAGTCGGTGCATCTACTGTATATATGATGACTAAAAGTAATTTTTTTTTTTATGATTTTGACTTCCTTTATCTCATTTAGGAGATGCACATTCATCTCAGCAGCGCCACCTACGAGCACCTGAAAGGAAGCCACTTTATTTTTGAAAGAAGGGGCACCATTACCATCAAGGTTAGGGGTCAAAACTGTTACCACAGCAACTACACTCACCACATTAATTGCATTCACTCAGCCTCTATGACAACATGTAATTTATATGATTGTGCGTTGAACACACAGCGGCGATGTGGTTCAGAACTGTAGTAAACAAGTAAATACATGTTATCTGCACATTATACACAACCTGAAAATAAACATTGAGGCTGTAATCTGTGTTAACGGAAGATTTCAGCCATGAGACATAATAAACATTTCTGAATCTTAGAAATAATAATAACTCACAATGTTTTGGCTCTGGGGAGTCAGCACACTTAGTATTCAGAGTTGGTAATTGCAGCTTTGCTTGTTGATTTGCCAGTCTGTTTTATCGCCGGGTCTGACTTTGAGGCTGTACGTTCAGTGATAATGCCAGCAAAGTGACTCCCAAAAGGTTCCTACGGCAGCTGATTGCAGGCGCCAATCTCAAGGAAGCAACAGCGACTCATTTTTCATCAGGGAATTCTGATTATTGAAAATCTGCCACCTGCCATTTTACTCCACTCCGTAACAGAAATTGTGCCTCTGAGCGCACGTCTTTGAATATTTGTGCACAAGTCAGACACCTTTATGTCTAAAACTAAATCTCACTTTTTTTCTTCTCTTTTTTTTCATTTTTAGGGGAATGTTGAAATCGAAACCTACTGGCTGAAAGGAAAGAGAGACAAAGATGGGAACGCTCAGGCGGCGTGTCCTCAGTTTGAGAGTCAAACCATCATCAAGGTCAACATCACCGGCCCCGAGGCCACAGGAGATATGGAGGGACTGGTAAAAAAAAAAAATCAACTTAGACATCCTTGAATGGTTTACACTCTCTTTTGCTTCATTGCCACCATCATCACCATCATCATCATCTCTGATTCACTGAGTCTCCTTCTGTCTTTGCCCCCAGGGTTCCACACTGGTGGCAGGGCGGGACAGGGATGATGTCAAGTCTCTTCACTCTCATCGTATCAAGATGGAGATTTCAGGCCGTTCTCTGGGGGAGTCGACGAATGAGTGCCGGGTGGAGGAGATGTCTGTTCACAAGGTGAGAGGGACCTTTAATGACTCTAATGTAACTTCTAATTATTTTTCTTTTCTACCGTCGCGCTGATCCTCCTCCTATTAGTGCTGTTGTACACATGCTGCTTTGTTATCGGTGGGATTAAATGAACTGCTCCTTTCCCCAGTCCCACTATAAGGATGCTTTGCAGGACGACCTCCAGGACGCCCACCTGGAACTGGTGTCCCCCGAGTCTGACGGCAGAGACTCCATGATGGAGTCCCGTGGCAGCTCCTGTGACTCCCGCCTCTCCAAGAGTGCAACGTGCTCCGTGTCGTGAACCAAACAGTAGCCAGTAATTCAGTTGTAATACTGTTTCTAAAGCGCTTTTTGTACAACTCAATATATGTTAGGCCACATGCCAGATAGGAATGTTGTTATTTTGGCATCCTTGTGGTGATGCCATGACAATCTCTTATGACGTATTGTTTGTACATGGCCTAGTCTGTAATGCTTGAAATTTCTAGTGGCCTTTGCAATGAGTTATGTTGCAAATCATCAGTGCTTATTTAGGTCTGATTATACAGAAATAAATCGCAGCTATCATTAACTTCACACATAGATCAGTTTGAGTGAGCAGTAGCTTCTCCAATTAATACCTCACATCAGTCACCTCAAAGTAATAAGCTATAACTTTGCTGTATAACATGTTTTTAATACCAATAAGTGGTCACTGCCACAAGGTTCAACTGGACGCAAGCTCAGTAATATCCTGTTTGTTCTGCTGCACCTCGTAGATTTGACATCTTATTTCATCCTTGGAAGAAATCCCTCTGTATCTCTCCCCTCGTCTCTCCTCTCTCCTTCATCCTACGTGTCTGGATTCATTGTTCTATATCAGTCAAATAAACAGCCACGGCACAATGTAAACGCCTGTCAGCTCAGTGAAAATAAAGCGAGATGACTGCTGAGCCGTGTTTGTTATTGTTTGTCTTGTCACTCAAAGGCATTTGCATTCAGACTCACATTTACATTTATTTTACACTTTTTTTTTTTTATTGGAACACATTTCTTCATGGATGAGGATGTATGGATATGTGTGTCTGGTTGCTACTTGCACCTTAATGCCCTTGTTTTTTAGCTTCTTAATGCATCACAACTTTATTTTTGGTGATTATCCAGTGTTTGAAAACCCTGCATCATCAATCAAACACAGGAACAAATCAATATCAAATCAACGTCTCAAAATATCATGCTTTGGTTTAAGGAAGGTGTAATTACTCTCCGCTTCACGGTGCTGCCACACATCCATACATGCCACTAGAACAAGAGCAGTGTAATCCTAACACAATTACATTGATAGACAGTCAAATATCAGTCATCCTGGTCCAGTGTCCCAGTCAGACGACGTTCCCCACTGACTGGCTATCAGAGGAACTGCACTTATAGGTGGCGTCCTCGCGGTCCAGGCTGCATCCGTTGGGCGTGTGCGAGTCTTTAGGCAGTGGACCGATGGAGCAGTGGAAACAGAAGGCGTAGAAGAAGGCGAGCAGCAGCAGGAAGCAGACAACACAGAAGATGACGACAATCAGGATGGTGTGCACTTGCAGGTGCACCTCCTCCCATGGGAGCAGCGTGGTGGTGGTCAGGAGGCTGGAGGTCGTCAGGGTGGCGTTGAAACTGGGTGGGGGAGGCTTCGTGGAGGGCAGGTGGGCGACTTCAGGCATGATGTGAAAACTCAGTTGGCTTGGGGACGCGTTCTTGCAGCTTTAAGGAGAAAAAAAAACTGTTTTGTTTACCACACGCACAGATGAACACTCACATTAATGAGATACAGTTGTAATTTCAATTCGAGTAGAGTTAATTATGTCTAATGATAAATCAGCCTGCCAACAAATAAGAACAACAGCAAAACAAATAATTATTTTGTATGATTTTCACATTAAAACCATTTCTGCGCAATAATGAGCCATGTTACAAAAATATTAATTTGAGCAACATAAGTATTTTTAATTAACCTGCTGCTTTTAAGCAGGTTAATTATCTTTCCAAAAAACAGACACAGTGTCTTTTGTTCTTACCTGGAACGCGTTGTGGTCCTGTCTCTCTGAGCAGAGCTTTCTTTTGATGAGCAGAGCTTGGGAAAATGAAAGAAATGGAGGACAAGAGAGGGAGGGCTGGACTGAAGGAGAGAGGTGGCTTATGGACCACGAATAACAGGGATGGTTGCCTTGGCAACACCTGCTGAGGGGCCACTTGCATTGAAGTGACATCATATCACTTTGGGATTAAGACTGTGTTTTGAAGTATACATATGGAGGAGGTATTGATGGATGACGGTGAAATTAATTTGAAAAATGCAACTAAATATGTACAACTATAGTTTACATAGCTTATGGAAAAAAAAGTTCTTCTGAAGCTGTGAAAGAATAATAATATCTGCTCAATCAAAGATGAGATTTGGAACAAAATGAGTGAAATTAGAGTGTGTCAAAGCACTTATTTGTAAAGAGCAGCCCTGTGATTAACCAGGCTCTCTAATACTGCCACCTGTTGACAAAGAAGCAGCACTGAACAACATACTGCACAAAGCAAACTCATCTCCCCACCAGCCCTGCTCCTGTTCTGTGCCGTCTGCTCTCTTTCAAACAGCCATAATGATCCTTTAGTACAAGTTGTAATTGGTCCTGCACCCCCCGCTGTGCCCGCTCAACAGGAGTTGATGACTAAAAAATGTTTTAGGACTTGCACCAAATTTTAGTTGCCATGGAGATCAACACAATATTCACTCATTTTTAGCGAGTAAACCGGCGAGCTGTTTTTCCCTTTTTCCTCATGAATACCAAACAAAAGAAAAGAAATATTCATTAGCGTAATTTCATGTAGAGGAGGACACAGAACAAAGCCCGCCAGCTGATGTGATTTTAGAGTGCTTTCAGATGGTTAATTACAGCTCCAGACAATAGAAACAAAAAGATCCATTAAATACAACTGCAGCTGAGTAGAGCCAAAATGGCTGAATAGAGGCCTACACCAAGGTCAGAGTAAAGGACAAATATGTGCAGGGAGACCACAGGGCTGCGTGGGCCTTCAAGTCGGGGGGGGGGGTTCTGACCGGTGTCATCCCAGTGGAGATGACTGAGGAAGTCTTCTGAAATCAATGATCTGCACAATCTTTATTGCAGATCTCAGAACAGAAGGTTAAGAAGGATTTCACCTCATAAAATAATGAGAACAGCAGAGCTCACAGCTGGACATTAGAAGTGTCATATGGCCAACTACCTCAGTGAAGAGGGATCCAGACAGAGAGAGAGAGAGAGAGAGAGAAAGAGAGAGACTGCATGCCACGTAATCGTCCCAGAATTAACATACAAAACAAACATTTTGAGAAAGTCTCTCTGATGTGAATTAGTCAGCCTCTCTGCGTGTAATTTCCTGCACTGTTTGCTCTGCTGTGCCTTGAAGATTTGATATCTTGTTCTGCCATGCGAGTGTGAACACTCTTCTCCCTCTCACTCTTGCTTTTCAATTAGCCTCTCTCTCGCTGTACCATGTAAGTGCTTGTCACCGTAGTGTGGAGAAGCAAGTTGACAGCTGAGCAGGAGTGGATCGGCTTGTTATTGTTCCCCTTGTCACTCACGGGCGCGTTGACATTTACAGTCATATTCACATGTTTCCTGTCGTTCCCTGACAGTTTTACAAACTATTATTTGACCATTAATATGTTGTTGTTTGTGCATGAATGTTTGGAGAGTTTGACTACTGGTGAACAAGAAAGCAAAATAGCAGAAATGACAAATTATTTTATTGTCAAAAATCTCAAAACACATACTTTACACTCACACTGAACTGGTGTCTATGTAACTGACAAACCCCTACACGGCTACACACTCAGCTTCTCGGTGTTTGAGAAAGCACACAGGTTCACCAGACAAGGATTCTTGGGATAACGGGACAAAAACATACATTTTTTAGGACAGAACAATGATTAGTAAGTGCCTAATTCACTTATTGTAGCTAAAATATGTCTTTAAATTAGCTACATTTGCAAAATATCCATAAAAATGCCACAAATTGTAAAAACAAAAGTCAAATCTGTGAGGGGAGCAGGATCTGTCATAGGTGAAGTGTGCTGATATTAAATGAAAATGAAAATGATGCTGATATCTCTTTAATCCCTTATGGGATGCTGGTTCTGTGTTGTTTTGAAACGCTGGTTCACTTCTTCTTGTTCACAATGTTGTTGCAAATCCAGTTCATGCCATCCTGTCGGGGAAAGAGAAACAAAAACTGTCTAAATCCATCCAAGGATAAACCATCAAAACCATCAAACTAAGCACGTCAAAGAGGTTGTTGATAGAAATAAAGTCTCCATTAAAACAGTTGATTTTCAGTACAGCATTGTAGAGCAGAAAGGCAGGCAGCACTTTAATGTAGTGAGGAGAACTCAGTGAATCAAGGTCTGACCTGAACTCCCTCCCCAGACACAGCTGAGCAGGCCTGGATCTGCCACTCGCGGTCCCGGTACGTGTGCAGGTTGAGTCCCTCAGCGATCTCACTGGCCGGTGATGCTGTGGCCAGATCCTGCTTATTGGCAAAGATGAGCACTGGAACGCCCTTTAGGTTCTCCTCGTCAATCAGCTCGGACAGCTCCTGCACAAATTTGTATATGTGTTAATGGAGTTGACTTTCACGTCAGAATGAATATGTGCATGCTGAACATCAAGCTCACCAGTCCCGTCTCCTCAAACCGCTTCTTGTCTGCACTGTCAATAACATAAATCTGAAAAAAAACAAAAGTGTTACATTACAATTAGCTGAAAAGTAAACACAGAAAGATTCATTAATGAAAAGTTTTCTTTTTGGCCTCGACACTTTAAACTCCTGAAGGAGTCAGTGACTCTTTTAGTACACAGCAGCTGCTGCTCCTGTACAGCAGCCAAAAAGTCAGTCAGTTAATTGAGAACAGAAGATACACTTGTCAACCTTTCAAAAATGATCCACGTTAGAGATTTACTAACAAGTTTCTTCATCAAGACACAACTATAGTGCTTAATTTGTGCATATATGTGATACTTTAATGTCTAGGATGACTAGGAACCACTTTGTAAACACTAATGAGGAACCAAATACAGAATAAATTTACTCCTCTCTATTGATGATGTGTCATTTCCTTGTTTTTGTCGACCAATAGGCTTGATGGAGAACCCCCCTCCCACTCTACTGATTAGTTAAACACAATATAGGTGTGCAAGGTACTGCTGAATGCTGCCAGTGACCCTGATAAAGACCTATGTTGGTCATTTTAAACAATTATTGCCATGTAAAATAAAGGCATTTTATTTTTGTTTGCCTTGGATTATTTTTGAGGGAGACTTGCATTTTATACTTTTTTGAGACCATATTCCACCCAATGCAATGAGCCCTTCACAAGACTGAATGAGCCCAATACACCTGAAGGATCCAAAGAGCACCTGTATGTGATTACAGCAGCGCTTCTACTCCACTGTCTTCACAGAATAAAGTAAATGTCTTGTATTGTAGGGGGAAAAATGAATGGATTTGAATTAAGATTAGTCACTCACCAATAGGTCTGTGTTTTCCAGGTACTTTTTCCAGAAGGATCTGATCTTCCTCTGCCCTCCAATGTCCCAAACGTTGAGTTTCATGCCATGAGAGGCAACACTCTTTATGTTGAAGCCCTGAAGAGAAAGCTGGAGTCACCGTACTGCACATCACTGCCTTCAATTTAACACAGTTCCAGTACGTAGCACCCGGAAAGCCTTGCAAATAGTTATGAAGCAATTCAATTAAGTGGCAGAGTACTAGTGCACACAGGTGTGTGTATTAAATGAATCACTGTTTGGTTGCTCTTTAGTAACCTTGTTAGGTATCAGCAGAAGCTCAACATGTGCTCTATTATAAGGAAGTGGTCACTGTGTTAATCCGGCGCCGTTTCTCATAACGCAGCTCCTCTCTGTTTCAGTCGGCGAGGTTGTATAACAACTTTATCCCGAGGGCCAGCTGAGGAGCAAATCTGAGGATAAGGCCGGAGGGATCAAGTGTGTTGTATGTGTTTATGTGTCAGGTGTGGTTTAGCTTTGTGGTGACTTGTCATGCTGCACAGCTGATGAGCCGTCACACTCGCCCAGGACCTTACAGTACATCATGCTCCTTGTCTTGTGAGAGTAATGCAAGGGTGTTAGATAATCATATTAGAGGTTAGGTAATCACATCACAGGAGGGTGATAAAAAAAAAAAAAGACCTCACTACAATGTCAGGATCCTCTCAGAAGATGTGTTGCAAATCAGGAAGGTAATTTATTTCCTGCTGAAAGGTTATTTAACATACGATTTAACAGGACGGACATCCTCAAAAAAAAAATTCTGGTTGGTGGTTAAAGCGTGTGCACTGTAAGACCAATCATTTCATTTCACGGCGTGTCAGAAAAGCAAAGGTCATCTGAATCCCATTACTTTGAGCGACAGCATGCACTGGTCCAGCTGGTCTCACAAGATTAGATACAACCCCCCCCCCTGCCTTTCATAATGCTGGGTTACTTTGCCATGAAAATGCTAAATATCTTTTGAAAAAAGCTTCATCCAAACAAGAGAAATCCATCGCTGTATCACTGTTTTTGCAGTGACGGCAGACAAATTGATCTTTAAAGAGTGTTGGTTAACAAAATGTTGAGGGTATATTTCTGGCAGATGCACCCTGTTTATCTAAAATACACTTAATGATGAGCGTCAGGTAATGATGTTATAAAGTGGCTCAGCTGTTCATGGTGAGATGACTTAATTAAAACGAAGGGCACAAAAACATCAAGCGTTATCAGTCAGTGTTGCTTCTTGCTTTATTATGCCGTACAGTAAGTGACTTTCATGATGTGTTTGTGTGTGTGTGTCTGTGTGTGTGTTTTAACACATAACCTTCCCTCACCTGTGTTGGTGTGATGGTGTTCACATCCTCAGAGGCGAGGGTCTTCAGCAAGGTGGTCTTGCCGGCGTTGTCCAACCCCAGCAGCACTATCCTGACCTCCTGCTCTGTGGATCCCTTCAGTTTCTCGATGACAGAGAGTAAGCCCTGCATGTAGGGAGGAGGAAGGATAGGGCAGACCATTGAAGTATTGCATCCTTTAATATTAGTACTTCTCTCCTGTGGAAGTCATCCTTGATCATGACAGGTCATTTTGTCATTGGATATTTAAATTTTATAATGTTTGGTTGTGGCTCAGCTATTTTTAACATGATGTTTTTGGATGAGAGAAGATCTTTCCTTTCCTCCGGGGTGCAACGTTTCTTTGAAATACTCTGGAACATCCAACATAATATCCGCAGGTAAATAAAAAGACATACTTTACACCTCAAAACTGGTCCCGATGACCTCTTTCTGATTTGAGGTCAAAGCTCCTCTTACATACAGCACTGCTGACCACACGTGCCCGTCTTGCTCCACCCACCCACCAACCTCCAGCCCTTCTTCCCTTCCTGCTGTACAGCTCCCACCCCCCATTCTTTAGGAATTAATCTGTTGCTTCATTTAGAAAAGCACTGGTCTTGATTAGAGCTCCATTCATATAATGGTGCACTGTTTAATGTGATTAGTCTGAAGCGAGGTTGCGCAATCACAGACTGTCGCTGACAAAAGAAGCGTTGTAGCTTTAAACATTTCATCCAAGATGAGTGCAGTGTATGTGTGATTAAGTGTACATCAAAGAGCATTAGAGGATCCATTTAGATGTATCATCATGAACAACTCGAGCAATGAGATAATCCAACCATCACAGCAGAGCTGCATCTTAACAGCTACTAAATAATGTAAAATAGTTACACACTTTTGGAGCCATAACCACCCTGTAAATAGTTCCTTCTAGTATCAAACACATATTGAAGGTTCACACTTGGTGTTGTAAGTCCCGTTCCTCCAGATCAGGCCACTTACCTTTTGAGCTTCTCCCATGGTGGCGTCTTTCCTGTGGCTTGGCTGGAGATCTGCAGCTACATTCTCCAGTGAAGCTCACACAGGTGTGTTAGATATCCAGGTCACTCAGGTTATAGCTATCCAGAAAAAGGTACCGGCAGCCGCTGTCTTTTTCCCCCTCTTCCTCCTCTGTAAACTAGTGTGGGTTAAGTGCTATGTGTGTATGTGATAGTAATGTCTACCTGGGCGTCAATTGCTCCTCACCGAGAGAGGGGGAGGGTGGATGAGACTGGGATTAGGAGGCCAGAATTAGCCCTAGTCATCCATGCAAAGGCCACCCCATCCACCCTCCCCCCTTCCTCTGTCCATCCCTCCATCTCCACTTTGCAGTGGCTTTACCTGGATTATCCTTTAGCCACCTGCTGTAGGAGGAAACTGAATAAACAGTCCTTCCTGACACACTAACACAAACGGATGAGGAGGAAAATAGAAAAAAAAGTTGAGACATTTTGCCATATGGCTGAGGGGAAAACATTCTGTTAAAACAAGGGCCCTCAAAGCAGCATGGGGAGGTATGCATAGAGCTTAATACACTTCAAAGGATTACATCATGTTGTTGAACCAGGGAATTTATTATTTATTATGAAATCAACTCTCAAATCCCACATCCATCCCTATCTTGGAGAGGAGTGGATAGCATTATCATCCCATATATCCATTACATGACAGCCGCTATCTGTGTGGGTCGCTGTAGTTCGCTGTGAGCGGAGCATTCAGTGGGATTAGTTTGAGCACGCTTGTCCTGCGTCTGGATTAAAACATTTCTAGAGTCTTTTCCTCAACTGAACTAGCTATCTGGTCAGTGGGTGTGGTTAACATGTAAACAAAAGGATCCACCCCGGTCTGGAAATGGCTATATAATCTTATAACCTCTGCTGATCACACACACACTTAGCCTCAAAGATGGAGATTAAAGGGGTTTATTTCTACATCAAACACAACAACAGCACACTATGAAACAACAAAACTATTCATTATTTTAGAAGGTGATAGATTTAGGACTCTCTTGGCGTGAATGGAGCTGGACCGCCACTCTGCTCCTCCCTTGCCTTCTTCCTCATCCTCTCTCTGTGTTTAGCTGCAGAGACAGAAAGGTGGAGGTGTCATACTTGATAATGTGCATAGAAAGAAGTCACATCTGTAATTCTAAGATTAGCAGTATGCAAAAATTAAAGAGCAGTTTGACGGTTTAGGACATATGTTTATTTGCTTTCTTGCAAAGATGAGCAGATCAATACCACTCTCGTGTCTGTAATATATACAGTACTGGAGTCAGCAGCCATTTAGCTTAGCTTAACATTTGCTAGCCTGGCTCTGTACAAAGGTAACATTAACATGTTATAACTTACACCCTGGAGTAACATAGCCCTACAGTATGTATATCCATCATCATCTTTTGCATTCAAGACAATATATTTGAGAAATAAGAGGTGCCTTAGGCTCCTGTGTTGTCTAATACCACAGACAACCTGAACTGAGCTCTTTACCATTGTCTCTTTTCAGCTTGAACTTTATAGCCAGCCCCATAACCAAGACCAGGACCAAAGCGGAAACACCACAGATCACCAGGATCAGCAAACTCTGGTCTGGAAGAGGACACAGTTGCAAAGGCAGAAACACAAACAGACAGTAAAGACACACGCTGTCAAGGGTTATTGTGTTGTGCATTTTATTATTCATTAAATGTTTCGGCTGTTTCATTTTCAATTCAGAAATTGCACAATGTGCACTATTTTCAGGCTGGTTGTGGCTGTGTGAAATAAGCAGGGAGAAGTCTACACTAGACTGTGTGATGTCTACTTACTCGCTACAGTGACACCATGTGGCGAAGACTCGTAATTGCCACACGAGCTGTTCACAAAGCAGATGTACTGGCCTGCTTGATGTGACAACACATTTTTGAGATGTAGCTCGCTTTCATTTCTGCCTTCCGGGATTTTCTTCCCCTTCAACATCCACCCAAATGTAAGAAACAGATCGGGAAGGTTATGGACACATGTCAGAGTGATGTCATCACCTTCATTCAGCTTGGATCCAGTGCTGTTGACAGAAACCTGAAAGTCTGATGGGCAGGGTGAATATTTATGTGGAGGGAAGCAAAAGTGATATTGTTAGGCAAGCAGGTAGTTGTCACATTATGTGTTTAGGTGCGCTGGTTACCTTTTTTGCAGTTTGATGGACTATCTGAAGGTACTATAGGGAGAATAGTAAGCATGAATACAGTCACAATCAGCATTTAACTTACAACAGAGCAAATCTGACACATCATTTTAAGATAAAAAGTAACAATATAAATGCACCTATTCTAACATATTCTACTGAGTAAAACAATCAGCAATACACCAGTTAAGAAGAACAATCACATTTATGAGCATTTACACTATTTTTCAAGTCTCCAATATGCTTGCCATGTTCGATTAACCTCATTGTACTACCACCATTCCACCACCAATTACTGTATCTAATGTACCATAATGTAAAATTCATAGGGTTTATCTTCAAGTAAACAAATGAAAAGAAACATGGCACTCACCATCGATGCACTGTGCAGAATTGTTTGAGCAGAGTGAACAAGGATCTAAACAGAGGTGGACAGAATAGCATTAAGAACACTATCCTTTTCATTTTACCTAGCAATTATTTATATTATACAATTATTATACAATGTTTTCAGGTAAATTAGCTGCTACATAACATTTACAAATGCAGTTTGTAAATAGAGTGAGAGGTTTCGGTTCATTTTTACCTGCCTGAGTTTCTCCTGTGTTGTTACATCTCAGACACTGGACAGGAACACAGGTAGAGCCAGCGCCAGCTAAAATAAAGTAATGAATAAATACAATAAAATGTATATATGTAGAGCTAAACAGGCATATATCCATAGAGAATAAGAATTCAGAAGTGGATCCTTACCTATGAGGAGATGACCAAGCAAAAGATATAGGGATACCCCTCTCATTCTCTGTTGGAAAAGACTCATATTAAATTGCTTTAGCCTAAGAATACGTTTAGAATAAGACTCCTCATACATATCAGAATCTCTACATATTCGAAATAGAAAATGTCATAGCACTCACGCTTATATTAAATTTCATTATAAAGGTAGAAACAAATGCTCAAATGTTTTTCTTATTACCTGTGGTGGTGTTGTCTCCTCACGCACAGAGTTGAATGATGACCTGCTCTGTTTTGCCTAACCTAATGGTCTTTGCGTCAGAACAGGCACAGCAGAGCTGATTGTAAACACTGATACCAATGCAAATAAATTCTTCCCTGGAACTTAATGGCAGAAACAATATCGCTGTTTGTGTGTTTTATAGATGGGAGTGATGGCAACGATGACAGTTAGGCTGCTGCTGCTGCTTTTTATGTTCCTGGATAACATTTAGGTTAAAATGATGGGACTTTTACACGTTTCACAATGAGAACGAGAAATAGACAGAGAGACAGATACAGAAATATAAAACAGAGACAGACAGATGTATGCTGCAGTATAACCTGTTATAAGCAAAACAGTGGTTTACTTATGCAAACTATCCACTGCCTTTGCACACACCATATAATGTGGCACACGCTAGGGATAACTGCTCAGAATTTTTGGGATTATGGCCAAATTGACTGAATATAGAACTGAAGCTTGGAGATACAATATTATATTTCATTGAAGTCATCCTGGGCCTGCACACACAGTAGTTATTCTTGCAGTGGCCAGTAGAGAGTGCTGCCGTTCATCCATCTTTTTTCTTAACACCCATCCCTTCCATGGGTGTAGAGCAGCCTATCCCAGCATGCATTGGGAAAGAGGCAGGTAGCACAATGGAAAGATTGCAAAACACAAACACTATCCCAGTGCTAAACCTAACAGCCGAAAGGCAACTTAGAGTTTTGTTTAATCAAACTTGCATGTGTATGGGCTGTGGGAGGAAAACAGAGCATCAGAAAAACAACAACACACATACAAAAGGGGAACATGCAAACTCCACATGGAAATTACAAAACTGGTTTGTGGATTCAAATAGCCTCAAAGTCACATAATAATTTACCGGAATGAAGATCAGGTTGAATACACAAAGTAGGGCGGTGTTGTTCCCCCATCAATTTGTGTTTCCTGTTACCTTAATTATTTTATAGGCCATGTTAAACACACACACACTCTCTCTCTCTCTCTCTGTGTATATATATATATATATATATATATATATATATATATATATATATATAATGTTATTATTTTTAACCATTACTTCTCAAGAGCAGCAAATAATGTTTGCCACTTTGCAAAAATCTTTGCACATGCAATCCTGCTAATTGACAATATTTCACAGGTGCGCAGTTAATTAAGACGTCCTGCAGCTTCACCTGGACCCTCAGCTTGTGCGCATGTCAGGACTCAGCAAACAGGTGACCTCGAAGCTGTTAATTAACTCTCACCTGTAAACTTCGAGCGCTTTCATCTCTCTCGTCTTTACTCGCAGTGTGTTTGTTTCCTCGAAGATGTTCGCTTTCAGAGGACTTTATCACAGGTTCTCCCACTTGGCAAAAGTCACTGCGAAAAAGCAATTCAGGAAGTATGACAAATGGTGCACCACGGCCACTGGCATCATGGCGGACAAGAAGGTAAACATTTCACACACAAGCAAGTTAACTGGAGAGTGCATGCGTGCTTTAACAGTTTTTGGCAATACAGAAAGTGAAGTGCACAATTTGCACTACTTGCCCACACTACTTGGAATATATTTACATTAACTGAATTGCTATAGCTGTAGAATAATACCAATAAAGATGAACTCCTGTTGCTCTGTGTACCAAAACCTCATGAAAATCAGCTCACAACTTTTTAAAAACTATTCTGAACAGTGTAACATGAGGTTTTATTTTTGTTTTACAAGAAAAACTTTAATGTTTGAGAGATATAAAGTTGAAGTTACTCCTACATCTTGTAAATGTTTTGAGAATGAATTTGACTGCATGTGAGGATTGCCATCTTAACATAAGTGAATATCAGAAGGAGGCATTGTGTTTTGTACTTTTGATGTCTAAATCTCAATGACTTCTGAGTTAAAGGAAACTTCACTGACTAAAAAGAGAAGAAAAGTATGACACATGCTTAAAAAAAACACTGTCTCAGATGCAGCACTGCAGCTGCAAAATTGCTGTCTAGATTTGTATAATGGTTGTAAGCCGTGCCAAGCAACTCATACAGTGACTGTACATCAAAAGCAGAGCGAGTGTGTTTGTCCTGTCTGTGTTCCCACATCATAGTGTTTCTCAAGACGTGGGCTGAGAGCAGTTTGATCATAGTAACCATACTTCCTCTTTTGTGGCTTGTTGCTATGGCAAGACTTCCCTTTCAGGCAGGAAGTGACAGGAAGACCCAAGTGATGAGTTTGTGTGCGTGTGTATTAAGAGTGTGCATCATGTTTGGGTGGAGCACTTTACTGTGTCCCCTGACAGTGTGCACACCGCATAAAAACTTCAGCTTGTAGTCTGAAGTCTGAGCCACCATGGCGAAGAACTGCAATGCTCTGGGGATTCCTGCTGGCCACATGGTGAGTTAACTTGGCAGCACTCTTGTTCGGTTTGGTTTTGTTCTGCAGCTGTTCTTTGGAGCCGGTGGTTTGTTTATACTGTATAAAGGAAGAGGCTTTATCAGCACTTACAAAAGAGGAATTTCAAGACTGTGAGTGTACTGTGAGGAACAAGTTGGCGTTAAGTGTGTTGAATGCCAGTAAGTTTTAGCCCTGTAGTGGTTTGGTGAACAGTAATGTCTTCTTTAAAATTTGGACTACTTTATCAGTCTGCTTTTTTAACCGTGCCCACATTACTGAGTTGACATCCAGGTCAGAATACCTAGATGTCGAGCACGGCAGAGCAGTTTCTTGTGTTGGCTTGTATTGTCTGTCTTAATCCTCAGAAGTGCCAGAACCAATCAGACTGTGTGGCTAACAGTTGGTTGCTACTGAAAACAGACCAGGCCCGCTTGAGTCAGAAGCGGAAACCAAGCCATGCCTGTTTGCCAATCTGTCATGTGTAGGCTGAGTTGGCTTCGGTCTCCTCCGTGTGTGAGACTATCGCTTTTCTTGAATTGGTTCAGCTCCTGCAAAAGGTGTGAAAGTGTATTTCAAAGATGTATTTCGCAGGGGCAGAGAAGACCTGGATAAAAGTGTCTCTGTGTGCATTTTGTGTGATTGCAAATGTTCCTGTAATTGGTGCTGCATCAGACACTTCCCTCACACAGTGTGTTTGCATATCTTGTCTCTCCTTCAAAGGATTTAGAGAGAAACCTAATCCTCAGATATTGTTTTCTGTTGCAGTGTGTGAGAACGAAAGGTGCACAAGCAAATTTGTTTTCATTACAGTCTGTGGAAAACTGAGGATGATGTGCGTGTTGGCTTCTCCTGCGAAGTGTATTTGTAGGCACCGACATGTTGTGTATTTGTAGGCACCGACATGTTGTGTCTTTGCAGTCAGAGTTTGAGCAGTGAAGTGAAGAGGTGGAGCCACAGCAGCCTCACACCTGCAGAAACTACCAGCCCATATCAACCTTATATGGGCAAAGTTTATCAATTGCCAAGAGCTGTTGCCTTTGAGCTGTTTTCAAGCACAGGATACTTTCTCTTTGCATGCTCACATACAGTTTATCTTCTCACTGGCAATTTCTTTAGGGAAAAAAACTTCAATATTGTGGATACATTCTTCTTGAATATTTTGACCATCTATTTTTACATAGGAGGTGGGCCTTTGTCTCATGGTTAATACTAACTTAGCTGACTGGACTCAGCCTCGTGGTTTAACCCGGATTTTTGAGTCACATCAGTGGATGCTGGGTAAAAAGTTCTCTCATTCACATTACGACATGTACCTTTCTGTATGACTCAACAGTTGGCTCAGTCATGTTTGATGTGGATACCTTATGGGTTATTCCAGAAATTTGGTCAAGGTATGCTGGACTTTCTATGAAAACCTTAACTTTAGCTAACCTATAGAGTTGATTCACACTTTAAGACCTTTCACAAAACCAACCCAGAGCTAAAATTATCAGAAAAAATTGAAGTCTGGTTTCTACAATCAAGAAAGCTGCATGTGTATGAATGACAAAGCATAGATCACATCAATTCACAATAAAGAAGACATTATGAACAAAGTGTTAACTACCAACACAAACAACAAACCAGGAGAAGTGATCAAAGTTATCTTACTGGTATATGATTAAACATTAAACAACTTGTGAAGCAAGATATTTGTCATTTTATAGACTGTGTAAAAATATTTCTGTACAAGCACTCAGATAATACCACTTGATAGGTGGCATAATAGTCTCCATTTCTGGAGATGTTGAATGTACCTCTATAGTTTCCTTAATCTTATATTTACCCAAATGGCACTCAGAGTGTGAGTGACAATGTTTCTTTCAAGTTTATTTTTTTATAAACTTTACACACCAGTGTACACTCAGAGCAGGTTACAACTCACAGGACTAACCTACACAGACAGACAAAAACATTCAAATTCACACCTCTGGGCAATTTTAGAGTTGTAGACTGTGGGAGGAAACCAGAGGAAACCCAGACTGACATAAGACGTGTAATGGCCACACTGAAAGGCCTGTGAGCCACTGTGCCACCCTAAAATAATATTTCAGTCTTAGCGGATTCTTGAACAGGGGCTTTTGTGTTTGAAGGCCTTCCTTGGAACTTGAAACAGATCTAGTTAACCTGCTGATCCTCTTTTCTGAAATACCGCCTCAGAGGGTTTTGATCAATACCTAGGTACCTTGATACTTGAGTAAACATGCAAATATGGTTGTCAGCACAGGTTTGTGTGCAAAGAGTTTGCAGAATTTGTTGGCAGTATTTAACTGTGAAATAGCCCGGCTTGAAACTGAACTTTTACAAGATGAAAAGCTGAATGAGAGAAATTGTCACCAGTGTCACAACCACTTCCTGTGAAAACAGCCTTGACTGATTGCACTATGTTGTTACATAGAGGAAAAAAGCGAAAAAAAAAAAAAACATGCAGCTGGTGTTCACATTTCACTTCCTAAATGTATGCCTCTGTGCTTGAGTATACATGTCTAGTTTCTGTATTAATACTATGTGGAGTACACTGTGCTACGTGCATAGTAAAACTGTTACTGTAATGTTTAAATGCACTGAAAATCCCCACATTTTTGTCATCAAAGTGAATTTTTGTTCTGTGACTGCAGCATCTTAGAGAATAGGTATGAATTTAAATCCAATTCCTCTTTGATTTTTATGATTCAACCATAGGAATTATCACGGTATACCATACTAGTCCATGAAAGCCTCATCTTATCAGATGTTTTGTTTTAGTGCTGTTCCCTGCCTTATCTCTCATCTCTCTATTCGCAGAGCCAGGCAGTGTCAGATGGAGGTAAGCATGAACAACCAACGTGACCATCCCGCACATCTCGCTTTTCTCCGAACTGAAAACGTGTCTGTGCACGACAGAAGAAAATATCTGGTTCAGTCTCGTTCTTGGTCATGCTTTTCTATGCTGATAACTGGGTGTGTTTGTGTCTGGATGTGTTGTAGAGTTGAACATGTTTGCACGGGGCAGTGGAGGTAGCAGCTCCAGCCTGCCAGGGACTCCGGGCGGAGAGGCCGGCCCGGCCAGCAGTGTGCTGGGCTGGGCCGTCTCATTTGAGAAGCTGCTGGAGGACCCCTTTGGAGTACGCCAGTTTACGGTGAGACACACTCGACACACAAGGTGTTATGTTGTAATTTTGAGTTCAGGAATAATTCAAGTGTTGATGTTTTTTGGGACCTCTCACGAGGCGTGCCATATTTGCTCATACACAGTGTATGTGTGTTTCTCTGCAGTCCTTCTTGATGTCTGAGGTGAGTGCGGAGAACATTTTATTCTGGCAAGCTTGTGAAAAGTTCAGGAAGATCCCAGCCAGCCCCTTGGACGAGGTATGATGGCACTTTTACTTCTTTACATGGTGAATCATCTTACCTGTCATTTGTGATTCATTATGCTGTTGTGTGTTTACTCTCCATACGCTCCCTTTTTATATGTCTTTTTTATAAATACTCATTAGGATTTTCTTGAAACTTATTTTTGTTGTAGTTGAATGTTTACAGTGAGGGCAACTTGGTTGCTATGTTGCTATCTGTGTAGCGGTCAGCAGGTGCAAAGTTTGTTTTTTTTTGCTTTGATATGGCTTTTATTATGTTGCAATATTTTGATATTTAGTTAATAAGCTTTAAGTAGCATTAATCAACAATTCAGTAAAAATTGTATACATTTACTGTTTACCTCAATGACTGGTGTAGCTGTTTTTCAACCATCCTTCTTTTTAGGGCTGCAATGATTATTTTCATCGTCGATTCTTTTCTCAATTAATCGATTAGTTGTTTGGTCTATGAAATGGCGAAAAATGTCTATCGGTGTTTCCCAAAGCCCAAGATGACGTCCTCAAATGTCTTGTTTTATCCACAACTCAAAGATATTCAGTTTACTGTCATAGAGGCGTAAAGAAACCAGAAAATATTCACAATTAAGAAGCTGGAATCAGCGAATTTTTACTTTTTTTTTTTCTTAAAAAAATACTCAAATCGATTATCAAAATAATAGCTGTTGTGTTTCCAGCTGAAAACATCAGCGCGCTCCATCTACAACACCTACCTGTCTGACAGCGCTCCCTACTCGGTCAACATCGACGACACAGCCAAGACAGAGGAGAAGGACCTGATACAGCCCACACCCGACATGTTTAACAAGGCTCAAGCACAGGTCTGTTTGGAGTCCACACTCTCATTTTTTAGCTCAGTAATACAGTGACTCATTGTTGGAGCCTCCGCTGACGTGTGTGAACAACTTTCCCTGCTTTGTGTCAGATATTCAAACTGATGAAGATGGACAGCTACAGGCGCTTTGTGCGCTCTCCTCTCTATCAAAGCTGCACCTTGGGGAACGTAGAAGGTAAACTTCTTCCTCAGCTCTCTACAGAGATGGGCCGCATTGGATCCTGGGAGGAGGTGGCCACCAGGAGCCCCGTAAGTGACAAGAAAGTAGAGTGAAAGGGAGGACATGGTCTGAGGGACAGGGAAGGGAAAAAACATGTGTTTTAATTTTGCTGTTATGGCATTTCTTTCATCACTGTCTCAAACAGAGTAAGTCGACAGACTCCAACAGCTTGCCAGGTGGCAAGAGTGCCTCGGAGAAACAGCGTCAGAAAAGAGGATCCTGGGGAGGTAGTGGCACATCTCGTGCTTCAGAGTTATGCCTTGATGTACATCCTGTGACTTTCTCACAATTCCTCTCTGGTTCTCTTTTTGTTCTTTTCCTCCATCGATTACAGTAGATGCATCGAACATCCACGGTTCAGTCTCCAGTAAAGAGTCTCATATGTCTGTCAAGTCGACCAGCAGTGTGGAGCTCGGCTCCCTCTACAGGCAGATAGAGGTCAGTGCATATGTGACAGTTGGGCACACATGAATGACAAATGCCATATTCAAGGTGACAAATCTCACAATTTAGGGGAAAGTCTGCCATAAAGTGCCTTACTATATTACTTTGAAGTATATTTTTATCTCTTGACTAACTCGCTCTGCTTTCCTCTCTCCATCTGTGACGTAGAACGGCAGATCGAGTCCCCGGTCTCCAGAGCAGGGTGGTGGAGGTGGGAGTCGGCTCGGGGTGGAGGGGGGCTACTGCTGTGTCTACCTACCCGATGGCAGTGCCTCCCTGGCCCCCACACGTAATGGGCAACCCATCAAAGACATGCTGGCCAGCCTGTGTGAGAAGAGAGGCTTCCCGCTGAAAGATGTCATCATCTACCTTCATGGCAAGGACAAGGTGAGCACTTAGCTGCTCTGTGTACAGCACCAGCAACAACAACAACTTTAAATCAAGAAGTTGTTCAAAATATCTACTGTATCACACTTGCAAAGTTGTTTTGCAACAGGCAGTGTGAGAAAGATGACTACCCTCTTCCTGTTCCAACATCCTCTCAACCTCTCACTCCCTCTTTTCCTTTCTGAAACGTTGTGAAACGTATTCGAAAGTATTACCAGACAGTCGACGCCTCTGAAAGTCACTTCTCTCTGTCTGATACACCTTTGCTCTCTCTGCAGCAACCCTTATCGCTGGACCAGGACTGCTCCGTACTGAGAGATCAGCAGGTCTCTCTGGAGCTCAGGGTGACGTTTAAGTGAGTCAACTGTGTCACTTCCTTTTTTTTTTCTGTCTTTGTCACCCTCAGCAAGCTTTCACACCCCCGTCTCCACTACAGCATGCCACTTCTCACCATATCAGAGGGAAGTCCTTGTGTTAGCACCACAGATAGATTAGTCATCATTTGTATTGAATACATTATCAAATGGCCAAATTAAATTGGATTGGGATTTCCTGCCAAGATATCATTGGGTGGCAGATTTTTCTGTGACGACAGGCTTTATGTGACTTTATTTTAATGGTGCTGTACCACTACATTTACTGTTTGGGCTCACTGTGTGAGGGAGGTTACTGAAATGCACGTGTGTTTCAGGCTGGAGATTGCTCTCACTGGTAAGACGATGGGGATCATGGTGAAGTCCAGTAAGACGCTGCAGGACGCCCTCTCTGCGGTGCTGCAGAAGCACCATGTCAAGCCGCAAGAGGCCCTGGTCACCATGGTGAGCGTCTGTGTGTATGAATAAAGTAGTTTCCTCAGATAAGTATATTATTAAGAATTACTTTCTATCAATTGTAAAGGAATAACTTAACTGGTTACTCTGGTTTGATCAAACATCTCACTGCAATAATGTTATGTGGAGCTGCAATGATTAGTCGAACAATCGATTAGTCAATCGACAGAAAAATAATTGCCAACTATTTTGATAATCGATTCATCGTTAAAGTAATTTTTCATGCAAAAATGGCAGAAGATGCTGTTTTCAGCCTCTCAAATATGGCGAACTCCTGCTTTTCTCTGTTGTATATCATATTAAACTGAATATCTTTGAGTTTTGGACTGACAATACAAGACATTTAAAGACATCACTTTGGACTATTTTCTGACATTTTATAGACCGAACGATTAATCTAGAAAATAATTGGCAGATTAATCGATAATGAAATAATCGTTAGTTGCAGCTCTAATCTTGTATTTCTAGTGAATTCACATTGATGACTCACCTCTACTTTTCAAAGCAGCAGGCTTGTTTGACATTTTTAAATGTACTACTTTTTTTACAATTCTGCCCGTTTGTCCTGTCAGCACTCGTCTGCCTCTCCTGGTTACAGCAGCCGTTGCTAGGCAACCGTTTACACGTCACTGTGCATGTTAATATTGATATTAAACCTGTAATTGTTAATTTGAAAATGTAATGTGTTGCACTATCTTGTTAGTGGAATAAGTGACGAGGATTACACCGTCTTTGTAATGCATTAATGTGTGTGTTCTCTGTGTTATGCATCAAAAATGTTCTGTGGGGTCTCTTCTTCATCCCCACAAAACAACTGATTGTGTGTCAGCATCCGTCCGACATGTCTTATGTCCTTGTTCATTTCAGGTTGGAAGCGACGAGCCCGTGGACATGACCGGCACTGTGTTCAGATTGGCCAATAAGACGCTACGGCTTGACAGAACCAAAGGTTAATACACTTGACCTTTTTAAAACCCAGTGTTTTACTTTAATGGAAACCAGAGAGAATCATGTTTACATAATTTAATAATAACGGCACTGCTCCCCCAGAAGCACAAGCAGCCACAGGATGAAAAAAAAGCTACTCGGCCAGCGAATAAATGAAATGAGTTCAATCGAATCAGATAAAGGCACATTCGAGCCCTGCAGCCACTGTTAGTTGTCGATGATGTGGGTGATGCACCGGTGATGCTTTGTGTGTTTCCTTTTCTGCTGCCTGATCCCTTGCTGCGCCTTCTTATTCACGTAATTGTTTCTTAATGGAAGAAGAAAGTGTTTCTGCATTTCTTGCCTCTCACTTGCTCTTAGCTGGGGGCGAGGAGAAAGTCTTTTTACTGTCCACTTTAGTTCCCGTGGTTTTCTACATCACTGTCTGCATGTTCCTTTTTTCCTGCTCTGATTTATTTGTACGCCTCTCTCTCTGTGTCTTCATTTTTCTCTGTGGGGTTGAAATGTCTGAGTCCATTTGGTTTGTTGAGTGCTGTGCCACTTTGAGTTCACTCACCTCATTTCCCAACCTCTAAGAGACCAGAACCAACTTCACTTTGGATCAGTGCTCCACACCTCAGCCCCATTCACTGTGTTTAGGATTCAATTAGAGTGGTTGTATCCCAGGAGGACCAATTTAATTCTTGTCAAGAATATTTTATTTGGCTTATATCAGCGTTGAACACAATGGGGCATCATCAGCAGTCCACTGAATACTTTTCTACTGGAAGTGAAAGTACTGTGGAACTGAATTGTATCTTTTATGTGGTTTGAACAGGAAGAGACCAGACGAACATTTCCAGAGGCAGTGGTTCTTCTGCAGCCACACAGGTGAGGTGATGTTAAAACTGCTAAACATCAAACAAATCGTGTTGTCATCAAAAAAAAAATGTACAATACCGACAGTCATTCATACGAGGCAAGCTCCTGAGATGCTCTTGGTTATTATCTAAATAAGAATATAATGAAGGTTATCATTTGAAAGCCAAGCTATGTGTGAACAAGGGAGTGATATTGGACACAACCTTGGTGACAACCTTCATTGAGATTGTTTTCGGTCTTGTGTGCGTGCGTTTGTTTGTCTGTCCACGAATAATCTTGCATACTACCGGACCCATCAACCTTATATGTTTTTGTGCTCATTTATGACCGTATGCTCAAGGACTTTTTGAAAAACTTTATTTATACCGTCATTGGCTGCTGATTCCTCGCTACTCTTAACCGGCCGGTAGGGGCCGCAAGTCATCAACAACTACTTCAGTTTGGACTCTTGTTTCCGCTACGAATTAGGAATTGTTCCTCTCTCAATTTGCACGCCTAGGTACGACAATTACATGTACGTATGTATGTATAGCTATTGCTTAACACATGGTAAAACTGAACCGAGCAGACAATGGGGCGCGTCTTCTCATGTCGGCAGAAGGAAAGCTAGTTAGCTGTTAGCAGCCGGTGGCTAGCAGTGTGTGTTTGGCTAAGATGGTGCAGACCGCTGCATAGATTAAAATGAGCGCGCATCTTTTGCGTGAGACGTGCGAGTGAAAAATGTGTCTGGTATGTTTGCAGTGCACTTTTCTAGTTATATTCTTATTTGAATAATAATTACCAAGAACATGTCAGCATTTTGCCTTTTTTGATTTATCTATTATATAGATAACTTTCTTTTGTCTGTTTGTACATAGGGGATAAAGTAGGGGATATTTTTGCATCTATGAAATGTGACGCCTTGCATTCTGGGATTGATAGCAGAAAGTAATGTACATACTATGGACACTCTCTTTCATTCCATTGTGGAAAATTCACACGCAGAATTTTAACACTTGAATACAATGGCTGGTAGTAAATATAGTGCACTATAGAGTGAATGGGGAGCGTTGTTGGACACAGCCTAAGGCTTCTGGACACCACCAGATTCCTAACATTTATTTTTGATCAAAAGATTTACTGTGTGATTTCTAGAATGTGTTGTCTAAAAATGTTACTAGGATTTAAAACCTGTGAAACTTTATTTCGTACATTGCTAACGCTGGAATTTATTTTGGTCATAGGCAGGAGCGGGGAGTACAGGTTGGGTGGAGGCCCGAGCCAAGACTCAGCCCAAGCCCAGTAAGAACCGCGAAATGGACGGTAGGACATCTCAGCAGTATCTAGTACGGTTGTGCGACATGGCAATATATACTGTAAGATGATAGATATTGACAACCGTCAGAGATTTTTCCACAACATTTTCAAGCAATCTATAGCAATATTAAATGTAAAGAGGTCCAACACAAAAGAGCAGGACTTTTTTTTTTAGTCACGTTTCTCAGTTGTTGACAAAACAATCTCTCCACAGGGTGCCTTTAGAAACTGTTCAGCATATCACATAATCTTTCTCAGCAGATGGAAGTACAAAAAAAATCAAATTGCAATTACACGACGACTGGGCAAACTCCATCTGCTGAGGAAAATTGTGTGATATAATCAAAAGCTACCAAACAGACCGAGGGGTGAGATTGTTTTTATCAGCTGCTCCTTTTATGGTCAAGAATGAACTTTCAGTCTCAAGTTTCTCAGTTGAATTTCCAGAATAGAAACTATATTATGTCATGCATTCATTTTGCAAAAAAATTGTATATACCATGATAGAATATTTTACTATTTAACAACATAATTGTTCTATATTTCTAAAACTTTATCAAGAATAAGTTGTGTTGCCTTGTTATACTCCCAATTATAAAATGTAAATTCCTTAAGCAGATAAAAAATAGCAGTGTTATTTATGTATTTATTTGCGACAAATGTCAGCATTAGCATGATATTTTGTGTGCGTCAGGGTTACTGGACCTGCTGTCGAGGGCTCAGTGCTACAGGGTTGATGACCAGCGAGGCCTTTTGACCAAAGAACAGCTGGAGGTCCCTCAGTTCCTGCAGGTGGCCTCAGGCCAGGGACAGGACGCAGAGCCAGACCAACCCAGCGCAACCAGCTCCTCCACTGCAGACTCCAAAAAGACGTCAAGTTCAGATGGAGCAGCGGAGGAAACTCCGGACTCTGCTAAATCTGAAGCCAAAGACGTAAGGGAAACATCAGTTTGAAAGACTTTTGTGTGTGTGTTTGGGATGGACAAAGACACAATCCGAAACTACAACAAACATCTCACAACCTCACGAGACCAGTCATGTCAAAAGACAGTGGAAATTAGTCAAGCACTTTTTTATTACTGTTTACAAATAAGCTCTGAGACAGCAGTGTGCTACCGTCTCTGCTACGGATAATTGGCCTCTTGAGGCAACATGTAAAGAAGAAGAATGATCATGGCGAGCATTCAAAACACTACACATGTTAATGGGAAGAATGTTTGCTATGAATTGTTTAATGTATCCAAAAATGTTTTTGAAAAGAAGTTTTAGCTAAAACATTTGACCCTGAAGCCGATGCGTTTGCTTTAGTGCTCCCTGATGTTGAACGCTGTCCAGTTTGCAGTTCACATTGCTTTAATATCTCACATTGCAGTCATGGTTTTTCTTTGACTCTAAGCAAAAACATGTTTCTGCACAGGACTGTCCAGAAGGGGGGTTTCAAGTGTATTGCACTTATTTTTTTTTCCTTAACTGTATTTGAATTAAGATTATTGAATGTATTTACTGAGATGAGTTTTTAATATTTTAAATTCCTAATTTTCATTTTGTGTGCTTACTTGCTATTTTCAAATGTGTGTTTGTGGTACTTAAATGCCTTTTTGTTTGCTGTGATGGCACTTTTGAGAAGCCCCGGTCAAGTCCTGTTTTCCTGTCACCTCAGGGTCCAGATCATGAATTAGTAATGTGATATTAAAGGGGAATGAATCAGATGATGTGATCATCAAAACAATACCCCACTGGGTGTAGCCAGAAAATTAAAGTATTTTATGATGAGATGGTATCATTTCTGTCTGTCTTTGTTGTTGGGGAAAGATGACAGGTTTCAGCTTTTAGCCCTCTGTGAGGAATCTTTTGGATGAATCACTGAGGTCAGTTTCTGGCTTGACATGCTACGTGATTTGGTTTTCTATGTGGTGCAGCCGGACCCCGCTGCCCCAGTGAACGGGCTGTATGACTCGGGCAGTGTTTAGGTGTCAATTGTGACTAGCTTTGATTACATTATCTTCCGTTTTCGTGTATCCTGGTAGAATAACATCCCTCTAAATGCCGTCATGTAACGATGTCATTTTTGCACAGTGACGGTGGATTATTTTGCCGTGCTGTGATTGGCTCTTTATAGCCAATCACTTGCTTCATCTGTCCACAGACTTGTTGCTGGAAGGTGTTTTCCAGTTTTAGGAGCCTGGGAGGACCATTATTGGGTGTATTTAGCTATTGTATGGGTTACAAAACAAATGATGAGTCATAGATGGAGTCATCCACATGGGTGATGTCAGCAGCATGCATATTTCAGAGTACGTGACACAGTATGGAGCATAGACTGCATAATCAGTGGGGCTTGGGAGGCATCTCATTCGCCCACCTTGTAGATGTGATTGTCTCTGAAGTAATTAACCTGAGACGGTGAACAGTGTGCATGAAAACAGCACAATATGATACCTGTTTGTCACACCCACAGCTTCCGTCTCCCAGCCTGGACACATTAGCATACATGATTGGCACACCTGGCGTTATATGTGTGTGTCTGTGTGTGTGTGTGTGTGTGTGTGTGTGTGTGTGTGTGTGTGTGTGTGTGTGTCCATGCATGAGCGGTGCGTCGGCGGAGCTATGAATGGGCAGAGAGGGGTGTGCTCTCACAGACACCATAGCAGCAGTGAGATGAGGAGTGCCATCTACTCCACTGCACGTCTGTACTGAGAGGAGGAAGAAGGGAGAAAAAGGAGGTGAGTGTCTAAATTTCCCCCAGGCATTTGACTAATATCATTTTTTGGGGGGTGATCGCTGTGCTTGTTCAGTCAGTAGCTGTGTCTGCCTGCCCTTTCTCTCTCTGTCACTCCCATCATTCATTCTCTCCTCCTGTCTGTCACTCAGTGCATTTCTTTGCTTGATTAAATGTCTTATGCAGTCTTGAGATAAACCCCTTTATCTCCTCATTCATGGAAAAGCTCACATTTTGTGCAGTTCTCCTATCTCTGGTTTTTTTGTTATTTGCTGCTTTCAGTAATCTACATTGGGATGGATAACAAACAGGTTTTGTATATCTGTGAAGTGTTTATTTTCTGAACTCAGTGCACTGCTAATGGGAGCTCTGAATGGTGCTTCACTGTGCCTTTGAGAGTCCTGCAGAGGAATACGTAAGTGGTGTAAAACAAAACCCATCCATCAGATCAATGCTTGCACATTAATGTGCACTGAAAGATTCTGCTCAGCCGGTGAAGAACAGACTCTGTGCGTTAAAAATAAAAACAATAGTTGCTTCATTAGTACTGACTCGGTTATCAGGTGAGATACACAGCTGTGATTCAGGCTGGGAGCAGCTGTGTTGGTCGACTACTGACTTAATTCATCCAGCTGGGGAGAGTTGGAGTGTGTGTGTGCGTGTGTGTGTGTTTGTGCGTGTGTCACACCTGAGCGTGGCTGCGCAGACAGCCCATCATCATCAATTACAGGACATAATGTCCTTGCCACTGTGAGCCGTCTTAATGTGCCCTCTGCTGCCGGTGCAGCTGCCGTCCACACGCTCACCTTGGTGCTCTAACCACCTCCGTGTGCATGCATGTGCTATAACGGCCTCCGCAGCTCTACATATGCTGAGCATGTGACCTTCTGTAATTGGCATGTTCAACAGCACACATGTGGCGACAAAGCAATGGCTGCAATTTCACCTCCTGGACTAGAATTACGGTGATTAGCTGCCCCAAAGGAGTGGAAATCTCCAAGGTGATGATCACTCAACTCACGGCTGAAAGGATATTTCCTGTCATCGCTGCTAGATGAATGAATGAATGACCATTAGTGACCAGTTGGAGACGCCATCAGAAGGGATCGTGTCTTCAGCAGGTAGTCATTTGGCACATGGGCCGGCCTTTCATGAAGACAACAGGAGTGGTGATGTAGATGCAACTTGACCGTCCTGTTCTCTTCGATATCTTTTCTCTCCTTGTGAAACTCTTTCACTCACACACACACACACACACTGAAATTAACCTTAAGAAGTTCAGGTAGTGCTTCTCAGTTGGGGAGTTAATTAGTGTTGACCCAACATTCAAAGATTTGGCCAATCTCGGTCTCTGCCGGTGCTACGGATTCAAATCTTCAGAACGGATTTTCTTCTTGCGTAATACAGATTCTCACATCAGCATTTTATACCGGACTGTAAAGGCTAATTACTCTTATTAAACTTTTCTACCTCAGATTTATCATCCTCTTCTAGCAGTGTCTCAGTGATGATAGAAGGAGGAAAAGACTGCGAGGCAAAACATTCTATTTGCCCATCGTTGCAGAGAGAGTTCTTGAGTAGCTTTTAAAGTGAATGTCCAGGCGTTGCATTTATGTGTGTATATCCCAGTGTACACATAATAATGTATGAGCATTTGTGCGTGTACACGTTTTTATACCACGAAGAGGTGTAGTGTTCTTTGATGTGTCACCTTGGCGCTACAAAAGGAGATACACTTCAGTCTGCGGACCTTCATCCTTTCCCCTCTTCTACAAAGGAGGGATTTCCTCGTCAAACCGAAGACGGGACGTGCGGTGACAGAGGAAAGCATGGGGAGAGACGGTTAGACAAGCAGGCCAATCATTCTCATTTAGGTCATTTCCCTCAGCGATCTGGTCAGAGAGAGCACTCAGGACTCGCTGAATGCGTGCCCTGCCATCAAGGCTGAGATTATCCTCCTCTATCCCTCAAAGGGACTGTAATGCACATTTTAGAGTAAGTGCATGGACTACAACAGTCTTGCATGCCCCTGGGTGAGCCAGCTGAACAGACATGCATGTGCATAATGGACCTGATGTCTGAAAGATGCTGGGGTCAGTCCCTCTGGTACTGATCATTCAGTTCTATAGTGGGTAGGCCTCGTTGAATATCACACATATTCCAGTCCAAGTGGGACTTTCTCATAGGGTTCCCCGCAGCATCAAATATGGCGCTGACGTCAGCCGTCGCAGTGGGAGAGTGAGCTCCTGTCGATCAGCTCCCATTCATTCTTCATGAGCCCCGAGCTGGATGCTTCCTGTGGAGCAGGAACTAAAGATCAGGGTGGAAGACAATGCAGTCAAATCAGGAAGGGACTTTCTACATTTTATCTGTGCTCTGTGGACATTCTTGTCTCGCCAGGCCAGACATCGAGAGAAACAACTTTCCTGGAAGAAATAATTTTATCATCAGTAATGCAAACTCGATGATAACTTGCTTTAAAGGCCCTGAATCAGCTTATTTTTTTTTGTCAAAGTTGGAACATTTTTGGTTATTTCACCTGAAAGATTTTCAAATTTCTGTTTTTCTCTCTGCTCCTCTCACTGATTTGAAGTGGGCGGGGCTCATTAAGACGAGGGTGATGTCACAAATTTCTGTGCACCAATCAGGATTTAGCAACATTTGAATCAAACTTTTAATGTTTGTTTGGTCACTGTCAATCAAATCTGATCAGACCATAAGCACACAATCCTGTTGCAGCAGATTTGGGGAATTTTTAAACTCACTAAATACATAAATATTTTTTATTTTGATTGTGGCTGATTTAGTCATGTTATAGAGAAATACTTGTGCAACGTTTTCAGGGACTTTAACTTTCTTTCAGGTTACTTTGCTGAATTAGGTGTTAATACTCATGTAAACAACCATTAAAAAATGCCAAACACATATTGCCAAAAGTAAAATTTCGAGTTTTGACAATTTTTAGGAAACCTAATAATTTAATAATAATGTTGGTCAGCACAAGGACGAGGTCCACTTACTTGGTGTCTCTGAAGCTTTCAGCAACATCTTTTGGAGCTCAGCTGTCATGACTTTCTGCTGAGGAAGGCACAAGATGTAGCTTTAGAAACACCAAGTGGACCTTGTGTTGAGATTTTTTTGTTGTTGTTGCCAAACGGCTGTTTCCAAGGTCAAAAATGAACCCTCAAACTCACCCTTTTTTTCTCCAGAATGCATTTTTACTGCTTTATGGTGAGCAACATCAGTGAACCACATCTTCAAAACTCTCCGATATCTCCCCCTGGTGTCTCACCACCATCTGAAGGCGCTAGCAGAACAGGGAAATCAGTAAACCAGCCATTCACTCTGACACACCAGGAAGTATTTGGATTGATCATATCCAGCTGGTCAGATGTCAGACAGAAGCAGACTTTGACAGGCAGCACTGAGATCGTTAGAGTGTAAAAATGTGTCTCACGCAAATGGACTCTGCAGACCCAGAGGTGTTTTGTCCGCGGCCACCAGGGCTCCTGACACCAGCTGTGGATCTGGCTGTGACTGTTGGCTGGTAATCATTGTGGCTTTTCAATCGTGCAGAAATCAATTTTTTGTCCAGCGTGACTCCAACCGTGGGAGGGTGTTGATATATGCCCGGCTCTATCCTCTTTCAAATGGCATTCTTCTTCTTCTTCTTCTTCCCTTTGTTTATAGGCCTACACATGAAGTTTCTTAAAAGCGTTTTATCGGCATCTCCTGTTATGGGAGGAACTATTTATTTTGTCAATTATTTTAAATTATTAATTTTTAAATTGACTCTTTCCTTTATTTTATAACCTTCAGTTACAAAAATATTGGTATTTGATAGGAAAGATGTGTAAGGAACCAGGATAAGAACCATTATCGTAAAGCAAAGTCATTGTCTGTTTTTGTGAAGATTTCTGCCAGCAGGATGAAAACAAAACCACCTTAGGTTTTTCTTTGTCTTTACAAATCAAAATGAGAAGCAATAATGGGAGCAGCGGTGCGTGATGATATCTCAGTGTGACAATTAGTATAAGGTAAAACCCCCCTGAGGAAAGTCACCCAGCAAAAGATGAGTGAAGTGGGAGCAGCGATGAATCAAAGTCGCCATCTAGTGAAAAGAGGCCATAACTGCAGCTTTGTCAGCTTGCATGTGAACCCTCGTGATGGCAAGATCAGGGATCAGTTTAGCTTTTTGTTCACATTTAAACGGCAATTAAAATGAATGTTGTCAGTTTATATCAGTAAACTCAAGAATTATTGTGAAATGTCTTGCAACCACATGGCATGTAAAGTTCCTCTTTTTCTTTCCCCTGTCTCTACAGTTGCACAACCGCAGTATACCAGAGGATATTATCTAATCCTGAACCTACATCAGCACTGACAAAACTCTTCCAGTCAGCCATGGAACAGAAGGTGTGTGAAAAGCCTGATAGACAAAATATTTGAGTCATTCTGGCCGTGTCTCATGTCCCCCATCGTCCCTCTCTAGTGTCCCGCCACCACCTCTCCTCAGAAGCACATGAAGAACAGGTCCAAATCCACAGAGGAGATGCAACAGACGAAGAAGGTGAGCATCTGACATTCATACCTCGTAGTGTTTCATCCCCATATGAATACTTTTCTACTCGTCAGATCTGACGCGACGTCCCTGTCTCACATTACAGGCCTTTTCCTCACAAAAATCCCTCCCAGGCCGACCAGAGCTGGAGAAAGTGAAGGTGAGCTGTGCACACGTGTTCCTCTATTTCAATAAAAGAATGCGGTCATGCGTTTATTTCTATGGTCACGGTTTAAAACACAAGATATATTTCAAACATGGAAATGCAAGTTGAGTTGGGAGCCGTATTTTTCCACGTGTCTCCTTGTTTTTTTTCAGGAGTGTCCTGACGGCTCCGACACGCCGTCATCCTCCATGGAGGACCTAAAGTGATAAACAGAAGGACAATAGAGTTGTCATCATAAACACAACATACATGAAAATGTACATATGTACGCAGGGGAACATACAAAAATATTATTAAAGATAATCGTGAACTAGATTATAAAACACAATGAATTTATGATTGGTTGATGGAAACTGTATAAAAAAAATTTAACACAAATAATCACTAACAATCGCTTGTAAACACCTGTGATGATGCTGTTTCATTGTACTGTGAGTGTCACAAACATACCACACTGAATGTGTATTGACAATAAAGTGATGCTGTTGAGTGAAACTCTTCTCTCATTCACGTCAAACATCTGACCACGGACACTGTTGAAAATGCAGCTTTGACTATTGAATATGTTGATGTAGACAGAGACGAGAGGCAGCTGTGAGGGGGGCAAACATAATTTGGTAAAACTGCTGATTCACATCTGCTGTGGTGTTTGTGTGTCTGCAGCATGTGTGTGCATATAACCGTACTTTAATCAGGAGAGACACCACATGAGGACTAAAAACAGCAGATTCTGTAATGAGGTTTTGACTGGGTCTCTTTTAGATCACAATATAAGGGTCAAAACTATAACAACAGCCATTTGGAGATATTCCCCTTTAACCACAGACTGGGCTGTGACACTGGTGACGGAGGTATAGACAATAGGCAATAACAGTAGTTTAAACATCCTTCAGCTGAGATGATAATCGGTTGACAGGAAATTCCACAAACAAATCCCAGTTAAACCATTGGATAATAAAACTATTCTACCATCACATTGACAGCCCCAGTAATGATGAAATTAGAGTACAACAACAAAATACAACTTCATGAATTTATATCCCACCAGAGTGGAAATTTGTCTTTAGGTCAACAAAACATAAAAGCAGCACAAAGACATGTAACATGTAAAACGATTATAAGGTATAAACACAGAATACTAGTGGAAAAGAAATATATATAGATATAATATTTAAAACAAAGCATAAAAAAAAATTAAATAAAATCCAGTGTAGAGTGGGAGTAAAATATTTTCTCAAAAATATTTTTAGTTGCCAAAGGCACCCTTATAGCGCCTCCCAGAGGTCAGAGTCTCAAACTGAGGAATGTCTCAGGATGTTTAGGTTTTATCTTTTCTTCTGACAGGATACAAGTCACTCAGCTTCATCTGGGGTTACTATAGTTTACTCCTACCTGCCGTTCAGGAGACAAAACTGTGATGTTGAGTATAATGTAAAATCAATCATTGCTTTGTAAACTTTTACTTCTAAGATTGATTGTCTCACTCGAAAGCTGTTGAGTCTCCTAAGAATATGAAACCATTGTTTGCATTTCTTGAAAATATGGTTTTCAGAGACTGTACCAAGATATTTAATACATTCAACAGTCGTACACAAGTCAGCTGTCATATACAACAGTCCCTGTTATGAAGTCCTGCTTGGCACAAGTAATGTGTAGTCTTATCAACATTAATCTACATATTAGGGCTGCAACTAACAATTGTTTTCAGTATTAAATGATCTGCAAATTGTTTTGGTCTATAAAATGTCAGAAAATAGGGGAAAATCCAAGGTGACACCTTCACATTGTTTGTTTTGTCTGACCGAACAGTCCAAAACCAAAGATATTCAATTTACCATAGATGACTAAAAGAACAGTAAATATTCACATTTCAGCCGTCACAACCGGTGAGTTTCTGGCATTCTTCTCTTTGCAAAAGTACTTAAATACTTAATTAATTAATATAGCAAAACAGTTGCCGATAAATTCTCTGTGGATCTAATATATTATGTTTCAGTTGTACTCCAAACTGCTACTTTTGCACCGAGCCTGGAGAGCTTGTTTTTGGGGCAAATCATGCAGCCTCAGTTAGGGGTTCAGTCTTCAGGTCATCAGCATACTTAAAAAAGCAGAAGAAAAAAAGATTGATAATTATTTTCTTGCTTGAGCTAAAAATGTTCTTTTTACCTTTTGTCTAGGGTGACAGCAGTGGGCCAGTGATCAAGGTGAAAAAGACAGCTTTTATTTCTTAATCAAGACCTACAGTTACAGTACGTCACCGTGCCACAACATTGATGATAATAAAAACATGGTCAAAGCAAAAAAAAACATCTTCAAAAATCCGACACGTACGGCTCGTGGATGTCCATGTATCACCTGCCATATGTCTAGAGATAATATCACATGTTTCTATGGTTCCCTTCACTCCAATGACAGACTGTGAGCTTACTGACGGCATCATACGGCATCCCTCAGTGTAATGTTAACATAGGGTAACACAGCCTACTGAGGAGCAGAGGAGAAATAACAGCGGGCAGCTATACTGCTCATTGATTGGCAGGTGTTTGAAGTGGCAGGATGGTGCACGGCGACCCGGTGGCCTCTGTTTGCTTTATCCCCGGGCTGAGCAGCAACTTGCACATCTGGAGAGGGGATTAACAGCATCATGGGGAAGGGGGGGGAGGGGGTTTACAAAAAAGCTCTGGAACCGTGCCACAGATTTAGTCACGTGTATATAAGTGATTACATGTGCGTCCATATGTGCATGTACGTCTCCGTGGACTCTTTTCCACTGCTTAATGCCGCACCAGATCTCAAGGATTTATCCCCTCGCCACCATTGACAGCAGCAGCAGCAGCAGCAGCAGCAGCCTCGGCTCCCGTCCAGCTGCCTGCACAACAACAGAGCTGTTATCGCTGTTATCTCTCTCTCTCTGGCTCTCATAACAGTTTGGAAAGTAGCAACTCTAGTCTGGTGGGTTATTAAGTTCTGCTCCTCTGAGTTCATGGAGGCAAGTGTGAGGTCAGCAAGATTGGCCGATTTGGTTGAGAGCACTGCTGATACGACAGAACCGTTGCTGGTCTAATTGTTAACAATTACCCTGTTACTCAGGCCATCACGGCGTCGTCCCATGGCGAGGAGGACACTGTGGGTAGTGGGGTGTGTAAGTAAATATGTTTGTTAAGAGGATCTCAGAAAATCTCACAACATGCCTGAGTCCTGACAAAGTACCATAAGCACCTGAACATGCTGCACAAGTCCTGCAGATTACACTGTTTGAATTACTTCCACTGATTTATCTCACGACAAGAAATGATCATTTAATACCCCAGCTTTAATCTGTGGCATACTGCAGAACGTGATGAAAACAGCTGAGTGAGAATATGGGTGCAGAAATGATACGTTTTCCTCCAACATTTACCACTAGGTGTCAGATTTCTCCTGCTCTTTACAAACTAGAGGAGCCTCAAACAACAAGGATCATTAATCCCATCACACAGTCCTCTTCATCTTGGATTCTTTATCTGGCCCTGAGTCATGCAGGTGAAAAATAGCTGGTTTGAACAAACATCATTCATCACCTATAATACACAACGTGCTTTCCCAGCTCATGCATCATTAAGTTAAGGATCTGTGTTATTGATTAACAACGAGGTCGCTGATGATGGAGCAAGTTAATCGACAAGAGATGAGGTGTTACCTGGTATAGCTTATTTAAAGATGATTTACACTTCAGTTTGATGCTTTTCTTTCCAGGGGGTCACACACAACACCTAAGACTGCTCCACACAAGGTAAGATGCTCGACTGCAATATGACAATATCAAATATTTACGATAAGAAACATTTTTCCGTCAATGAATAATGTATTTTAAATGCCTTTTATCTAAAGCTGTGGGACCGCACATCCTTTGGAAAACGTTGGCAAGTCAGCCATCACTCACTGACAACTGTTACTAAATGTTTCATTAATCCTTTTATTTTTTTACTTCAAGTAAAACTCAAGTAGAAAGATTTTGGCAAAGCATAAACAGCATAGATACATGATGTGAGCCATAGTGACTTAAAGCTGCAGTGGGGAGAAATAGAGAAAATATGATTTAAAAAAAAAAAGTTATTTTTATAAAACGGTCACTATATCGTGACAGTAGTGCATGAGACCGGTAATCTGAAAAAGATCCTCCGGTTCTCCTAATGGCATCTGCAAGATTACACAGACCGGAGGAAAACAGCCAATCAGAGCCGAGCTGGAGCCTGCCGTCTCTGAGCAGCTGTCAATCACTCGCGAACTCCGGTCAAACTAGGCAGCGCTGATCAAATATGAATCAATATTCTGTTACTGTAATGCCTATTACTCTCCTCAAATGTTTTCAGAAACATCTTGTAGTGTACTGTTTAGCTGTTAAAATTAGAAAGTTTGTGACCCGGCAACCATGTTGAGATCAGTTGAGGAAATACCAAGCACCGCCCACCAGCCGGAGCACAGCCAATAGGAACGCTCTCTCTCTCTGAAATGACCTGTGATTGGTCAAAGTCTCCCGTCACGGGCTAGATTTTTTAAAGCCTGAAAACAGAGCCATGAGGAGGTGCAGAAGTCTAGTTATCTCAGGGAACACTTGAATTACAATATGCTGAAAGGTTATCATGGGATTTTTTGTCCAGTGATGCCAAAAACTTTCTGCCTCCTGAAGCTTTAAAGGCAAACTCAGAAACAGTGAGAGTGGCAGACTGTACCTATCTTTTGCTTTTCTTTTAGAGTTTTGTGAATATGTCTTTAAATTAAAAATACTGAAATACATTTAGATTTTTAACAATTTACTTTTGTGTGTTTTCTGTCACGTATTTGCCTAATTTATTACACGGATACAGTGGGGCCACATTTTCTGACGACAGCTGTCAGAAATGGTGACCTCATGTGTTGCTGGCTCTCTGCGCTCACAGATTTCGGTGTAACACCGGCAAACTGATGAACGAGGGGCAGGTGGATTGGAGGATAACATTCAGTACAGACACACACAAAATATGCACAAGTACGTTCAGCTGCAATCTATAGAACTTGTCTCACATACCTCCATACGCTAACAGGGCCTCTCTGCAAGAGGATGCCTCACAGAATGAGAAAGATGCAGCGACTGTAATCACTGTAATTTTGACTGCTGTAATTACTGAACTCACTTCCATCCTCTCTGCTTTACAGAGACACATTAGCACTCCCTCCTCCGCTGGAGTCCCCAAAATATGGCAAAGTGGCTGACATGAAAAGGGCAAAAACGGTTCTCTTTAAAGCGAGAGCGTGAACATCTTTGAAGGGAGTTGCTGCTCTATAGACGGTGGAGAGTCCCTGTAAGAGCTGACTCGCAGCTGCAGGAAACGGAGGGCAAGACGAGTTAGGATACTGATGTTTCCTTATTGATTCTGACAAGGCGTTCATTTGTTGAGAGGCGAGACGATGCCTCGCAGCGTATGTAGTTTAAGTGTGCGGTTTGACCTTGAAGCCAAGGACAGCTGCCAATTACAAACAATGTGGGCCGCTTTTGTTACTCCTAATTGCCTGTCTGTTGATCTCATGAGTAGCATGGTGAGAGATGGGCTCATACACAGACATGTCGTTCTCCTTTGGCTTCGTCTTTTTGCTGCTGCAGGTGGCTGATAAACACATTCACTCTCACATGTGTTCCAGTGTCATCCTGTGATTTTAATTACCTCCATGTCTCCACACAGCATTCAAAGCACCATGTCCTCTCGATCTATAACGATAGTGTCCTCTGGAGGGAGCACAGGGCTCAACTACAATGGTAACTTATTAGTTTCCATTCCCAGCCATTCTGTTTTTTATGTTTTTGGTTTATTTATGTTTTTGTTCTTTCTCCACCTGAGTGTATACTCTTGTTATTGGTTATCAGGGGTGAAGATGCACAGCACTCAGCTCTCCTCGCAGCCCAAACTCCCGCGGGAGGAGCAGGAGGAGGACAGGGAGTCCGGCATGGGCTCCACCCTTGACCTCAGCAGCAGCATTGAGTGCTACAAGCAACATAACAATCGCCTCTCCAGCAAACCTTCACTCGGGGAGGCAGACGGACTCCCTGAAGAGAAAGGTACAAGAGCGGCATGAAGAGGAGAATCATGCATTCACGCCCTCCGGGGTTGGCAGCAGGTCTGATCTCTTTGAAAAAAGGCAAAATAACAACAGCAGAAGCCGAACCGCCTGCTCATTAGATAAGGACATGCTCAAAAATATTAATACACAGGGACCAGTGGGATCATGCAGTCTGGGCAACAAAGGCAAAGTCCTGCTGTCACTCAGCAGCATTTGGGTAACGTAGTGTGTCAGATTCTCTCTATATGTGAGATTACTTACCGAGGCTATCGCTCTCATCCAGAGCACATAAATCACAAGAATGAGGCAAGAAGCATCCCGCATTTTTGTGTTATCTGATATATTTTTTGATAACTTTGCACACACTACTGTGAGGCTAAACCATCTCCCTGCTTGTTGTTGTTGTTGTTGTTTTGAACAGATAGCCTTCCACAGACCACAGCAGTGAGTCCAAACAAGAACAAGCAGCTCCTCATCAGTCTATCCAAGCTCCCTCTCCTCCTCGTCCTCTTCTTCCTCTTCGTGTGCTCCTTGGACACCCTGAGCTCTGCTTTCCAGTTAGCAGGGGGTAAGTACCGTAACCCTCTCTGCCCCCCCTCATCGGGTTGATAGTGACTCAGCCGGTTTATGTTTGACAAAGAAGTGAGTCACTGCTGAACAGTTCACGATGTCCTACCAGGGCCCTGCTGTATAATTTACCGCCGAGCTTCATCTGGTGACCTTTTTGGCTTTGGAGGAAACAAGCAGTTTGAATTTTGTTTAACATTGCTCTTGGCAACCTTGTCATGTCTGAGACCAGCATTTTTTTTGTGTGTGTGTGTGTGTGTGTGTGTGTCTCTGTGTATGTGGGCGGCATATTTAACCAGGCAAAGTGGCAGGGGACATTTTCCAGGACAATGCGGTGCTGTCTAACCCCGTGGCGGGGCTGGTGGTGGGGATACTGGTGACTGTGCTCGTCCAGAGCTCATCCACCTCCACCTCCATCGTCGTCAGCCTGGTGGCCTCCGGATGTGAGTAGGAGCGTAAATGAGTGTGTGTACATGTGCGAGTGCAAGTTATTTTGGGTTTTGAATACGACTCCAAAATGGAAAGATGTCCAGGCTGGCCTCATTTATTCTAAAATATATACTGTGTGTCTCTGTGTGTGTACTGTATACAATGTACGCCTGCGTGTCTCTCTAGGCTATTATTTTTCAGGCAAACATATTACAGTAAACACAAAAACAGTAACATACTGTAGCAATAAATACAGATAAAACTCCCATGGTGCATGTGTGGCAATAACAAATAGATCTAATTAATTTGCGGTTTATAATCTCAGTTTTCTCTCATGCTGTGTTCCCTAAGGAGGATACAGTAAATTATGTTACTTGATTTGCTGCTTACCATTAATTAAATTAGCGAATATAGCTTATAGGTTAAATACATAAATGTGGGCAGATTAATGTTTATTAGGACAGAAGAAGATTTAGCTCTGTATATATACACATGCATTAGTGTTCTCCAGCAGTCAAGTGTTAGTGCATCTTTTGACAACATTTAACCCTCTGAGACCCACAATAGTCTTCACTCTAATCCTAAAACTGAACCTACTAGAGCCTCTGAAAGACAGTAAAGTCAGTCGGGATAGCAGGGTCTCAGGGGGTTAAAGGATAATTTCTCAATACTTAGCAACTTCCCGTCTGCGGTTCTCAGCTCCAAGCCCATTCTTACCAACGGCAAAATCTTGTATTCCAAGTCTATATTTTCATTTTTAAAAAGGCACAATAATTTCCTGAAACAGCTGGGCACTGTGGTTTTTAGCAAACGTTACTCAAACAGGAGTAAATAGAGCATTTTTTGGGGACTATTTTCAGCTGCGGATGAATACACATTTGGTGCTCTTGCATTTATGGTAACCAAACGGTGTATGTGGGATTGACTCAAAATAAACTACAGTGCCCATGTTCATCTTAATGAAGGGAACATTTCAGCTAGTGCAACGCTGAGGCTCATTAATGTGTTTTTTAATCGTTTTCTGGACAACAATGGAGGTCGGGCGTTAGCTACAGAAAATACTTGCTGGTGGAATTATTTTTTATAATTTTTTTGTCTTTCCATGCTATTTTTTTGACAAAAAGAAAAATATGAAATGTCATCGGCATTATCCTTTACATTTAATTACTGTAAAAATGATTAATTTTGCATAATTGTATCTTTCTTTTGTGTGATTCTTACCACACACTGACTGACTGACCTGAACTTGCCATTTTGAGATTTGTAAAAACCATCTGAGAACTATTGTAATCTAGCAGGTTGGACTGGGATCAGAGAGATAATGAAATAAAACCATTTCACACCCTGTAATCTCCCATCATCACAGTCAGTCTACAGTTCATCATGCCTCATAAGACCGTGAGGTCATGACCTGTCTGTTTCTAATGAGCGCAGCCTCCGAGGTCTCCCGTCTTTTGTTAAAGTCGTTAAAGTGAATGATATCAGTATGCAGCTGAAATCCATTCTGTAAGAGGGCGAGGAGAAGATTCTAGGTTATTATCAAAGAGAAAAAGAGATGCAAAGGCATGGATGTGTGTATGAGTGTGCGCATGTGTCCTGTGGGTCGTCATCATTAAAGGCATCCTCAACAATGAACCTCCCTGCAGAGTGTGAAGGCTAAGCTGCCTCCACTCACCTGCAAATTACAATCACCTTTCATCCCCATTAAAACTCATGGGGCATTCTGAAATGCGGAAGGTCGTGTCTTAGTATTACGTGTGTGATGCATTATCATTCACAATGAAGGTAGACATTTACCCACATATGCATATAGTTTTAAGAATGATGACTTTCAAGTAATATCGTGTCGTTCTGCGTGGTCTCACTTCGCAGTGCTAGAAGTGAGGTCGGCTGTTCCAATCATCATGGGGTCCAACATTGGGACTTCAGTCACGAACACCATAGTGGCCATGATGCATGCAGCAGAGAGGGACGAGTTTCAACGGTGAGTAACAAAAGGTGGCGAGGCAGAGGGAGAGTGGAGGTGAAGCTGAAGAGCAGGGAAGAAGAAATTGAAATGGAAAAGTGAAGAGGATAAGTGGGGAGATGGAGGAAAGAAGGATAAAAGTGTTGAAAGTGCAGAGGAGAAACCAGAGGAGGGCGAAGAGAAAGCATTAGCAGCTGTTCGCTGCCTCTTTGCTTCAGCCTCCATTTGAGTGTAATTTCTACAACGGTGACAATAATGGCACCAATCCACGTTGATCCCACACCAGTATCCCTTTGGCATGAAAATATAAGGCATTTAACAGATGGCATGTTGCTTAATCTGGTATCATAAATATAATTTATTAAACTTTCATAATATACTGACGCTGAGGCAAAACTGAAATGCTCATTACATCATACACATCCCAAAAAAGTTGAGCCATGAAATGCAGATTAACAAGCATTCAGTTTGAGTAGTTGATCATGCTGATATGTCTGACCTTAGTTAAAGCTGACGTAGGTGTGGCACAATAAGTCATGTGTAGGTTCTAAAACAGAACCATTTCTTTGGTGTAATGCAAGTGAAGAGAGTTTGTCATGTTTCATATGTGTTTATGAGAAGAAAGTGTTCAATGTGGTTAGAATTTAGGGTACAGTATTATTTATTGCCAGTGTCATTGTGAGGGAGTTATGCCAGTGTATCGCCAGTAGGTGTCAGTGCTGCTACAGACGCTGTGTATGTGAAGGGAGCGTCACAGGGAAGTCTCGCGTGAATAAGTGAGATAATGAGAATCTCTGTGTACAAGATGAAGCAGAATACGCTGTGAAGCGATTGTCAACCTAAAGCATTATATTTACATTTTGCAGGTAAGCTGGTGAGGTTATTTAGCAATTCTGGGTTAGGGCAATGTTTACACTGTACTTCGGTAACACTGTGTTCAGTTCTTTGAGTGTTTAGCGTGTGTTAGCGACTGTATTACTGCTTCAATGTAGCCAGTTAGCAGCTAATACGAGGGTTACAGCCGCCATGGTAGTAACGTCAGTAGTAGCGCGGGACGCTGGGAGCTTTGACAATGAGCCCTCATGTGAGGGAGCCCTCCCGTCGCTCATATTAACCTTTTATATGACTATTGTTATGTTGTTGTTTACTGTTCATTAAGAAATATAAGAAATATGGTGTTATGCTGCTGAGCTAAGATTATCTGTACAGGAAGTATTGAGACATATTACCCTCTAAAGAGTTGAGAGGTGGTGTAATCTTTGATTTTGTGCATTTCTGGCAGTTTGTTACTGTTAGCGTGAATAAGTGAGATAATGAGAATCTCTGTGTACAAGATGAAGCAGAATACGCTGTGAAGCGATTGTCAACCTAAAGCATTATATTTACATTTTGCAGAACATCTTAAATAAATGTGTAGCACCAGACTGAGCCTGTGGGACATCATTCTGTGCACCGCTACATATTTTGGCGAGCTAGCCTGAAGGGTGATCCAGCCAGTGGTCCATCCGGAAGAGACGAACCTGGATCAGCATTAAGAGAGAAGGGAACCATGGAACAGTTACACGACGAAGTAAGCAGAGCATTGCTGACGTTGGAGAAGTCAGAGCTCATCTCTGTGTGCGAGCACCTAAAGTGTAGCAAGCCATCGGGAGGGTTTGAAAGCCAAGCTCGACGCACCCTCATCAGGTCGGCTGAGAAAACTTTAGACGAGATTGAGGATGAAGAGGACTCAGAGTTGTTTCAGCAGTGTCTTCAGCGTCTACTGTCCTTCGTGGGCTCCTTAAAAGAGTCAAATCCAAGTGAATCAGAAACTGTACAAAACGAGACAAGTGAGTTAAACACCCTGAAAGATAAGTATAATATGTTGCAGCAGGAACAGAATGAAGCCCGCCAGCTGCTGAAGGAGGAAATTGGGGTGCTAGAAGAGAAGCTAAAGAGGAAAACACAGCTCGAGGATGCCAGGGCGGCCACCACACTGCCGACCACACTTCCAGAGGTGACTCTGAGGCGAGAGTTTAGGATCTGTGGGCAGATTGGAGAAGCAGGTCAGAAAGAAAAACTGTCCTACACAAGCCTTGTGAACCAGATGGAGTCTGGGCAGCGTAAAGGACATTCTGAAGCTGAGATTATTGAAGCAGTCATACGTGCAGTAAGTCCAGGCCTTCATCTGAGGGAGATGCTTGAAATAAAGAGAGGACTAACGCTCCCCAACCTTAAGACCATCCTCAAAGGTCACTATAAAGTGGACTCCTCCTCAGATCTGCTGCACCGGCTGATGAACATTTCACAAGACCCAAAAGAATCTGCCCAGAATTTCCTGTTTAGGGCAATTGAACTGAAAGAAAAATTGTTGTGGAAATCAAGTGATGAGGATGAAGGTGAGCAATTTAGTCCAGAGCTAATTCAGAGAAAATTCCTTCGCTCTGTAGACACAGGACTGTTGAGTGATGCAGTTAAGTTCCAACTTAAGCCTTACCTTATTAGTCTTTCTGTAACAGATGAGGAGTTAATTGAGCGAGCAAGTGAGGCTGCAAACCTAGAGCAGGAAAGGCAGCAGAAACTGAGAAAAGGAGTCATGAGTAGGTCGCCAAGACTCAATCAAGTGCAGACAGAGGTGTATTCACATGACTTCCAGCCACCTTTTAGAGCAGAAGCTGAGATAAAAGATGACAGAGTAGACACAGTAAACAACAGGGAGATAGTGAAAAAGGGGAAGAAAAATCAGGTGCGAAACGCAGAGCAGGATACAGGCACGAGTCAACTCATAGAAGGGCTAAAGGCTGAAGTACTAGAAATAAAAAAACTAGTGCTAGCAACTGTTGAAGCTACTAAGAAAAATCAAACAGAGAGAACCGCCACTTATAGCCGCAGAAGACTCAGTGGTTGCAGAGCGTGTCAGGAAGCTCAGTTAGGTGAATCCTGCAGACACTGTTATAAGTGTGGCCAGGAGGGGCACCTCTCCAGAGGCTGTCGACGGAACGGAGAGCAGCAGGGAAACTGGAGAGGGCTGCTGAGCCGGGACCCTCAGTAGCCCATGACCCTCTGTCCAGTCCCACCAAGCAGAGAACTGTCCCCCCTTACACACCTCCTCAAGTTACCACAGTCAACTACCTGCCACCTCGACGCAAAGCAAGACTCCTGAACCTTATTGGAAAGAGATGCATTGTCCATTGTCAGTTGGATGAGGTTCCAGTAGAAGCATTATGGGACTCAGGCGCTCAGGCGTGTCTCATTAATGAGGAATGGAGAAAAACGAACCTACCACACCACACAGTGAGACCTCTTGATGAACTGTTGGAGTCAGAGACACTAATCGGTCTAGCTGCAAACCAGACAGAAATCCCTTTTCTGGGTTGGGTGGAAGTGGAATTCAGACTAGGCAGAGACTCAGCCTTTGTAGAGCCACTGCTAGTACCCATTCTTGTGTCTAGCGACCCAAATGTAGCAGAACAGCCTATTATTGGCTACAATGTGATAGAGGAAGTATTAGGGGGAGAGAGCTTGCAGCACCCAAAGTCAGAGACCATCCAGAAAGTTAGTAGAGCCTTTTCAGTCACATTCAAAACAGCACAATCGATGCTTAAGCTAATCCAGACTTCAGAAAGTGATGGAGACGTAGGCATTGTGCACACAGGAAAAAGAAGAATTAATTTAGCTGCTGAACAGGTCACCATTGTCTATGTTAAAGCTAATACTGGGGCCCAGTTCAAAGGTCAGGACCTTCTTTTAGTCCCTAATGAAGAGCCTACACTACCAGAGGGTGTCACTGTTGAGGAGGGTCTCATCACTGTCCCCAGTGATAGGTCAGGGTATGTGCCAATCCCCATAGCCAACACAAACAAGCAGGACATTACCTTAAACCAGCGTACAGTTATTGGTCACTTACAAACATTCAAGACCACTTATGCTGTTAGAACAGAGCAGATAAATGTAGGTGAGAGAGAAAAACAACAAGAGTGTAAGCAAAGTAACACAGTACCAACTGAAGTGGAAAGTCAAGTGAACAGTGACACGTCAAAAACACAGAAGCCGATTAAGTGGGATCCCCCTGTCGACCTCAGTCACTTAAGTGATGTCCAAAGAGAGACTGCGAGACAGTTACTGAGAGAGGAGTGTCATGCGTTTGCCTACAATGACGATGACATAGGTTCAATTCCTTCCCTGAAGCTACATATCACTCTACATGACACCACCCCAGTAAAGAAAACATACATGTCGGTTCCCAAGCCGTTGCACCAGGAAGTCAAAGAATATCTACAGGACCTGCTGAATCGGGGTTGGATAACTCAGTCACGATCACCATACGCATCACCAGTTGTATGTGTGAGAAAGAAGGATGGGACTTTAAGATTGTGTTGTGACTACAGGGAGTTGAACAGAAAATCAGTCCCTGATCGCCACCCCCATCCCCCGAATCCAAGACATGCTCGACTCTCTTACTGGCAGCTCTTGGTTCTCAGTTCTGGATCAAGGGAAGGCTTACCATCAAGGGTTTATGGATGAGGAAAGCCAGCGCCTGACCGCTTTCATAACACCCTGGGGCCTCTACCAGTGGGTTAGAATCCCATTTGGCTTGAGTGCAGCCCCTGCAGAATTTCAGAGAAACATGGAAGAGTGCTTACTTGGCTTGAGAGATATCATGTGTCAACCATACCTGGATGATAATCTCGTCCACAGCCCGAGCTTTGAAGACCATGTCCAGCACATGAGAACTGTGTTCCAAAGATATCAGAAACATGGGGTGAAGCTCAGTCCACGCAAGTGCGAAGTGTTCAAAAGGAAGGTGAGATTTCTGGGGCGTGTGGTGTCCAGCGAAGGCTACACTATGGATCCGGCTGAAGTGGCTCCAGTGCAAGCATTAAAGGAGAGGGTGCCCGCTACTGTTGGAGATTTGAGAAAAATGCTTGGATTTATCTCTTATTACCGAACATACATACCAAACTTCTCCAGAATAGCAAAGCCTCTCTACCAGCTGCTCTCAGCATCTCCTGTGAAGATGCCACCTGAGGAGACCAAGAACAAGCGAAAGGTTGTCACCGCCAGAAATAAAGGTAACCCTCCACCGAACACTCCCATACACTGGACACCTATTCACCAGGAGACACTGAATTTTCTCATTGACAAACTGATTGAGCCTCCCATCCTAGGGTATCCAGATCTCACAAACCCCTTGGTGCTCCACTGTGATGCCTCCCAGGAAGGATTGGGAGCGGTTCTTTATCAGAGACAAAATGGCAAGATGGTCGTAATAGGATATGGCTCCAGAACACTGACCCCACCTGAGAAAAATTATCACCTGCACTCAGGGAAGTTAGAATTCTTAGCACTAAAGTGGGCCATATGTGAACGTTTCCGGGATTATCTGTATCATGCCCCTCACTTCATGGTTTATACAGATAATAACCCTCTGACATACATCCTTTCAACAGCTAAGCTTAATGCCACAGGTCACAGGTGGGTTGCTCAACTGGCCGACTTTGACTTTTCCATTAAGTACCGACCCGGTAAGCAAAATGCTGATGCAGATGGCCTCTCCCGGATGCCACTGGACATAAATGAACTCATAGAACAGTGTACAGAGGAAGTGAATCCGGAGGTGATCAGTGCATCTTTGCAGGGAGTCATAGTGCAAAAAGACACTCCACCGGCCTGGGGAACGCCCGCTCACATAGACACACTGGACTTAGTGAGTGATGCATGTTCACCTACCTTAGCCGAACCATTAACACCAGAGCAGATTAGAGAAAGCCAAAAGAGAGACCCCGTCATTGGTCGGGTTCTGCAGTACAAAAGTAACAACAAGTACCCTTCCAGGAAGTCTCTTAAAACTGAACCTGCAGATGTAAGAGTCTTACTGAGACAGTGGCAAAAACTGTGTATCAATGATGATGGGATCCTTTACAGAAAAGCAGGAGATAAATGCCAGCTTGTCCTGCCAAAAGAACATCAGGAGACAGTGTTTCAAGAGTTGCACAAAGAAATGGGACATTTGGGGGTTGAGAGGACTCTAAACTTGATCAAGGACAGATTTTATTGGGCCCGTATGCACAGTGACACTGAACATTTTGTGACCCAAGTGTGTGAGTGTCTGAAGACAAAGCGACCACACAAAGTGACTAGAGCCCCTATGGTATCCATCGTGACTACACGCCCATTTGAGCTAGTCTCGATAGACTTTTTGCATTTAGAAACCTGTAAGCAAGGATTTGAATACATTCTGGTAGTAATGGATCATTACACTCGTTTTGCACAGGCCTATGCTACCAAAAACAAATCTGCAAAAACTGTTGTTGAGAAACTATTCAATGATTTTGCCCTTCGCTTTGGGTTTCCAGAGAAAATTCACCACGACATGGGCAGAGAGTTTGAAAACCATCTTATGGCTCAGTTGCAAAAGTGCTGTGACGTGCGAGGCTCCCACACTACCTGCTATCACCCACAAGGCAACGGGCAGGTGGAGCGCTTTAATAGGACTCTACTGTCAATGCTTCGCACACTCACAAACACACAAAAGGCTGACTGGAAGAGTTCACTACCCAAGATGGTGCATGCATACAACTGCACTCGCAGTGGAACGACAGGGTTTTCTCCATATTACCTGCTTTATGGCCGTTCCCCCCGTCTACCAATAGACCTGTTGTTCAACTTACAGCCCAGTGAGACAAAGGAGAGTTATGCGGAGTATGTTCAGAACTGGCAAACCAGAATGCATCAAGCCTATGAGATTGCCTCTAAAACAGCTGCCCGAGAAGCTTCCAGGGGAAAAAGGGGATATGACAAAAGAGTTCACGGAGCTGACCTTCAACCTGGTGGACGAGTGCTTGTTCGTAACCTGTCAGAAAGAGGGGGTCCTGGTAAACTGCGGTCCTATTGGGAAAGTAAAGTGCATGTTGTCGTGAAGAGAAGGAGCAGTGAGAGTCCTGTGTATGAGGTAGTATCAGAGGGAGGGGGCAAAAGTCGTGTGCTACATAGGAACCTCTTACTTCCATGCGATAGCCTGCCTCTAGACAAACCAGAGACAGAACCAAAAGAGGAAGGAAGGAGAAATCAGACACGAACAAGAACAAGGCAAAATCACACAAACAGACAAGTGGAGACTTCAGACAGTGAAAGCAGTGAGGACGTTGAGATGGTGTGCCGATTCCCACACTATCAGCATTCAAGTCGGAGAGCTGTAGGCATTAACCCAGATGCAGAGCCATTTGTACCAGATCTGGGGAGACAAGAGAGAGAGACAGAACAGGAGGAAGTGGAGGCGGACATCATGGACATCATACCAGGGGCAGATGGTGAGGACAATGCTGCTGAGCCTGGAGAGAGGCTACAAGAGTCATCAGAGGAAGATGTTCCAGAACAGCAGCCTGCAACCAGCTACCCACAGAGGGAGAGACGCCGACCAAAGATGCTGACCTACGGGGCTTTGGGTGAGCCAACGGTTGTGGAGGTTGGTGTCGAGAGCCTACAAGTGAGTATGTCTCCAGCCTGCAAAAGACTGTGGCGACCATGGATAGCACCAGATATAGAGGTAATGAGTTAAGGTCACACTGCATAAAGACACTTGTTATGGGAAAAAGAAAAAGACTGAGGAAACTGTGAAATGGACACAGAAATAAACTATAAACGCATGGACTGTAAGGGAGAGACAATCCCATGAGAACATAGTGGACTTAAGCTGTAAACCAAAGGGACTGGTAACAGACTAAAAGAACTGAGGCCGAAAATTGAGTTCTGTTACACTTGAGTGTTGATCTGGACAGATCTGGAGTTTACTGAAACTGAATATATATGATATATACTAACTGGAATGTACATTGCGATAAATGGACACTATTGGGACATTACATAATGTAATTACAAGAGTAATGCATGTCATGTGAACATCAAGTGCCACTTAAGAGTAATACCATGTGAATTCAGTAAGAAAAGTCAATATGTGAAGTGGAAACACTCTTTGGTAATTAAATGTCTGCAGACATTTGAAATTGAGGGGGAGAGTGTGGCACAATAAGTCATGTGTAGGTTCTAAAACAGAACCATTTCTTTGGTGTAATGCAAGTGAAGAGAGTTTGTCATGTTTCATATGTGTTTATGAGAAGAAAGTGTTCAATGTGGTTAGAATTTAGGGTACAGTATTATTTATTGCCAGTGTCATTGTGAGGGAGTTATGCCAGTGTATCGCCAGTAGGTGTCAGTGCTGCTACAGACGCTGTGTATGTGAAGGGAGCGTCACAGGGAAGTCTCGCGTGAATAAGTGAGATAATGAGAATCTCTGTGTACAAGATGAAGCAGAATACGCTGTGAAGCGATTGTCAACCTAAAGCATTATATTTACATTTTGCAGGTAAGCTGGTGAGGTTATTTAGCAATTCTGGGTTAGGGCAATGTTTACACTGTACTTCGGTAACACTGTGTTCAGTTCTTTGAGTGTTTAGCGTGTGTTAGCGACTGTATTACTGCTTCAATGTAGCCAGTTAGCAGCTAATACGAGGGTTACAGCCGCCATGGTAGTAACGTCAGTAGTAGCGCGGGACGCTGGGAGCTTTGACAATGAGCCCTCATGTGAGGGAGCCCTCCCGTCGCTCATATTAACCTTTTATATGACTATTGTTATGTTGTTGTTTACTGTTCATTAAGAAATATAAGAAATATGGTGTTATGCTGCTGAGCTAAGATTATCTGTACAGGAAGTATTGAGACATATTACCCTCTAAAGAGTTGAGAGGTGGTGTAATCTTTGATTTTGTGCATTTCTGGCAGTTTGTTACTGTTAGCGTGAATAAGTGAGATAATGAGAATCTCTGTGTACAAGATGAAGCAGAATACGCTGTGAAGCGATTGTCAACCTAAAGCATTATATTTACATTTTGCAGAACATCTTAAATAAATGTGTAGCACCAGACTGAGCCTGTGGGACATCATTCTGTGCACCGCTACATAGGCTCCAATCATATTGGAGCAAATATGATTAAAAAAAGTTATTTTTATAAAAACGGTCGCTATATCGTGACAGTAGCACATGAAACCGGTAACCTGAAAAAAATCATGTTCCTCTGTTTCCTCCGGTGTCCTCCGGTGTCCTCCGGTGCTCCTAACGGCATCTACAAGATTTCACTTACCGGAGGAAAATATGCAGTAAGAACTGATCTGAGGTGCGCTGTCCATCTGCCGTCTATGAGAGCCGGCTGTCAATCACTCGCAAACTCCGACCAAACGGTCAAACTAAGCAGCGCAGATCAAATATGAATCAATATTCTGTTACTGTAATGCCTATTTCTCGCCTCAAATGTTTTCAGAATCATCTTGTAGTGTACTGTTTAGCTGTAAAATGAGAAAGTTTGTGACGCCGCCGCCATTGTTAAATCTGGTGAAGGATGCCAAGTTCTGGTCACATGACCGGAGCACAGCCAATAGGAACGCTCTCTCAATGAAATGACCTGTGATTGGTCAAAGTCTCCCATCACGGGCTAGATTTTTCTAAAGCCTGAAAACAGAGCCATGATGAGGAGCAGAAGTCTAGTTTTCTCTCAGAACACTTGAATTACAATATGCTGAAAGGTTATTATGGAATTTTTGCCCAATGATGCCAAAAATATGCTGCCTACTGCCACTTTAACACAAAAATGATTGTGACCCACTGCAGTGCCTTTGCCGGGGCAACGATCCACGACTGCTTCAACTGGCTGTCGGTCCTGGTTCTGCTGCCGCTGGAGGTGGCGAGTGGCCTCACGGCCCGGCTGTCACACATGCTGGTCAACTGCTTCAAGCTTCAACCAGGGGAGGAAGCGCCTGAGCTGCTCAAGGTCATCACCGAGCCAGTCACCAAGCTCATCATACAGGTAAAACCATCAGCCAATCAGCAGCTTTGTAAGTAACCATTTGCTAAAAATGTTCCCCCAAACAGCGATTGTCCAAACATAGCTACAATCTAGCTTTAAATATTAAAATTACACAGAAAGTTTTACGACACGTGGTGTTTGTTCTCAAAACCAAGAGCCAATCAGCTGTTTGATCAGGCGACAGCCAGGCGTTTCCCATCATGCCTTGGGTCTTGCAGTCGGTGGGGGAGCGACTGCGGCGCCTGGCTCTAAAAACTGCGACCTCCTCGATCTCGTGAGGTTATCGTTGCCCATGTTTGCATGATGTCAGAGCAAGTCAGGATCAAGTCGGACACAAATCTAACCGACATGCATAGTGCGGGCGATCGCCGGTTATCGATTCTGCGCAGGCCTGGCTCATCCTGAACGAGCCTAGTGTCTTGGACAGCTTTACTACTTTAACCTTGCTCTCCTTTGACTCGCTGAACTTAAAAGAATAATAAAATATTTGCCCTTTTCTCACCCTCAGCTAGACCAGTGTGTGATCACGGGGATCGCCATGGGAAATGAGGACATGAGGAACAGGAGCCTGGTGAAAGAATGGTGCCAGACTGACCTTGTTACGGTAATGGCCCCGTCTCAACGGCTGTCTCCGGCACATGCAGACACATTGTGTCACACACTGGCGCCAAATAGAGCCTAACACTGCTGCTACAGGGGACTGTGTTGCTAATTTGTGGGATTTCATCACAGATTCTTTCTTTCTTTCTTTCTTTCTTTCTTTCTTTCTTGCAGTCCGCTGGCAATGTGAGCGCTGCAAACTGTGGTCGTGACTTGTCCCGACCGTCACTGAAGTGTGAGTTCAAACTCAACGCTATCTGTAATGAAACTGTGTGATTGTGGGATAGTTTGCTGATGATTGTTGGTCGTGTTGCTCTGCAGGTGGGCATTTGTTCGTGTCTACCGGGCTGTCAGACCTCACCGTGGGCCTGATCCTCCTGGCAGGCTCTCTGGCGGCCCTCTGTACCTGTCTGCTGCTTCTGGTCAAACTGCTCAACTCTCTTCTTAAAGGCCAAGTCGCAAAGGTCATCCATAAAGTCATCAACACAGGTGGGCATGCTTCTGAGCTGCTACGCAGCGTATCAACACGTAGCAGCTGAATGCAGGATGCAGTCTGCAAATGAGCAAAGAAAACATTTATAGATGTAAATTACATGAAAGAGGCTGTGAAGAAGGCACAAGTATCGATGTGTTTACACAAGATTCAGATGTACAGATACATGTGGGTATCATTTCCACCTCTCCTCCCTTTATCTCAACAGACCTGCCATATCCGTGTGGGTGGCTGTCGGGATACATGGCCATGTTTGTGGGTGCAGGGGTGACGTTCGTGGTCCAGAGTAGCTCTGTCTTCACTTCAACCATGACTCCCCTCGTAGGTGGGTGAAATATGATTTTGCAACGACAACGAGAGCCTCAAATCTTGGAGATATTACATTCTGTGAAAAGTTTAAACATTTACAAGATAAAATGTTAGCGTTTGAAGTGTTTACGTAGGTAAGTAGGACACAGAAAAGACAATACAGTGTAAGTAGAAGTAAAAACTCATCATGTGAAATCAAATGAGATAAAGCATTGAAATCTCTGTGCACAAAATACAGATTAAATATGTGAGGACAATCAGTATAATGACTTCTGATATTAAAATATCATAAAGTTGTTATTTTCCTGTATTATATAAAATATGATGACATCCACCAACACAACGCTTTCACCAGCATGTTATGTAATACCAACATCTGTCATAAGTAAAATGGCAGATGTTGTTTTGAAGGCAAATAATAAATAGATGCATTTAGTGTTGTGAATTCTAATGAGTTTAAGGCTTAAGTACATTATCAACACTTCCTATGCTTTTTTTTTTTTTTTTTCTGGGAAACCATTTGATTCTGCAAAACACCCAAACTATAAACAGTTAGTTTACATTGGGTGACATAGTGTGATACAGAAAAGCTCTTTGTTCTCGTTTGTGAGATTTGTTTTGTGCTGTCAGGAAGAATTAAAACTTCATAAATCCTTGGTGACCTGAAGTACTTTAGGGTTGTTGATCCACTTACGTGGCGGCTAATAGCATGCAGTATGAACAAAGCATAAGCAGAAAACTTTGTTTTACTCTCTTGGATGTGTTCATCTTCCTCGCTCTTGACCACCACCCACCTCAGTGACCACAGGAGGCTGAAACATTTATAACACCCTCAGCCTTTAAAATACTGAATAATATCGATGTAACCTTGTACAGTCATCACCTCTGTGTGAGTGTGAAACCTGTGTTGGCATTGTTCGGTTATTACAGTGTATAAGAGATATGCGAGTAGGGAGAGTAAGTCCGTGGGGACTTGGCTTGGGAACCGGACCGTCGAGGGTTCAAGTCCCAAGTAGTAGTCCCCAAGTGTGGACTGTGGACTGGTATTTGTAGAAGTGCCAGTTCGCCTCCTGGGCACTACGAGGTGCCCTTGAGCAAGGCATACTGCATACTGTGAAGTGATATTGTGCTAATTGTGCAAATTATGCACACTGACTCCAGTTATAGCTGTTGTTCCCTCCCTCGTTTTATAACCATGGGCTCATGTGTGTAGATTCCTGCTCTTATATACTGTATATGTTTGAGGTACATCCTATTTTTATTTTTATGTATATGCAGTTTTGTGTATATTGTTGTATATTACCGGACCTGCACCGGACACCCAAACTGCTCCCCGTACAATACAATATGTGACAGTAAAAGTTGATTTACATTTTACATTTACATTACATAGTGTTAAACAACTTTTTGATCCCTGGCAGTTGTCCACCACTTTATTCTCTCTAGAAATACCAGCCTGATGGGTAATCAGTGGTACTTTGTTGGTTCTACATCAGTAAATAACATATGCAAAATCCAACTTAATTCTCAGCAGATCCTACTCATTGATGACACATTATAGTTTATAGTTTTCCTTTGTGATTCAGAAGTAGTATACAGTAAAGCAATGCTTGTGTGACCAATGCCAGTGTGACACATTGTGCTTTCTGTGCGTAGGATCAAAGGATATGGCGCTGTAGATAACTGGATCACATAATACTAACATCCACAACAGTAGTAACTTAAGTTTACTGTTCAGGTGCTCGCTGCCCACCTGAGTGCCAGACCTACTTCTCACTGTCCAACTTGACTACGTTTTCTCCAGTTTGTGTTGGGCGATCTCGAAGAAAGTCCTGTTTATAGTCCGGGGGGCGATCCCAGTGTCTGCCCAGTCTCAAGGTTGGACTGGTGTGCCGTTTCTTCTCATCCTGACCCCACAGTTATGTTTCATTTGAATCAAGCCCTCAGGGAGTCTCTTGTAATGTCTTATTAAACTGGACTCTAACTGTGCAGAGTGTCAGATCTCATCCTTGAATGGGCCAGCACTGTGCAGAGCTTTTCTATCAGTCTATCAGTCATGTTTTTAGCCTGGACTCTGCCTCTGGCATCTGACGTTTGCCACTGCTTAGATCATCTCATTTTGTGTTTTACATGAATATCAGTTACTTTGTTTTAAAGTTGTTCTGGCAGAGAGAGAAAAAACAGCACATACTGTCAATCAAACCTGGAAGGATCGCCACCGTAATCTAGCAGCTCGTAAACTGGGCTGTTGTTTCCAAGGCCATAAAAGTTATAAATTCAAACACCACAACCTCTGCACAGACATTTACTGCTGCAGTAATAAATTGTTAACTGTACATTGAGCAAAGGTTTACCCGAGTGCACTTGTCATGTATTTAATGGCTAATTAAAATTAGTGTGTTCTCATACTAGTGAGAGAATACCTCAGATTTCCTTGTTGGCTACTAGCTCATTTGCCAGCTAGACGGGGCCAAATAAGGACATAAACCTGCTTATTTCCACTGATTGAGGCTTGTGAAGTTTGTAAGAACACGTTGCGTAACCGGCACTGTATGCCACTGGCTAAATGAAGCATGTAAAATCAGTGACGAATGAGTCATCAGCCTGCTACTCAGTGATAAATGTGAGATGGGAATCATGTCTCATTTTAAACAGGAGTAATTAAGCAGCTTGAAGAAAAAAAAAAAAGCTAAAAGGCAAGAAACACATGGATGATATCCAATCCTCAGATATAGTTCATTAAATATTTCTGTTTATTTTCCTTTAGATTTTAACTTTAGCTCCCCTTCAACCCAAGTTGCTCATGTCATAGTATCATGTATTGGAAACAAACAGAGAGCAACCATTGTCACACTATTTCAGTACTTTTAACCACATCGCAGCATTGGCCTACTTTGGCTGTCAGTTGCTGTCAAGCAGCCACTCGTTTGACAGTCATTAGTCATCTTATCTGGCAAAGTTATATTTCAGCCTCTCTGTTGCTTTTTCAAATATTGGCTTTTGTTTATCTTAAACAGCAAGTATGAATGATTTTATATATAATTTTTTTGTTGTCTATTTATCTGAGATATAATTTGAGTCAAATGGTTTGAATAATTTAAGGAAGTTGCAGTCGCTATATTTTGGCATACTACTCTTGGCAGGTTAACCAGATCCACCCCAAATTTGGTCGGCATGATGTTAAGAAGTTCATGATGCCATACCACAAAGCTTTTGAGGTTTCGTTGAACACGCTTGCCGTGGCGATACATCATTCGCCATGAAACAGGAAGTTGTTTTTGAAGGTTCTTGTGCTTGGGTGTGGCAAAAAAAAATTTCAACGAAGCAGCCCTCGCGGTACGTTTCACGTAGATGTACGAAATTTGGTAGGCACGTGTATCACATGTAGGCTTAAAAAAAAGTCTCTTGGGACGATACTCTAAACCCCACAGGAAGTCAGCCATTTTTAATTTTGTGTGAATTTTTTGTGTATTTGTGGCCATTTGTAGGCTCTGTTCTTTCACAAACTCCTCCTACAAATTTGGTCAGTTCAATCTGAAGAACTTTCTGATGAAAAGTTGTTTCAGCTTGAGTTTTTATGAAACTACGATGACGTGGCGGAGAATTTACATGATTCGCCTTTAAACAACAAACTGTTGTAACTCAACTGTACTTGCACAAATCTGCCCCAAACTTGACCTATTTCATAGCAGTCCAGGCCTGAGGACATCTTAATGGCAATATTGACTCATAGTCATAGCGCACCTACTGGCAACAGGAAGTCAGCATTATGTGACAAACATCATCCGATTTACATGAAATGTAAAGGTGCGATGGCACGATCATCGCTGCTTGCAGCTTTAATTAAAATAGTTAATTTAAAACATTTTCAAACCTACTGGACTACCTACTTTATGACTCTAATTTTGTTGATGTGGTTTTATGCAGCTTCTTATCCTTGTAAAAGCAGCGGATTCAGTTTTTATCAACTGTTCAGAAATGTAATCCCAATCCAAGATTTCCACTTTCCAAGAGAGATCAATATCAATGCTGACACTTGCCTTTGTCACAGCTTCAAGAGCCGATGATTGTGATGCACACACACAAAAGTGTCAAGTGCATCAAGTAGTTTCTGTGAGAGTAGTAGATACAGCATTTCCTGGTTAACCATCTGTATTTGCTGTCCTTGTTTCCTCTGACGCAGCATGTTTCTGTCGTCCCCTCAGGTATCGGTGTGATCAGCCTGGAGCGGGCCTATCCTCTCACCCTGGGGTCCAACATCGGTACCACTGCCACGGCCTTGCTGGCGGCTATGGCCAGTCCAGGGAACAAACTAGCAGCTGCCATACAAGTAAGCCAGTGTTTTATCAGATACAACAGGCATTTTAAAACTGCAGGAATATGGCACCATTACTCTCCCACTTTGAATGAAAAACGTATTTTCATGACATGCCTCTCTGAGAGGAAGATGTACACAGACAGTTGAGGGAGTCCGCTAATATACTTTTTCCCCTACACGAACAAAAACAAGGGAGTTGCACAGAATTATCTACAGATGGTAGATTATGATAATGTTTGTAGCCTATGTATATTTATGAACAGTGATTTATGCATAAATAAGCTGGAGGCCACTAAGTGGACGCTTCAGGGAAAACAGTTGTTCATTTCTCTACACTAAACTCTCAAAACTAGAACCATGGTCATGCAGACTCTCTGAGGATGTAGATGACAACACACATTGACTGTTAATGACATCCTTCAGCACTCCCATGCTCTATCTCTTCATCTTCTCTTATGTAGATTGCTCTATGTCACCTCTTCTTCAACGTCTTTGGCATTCTGCTGTGGTATCCTCTGCCCTTCATGCGCCTGCCGATAAGGATGGCTCGCGTCCTGGGTGAGCGCACCGCCAAGTACCGCTGGTTTGCAGTCTTGTACCTTCTCCTTTGCTTCTTGGTCCTGCCCTCGCTGGTGCTGGGCCTCTCGCTGGCAGGCTGGCGGGTGATGGCCGGCGTTGGGGCTCCTTTCTTGGGCGTGACCGTCTTCATCGCCATGGTGAACGTGATGCAGGCCCGTAGCCCTCGCCACCTGCCCGCCAAGCTCCAGACCTGGGACTTCCTGCCCAAGTGGATGCGCTCTCTCAAACCGCTTGACCGCTTCATCACCAAGGCAACCTTCTGCTGCGGCTCTGCATGCGAGCAGGGGCAGGGAGAAGAAGAAGAAGAGCATATATCGACACAGACGACCTCCGTCGACACGCAGAAAGAGTCTGCCCAGAGGAAGGCCGACCTGGCTTATGACAACCCGGTCCTGGACTACCTGGATGAGGGCAGACCAGGTGTAAGGGTGTTTAAATTAAAAGGCTTAGAGAGGTGCAACAGCACTCCACTGTAGTCAGACTTTTATACAGAATTTTGTCATTATCGAGGGAAGGAAAAAGATTTTATAATGCTTTGGAAATAAACCAATTTCTGATTATTAATTGATTGATAATTGAAAGATAGTCTCCTAAAGCCAGGCTAAATATCAGGAGTTCAGTATGAGATTTTCATCCAATTGAGCGAGCTCCATCTGCTGATGAAGACCATTTGATATGATCAAAAGCTCCAGAACAGCTACTTAATGCACCTTTTTGTCACCTGTTGTCACAGCCAATTCTCATTTCACATGGTCACATTACAATCAGCTGTTTGCTCGTGTCCCGTGTTCACAACGTTCAGTGTCATTTTCACCGTACAAACATAGTAGTTTTAAACCCAACCATGTAGTTCTTTCCTAAACCCAACTATAGTGTTTTTGTACCCTAATCCTGAAGTGACGCCAAGTGAAACTATAGTGGTTTTGATGCCGAAAATAAAGTGATGCCAAGGGGCGTGAAAAAGCGGCGGTGTGTGACGAGTTGGGATGACAACGTGTTGGCTGTCAAGATCAACGATGAACTAATGAATTACATAAACAACTTGGCATTGTAACTGTAACTGCATTAAAGATACTCTGAGGAGTTTTTTACCACTAGTGATGCTAAAGATCAATATTTTTTTCGTTTTTTGCCAAAAAATGTATCAACAAAGACAGTGAAGAAGAAGATGGCCATCTAGTAAACATTTATGTAAACAATGCAGGATGAAATATATTTAAAAAAAAAAATGTTAGACTTCAAAGTTAAACACTGTGTTTGGGTGAGAGACAAACGCAAACATATGAATTTTATTTGTTTACAAGTGAGCTCCACAGGACTGCTTTACTGTAACTAGCCAACAATATTTTTTTTGCTGCAAATGTATTCAGAAACCAGTTTTGATGGATAATTTTGCAGAAATTTGACATTTTCAGAAGAGTTCTCCAGCCTTTAGCAAAGGCCAACGATCAGTCAATAACCACACTTATTATACGGCTTTGTTGAATACTCGATTCTGATTGGTCAATTACGGCATTCTACGATCTGTTATTTCTTTATAACAGACCGTTGCTATGGGCGCAGTTCTGATCTCGGACTTGGAAGACCATTTTTGTGTCAAATTATTGATTTCTTAAGTAAGTAGCCGTGTAATAAGCGGGATAATGTACAGCAAGCCGGTCATTGTTGTGAAATAAACCCTTTCAGGGCGACGCAAGTCCAACCTTCGCCCTGTCTGAGTTTTTTTCACAACAATGACTGGCTCACTGTACATTATCCCTTACTTAGTGAATGTCCCGTCATGTCTACAAAGGAAATCAACGGTGTAGATTTAGAATATTGACAGTTTTACGATGTTAGATGGCGAATCAAACATTTTCTCAACTGTTGTCGGAGTTTAGAAGCTCCACAAACTGCCGGCACAGCCAGCTAGCTCCTACCGGGATCGCCACCTCTCCACCCGGGCATTCACTCACACAGACCCCGCTATGAGCTGGAGCTCTCTCAAGAGACCGGTCTCGTAGACGAGGGGCTTTATTTCCTTGTTGACGGAGGGGGGGGGCAGCAGCTCGCTGGAGAGCCGGCCACAGAGCAGCAGAGAGGGGAGGGAAAGAGAGAGAGATACCTGCTGAGACAACACGACCCTTTTTAACATTACTCTAATATCTGGAGGGAGATCAGTCCACTCGTTTGTTTCTGTAACTGAAAAAGCAGTTTGAGTAACGTAAATTTTGTTCGGCAATGTTTTCTATCCGCCGTCTCCCCTCGTTGATAATCCTGTTTGTCTGACTTCACTTTGAGCTGTTAGAATAAATTTAAAGTGAGTATTAACCTACTCATTGTTAGCTGTTAAATATCCCAGGATTCAGCAGTCCTGGGTGCAAAGTTCCATTTCATGCTCATTTTTTTCATGTTTTTGTGTCAAGAAAAGACGGACAGAAAAGGACACCGGCACTGCTGTTAGCCCAAAGTCTAATTATAAATCTTATTCCCCAGTGGATGCATGTTTGATCATTACGTTAAAATACCATCACTCGTTATATAAGTGTAGGTGGGCGACTGAATACACACAGACACTACAAAGGACTCAAAAAAATCATCACGTTAGTTTCTTGATGTTATCAAAGGAGTGTATGAATGTGTGTGTGTGTGTGTGTGTGTGTGCGCGCTGTAGCGTTGAGTGTGTATTGCTTGTTTGAGTGGGAGACGGTGCACACTCGGGAGGTGTTGTTGAATGTGTGAATTATATGTGCTGTTTTCTCTGTCGCACTGTAACAATTGATCGTGCGTTTAAGAAATGTTGACTCCCTGCTTGAAGTCTGTTGATTTAATGAGAGATTAAAGTCTGACTCTTTCACTTTTAAGGTGACAGACAGACAGAACAAGAGCGCTTTGCACACAGGATGAAAGTACACATTAAATTAATAACTACTTTGTCCCTCAGAAGTGCCAAAAAGAAACACGTCATTCACTCTTGTGTCTTGTGTCTTACTTGAAAGAACTTTTCAGCAGGAAAATGCGTCCTTTTTTGTCCGTTCAAGGACCTCGCTAATCTGCAAGCGTACGCTCCAGACACTTTTTGTTTCAACAAAAGCAGCTTTGTCTCATCACGCTCCTCTGATCCTGCCATGCTCTTTAAAGTTTGGGTTTTTTTTTTTAAATGAGACGCGGCCTCCATCTCCTCCATCAGACATGGCAGTCTGGACGGAGTTTGCGTCATCCCGCTGAGTCTAATGTGAACCCCGGAGGCATTCGAGATCAAGTCTGAGAAGAAAGGGGAGCTAGAAACAAGAATCTACCATGACACTCACTCCTGCACGTACTCACAACAACACACCTGTGATACAACACCACTCTCCTCTCTGAGTGAGAGCTGATCTGAGTGCTGATTATCTGACTGCGGTGTGGGATTTAGCAAAGGGAGCTGCAGTTTGGATCGGTACTGGAGTCCAACAGGGTCGGGTCACGGTCCTGCCAGGGATTCACAGCGAGGACCTGCAGCTGCCAACTAGACTCTCTGGTGTCATCACTGTGTTTCAGCTTCTAGCAGATAAAAAGTAGAATATCTTATTAACACATCCTAAATGACCCTTTTTCTTCACTTATCTAGAATCTAAAAATACATTTATTTCTGTGCCTGTTTCCATTTTTTCGACTGTGATCCCATTAGGTGGAATCTGTTCCCAACATACGCTCACTTACTCTCAATTTACTGTACATCCAACCCCAGGTGGCATCAAGTTATATGTGTGTGTGTGTGTGTGAGTGAGCGTTTAGTAAATCCCTTCAGAGACTAACAAGTAATTTCTCTCTGCCGTGTTCACAATTTGCTTCGAGTCACACCCCATTCTTCAACAGCTAATTTCATGAACCTTTTCAACCCTCAAGCCCTCAATTTTGCTTTCAAAGCCGTTTTGCTTCACTAACCCAGGTGCTGATGCAGCAATAGCCTGTCAACTGCTACTTCTCGCTGTGTTAGATGTTGTCAGAGCTTCTCAAAGGGATTACAGTACGCTTAATCAAAATTATCATCCAGAGACTTCATTACTGCTGAAACAACAGAAGAGTTCTGTGATAAAATGCTGTAGCCTGAAACCAGAGGGTTTTCCTTTGGGCAGCTGCATTTGCATAAAACAAAGTTTTGGCTGTGCTACTTCCAGCAATGATTACAAACTGCTTTAATTTGAAAGCTTTTAATAGTGCTATAGGCATTAGATTGCTGTGTGTCTAATAGCACTTAATGATTAAGAATAATGGCCAAGCTCACTCTCGATGCAAAGCAAATTAAGTTTGCTTGCTGAACATTGCAAAAGAAAAGATTGCTAAAGAAAATAATTAGTTTTTGCTTCCATTTATCCCCCTTATCTCATAAATAGGGGGTCAAATGTAGTAATAATTTACCTGTAAACATGACAAGAGATGCTGTGCTTACAAAAAGAAGCAAACTATATGAAGTTGTGTCATGACCTACTCTGCTCTAAAGTTATGTTGACTTTGTTTCTTGTCCTTGTTTCCTGTTTTATTTTGAAAGTCTTCTCCCGTCGCTTCAGTTCCTGCCCTCGTGTGTTTCCCGCCTCCTTGATTAGTTTCACCTGTCCCTCATTAGCCCCATATAGCCCTAAACCCTCACAGACTTTGCGGGAATGCGCCTCAAAGTCTGTGGGTGTGGATATTGGGATCCGGCCAAAATGTCTGGTGTGAGAAAGGCCTATTGCTATGCACTTCCTTGTTACCTGACTGTTACCTGCAATCGTGCCATCCTGTTACCTGTCTGCCAGACCCTGCATCGGCGATCGTGACAAATAGGGAGTCAAATACAGTAATGATTTACTTTTAAACAGGTTTTCACTTGGTAGCCATAACCTACGTTGCCCTAAAGTAAAAAAAAAAAAAAAATGCTATTTAATCAGAAACATAATAACTGATTAAACAACATGTTCTGTGCTAACAAAAATATGCAACTACATGCCAAATATAGGATGTGGGTCTTCATTATGTCCACAAAAGTCAGCCAGATGTGAAATAACTCAGATTCATATTAGCATTTGCTACCTGATCCACTCATCAAGATTTATGCAAATACAAGCTCTGATGTCAAATTCAAACACCCTCATGGATAATTTTACTAAAGCTTGACAAGGCTAACTACTATTCATGGTTTTTAAAATATTAACCACAGAAACAGAACTGGAAATTATTTATTATTATTCAGCATGGCCGGTGGCTGTTGTTAAGTCAGCACGGCCTTTTGGGACAACATGTTCACCCAAACCTGCACTCATATTTCAGTCTTACCCATGGGGGGGGCAAATGTACTTTTAGTTCACTTTTGCCACAAATCCAGTTGGCCACTAATGACATGTATTCATGTAATGCACGTTTTGTTTCACGTTTTTGCATTTGTTCTTCTAATAACTAAGGTATGGGCCGAGCTTAATGGAGTCGTGAGGATGCATTTGAATGAGAACCTTTGTTTTGATGGGATGACTGATCCGCATGCCTGCACATACTACCACAGGATCAGACCTCGATGGCCACGGCAGAGTGAGGCAAATATATATTATGGTATGGTGAAGTGTAATGTCTAAAACCCCCTTGTGCTTTAAGAGGGAGCATTAGCAGAGGTGTGTCAGCCACAGCTGGTGAGGTTGCTTGTTAAACAGTAATAGGGGTGAAGACTCGATGTTAAATGTTGGGGGATGTTCAGAATTTAAATTAAACTCACACACAGGGACCTAATTATCACTTTGCCTTTTAATATAAAGTGTTAAATAACTGCATTATTATAAAAACTGCTCTATTTTTGGACAATTTGCATGCAGATAGAAAAGTGGGGAAAGTTAACTCGGGATAATATAGAAGGCTCCAGTATTCAACACAAAAAGGGATGTCACCAAAATTATTCATGAAGTTTGAAAAGTTCTTAAATGGTCTCAAAAAGAAGTATTTAGATATTTTGAAAAGTTCTCATAAATGGAAAATGATTGGTGTCAGAATGCTTGCAAACGCTTTTCAGAAAACTGATCGAAATCAACCAGAGGAGAGTTGTTTTTTTTCCTCTGAGTTTTATACTGGTCTTTATCTGAGCTGCACTCACATAATTACCTCCTTAGCAGCACAAACACATTTGTATTGAATGCAACTGAAATAGAGGAGAGAGCGAGAGAGAAAGAGACAAAAAGTTTTTGGGGTAAAAAACCAGCTCTCTCCGTGCAGGGGAAAGTGGGTGGTTGATTTGAAATAAGCGTGTTAACGCGCTCTGTGTTGCTGCTGTTATTGTGTGCAGGCTGGTAGTTAGGGTCGTTTTACAGCGTTTCCAGCTAATGCACTCATACTTCACTTGAGTAACTTACCATCCACAGAATGTGTAATTTATTCTTGTTTGAACAGGAAGTCGAACAGCATTATTATCCTTATTCAGAGCCATTTGTGACCATTATTTTAAACTATGCAGCATCATGTTAATGGCTACCATTTCTCAAATGTTTTGATAAATAGCTTTGTCGCTATGATGAAATGTAGCATTACATATACACAAAGTGAAGAATACAATGACAACTGGAATTGTGCTAACCTCTGGGCCATGTGCAATTTGGGCTGTGTTGGGAAATAATTCAAGCTCTGGGTTGACAATAAATCTTGCATAATGTGTTGATACATTCCTCTAATTCCAATATTTGTTTTGTCGGGCTCTCCATCATGACTGGTGGTTACACACTGTGTACAACATTGTGAACAAACACAGTGAAACAGAGGAAACATTTTTCTATTAGCATAATCCGGGGCAAAAAAAAAGATGAGTATTTTTAACAACCGAAATGTGCAATAGAACAAAAGTTAATGAGAAAAGAGGCTTTGAAGTACCAGGAATCTGACGTCTACGTAACAGATTGGCTTCTACTTGCAAAACTCTGCCAAGTGTTGCTTGGCCATCATGATATGCAGAACGTAAAAAGAGCACAACATAAATAGCAGGACAGGAGGGAAAAGTAGAAAACAACGTCAGAGCAGCAGCCTGATTTCCAGACAACAGGACGGAGGGAAAAAAACACTCAAGCAAGTGATTTAGATCTTCTTTTTATGCCCAGCAGTCCAAACTGACATGCAACTGTACGTCTAGATTTTTTTCTTTCTGTATAATTAGCTTCCTGTCGACACATCCTGAACATTTACTTTTAATGAATGAATTAATTTACATTTAATTACTTTATCATTTATCTTTAGCTCTACATGGCATTTCTCTTTATACTCTTTTCATTTTTAATCAAGCTTCTCACTTCACACTAACTTACAGTATGTTTTATACTGTAAACGGTAAAATCTTATATAAATATTTTTACACCTTTGATAAATAATAAAAAAAAAAAATCAAATATACCACTGTAGATAATGTCAATAATGCCATGCCATGCCACATGATTTTTTTTCAGATTACCTGTCTCATGCACTACTGTCAGGATATAGTGACCGTTTTATAAAAATAACTTTTTAAAATCATATTTGCTCGAATTCTACCCACTGCAGCTTTAATCTAATCTAATCTAAAATTGTATCATTTTGTATTCAAATGTTTGCTTGATTTTTAAATGAATGATTTGCACAAAAACAGCTACATTTAATAAACATAAGAAAAGACACATATACACATTAGACAGAAAAACTTAACTTAAAATTAAATACATCACATTACATGTAGGATCTGAGATAAGGTGGTTTCAGTTTTACAAATTCATGACATGAACTCAACGACCCAGTCCTGGTGAGATGGTTGAGTGGTGTCTCGCCAGCTGAAAATGATTAGCTCTAATTAAAACTGAGGAGAACTCAGGCCTCTGCCAGATATTAAGTCTGTCCCTGCTGCCCCAAATACTCCTTGTAATTTGGTCAGTGTTGAAGATGGCTGAACTTTCTGGGACTTTAATTCAACTGAACCAAACCAAACATATTGCTCCTTACTGCAGAGAGAGAGAGGCAATCATTTTGAACAGCATTATAGGACTATTAGACAAAACTACTGAAAAACCACATGAAAACAAACTTTATTAGAAGTGTTTAAATCGGATCAACAAAGGCAACTACTTCCCATTCAAGGAAGACCATAACCTATCGGTCTACGTGGACAGCTCAGGCCTGTGCTGAAGACCGATGCATTGAGGACGTGTGCAGTACCACGATTCATCTATCAGATGGAGACATGGACCCACATGGAAGGCTGAGGATAGGCTGATCGATGCTGGAGGAAGGCAGAGTGCAAAAACTCCTCCATGCAAATGAATACAGATGACCCAAAAATGATCCAGAGACATTGGAGTAGCCGTTAGCAGCGTTGATATTCCCTCGAACACAACTTTTGAAACAGCAAAGGTAAGACATCATTTATTGTTATGGCTGTATAAAGTGAAGTTTATTTTTTTATTTTCTTCGGCTGCTGGTTCAGTGAGTTTTGGGCGTAGATTGATATGACTTATACCGTTGATATCTGTGGAGTCTCAGCTTTCATAATGACATGTTGTTTGTGCGGGTAGCATGAATTAGCAAATATCGCTAGCACCACTATGCGTGCATGAACCGTTAACGTGTTTTTGCTGTGTGCTCGTTCAGTTGTTTGGTGTTGGAATTGAGTTTTGTTTGGGTAAAAATTGGGTTATCATGAGCTTTTAGCTGAGCTTCTACCCGTTATGTGGGTAGGCAGGATGATGCTACATGTCCTTATCTGACCTTACCTACCAGGTTGTGTTTGTTTGTCCCAACTCCAGTGACAGTGATGATGACTTCAGGAAAAAATGCATTAGGTCAGTGTCTGGTATTCTGTTGTTTTAGCTATAAGTCAGATATACAGAAGGGGGTTATGTACTGTTACTGTATATGAGCCAGAACATTTTAGCAAAAGAAACATAATAAAGCAGTCAGTTAGCCGAGTGAACATAAACTCTGGTTTATTGTTTTGTCTTGGGACCAACAGCAGAGCCCGGCTTAAAGATTTAGCTGATGGGAGCCAGCTCATGCTAACCAAACAGAACCGAGACTGTGCGACAGTAACTTTTACTGCGGGTTTATTTACCACAGCTGGCCGCAAAGTGCCTTTAAAGATAAACAGAGAGACCTCTGCCAACGGTCTCAAAAGAACTCAATGCCTCAAAAACGGCACCCAATAACCATCTTTGATATGATGTTTCCAAAGTAACATGAGGCAGCGAAGATGACTTACATGAAGCCTATGTCTGCCATAAAATATGTGGCACAGTTAAATGTTTCCAAGGACCATTGGAATGATGAAATGTCTGCATTTCTTAGAAAGCAGTGTTGACAGCTGTTATCAGAACATAAATATAGAGCAGAGTTACTGGTTTGTTGGGGTATTGCTCCATTACAGGCATTGTTACAGCCATGACCTTTTCAACGAGACTTGCAGCTTGTAGCTCTTGTCCTCCCCTCTTTCTGCCTCTCTGGATCTACTTTTGTCTGAATGTACATTTGTTCGGAAAGAAGAAACAACTCTTTCAAAAATGCCTGTGATATAATAACGGGGCGTTGTCTGCAACAGGAACATGAATCTTGGCAAAACTATAATTTTCACAGTAGATCTTGCCAGCATGTGATAACAAAAGCATCAACGAGTGCCAGGTCTTTTTAAGCTTTTCAAGGGACCACTGTAAAATAACTCATTGTTATCTTGAAGTTAATGTCATTTTGCAGCAGTGAGTCAGAATAAAGTTTCAGCTGTGTGAACTGGACTTCTTCACTCGTACTCTGTCGTGACCAGCAGTCACGGATGAGTTTGCCTCAGCTCATTTGTTTTCGTTGATAGCCCTCTAATCACATGCACATGCACACAATCAAGCGAAACCTGGAAACACACACACAAACACACACACACACACACACACACACACACACACACACACACACACGCAGACACACAATACGGCCCAAATGGTCCATCAAATTACTGAAAGGGAAGCAGGACAATGTGTTTGTTTATCCTCAGGATCTGAAACAGAAATAAATGGCCACTTTATCACTGTAATCCTTAACGCACACCACCATTCATCCATGTTGCTGAACAACACACATAGATACAAAATCCCACAATGATAGTCAAATTCAGGAAGTGATAAATCAGTAGTGCTGCATGGTTAAATCCAACAGAGGATTAAGAATGAACGTTTATTGGCAATAAACGTTGGTCAAAGTCAGTGGTTGCAAAGTAATAACTTCAAGCTATAAGGTTGAGTTATTGGGTGGTGAAAAATGATATCGTTTGTATGCAGATTGGTTCAGAGAAACAAAAATCAAGTTTAGGATTATTAATTCATCGTTGATGGGTGCTGCTTCAGGACAGTGCTCTGATCACGTGATTCCACTTGACACGTTAAGACATTTAGCCTTTATGTTTCTGAATCTGCCTCGGACTGCTTCATGGAAATAACGATTACATCTTGCTAACTTCAAAGGGCAGTTCTCATTGTACAGTATATGCTTCCCTCCCTCATATTTATCAATGTAACATCTCATTTCACTGAGCTGATGATGTGCAGATTAATTTAAATAAAACCAAGTAGTGATATGAAAAGCTGGCCCCACTGCAAAGATGATTATCATACAGACAGAATGTTCTACAACTATCTACAGACCTTAAACATCCCTCCATGCAAACGCCTCTACGTCTTGCTCTCCTTACCCCTAATATTAACCATCCGCCATACCCCAGAGGCTTTATTCAATCATTCCAATTTGTCATGAATTTGTCAATCTATTTGTTCCTAATGACTTTATATCGTTGTTTTGTGTTTCTGTTTTCAGTAGAGCTTTTAAAATAATAATTTGAAATACCAATGCATTGGGGTCCAGTTAAAAGCTCCCAATTGCAGCCTATGCAGTTTCAAATGTGGGAACTATTTATTAAGTTCATGTTTGCCATGGGTGCTAATCTAAAGTATCACTCACTATCAGGGGGTTAGGGGCACTCTCTCAGTTACTTTGAAGGAGACAGATGCAAATGTAGCATATTTTCGTTTTAGATGATATGCAAATTGGCTGTAACTTCTTAAAATAATAATAATCAGATCTTTTTTCTTTAGATGACTAACAATGTTTTGAGAAGCAATAAGTTAACATTTTGCTTTCTTTCTTACAGTAGTTTATTCTTGGGGTCCCCCAAGAATGGGGAAATATGTTTAAATATGTTAGTAGGATGAGGGTTAAACGTGCGTTGACGGATGGGTCACTTGGGGTCAGCGGAAACAAGTTGTGAAAACAACTGACATATCATCACCCTTTAAGCTGATATGATGAATTTGTTAGCAAACAGTCGCTTATTTACACATCCAGCAGTTACAGAGAAATATTAACATTCACCATTGGAGTTGTGTTTCTGGTGAATGTCCAATATTCACTCTCTTTTAGCTCTGTTTTTGGTCTCCACCAACTCCTGAGGGAAATATCTGCCTCTTTAGCTGCTAAATGCTCCACAATGTTCACCAGCTAGTTGCTAACTGTGTCTATCTGCCGCAGGTAGTGTACAGTGGGTTTTTTTTAAGCTTTTTTGCTGAAAATATCTGCCTGCTGCGGCCAAAAATGACACCGTGAGAGCCCCCAAAAACACAGCTTTTTAGAGTTTTTAAACTTTGATTTTGACTTTGACTGCGCGCCTGTACATGGTTCTAATACTGTTACCAAGTCGTGGTTGGCTTCATCAAAAACAACGATTAGTCGGCCTACGGGGAGGAAGTCTAGCTCCTGGCAGCGGGATGCACTAATAACAACCTGGCCCTCAACAGCAAGAAGACCAAAGAGCTCATCGTGGACTTCAGGAAGACCAAAGGTGGCACTCATAGCGTAGAGCATGTCGCCAGCTTTAAGTTTCTGGGTGTCCACATCTCCGGGGACCTCTCTTGGACCCTCAACACTTCAACCCTGGTCAAGAAGGCTCACCAGTGTCTCTTCTTCTTGAGGAGACTGAAGAAAGTCCCCTGTCTCCTCGATTCTGGTGAACTTCTACTGCGGCACCATCGAGAGAATCCTCACCAACTGCATCACTATGGCATCTGCTCCGTCTCGAACAGGAAATTACTGCAGAGGGCGGTGAAAACTGCCCGATGCATCAACCGGTTCTCCACTCCCCACCGTTGAGGCTGTCCAAGCGGTGTCTGCGGAGGGCGCCCAGCATCATCAGGGACACCTCGCACCCTATAACAGACGGTTTGCCCTCCTCCCCTCCGGCAGGCGCTACGGGAATCTCCGTTCCAGGACCAGCAGGCTCAGGAACAACTTCTGTTTGGCACCAAAAACTGGAAGAACCCTGCATTAGATTGCATTAGTATTCTCCATTTTACTACATTTGGAGAATTACAGTCACACTCCATTTGAATGGCCATGTGCTGAAAAGTAATGGAATTATTATTGAAAACTTAAGTGCTCTTTGGCCTCAACTCTCATGAATTTCTACTGGCTTAAGAGTTGGTTTTTTTTCTCCCAGCAGCGTGTGAAGTGCTGTTATATCATCCAGTGTCTGTCAGCAGCTCAAGGAGAGTGCTCTTCATTCAAATGGATCAGAGGTTAGACCACCGTCTTTTTGATCTTTTTTGAAGTCAAATCTGTCTGCTCATCTCACTCACTTCATCTAGATTCATCTGGCGAGGTTTATGGTGCAGAAGTACATGTTAGTTTCCTATCCACATACAGCCATGAGACAAGGGCAAGACAAGATAATTAAACACAGAAAGCAAATGCAAAATAATGACTCAGACAGACCATTTAATAATTTTCAGTCATAATTTATTTAGTGTATCTTAAAATCAATGACACACTGATAAAATCCATGTCAATCAAGTCCAGTTTGTGATGCCACCTCCACTCAATCAAAACTGAAGACAGACTGCAGACACGTCGCTCCCGTCTGTGTCTGCGATCTCCATGCAGATATACAAACAGACAGATGGAGAGAGAGATGCGACTTCTCTTCAGTCTGAGCATGTTGCTTTTTTTGGGTCCCTCTCTCCCTGTTGTTGACAGTTTTTTGGCAGCTCTGGTTAGATAGGGAATTTGATTAAATTTGCCAAAAAAGGACGTTTTCCACTGCGACCTGGTTGTGGTGTGATATGCCTAAATTGAAATAATCCTCTATTGATAGGATTTTAATAATTGTAATTTAAAAACATCATGTCATGCAGTGCAGCTCTCTGCTTTTCCCCCTCTGCCCCAGAGACATCATTCGTTGTCATTTTTTAACCGTGTTGTCAGTTTATTTTAACCTTCATGTCACCTGTGTGGAGACCGAGAGTGGTGTCCTGCTCCCACACAACGTTTCGTATGATATCTTAGAAAAAGTTATTGCTCATTTTTCGTGCGTTCTCCGAAAAATATAGTCTTTTCAAATGAAACTTTTGTCTTAACAGGAAACAACTTAGTTAGGTTTAGGCAACAAAACTGCTTAGGTTTAGGACAGATTGTGGTTTGGGTTACAATAACTAATTTTATTACGTGAGAAATAACTAGGGACACAAAAAGCCTCCCCGACCTCCTCCCTATGTGGAATTTGTTGCTCTTTATATTTTCTGGTTGACGATAACGTCGATTACATACAAATTCATTTTGTGGGATATATACGAATTACAGTGCATTAGTTTTCATAGGTATAGCTATGAACAGTGTATGAGAACAGCCTGTCCCACATGACTGTGTACAGCCTTTTTGTATTGTTTATTGATCCTGTGGTCAGCATGGCAGTACAAGTTGAAACCAAACAGTAGCCTACTGCTATGCTGGAATACTATACTGCCCCAGTACTGCTGTGTGTCCGTTGGTTTGCGGTAATGTATTCGATTCCCGGATATATCAGGGTCGGAAAAGTGAAATAGCAGCACCATTCTGCTCCAGTGGAGCTGCTCCGTGGCCACCAGATCAGACTGTGGTTGTACTGGGCAGCTTCCAGGTGTGAATGTGTGTTCCTGCAAGAGAGAGCTGTGCCAGCAGGGATACCTCCCTGAATAAATAAGGGTTTTGAAAAAAAGTAGGCGTAATATAAACTCTGCAAGAAGTTCTTTGGCGCACATTACCAAACAACTCTGCAATTATTCAAATTATCTCACGTTGATTACCACAGTGATTCTGCTATGCCTAACTGATGACCCAGCCTTGCATACTGGTGTCACAGATGAGATTCAAGTGTTAGGTTTCTTCCCCCCTAATCCTTCAAAGTGTGCAACCAGTACCATAATAGCACTAAGAACATGCATTATTACTATAGCTTTATGATCAAAGGTGGGACCCTCCAACCTTTAAGTGCTCAGCATGGTCTCCGTGTGATTACAGCTATAGGTCACACAGACCAGGAGCCAATCATCAGCAAGGATCCACATGCAGTTGGCACCGTGGAGTTGTTAATACCGTGTCATTTGCGGTGGGAAAAGACCGGGCTCGTTATAATTGGCTGAGCAAATTTATGCAAAGTTCAGGGTCGAGCCCTCCGAGTCGAATAGAGGGCTCCTCCTGTGATCATAGAGCTGGGGTTACGTGATGTGTATCCTTCATTCAGCCATATTGGGAGGCAAGATAGTATTGAGGACACTGAGGTCATGTCCTCAGTTATTATTCTGGGAATATGGGGGGTTTTAGCAACCTGGAAGGAGTTTACATTCTACAATTAAAAACATACACATGATAGGCTGATTCCAGTGTTTTTGATTAATAACCATATGAATCAATATTTCTCCACCAACAGTGTAAAGAAGGCAGCATTTAGACCTTCATTTTGTAAATTAACATCTACTATAAGATACTTTTTTGGTGGGCAAGGGGATGCATTTGGGAAACTTTTTCTAAAAGCCTGCTAACGCTCGGAAACCAGACACTAACTAAAAATAGCAGGTTGTGCAAGCAATGGTAAAAAAATAAATAAATGTAAATTACATCAGAACAGACTGAGCATCACAGATAAACCTATTGGTATAAGAGCATTGTAGTGTAAGAGCAGGGTTTTTCCCATTCATTTCAAGTCAAAGGGTGATTACTGGGGATAGATAAAAGCACAATCATTAAAATCCTCCGACTTCAGTCACATCATACACACACACAGCTTACTTTTTCCCTGTTCTACTCCCACTTATTTCCCCAGGAAGTTGTCCTGCTGAGCGTGTGTGTGTGTGTGTGTGTACCAAGCCCCCAGGAACAGAGCTGGGCCTTAGAAACTTTCATTCGTGGTGTGCAGGCAGTGAGCCGGAGAAAGAGGGCGTATAAATAGCATGACATTTAATGACGCATTTTAGGCATTTTGCATGTCATTTTCATGTCATGGGCTTAACGTTGTGAAACAGCGTGTTATTTAACGCCACGTTGTTACCGTGAAAAGGTCGCGGTTATGTTTAGGCAACAAAACCACTTAGTGAGGTTTAAGGAAAACATCATGGTTTGGCTTGAAATCACTACGTAAACTAAGTAAAATACGTATGTAAATAATGTAACATAAGTATAGAAAACCAACATCCCAGCTCCCTTTGTCACACCCCTTGGCGTCACTTTAGGATTAGGCATCAAAACCACTATAGTTAGGTCTAAGAAAGAACTACATGGTTGGGCTTAAAACTACTATTTTTGTAGAGTGAAAATGACACTGAACGTTGTGAACACGGGACACGAACAAATGGCCGATTGTGACGTGACGCACGGGACACGAACAGCGGTCTCCTGGATGAAAGCCTTGTGTTTGTTCGACGCATCGTGTGTCTCCTTCGCTATATAAACTGCGTCACCACACTCCCAGCGCACTTTCTATTAGGGTTTACTGTTGCCACGGATGACTTTACATTAGAGTTAATGGAACGCCCGGTGCATTTCATACCGGTTTCATAACGGGTGCCTTGTGCGGCGGTAAAACACACCGACGACTTCGGTATTTAACGGTCTGGGAAAACACGTCACAAACGTAACTTCAAAATAACCCAACAACACTTTGGGATACAAACACTGGTCTCCTGATCGAAAGTTGTGTGTTTGTTGGACCCTTCCACCTCCTGTCTCGCCCGCCATAAGCAGTCTCTCTCACTTTTTATTCTACGTCACTAGCTCTGAGCGTAGCATATTCACGCGGATGCGTTTGCATTGCAGTCAGTACAGACTGAATGGCGTATACATGACACGGCAAAGGCAACAAAGGTTGTTATTGTACGCGAAATTACTTTCTCAAATTTTCATATCACTCATACGCCATGTGGTGAGACCGGGCTGCTGATGCTCACAGTGAAGAAGCCACAGAGAGATCCTTTCATTGAAATGAATGTGCTGCGCTCGTGATGCTCATACTATATACATGAAGAAAAGAGTGGTGGTGGTGGTGGTGGAGGTCAGAGGTTGCCATGACGATCCCATCGGGAGTTGTTTCCAGTTTGCAGTCAGCACTGAAGAGTCACTGTGAATATGTGTGAAGCTCCACAATAGAGACTGACTAAGAGCAGCTTCACTGGTACATGTGTACACTCTGTGGGTCTTGGTGAATAACTGTGATCGTTTTCACACGTACTCATGATGACATTCCATGAAAACGCTCTTCTCCTCTCCACTTATGCTGTCCTCACGCTCTTCTCCTACCCCCCGCTCCCCCCCCACCTCCTCCTTCTTGGGTTGAAGTAGGTGCACAATGAGCAGAATGAATCCATTTTAATTGACAGGTTCCTGTTGCACTGCAGCCTGTCAATGTGCAATGGGTAATGCATGAGGGACCTACCTGGTTTGGTTTCCAATGAGGAATGACACTGTCAGGTGCTAATGGCCTGTGTGTGTGTGTGTGTGTGTGTGTGTGTGTATATGTGTGTGTGCGCACATGCATATGCTCACCTAACCCGGCTTCAAATGAGCAGTGGCAAGAGCCAAATGTCCATCAGATGACAGCTTGCATGTCAGAGTCTGTTTATGGACTCATTTGGCTTCGAGTGTGCACTTCAGCGGGCTGGAGTCATGAACAACATCCCATATGGAACGACACGTTGCTTTGTTTCTGGAAATGATCAGTTCCCAAATCATGATCTTAATCAGTGGAAAACAAAGCGCAGATAATGGATTACCTCAGGTTGAAGTGAGGCATTCATCTGATGTCAAACAGCAAAGGATTAAAAAAAGGATTAACATCGATGTAGGTAACAGAAACTGGGAGACACGAGTGCCGTTTTCTCTTATAACGGTGTAGGAAAAAATAGCATTCTGGTCCAGATTCATGTAAAATTGAATCCTCAGAATCTCTACAGTACATCACTCCGCTGTGTTGTGCCTTAAAGGCAGAGATAAAGAGGTGGATTTGCATAAACCGAAAACCATAAAAGATTCATGCGATTAAAACAGGCTGATAGGCAGAAAGGAATCAGAGAGAGTTGCAGCAGCAGCAGCCTGGCTCATTTCATGTGACATTTTTGAGTTTTCTGTGATGGATTTTGTATTAATTCGCAGGTTTGGAGATAAGCAGGCTTCAGGTTTCATGAGTCACGGGTGATGATGGTGCTCTGCTTCTCCTACCTGTATTCCCACTGATGGCACTCAGCGCCTCAGCGTGTCATCTCCACGCCACAAGTCGCTGTGCGGGCTGACATTACAACAACAGAGACTGTGTTTCTACCACAACATAAACAGCATCTTGGTGGAAACATAAGCTGAGGTTTAGTGGGCTGTGTGCTTTGAGCTCGCAGCGGGCTGCTGATGGAGACATGAGATATTATGTGAAATGGCACAAAGAAGAGGCTATAGTGCACTTCTGGTGGAGAGCAAAGCTTTAAAGGAGAGAGACAGAGAGGTCGACGGCTGGGGGGATTTTAATGATACACACGATACACTCATCTCTTCCTCCCAAAATGAGTTTTCTTTCAGAGGCGAGAACACCGATTGCAATTGGCATTTTTTTTTTTCTTTTATTCGTCACTTGAGACACATTCAAGAACAAACAGAGATCCTCTTTTTATTTGCCCACAGTTCTACGTTTTATCACCTGAATTTTTCAAGTTGCACATGTTTGGTGTCAAGTTTTTTTGAGGCGTCCACAGCTGTTAAGTTCACCCACACATGGTCACTTTAGATCTATCTAATCAAACCGTATCATTGATCTCTCTCACATGAAATGACACATATGACTGATCAAATCAAAAGTTTATTTGTATCATGTTTGGTTTATATTCTAGCATATTTATTGCACGACTATAAGTCACAACGTTATGTGCGAATATACCTTGCGTGAGATTTTCAGAGTATCACAATGTCTCACAGTGACATGAATGTGACAGACCTTCTGAAAAAATTCATTTGGTGTAAGTGTGCTGTGGCATTTTGTGCCTCTTAGCCGATGTAAACCTGCTTGTTTATGTTCTTGGCAGTTCTGCAGTAGCAATATTATGAATTCACTCTTTTGGTTTAATTTCCTACTTGCTGACTTTCCAGGGAACTGTTGAACCATTTTGACCTAAGCTGGTGCATGAGAGTATTTGTAAGTGGGTGCATGGGGGGAAAGATTGGTGGGAGGTATGTGAGCTTTTTTTCACTCAGGATTGTGCTCTGAGGGTAACATTTGGAGACAGCAACACAGTCTCACAGCAGTTCGTGAAAAAGTCACGAAATTTAACCTTTTTGATTCGTGTACATAGACACGAATTTGCCTTTTTTTCGTGACGCTAAGCACGACTTTCAACAACACGTGACGCACGTGTCAATTTCCGCTCCAGTCTTTTCAAAATAAAACTTCTTAGTTAGGTTTAGGAAAAGATTGACTTAGTTAGGTTTAGGCAGCAAAACTACTTAGTTAGGTTTAGGCAACAAAACTACTTAGTTAAGCTGAGGAAAAGATCGACTTGGTTAGGTTTAGGCAACAAAACTACTTAGTTAGGTTGAGGAAAAGATCGACTTGGTTAGGTTTAGGCAACAAACTACTTAGTTAGGTCTAGGAAAAGATCGTGGTTTGGGTTAAAATTACTCTGGAAGTGACGCAACTTAAGTAAGGAAGTTACGTGGCAAATAAATCAACTTTGACTTTTGGTTTCACACGGGACACGAACACCGGTCTCTTGGGCGATAGCCCTGTGACACACCGAGTGATCTCTTCTTCACTTATTGCTGACTATGATCAGGAAAGTTGTTCTTCTTACTTTAAAGCTACCCTTAACAATATTTCTACATGAACGATGGGTCGAATTAATGTGTTAAGTGAAAGGGGTTGTTAGCAGTGACAAATCCAACAAATCATTACACACTTCTGCAAAATGTTTTAGAGACTTTCAGATCATTCTTTTAGTTTGGGTTTTAGCATTTTTTACCATTTTGATTCTCACCGCTCTCATGAGTATCATTTCCACAGACACAGTAGCAGGTGTTTTTGGTAAAATGCTTCAATAATGCTACTGCACCAAACGGCAGACAGACACAGTTAGCGATTAGCTGGTGAACATAGTGGAGCATTTAGATGCTAAACATCCAGATATTTCTCTGTATATTGGACTTGGATACAACAGGTGGCCAGAAACACGGCTTCAAATGAATGCTGATGCCACTCTGTGTCTGCTGGGTGCTTGAATATGCAACTGCCTGTTTGCTTTCAACCACATCAACATGTCAATGTTGTGTTGACAGTTTATTGTGTTTCCCCAACTGGCCCAAAAACTCAATTAAGGCTGCCTGTCATCATTTGCATATTTTGCTGATAAAGATGTCTCGAACTGCAGTTCTCTTTAACTGGCTAATAAAAACAAGTCTTGACTTGAAGCCTATTCACAAATGTACGTGTTTTATTCAAAAAGTAACTTAATATCAGTCTGAAAAGCATTTTTTCACAGACCTCATTTGGGTGAAAGCTTCAAGTCTGCATCACTTTCTGACCTCAACAGTGATGTCAGGGTCTTAACTGACTACACACTTTGAATACATTTATACACTCAGCAGCAACCGCAGCAGGTCAGTAAAAACAAGATTAACAGCTGGCGTTGGATTACTCTTTATAGTCCAGTTCACTGGGACGCACAACAGCAAAAACTCATATGAGTCACTGTGCGGTAGCAGACGGCCTCCGTCTAGCTCCGTCCAAATGAGCGTAGAGGTCAAACTGACATCTTCAGAACCCATTTTGAAAGATGAAAACATCGGCGAGGTAATATTACGGCTTTTGTTGCCATGGCTTCATCTTAGTGATGAAATCAGTGGAGAAAATCGGAAACTGACACATACCTGAAATGAGATGTATTGATGCCGTGTTCTGAGGTACTGGGTGTATTTTTTTGGAAAATGATTTACTTTCTTAAGTTGTTACTTTTATATTACAGATTTAAAATATGTGTATACAATCTTGTGGCATTTGTCAAGAAAGACAAAGAGGACCCTCTTTTTCACCAGATACTAAAATCTGACTGAGAAATAAATGTCATCTCTTCAGCCTCAGTAGTTTTGCTAATGAGTACATTACCACCATCACGGTGGGCGACTCATGTGTGTGTCCCTGTTATAAGAAGAGGAGTATGTTTACAGTACAGCAAAATAGCAAGGTGTGATCCCCAGAAAACACATCCATTATCACAGAGACTAAGCAGCATGCACTGTCAACGCTATTGTTTGACAATTTGACGTTTATATAAGAACCGACTGCCGTGATGAATTTATTTATGCAGAGCTGCAGGATTGACTGAACCTTCGTGGCACACCAGTTGCGTAAGAAATTACGCTTGTAAGTTAAAATGACACCAGAAATCAAAACACGGTATACGTACGGCTTTATGCTGCCAACAGAGAAAATGAAATGTTTCTCTGTTGATTGCCAGTGTCATATGGGACTTAAAGAGATGATATCCCATTAGGAGAAAGAACGTCAGAGGCTTAACACCTGACTCCCGATCTGTCACTGAATATGACAGCTACACACACACACGCACACACAGATCATAAGGACGTGCCTATATTACATCTTTCTCTCTTTCAGATACACACAATGCATACCAAAGGATATAAGATACGATTAAACAAAGTGTTTTTTATTTTCATTTTGCATGCTCTGACTGAGATATAGTGGAGGATGTGTGTTTCAATTAATGAGCTCCAAGTTGAAATGTCATTGTGAGGTTTTTTCTTGCACTTTTGAAACATATTAACACCAGACTAACAATATTAAATCCTGGAGGAGGAGGAGGAGGAGGAGGAGGAAGAGGAGGAGGTATATGTCTCTTCTTTTAAAAGTGCTATTTGATTTCATATATTCAGTAATTAAGCGTGGCTTAAGTCACATTCATATCTTCAAAAATGCACAATGGTTCAGTGTCGCCTGTTTCCCTCAACTTCCTGGGATGTCTCCCACCATTGCCTTTGACTAATATACTGCTGCTCTCATCAGTATTTTTATACTAACAACCAACTGTACTCTACCTGGCCAGCACCAAACAACAGACACAGTCTATTTGACTCTAAATGGGACCATAATTTACTAAATGAACATCATGCTGTATTGAAGAAGACTTGAAACTAGCGATAGAGACCATAAACTCATGTTTACAATGTTTGCTGAGGTAATAAATCAAGTGAGAAGTAGGCTCATTTTCTCACAGACTTCTATACAATCAGACTTCTTTTTGCAACCAGAGGAGTCGCCCCCTGCTGGATATTAGAAAGAATGCAAGTTTAATAAGGCACTTCCACATCGGACTGTTATCATTTCGGTTGTTATTATTTTGTAATATTCCCAAATTAATTTCAGCAGTAACCCTGGATCTTTCTGGGCACCCTGGAGCTCTGGTGTTTCGGGGCAGTTGTCCTCTTTGCCCTCTTGGCCTTCCCTTTAACCTAAGAGGACTCCAAGGCTTCAATTTATTAATTTTTTCCCAGGACACACACACGCACACACACACCACACACACACACACACAGCAGACATACCCATTCGACCCCTCTGAACTGTGTGAACTGCACACACCAGACACTGACTGGACGGTAGCCCAGAGGCTGCTGCAGCATTAGCATGTCCATATGGGAGTGCTGATGAGGATGAGGAAGAGGAGGCCTGCTGCTCCCTGATCTGAGCCCCTCTCCGCTCCCTCCGCTCTGCTCCACCAGCTGCTTCGTTTCTCTGCTCACTTCCTCTTCTGACACCAACAAGCGTAGTGAGAGCTAATATTCACGTCTCGCTGTGAGATATATACAGTAATATGTACTCACAGTTAGTGCTTTTTTTTTTTTAATTGATTGGTTTTACATATAGCTTCATCCCTCCATGTAACACGTTTGTCTGTGGAGCTAGTCTAGCGTCCGTTTCATCCAGCTGTATAATTTGCAGGAACCAAACAGTCAAAACACAATTTTCCTCTGAAGAAGCCTTTTCTCCGATGACTGTGGTTAAATCCAAAGATCAACGACATACTTTTGTCTTTCAGTTTAGAGGACCTGTTGTGAAAACAACAACACTTGAGCCGACACATTGATGAGAAAGGACCTCCGACTGTCCCGAAAGTAAGATAAATGAGAACCTGTAGCGGCTACAGTTTGAATCAGAGTGCGGGTGCAGACTTAGTTGGAGAGCTGAGGAGAAACAGGAAGCCTGGCCAACATCACCAATAACCAAGTACCAAAAGGCTTGAACATTGTGACACGTAGGCCCATACATAGCGTCCGCCAGGATAATTGATATACAGGAACATCTGGAGATGCTTTAGGTCTGATGAGGATTCCTGTTTGAGTGCCAGTAAAGCATCCCATCAATGAGTACAGGTGAAGCCGAAGCCAAGACTTCCCATATTCAGGGAGCGAAATGATGTTCTCGCTGAAGGAGAGCAACATGTTGTATTACGTTTTAACACTCCCCTCGACTGTGGCATGACTGCACGTAGTCTTCATTAACCAAGTCAGAGAAAGAGCAGGTCGTGTCTGTTAGATTAAAAAGAGATGCGCTGCAGATGTTCAGCCGTTGTTGAACTTTGGTGTGTCTGATTCATGCCTTTGCCACTGAGAGCATCCTGCGAACTGAACGCAGATGTCTCAGCACAGTGATGTGCAGTGGTGTAAAATAACAGAACCACAAATAATCCAGCTTTAATACAAATGCAAACCTTAATGTCACGCAGTAGTGCAGAAAAAATATTGTTATCTGTTTTCACAGGCTGTGTTGTCTGAACAGAGCTGTAGACATAATTCACTTTACTGTGTAAAATACACAATGATGAGTAATAAATGTGGATATAAAGTATAAAAGTATGACATTTCAGTCATTGCTGCAATGACTTTTTGAAAGAAGAGAAATACTTAAACCTTCTTTTTTTTGGCATCTTGAGGGCTGTGGAGTCAGCTGTAAACACAACATTGACATAATTTATCACCTCGTAAAGTTTGTATAGCGATCATGTTAGCAAAGAGTTGTCGATCTATACCCAGCAGACATGGAGCATTTGTGTTGTGTTACGTTTCAGCCAGGCTACAACTTCTGGGTCTGAAAAGTGAAGCCAGTGCAGAAGTGCTTTTAAACTTGCATTCTTTCTAATAGCCAGCAGGGGGCGACTCCTCTGGTTGCAAAAAGAAGTCTGATTGTGTAGAAGTCTATGAGAAAATGACCCTACTTCTCACTTGATTTATTACCTGAGTAAACATTGTAAACATGAGTTTATGGTCTCAATCGCTAGTTTCAAGTCTTCTTCAACACAGCATGATGTTCATTTAGTAAATTATGGTCCCATTTAGAGTCAAATATCATAGAAGTTAACTTTAACATTTTGGTTGCCTAAAAATGTCTTATTCAGCATTCTGTTGTGCTTAGCTCCACTTCTGGTTGCAAAAAAACAAGACGGCGACGGCCAAAAACCAAGACGGCGACTGCCAAAAACCAAGACGGCGACTGCCAAAAACCAAGACGGCGACGGCCGAAATGCCAAACTTGAGGCTTCAAAACTGTAGTCCACAAACCAACAGGTGATGTCACAGTGACTAAGTCCACATATAGTCTATGGTTTCAGGCCAGTCAGGTGATAATTCTCCTTCCACATTATACACATTAATTTCATCCACTGTTAATATGAAAATATTAACTCGAGCAGCTTTAAAGTGGGGCTTTTTCTGGGGACACCCACTTTTTTCAGCACTCTCCTGCATCACAGTTACATACATTCACATTTAAATTGTAATCTTAAACAGTCTGAGCAGCTTTTGATCTTAATTGTGGGCTGAGTGCTTTACTCCAAACAGCATTCATGGTTTCTTTCCAACCAAATGCCACAGCAGCTGACTCCATTAACATCCTCTCACTGGGTATTGTTGTACTAATCAGTGAAATCGGGTGTTTTAGTGTTCAGTTGAAATGAAACAGCTACAGGGAACCTTGGCTTATTGACAGAGAGAAGACATTTCACAATTATTAATTTCAGTTTTCTCACCTAGTTTGTTTATTTTGGTAACACTTCATTTTACAGGTCCGCAAATTTTATGGTAAGTAGGTGATAATCAGCAAGTAACCTATTTAAAATGTCTTTGGAATTACTGCCAAATTACCCCAATATTTATCTCAAAATGTATGGAAAATCACTTTATTATAAACATTATTATACCATGAAATTTGTGGACCTGTCAAATGAAGTGTTACAGTCGAGAGGCAGTAACATTTTTCGACAAAACCTGTGCCTGATTTATTTAGAATCTGTGCTCCTCTCCTTGTCTGTGTGTCTGACTCTCTCTCTCTCTCTCTCTCTCTCTGTATGCATCACAATACTGTATGTGAAGACCACAACAGAACAGAGCCATGGGTCGTTTTAGACTGTCACTTTACAAATGCTTTTTGATGGGTTTATGTCAAACAATGAGAAGGCCCTGCATGTCAGCTTCCCCCACCTCGTTTTTCAATAGTTTTCATCTGCTATATCTGCAGGAATACCAAATTCCATCTGGGTGAGCTCCTCAAGCTTGTAACACCAACCCCGATCGGAGGTGGATTTCTGCACTGCTGTCATTGTCGGGCATTGTAGTCTGAGCCACATGAGTATTGCATAATTCATAGGTATAGAGCACAGGGACCCATCACTGTAATAAGCCGGTGTGACACGAATCCTCACCTCCGCCAGCACAGAACAGGATGATATGTGAAAGAAAATCAACTCACTGAAGAGTACAGTGTGCTGTAGATGGTGTCACGGTGAGTATAAACACAGAAGCATATCCTAATAAACTCAGGATACATACTTTATTTCACTCAGAGAAAACTTTCTACAGTTTTAAACACATGCACGCCGTCAACATGTTTGGATACCCGTTACTCTGAGCCTCGCCATAGCGCGGCTCGAGAACGTTGGTCTGTTGGTCCATCAGTTTGGTCCAGACTGAAATGAGGTTAACATTTTTTGTTTTTTACTGAAGTGTCTTACTGGATGGATTGACATCAACAGCACGGAGGACACAATTTAAGAAAGAGAAGAAGAAGAAGAAGAAAAAGAAAAAAAAACTGTCGCCCGCCCAGTGGGGGTATTATAATTAAAGGTCAGCATCAACATCACACCACCACCACCAACACAAACCTTGATACACACATTCAGTTTCCTTTACAAATTAAATGCATCAGCCTAATGAGGGCACGTTAATTAACTAAAGGTCACATTTTTAAACTCAACATGATACTCTAGACTCTACTGGTGATATCTAGACAAAAAAGCAGAGTATGACGTACTTTGGCGCTCTTAGAAGTGTGAAAATTAGAGGTCTGATGATTTATAGGGAATCATATTATTTGTACCAAACACCTTTTTTTTCGTTTTCTGTGTATGGAGGGGGCTACAACTGCATTTCATTATGCAAACCTGTATTGTATAATGACAGCAAGTGAGGCTAAAAAGCATAAATGCATCAGTGAGCTGGTTTAAATAAATTTGATGATCAGTGTTTTATGATGCAGGTCACCACACAAATTAATCCGCAAAAAAAAATATTAATGGGGATTATAAATTGTAAACATCATTTGGCTGCATAAAAATGTGATTACTGAAGTGTGTGTCTCTCACATCCATCCATCCATCACCTGACTGTTAGGTGTCAGTTAATTTACTACTTAATCCTCCCCACACATCCTCTCTCCTCCTCCTCCGTTACTCTTTCATGTTTACCTATCGGTGCGTCTGAGCGTGTTGGCAGATCTGCCTCTCTCTATATATATTTCTGCCTCTCCTCTGTTTTCACCATCCTCTCTCTGCTCTGGGATGAACTCTCCTCCACCATCTGCCTGCTAATCGGAGCGCGCAGGCTGTCCCCTCCCAGCACCTGTTCCCCCTTCATGGAGCCTGGTTCCCAGCAGCAGCAGCAGCAGCAGAGACGCTACCTACTCATTTAGCCAGGAGTCGGCAAAGCTCCTACGTTCACTTCGCAGCAACATAACAAGGTTATTGTCACCCACGTCTGTACCCCGTGCGGGAGTGATTCTTAAAGAGGACTTGTGCCTCATGTGACTGGATGTTTGACACAATTACGTAATTTTTATTTTTGCTCTTTTGTTAACAGTTTTTACTCAGTGTTTGGTTTTAAAGGGTTGCGGGCGCATTCAAAGCTGTGCATCTTTTAGTGGGTTTTACACACTGAGATCAGAGAGATTCCCTCGTGGTAACTTGGCTCGATACTGTGATCGGCCCTTACCATATATCCTTTGCGCATGTGTTATCTATAGGTTCACGTCAATGATATATGGCATTGTCAAAGTCCTGAGGCTTTGTTTACAGGTAGTTTGTCTTAATTAGCTGACAAGGACTACTTATGTCTCCTTGGGAGGCAAGACGAACGCCAACCCACATGGTTACAGCCAAAGTTAGATCCCCAAACTACGTCAAAACAACCATGAACACACAAGGCAGTGCACACACAGTCGATGACTCCTACACATGTGTGAGTCATGGGACTGTGTCAGTCTCCACCTTTAATCCCCGTCTCCTCACACACATGAACAAGGGGGGATTGATCGGAGACACTGGGGAGTTGAATTGCCTCACTTATGCGATGCGCACACGTCTTAGGCATGTGACACATATGAATACAACATGCGTAACCACACATGCGGTCAGGGACACACATGATGACAGAAGAGCCAAGTTTCAAATGGTAATAAGCGTTATTGTGGAGCGTGAAGTGTGTGTGTGTAATATTTGTGTAGCTATTGGGGAACATGGGGTTAAGAGACTCCCACTCACTCTTTTAACAATAATCTTTAATACCCCATGAGCTTAATTGGCCCGTGGGGTGTTCATCGCTGGTCCCTTCTGGCATACACCATGCTTATTAGCATTGTTACCAGTATATCCAATATGGTAATCATGAATAGCACTCCTCTGCCCATTAGCAACCCAGCGTTCAGCAGCTCGAGCCCCTGAGGACCTTTTGTTGGGTGCTGGACATCCTTCACTGTACACGGTTCACTTTTCCTAGAAGATTGATTTCAGATTGAAAAAGAAACGGAGAAAGGATACCGTGACCTCCGAGTTGAAATGTCCTGTGTAGAGAGCAGTCTAACGGGTGTTATATTGAGCATTACAGTTTTGATATCCTAGCAGATGAAATGAAATCTTCAAGTGTTCAACCAAGACTGCGACCTTGGCAGAACATTGAATTTGTGGGTAGGTTAGGTCAGGACCCAGGTGGTAGTTAAAAGGCACTTTACGCAAAGGTTGGGCTGGTTTACAGTCTGTAACATGTCTGTCACTGCAGGGGAATAAAACAGGTAAAACATCAACAAAAGGAGGGTTGAGAACATGTTCAGGTAATGCTGACAAGTAAAGATAATACAATAAGTCTTTATTGTTTATCTCATTTTGTCAACAAGATATCAATGTACCATTTTGTATCATAGAAAACTTGCACTGATGAACAAGAGGACGTCTTCACTGAGGATATTTTAACTTGTGCCAGCAGGAAAAGCGCAGGTATAAATTAATTAATGATGAGTTAATTTACTGTAGCTGCTTCCGTCTCAGGGTCGTGGTATTGTGCATGCTGGTTCATAGGCCCTTTTCACAGCAGCGAGTTTGACGTGTTATTGCAGGGTAAACACAGGTGTAATTGATAACATTAATAAATAGAATGGGACCATAATTAATTTCATCAATTACACCTGTGTTTACCCTGCTATGACATGTCAAAATGGTTGCTGTGAAAAGGGCCTATTGTCACTAAGCCCCCAGCAAAGAACGTATATTGCCAAGAAGTGAAAGTCACTTGTTCGTTCCATTGCAGAATCAGTGCCCAACAGCAAAGCTACGCTTCTGCCATTTTTGACTGAACGACAGTATAAAACGTCCGCCTAAAAAGTGCCGTACAAAAGTCAAACAAAATAATTTCTATTCTATTGTTATATTGTACCGAAACGGCCTGTGTTGAACAATAAAATATTATAAATATAATAAGCATTTTCAGTCCAAAATGGCGGCAGAGGCTGTTGCCAAAACACACCAGAGTTTCGTCTCTTTGCTTCTATACTCTTTGCCCCCAGGAAAAGCGCCAGGCTTTGAAGCCAGTGGCCAAACAGTGGAATAACAACTTCCGTGTCCATCACGTGATGCCACTGTCTTACAGACTTACATTGGGAAAGAGACGTCCGTGAATCAGCGGATCCTTTTTTTTGAGGCAAGTCAACTTCCCAGTATGAACACTTGAATAGCCCTTATTTAAATCATTAGGTCCTAAAATTTGTAAAATGCACTAATAGCCAAATCCAGAATTATTTCCCTTCCTCCGTTCATGTGAATGGGCCCGAGACTGAGCGGTTGGGAGGCGGGGTTAACACCCACACAGGTGTTTTCAGTTAATCTGTCTGATTAGACCTCTGCTCAGGACTGTGTGGGCGTGTTTAATTGATTGGCATCTTCCTGAGGCTCCTGTTTGCTTTGTTGCACCTGTTAGGGCGGGACAAATTACGCCTTTATCATTCTGATTGGTTGATGGAGATTTGACGATGAGGTGCAGCTGTGCAGACAGGTGATCGGCTGGAGCAGGAAGATTTGGTGATGACATCTATAGTGGGCAGGTGAAGCAGGGCGGAGTCTGAAGATGTCAGCAGATGGTGAGTACACAGTGTCCCAGTTTAGGGACACAGTGTCACCCTGTGAAGTCGACATTTCTAGACTGGAAGTAGTCTCCCAAGGCCTGTCCCATTTCAGTAGGGATACATGCAGCCTTCTTTTAACCAAAATTGGAAGACACGTACGATGCAGGTCAGTAACTTATAACCCAAATCATCCCATGTCAACAAATACTGGTTTATATATTTAGGTTGATTTTATTTCCAAAAGAAATGCTTCAAAATGTAATTGATTACTTGCTAAACTGCTGACCCCCAATGAAGATTATTAGTGATGAAGACACCAACAGTGCTGGTTTTCACTCCCTGTCAAATGACAACTAGCAGTTGTATATTGGTAACATAGTGTACAATCTGTGGACCTTTCTTTTGCCTTTACACCAGATCTTTTTTGTACATGCTTTCCTTGAAATGCCCATGCTGAAATGATACCATAATCACTATTAATATCATTATGATTGTGACAGACTGGACATGGCTGAGAGGCTGAGGTCTGTGCTTAGACTGGGGTACGCTCAAATGTGTTGAGATACTGAAAGCAGAACTTTTTAAAGACAAATATAATTTGAGAAAAACGACTCAACGGAAGCAGCGTGATTCAAATTATGTGGATGAGTCCCTTTTGATTAAAAAAGAAATGTCAAGCAGAACATTATGATACAAAGCTTACGATAATGAAAAGAGGCGAGGTGTGACGTTGTGGTTAGATGAAAAGTTTTTCTTTTCTTTTTTTGTTTTGCCTTTTGCTTTCATGCAGCGCTTGGAAAAGGGGGCACAACAAACAAGTGATATAAAGGACCCAGCCTTGAACGGTTCCTTCACAGAGGAGAGAACAATACATGACTTTTAACTAAAAATGTATTTAACAAAATATAGTTTAAACCGTGGCAATATTAACAACAATCAGTAACATCAGTAGTGTTTTGCATGTTTGTAATGAGTGTAATGAGCACCGAAAATAAACACAAGGAAAAAAACAACAAGCCATACGCCCAGGGAGGGAGAGCCTGAATCCACCAGCCTATATAGCTGAGGAGCTGCAGGCAGGTCGTGTCTAGAAGGTAACACACAAATTGCAAAACTTTCAAAAGATGGTTAAGGTTAGACATTGACCTTGAACAGTTAAGGTTAGGATAGGTCGTCAGGTAGCAAGTCTCGCAAAAGTTTTTGCAAGTTTTTGAAAGTTTTCACAATTTGCGGGTTATCTTATAGACACGACCAAGAAGGCATAGCTAGGGTGATAAACACTGATGCCCTTCCTGCTTCTCTCCTAAAGGGAAAGATAGACAGCCCAACAGGAAGTTAAGAGGGCTGTCTCACTTCCTGCACCAGAAAGACGGATGTGCTGTCAAACCAACCCCCAAAGAGAGATAACCACTAAACTATGTGATACTTGGTCACTCAGAGTCTCTCTCAAGCAACACCTGAAAATACCTTCTTTAAATGGCTCCCTATATATCCAGAAGTCAGTTACTGAGTTGCTGTTTATCTGGGAATCATAACCCCCAAATATCAGATATCTATCAGCTTTATCAACTTAACTACTTGAAGTGAAGCAGTGGTTATTTCAGCTGAATTTCCTCTCTCAGAGTGATAAATCTTCTAACCTACCACCTGATAAATGTGTAGTCTGGGTCAGAGTTTAAATTCTATTAATGGCTGCTTATTCAGTATGAAAGTCTTTTTGAATATTTTGACTGATAATAGAGTTTCTCTTTTGATGATGAAAGTTGGATCAGAAGAGCTCATTCTTTGAATGTTGGCTTTGTTGAAATATTTTCCTTAATGATGAGGTGAAGCTTGAGAGGATACTGGAATGTAAATAACACAAAAGAAACTTCATTTTGTTAAGAGGATAGTTGAACGGAGGGATAAGCAAAGAGAGATGGAGGCGAATAGATGAAGTAGAAAGGGGTCAAAGGTTATGAAAATAAACATTCCCCTTTTTTGGACTAGTTTGCGTTGTTCTCTCTGCAGGACATTGGTCCGTTTCCTTAGGGTGTCGTCAGCTATTAGTCCTATATATATTTTTCCTCTTCTTCCTTTATTTTGACGCCGCAGAGGGATTGTGATCTCCGTTACGTATGAGAGGCCACTATCTCGCACAGCTGCTCTCTCCTCAGCGATCGCTTTCAATCAGCCCTTCTCTTTGATTTATTACTTCCTGTTGTCCTTGGGATTGCTGAGTTTCATCTCACTCTCTGTGTGTAGCGACAGTTTGAAACTCCAGCTCCTCTGGCGCTTGAGAGCGCTGACCGCAAGGCCTGGCTGTGGGGTCAAAAATAGTTTGGAGTCAGGGGATGAGATAAAAGGGTCATCGGGATGGAAAACAAAATGGCTCTCCTTCCCGAGGTTGTGGGCAGGTTGGAGGCCTGTGAGAACCTACCATCTCAGGATGATGGTTGTGTGTGGGTGACCCCTCAGGGAGTGGTGGGTGGTGGAGTAATTGTTCCACAATCTTGCATCTGGATTAGCGTGGTTAAAATAGCGCCTAACCTGCGTATCAGACTCGTCTGTCCACACACACGATGATAAATGTTAGTATGAAGCAGATACAGAGCAGCCAGAGCTCAGCTGGGTGGAGAGCGGAGAGAGTGTCAGGCCTCATTAGGCCGCGTTCAGCTCGGGGTCACAGAGACTGAGGTCACGGCCGGGGGAACCCTCCTCCACCCTTCCCACATCTTCCTCCACTTCCTGTCCCAGCAGCTGGCTTTCCCCTAGCCTCTAGAAAAGTGATAATTTATCATTTCAGTCTAGTCTAATTTCGATGGAGAATTTGTACAAAGAAGATATTTTTTGAGTGTAGAAGGTCACTGAAAATCACTGAACTTGATTATTTATCACAAAAGCTAAATACTAGTTTATGTTACTATTAATTCCTTGGGGACAGCACAACAAGCTGTGACAGTGGCCTATTTACATATCTATCATTAGCATTCATCTGGAGTTGTGTGTTTGGCCGCATGGCGAATATAATTCACTCTCCTTTAATCTCTGTTTTTGGTCTCCACCAACTCCTGAGGGAAATGTCTTTAGCTCCACTATGTTCACCAGCTAGTCACTAACTAACTGTGTATGTTTGGTGCTGGGCAGGTAGTGGGTTTATCAGAGCTTTTCACTTTCACCCACATTCCTTCTGGATTCTCTCACTTAAGCCCCTAAATATGTGCAGAGTACTAAATTGGTCCCGACTACCCTCAAATTCTGTAATGCGAATTTGATCCCACTTTTGGGGACAGGAGTAAAAAGCATGTTATCCTCTTCTTACTGTAGCTTAAAAAAGAAACATCCTATCTCTTCTAGGATTAGGAGAGTCAGAGAGCTGTGCGAATATATATCAACGGTGCCAAGCTGACGGCAACAAAGCCGTAACATACACACACTTTTTGGAGAGGATTTATATATTTTGAAATGCTCGACAACAAGAAAGCTCTTACATTAAGATTGAACACTTGTGACAGAAGTTGTCTGCTCGGTTCTTGTTGTGCAATTTTTTTTAAACAGGCTTCAGGCAGTCTATTATTGCTTGAACTGGTCCTAGTTTCCATATTTTATTCCTTAGTTCAACATATTTAATACTGAAGATTCTCGATGATGAACGTGAGAGTTGATGAGTTTGCAGTGTAGTAAAACCATGATGAGACACTTTCAGAGGTGAAGTCGACTCTGCATGAAGTGCAGGTTGAAAGCTTTGTTACCTCTCATATCCAGCCAGTGTGAATTCTTGGGCTGAATCCAAGATTCACGACGACTACAGCTCCAAGTTTGCATGATTAATAACGCCTCCGCACACGGGAGAAGTTTGCCTTCGGGGCTTTCTGCCAGAAAGGGTTTATTTGAACCCAAACCACAATCTTTTCCTAAACCTAAACCTAAGGAGATTTCTGGCAGAAAGCCCTGAAGGCAAACTTCTCCCTTGTGCAACACCTCCTGCTGTGAAGTCCCACCAATGGGTGCACTCAGCTGCTTGGAGCCTCAACGCAAAGACGAGCACAGGGACCCTTTAATTACACACTGAGCATTTACACCCACCCTCCTACTCATTGAAACTGGGTCAGAGCAGAGTATGCACTGAAGGGCTGCTGTTGTGAAGAACACTGGAGCTGATCTCTCCAGACTGAGAAAAATACACACGCTGTGATTGGATGATGATAGACCTCTATATAGTTACCCTCATTATTACTATTATCTGTAATATTCATTCTCCCTCGGCTCCTGACATTAGTTTCATGGCTGCAATTATTGCCGCTGCAGGTGCAGCACTGGAGCTCTTTCTGGTGATAGTATTACAAGCAGTTGATCCTTTGACATGAGAAGTTTTTAACAAAGCTTTAATTTCTGTTTCGTTGTGCCAAATAGGCAGTTTTGCTTTTTTTGATTGTCAAGATAAAGACTGTTTTTTTTTTGTTTTTTTAAAGGAACAGTGTGTAACATTTCGGGGGATGGAATATAATATTCATAACTATGCTTTCATTACTGTATAATCACCTGAAACTAATAATCGTTTTTTCGTTAGCTTAGAATGAGTCCTTCATATCTACATAGGGAGCGGGTCCTCTTCACGGAGTCCGCCATGTTGCTCCGCCATGATTCTACGGTAACCCAGAACGGATAAACCAAACACTGGCTCTAGAGAGAACCTTTCACGTTTTTACGTTACCTGAACGCCACCGTAGTTCTCCGACACGCTTGTGAAACTGCGGTAACGTGAGCTGCAGAGTGCAAAACCGTGGTACCGTTGGCCGCCGTCTGACTTCCGTTGCTTCTAAAGTAGTGTTATTATGATAAGGTTTTATCATATAGAACGCTGTATATTTTAATTACACTGTACATGTAAAAGCCCAACTAGGGGCAAGAGTTGATAAACTCTCTGTGCAGTACATCAGTTTCATGCCCTGTATTGGAACTATGATAAATTGCATCGTCCCTATCAAATAAAAATAAAAATCAAATTAAGGATGACCTCTGAGCGAGGCGAACGGCGTTACCACGGTTTGGCACTCGATGGCTCACGTTGCAGTCTTGGAGGAGTGAGCGGAGGGATACTCAGTTGGTTGCAATCGGCAACCACACCACTAGATGACGCCAAATCCTACACACTGTCCCTTTAAAGGTGATTGTAAATACATTACTGAATAATATTGTATTTTCTGTGCCCCTTTTGTGCAGCAGTACCTTCACATAATGGTGAGACCAGTCCATTTCCATTGTATCACAGGTCAAAGGTGTCCTTTTAATGGTGTGGCTACTCGGCTAAAATGTGTATAATGGACAAATACATGACAGAGTGCAGGAGGTGTATATATATGTATGTGTGTTTTTACACATGATGATGGGAATAGCAAAGAAAAGGGGAGAGAGATGCACTCTGGTCCAGCAGCAGGTCATCTTTCCCAGTAATCTGCCTCAGTACCAGGAACAGGAACAGGGGGAAGCAGTAGAGCGTACCAAGAATAGCACCTTCCATCAGAGATTGGGAGAAAAGTACAGCACACAAGATTTCCCTAGAAAATGAATCAGCTGCACGGATGTTTTGTTTGGATTTAAATATTGCCAACGAATGCCCACTAGAAACAAAAAAAGATTTAATCTCACACGGACTGCTGAGGAAGCACTTTATGAAACAGAGTGTGTGGGGGATGATTACAATAAAGACAAACAACAACGATGCTCGGGAATAACAGAAGCCTAATTGTTTGTCCATCTTCCATATGTTCATCTGTACGGTACTATACAATCTGTTCAGACTTCCTCGAATGTTCAGTTCTGTACGTAGCGGATGAATGGTGAATAATTTGAAACCGCAAAGACTTGAATCTAAAGTGGAATGAGTTTGGAGGGAAACATCTTTGCATACAAATATTTTTTTTTTTTAAAACAAATGTACAATATTCATCGAGGAATGGAAATACATGATAGATAAACAGAGAGACAGAGGCTCATCTGCAGGATTACAAACAACGAGGCAGGCAGCAGAACAAGAGAGGAGATAAATCTATAGATTAAGTATCCTGGTTGTGCCTTAATTAAGGGACTGAAAGTTTTCATCAATCACACCACAAAGTTGTTTCTTCAGTTGCAAGAAGAGAAGAGAGGAAAGCATCCTTTTGTTTGTTTGTTAAAGCCACAAAGCACTATCAAAATGTTCAACCCGAACAAGAGATTTTGGCTCAATCAGCTTGTTTGTCTATTTCATATTGATTTCTTTACTCTTAAAGAATGAAACTGACAAAATATTCTATATCTTATTTTTTTACAACTCCCAAGAAAAGACTGAAACCAATAATGCATTAGTCCGTCTCTCAGTAATTTCTGAATTCCCCAACCGTTCTGTGGCTCTCCAGCCCGTTCGCACGAAAAGGTGTATGAAAGACACGATAAAGCGCAAGGCATTTAGCGTGCGATAACAACGCCTTTCTTGCTTTTGACGTGTCATTTGTACGCCATGTAGTCTGTACTGACTGCAATGTAAAAGCATCTGCGGGGAGGTGGATGGTTCCAACAGACACCCAACTTTTAACCAGGAGACCCGTGTTCGAGACCGGTGTTACTTTAGTGACGTTTGTGACGTTTTTTCTGTACTGATGTTACGTTGTTTCCGTACATATTTTACTTTATGTACTTATTTTAAGCCCAACCGTGACATTTTACCTAAACCCAACTAAGTTGTTGTGTTGCCTCAACCCAACCGCGGCCGTTACCATAGTTTTGTTGCGTGCCTTAAAAATGACACACAAAAAGCCTAAAATGCATCCTCATGACATGTGGAATGTCCGTGTAATGTTTATACGCCTTGCCGTGAGACCGGGTTGGGCTCTCAATCCCGAGCCCATTTGTTCATACTGATCGGCACACATCTCTAAAAACAGGTCACAAATATATAATTTCAGTATTTAAAAAAAAGGCTAATGGATTCTCTAAAACAGCTGGGCTCTGTAGTCGTCAGCAAATGTTACTTAAACAGGAGTAAATTGTGTTTTTCCAGCTGTGGATTTGGTGTGCTAGTGAGTATTCACGGCAGCAGGATGGTGTATGTGGGATTGACGCAACATGAACTACAGTGCCCATGTTGATCGTAATGAAGGAACATGTCACACCCGGTACAACAGTGTGGCTTCGGATGTGTTTTTAATAGTTTTTGACAGAGAAATTAGCTAAATCTGGATACACACAACACTTAGGTTAGTAGGATGGTTTTGATCTTTTCATAGGATCAAGAAAAATGTAGAACATCACCTTACGTTTCCTTTAAAGCTGCACATTTTTTATATTGTTTTTTAAAATAGATCTCGGAATTTCTAACGTCATGGTGATTCTCCTAGTGAGTAGAATATCCACATGCTTGGTTTATCAGGAGGCACGAAGGATGCACATCTGCGTATGTGTGCATGCAGAGACGCAGCGGCCAGTAATCCGACCGTCGTCTTTAAGTTAGCTCTGCAGCTTTCTGATCACCTTTGACACCTCGAGTCATACGCTGGTTGTTTGTGTTGAAACGGGCCGATATGTCAGAACAGCCTGGAGGCAGCGAGCTCAGTCCCGCCCTCGCTTCGATGTGACACAAGCTGATTTACGCTAATGACAAACTGGCCCTTCTTCTACAGATGCTTGGCGGCTTCCTGGGATTGACGCCACTTTTGGCCTTGCTCGCCTCCGACTATTATCTTGTTAGAGACGATTGAAAAAAGCAATTACCTGCAGATGCCTTATTGTGCCTGACAAACAAGGTAACTTAGCAGAGGACATACGAGCATCTCTCTCTCATCCTAAGATGCCGCACTCATCTTGAAGCATTTATAACCACATCTCCTCTGACTATTGTGACTGCAAATAGCCTTGTTCGCACTGCTGACCCTAAACAGCCGTGGCAGCTGGCTTTGACCGTACACTCTTCCTTCCCTTTAAAAAAAAAGGTCCAAATAAAGCTTTCCCCTCAGCATCCCACACCAGGAAATATTTTGACTCTGTCCAGTTGGTCTGTTGCTCTCATTAGGCCTTTAGAGGAGGAGTTGGGAGGTTGAGGGTCGCCGCAGCTCTGCTTCTCTTCCTGAACTAGCCTCCAGCTTTGTTTACAGTCTGAGTTAAATAAAAGGCTCGGTAGGCCCGTCCTCATTCCCACGGCGTCAAATACTGACGCTTTGTCACGACCGCCACACTTCAGCGCTGGTATGCGACGCAGCGGGCTTTCCATTAACTACAATGTAAACCCATCCGCGTCAACAGTAAACGCACAGAGAAAGTGCTGTGGTGACGTAGTTTAAAGAGCTAAAGAGACACACATGGCGGAGGGGAGGTGGATGGTTCCAACAAACACAAGGATTTCGTCCAGGATGTTCGTGCCCCGTGCGTTACGTTTCACTTTCACTTTTCAATCAGCTGTTCGTTCGTGTCCTGTCACATTTTCACTGTACAAACGTAGTAGTTTTAAGCCCAACCATGTTGTTTTTTCCTAAATCTAATTAAATGTTTTATTGCCTGAACTTAAGCAAGTATTTTTGTTTAATTAACAACATTAACCACGAGCGAAAAGTGACGCCGAGGGGTCTGACAAAGCATCAGTATGTGACGAGTTGAGATGAGAGAGATGAGCGAATCAACAGAGGACACAGATTTTGTCTTGAATACAACTAGCAGAGCATTTATCTCATGAATAGTGAAGGATTGTGAGGGATCTGTGTTTGTTTGTTTTTAGGGAAAATGCTGCTCTACATGTAGGTCTCTCAATTTGTACTAAAAAATAAAATGAAACAGAGCTGAAGCGTGTGAGGAGACATGCCTAGAGAGATTACACATGACTGAAAGTAGCAGAAAACACTAACAGCTGATTAAAAGCGTTGTGCTCCATTCGTGCTGCAAGGAGCGCTTGATTAGAAAGATAATTGAATTGGGAAAAGAGAGATTCAACCAGGGAGTTGCACGTCTTGTCAGATAGTAACCGCTACACTGACATAGGAGTGCTCATGTAAATATCTCCTCCTGGGATAATGCAATAGGCTTTAAGAGTGATGAACGTGCTGTCTAGAGAAATTAAGTTACACGTAACAAGTTACACATGTCCCAATTAGCATCACTTCATCCCAGTAATTCTTCAACACGAAGACACAAAGCTGATTTTACCGCCTCCCGCATGTGTGAGTGTGACTCGGCCCAGGCATTTCATTTGTTTCGAGAGTTTGTGAATCCCTTTGAGATAAAGTTTCCTTCCTCTCACCAGCCTCTCGCTTCTCTCAGACTGTCTAATTCTGTTCATGAATAAAATGGTGCAGCGCGTCGAGAGGAAAAAGGGAAATATGCAACCACCTTCACTCTTGTTTCCCTCGATGATATTTCAACAACACCCTCATGAATATAAGGCACACTTCACAAAAACCACTTCGTTAAACTTTCTTAAAAATTCCTTTCAAGCATGACACCTCCCTCAAAAAGCGGGATTATCTTTGGCGAGGCGCCAGCGAGCCGTAGGACTGCTTTGAAGACATTCCTGAGAGGATATAAATAGTGTATCCATCCCCAGCACCCCCCGTGCAGACAATAGGCTGATATGGGGCTGCATGGTCAGCCTTCTCCTCACTAACCAGAGGAGCGCAGGAACTTCTCATGCAACTTTCATCATATCTGCAACGTTAAGCATACACTTTATATCCCAGATGCATCACGAAGCAACCACAGTACGAGGCTGTAAGGGAAACACAAATATACCCTGGAATCTAACCACAACATTTCCTTTCATGTAGTAATGTAGTAACTTTATATATTTCCCCCAAACAATCAAAACAAGACGTGTTCCTGATGTGAATTATTTCTACATATTTTAAAGCTTCAGAAGGCAGATTATTTTTGGCATCATTAGGCAAAAATACCTTTTCAGCATATTGTAATTCAAGTGTTCTGAGAGCAAACTAGACTTCTGCAACTCTTCATGGCTCTGTTTTCAGGTTTTAAAAAATCTAGCCCATGGTGGGAGACTTTGGCCAATCACAGGTCAATTACGGAGAGAGAGGGCGTTCCTATTGGCTGTTCATTCAATGGAGGCAGCTGTCAATCACTCGCAAACTCCGATCAAACAGTCAAACTAGGCCGCGCTGATCAAATATAAATTATTCTGTTTCTGTAATGCCTATTTCTCTCCTCAAATGTTTTCAGAAACATCTTGTTGTGTACTGTTTAGCTGTAAAATGAGAAAAGTTTACTCCGGCTTGTGGGCGTTCCTGGAAACATTTGAGTTGAGAAATAGGCATTACAGTAACAGAATATTGATCCATACTTGTTCAGCGCTGCCTAGTTTGACCGTTTGGTCGGAGTTCGCGAGTGATTGACAGCTGCTCAGAGACGGCAAGGCTCCAGCTCGGCTCTGATTGCTTGTTTTCCTCCGGTCTGTGAAATCTTGCGGATGCCATTAGGAGCACCGTAGGACACAGAGGCACATGATTTTTTTCAGATTACCTGTCTCATGCACTACTGTCAGGATATAGTGACCGTTTTATAAAAATAACTTTTTTTAATCATATTTGCTCCATTTCTACCCACTGCAGCTTTAAGAGGTGGGAAGTTAAAGGGTAGTTTAAGAAATTATCTATAATACGGCTTTATAAAGGCTTGGCTCATAGATATTAAGCTTTCTTATTTAACCAATTGGGGATTTGATGCTGGGATGGAGGTTTAGGCCATTTAAGAGATTGTGAGCATCCTTTTCAATCCTCTGGCATGTCACAGTCAGTCAAATATACTGGAATTTCTTTTTTTTCATCTTGCCAGTAACATTTTATTTGTAAAAAAAGAAATAATTTTACAACACAATGAAAGTAATATTTGCTGGACTACAGTATATAACCCAGATCTGTCCCATGACACTGGATTCAGCAGAATAGTGATCTGGCATGGTTTAAATATTTACTGACTGAGGTATTGTGAGGTGTTGAAATGAAACACAGATTAATCCAGTAGATTTTTGCACACGCAGGCCTCAACTCGGCCATTGTTCTGGTGTGAGGTGGTGTGATGGTGCGGTGGGGGTGTGAGATTAGACTCTTACGTAAGATTTTGTTTGGGGCGGGGGGGTTCACTGATAAGAAATGGCTGAGTCGCTGTGTAGCTTTAACGGCAGCAAGCAAGAATAAATGTGTGTCCGAAATACCTGAAATAATGACAAACATTTCTATGCAACATTCTACACATGATAAACTTCATTTGATCTATCGGATCTCTTTCAATGACACGCACTCACGGGCAATATTTGCTTGCCTGCTTTATCCCCGTGCTCATATCTTATAGATGGTGGAGATTAATCTTCTTTTTTTTATCTTTACACAAAACACACACAGTGAGCCAGCCGCCAGCACTGCAATCCAGCTACATTCATGACTTCAAGTATAGCTCTTTCCTCCTGCTTGCAGCAGCAGCAGCAGCAGTGATTGATCCAATACAGAGATTTCTTGTTCAAAGGTGCATGTTTGCAGGACTTATTATACAGTGACCTATATATTACAACTTCTGTGGCATAAATGCATCTAATCATTAAATAACTGACCGTTTGCAACACCGATGCACTAAAAATATTTCTCTTTTGTTTCGCTCAACTTAACATTTTATTTACAGACTTTAAAATGTGCACACAACACTGGGTCATGATCGTATACATCAAAATGAATGTGTGTGTGGGGGGTGGGAGCAGTCAGTCAAGAAGAATGAGCTCTAATAATCCCAAAAAGGCAAACCAGATTTGAGCCCTTTCTGTGTTTATGTGCGTTTGGAAGTTCTGCATATGATTTTCTTGAAGGATTTCCTGAAATCCCTGTTGAAAATAGTGTATATGATGGGGTTCACAGAACTGTTGCAGTAGCCAATCCAAAAGAAGAGGTTGAAAAGTGCGCCAGGGATGTAGCAGCTGTCTCTGCAGATAGCGTGCAGGCTGTAGGTGAAGAAGAAGGGGAACCAGCAGAGCACAAACACCCCCATCACCACAGCCAGCACGAAGGTGAAACGTTTCTCCCGCATCTGGGCCACTTTGGTCTTGTTGGCCGCGGCCAGCTGCTGTTGGCGCACAGCTGGGTTCTTCTGCTCCGGGTAGAGCTGCAGCGCCCGGGCCGAAGCCCAGGAGAGACGGCAGTTCTGAGGCGGGCAGCAGTCTGACCCCTCCACCTTTCTCCGCTTGGTGAAGCGGTGATTGCGCGGTTTAGTGTCCGACTGGCAGCAGCTCTCCTCTAGGTCGATGTCATCCAGCTCCCCCTGCCTCTGCTGCTGGCTGCCGGAGCTCTGGCTGCTGGGGCTCTCCGCCTCGAACCGGTCATTCCTCACGAAGCAGGTCTCGGACTGAGAGGGCTGCCTCTCCAGGCCGTTCTTGGCCACGAACACGGTGGAGGAGCGCTGCTTGGCCACCTTATAGATCTTACAGTAGACCAGAATCATGATGAGACCCGGAGCGAAGAAGGACACCAGGCAGGAGGAGAGGATGTACCAGGTCTCGTCGTTCAGCAGGCACTCCCGCTCGTCGTGTTTGGTCATGAGGAGAGGAGGGAAGGAGATGACTGCAGATATCACCCACACCACAACGATCATGGACTTGATGCGCTTAGGCGTGCGCTTCAGGTTGTAGCTGACCGCCTTGGTCACCGACCAGTAGCGGTCCAGGCTGATGGCGCACAGGTGCACGATGGATGAGGTGCAGAACAACACGTCCAGAGCCAGATAGAAGGCGCACCAAGTGCTCCCGAAGTACCAGTAGCCCATGACCTCGTTGGCGAGGGAGAAGGGGATGACCAGCGTGGCCACCAGGATGTCCGCCGATGCCAGAGAGACCAGGAAAAGGTTCTGGGGCGCACGGAGAGCCCGGCTGGTCAGCACCGCTACAATCACCAACACGTTTCCGACAATGGTCACCGAGATGATCACGGTAACCACCAGGATGATGAGCGCGGTGGCTGTCCCCGTGTGCGGCAAGCCGAACGGTGCGTCCGTGGCGTTCTCATCGTTGGAAACGTTTTCCACCAACACATTTGACTGGGTTAAATCCATTCTGGCTCCGGTTTGTCCTTTGGTATCATGTTTGTTGTTTTGCGCCCATTTCCTCTCCCAAAACAAGCTAAGACTGCAGCTGCCTTCCACTAACGCGTGGAGATAGGTTGCGCGTAACGCTCCTGGTCAGAACAAACGGAGTGAAGCCCACATGAGACGCAGCACCTGCACAAAGGCATCTCCTCAAACGGCGAACAGCTACATTACGCGTCCTCCAAAGTCTCCCGACGGGCACATAGGGGGGTCCCAAAAATATCACTGAGTTCAGAATCCAACGATCCACGAGTAAAGTCGCTCCTCTTCTGTCACATCGCCGTGCGCAATGCTACGTTTGGTGAACAGCATCTTTGGAGACACACTGCTGATGGAATGAATGCGGGAGGTGACATCACTCCAACCATTCTCCAAACTTAAAGGGGAGAGAGAGACACACACAGAGAGAGGGAGTGAGAGAGGGAGAGAGAGAGAGAGAGAGGGAGAGGGAGAGGGAGAGGGAGGGAGAGAGAGAGAGAGAGAGGGAGAGGGAGAGGGGGGGAGCATTGTTTATACAGTTGGATTTGAGATTTCTTTGAAAATGGAAGTGTGTTCAGGCAGCCCTTGGGTTGAAAACACATAGTTGTTTTCTTTCTTTTCATATTTGACTTTTCAGGCCCACAACATGCTGGGAGTGGAAAAAACACCAACAGGCTACAAAATGCACCACTCCAGCTTCATTTTAAATGATTATTTTAAAACATTGTCATGGCATTGGCAGCAGCGCTCTGACAGGGATGTTTAGGCTGAAATTGCCATTAAGAGTCACTGATGCGTATGGAGGTAAAACAGCACAGCGGGAGGTTTCTCTGAACTTTATCAGGCCTGCACGACTGCCAATTAGGAGACCATGGTGTTCAAAGTATAAAAAGGCTTTCATGCAGCAGTGATTGACTGGTCTGCATTTTGTCTGTGAAATTTAGTGGTGCATTTTTCATGGCCCATCTCTCTCTGACGGAGGCCGAGACTTGTTATGCGCCCTCGCTCCTTTCCATTATTCATACACCTGTTCTATGCTGGCACGTGGAGGTGACCGTAATACCTGTTGCCGAGAAGCTTGCATCGGTTTGCTCTGGAGGTCTAGTTATATAACATGTGTTAGGCAGCCAGTCTAGAGCCAGGGGATATTTACCAGTCCGGCCAGTCAGGGGTCATTGTGGAATAAAACTACGAAATAAAATTAATGCTGAGCTGATGCGTCGTCTGTAGCTCTGCTCACCAGATGCACTTCACTAATTTTGGATTTTAAAAAAATAATCTATTTGTGAAGTAAATAGCATCTGCCGGAAGCCTGTCAGTATGGGATTTACAGTCCAGCTAAAGCTGTTCGATGGATGCCAGCGTTAATGTTGGTGTGTGTGTGTTTGTGTGTGTGTGTGTGTGTGTGTGTGTGTGTGTGTTCAGCCTTGAAAGTGAGTGTGTCTGGAGGCTGAGCATCCTTTAGTGGCTGCAGTGAGACGAAACACAGAGGCAGATTTGGAGGAGGACGTGGAGGAGGATTCGGACAGCCTCTCCGTTTCCTCTCTCTCTCTCTCTCTCTCTCTCTATGATCTTACTCCCCTGGATAAACATGAAACCACCCAGTGAAGATCATCTAAAGGGTGACTGTCACCACATATCAGTGGTCTATAGACATTCCCTTAAGGGTCTACCTGCTGCGTAAAAACAGAAGAAAAAAAACCACTCTGACCTCAGTAACCAGCATCCTCCAATACAAACACACTCTTTACAAGCAGAAAAACAGAGCTCTTTTGTGTCTGGCTTTATAACCTGCGGGGGATTCAAGAAACTACATACAATTACAATTATTAATAATGAGCTTGTTATGCAAGATGTAATTACTCACATTTCCAGTTTTATAACTTTTCATTTTAACCTTTAAAGGGACGTTTATAGATTTGTTCCAAAGCAGAGGACAGACCGGACAAAGCCAAAAGGTGATATATATACTTCAGACTTATACTACTTACGTATACTTTAGATTACTTTAAGTATATCTACTTCCTGCACATGTAACTTTTACCATGGCAAAAACAGAAATTATGCAACAGCTTTGAATTTTCCCATTGACAAAATCCAGTCATAACAACAACAAAGAGTTTTGTCTTGTGAGTGCATCAGCGTCACACTTTTGTTCAAGACAATTGTTCAGGAGAGAAAGAACAAAACCGTCTCCACAATACTGTCTTTCTCTCAAATCCAAAATTTGATAAGTGCAGAATTTACAGTTATATAACACATATTACTAAATATTTCTTGAAGCTGATCGTCACTGCAATATCCTTTGTTGTTATGAGGTAATGCCAAGCTCACTGGCACAGACACACACACACCCACACACCTTTATACACGTCACCAAAAATGCATATGTAAATGTGCTGCACATGTGCCGTATATTTTTTAAAAAGAAGGCGTGAACACATGCAAATATCCACAGTGTATTATAGACACATACATTTACTCGTATCTTGACTGACAAGCTGTAAAAAAACAAAACATTTTAATTAATCACAGAAAATGTATTTTGTGATTTGAGGAAATGTGAAAAATAATTACGCAATCTTCCGTACTTTCCTTTCCGAGCAATACAACAATACCCAGCATCCTGTCGCTTTGGATCCAGCTTCCTGTTGATGCAGTCGCCACACCCCTAATGAAGGGTGGATATACATACAGTACATGCCCGTCCTGAGGTCCCCGCCTCTGTCTGGCTAAAGGTTTCCCCACAAATTAAGAAATGACACAAATCAAATCTCCCGTCGACCAATCGGTCAAACAGTTACAAAAGCATCACTGAACAGGCCGAACCAATCAGCTATTCCGCGAGTTACATTTGACATCTCTCTTTGGCACGCGTGCCAGATTCATTTACTGTCACATTTTAAAATATTAGCAGCCACAGAAGCGTTTATTACATATGCACCGTGATGTGACAACTTGTCCCGCTGCCAGCAGGTAATGTTTTGAGTGATGAGGTTTTACTGATAATTACTGCCCATAGAAATTATTCATTAGCTTAGCAGTGATTATTAATACTCTCGCTGAAGCCGAACACCATTTCACCGCCAAATCAGTGTGCTTATTATAAGCTGCACACACTTTTTAGCTCACCTAAAAACAAAAAGTGTGTTGTGTACATCCAGGCTTGACGTTGCCACTTCTGATTAGCCTTCATGGGTAGTGAAACACATACGGCATGCTGACATATGATGATAACACTGTTTACAGTCCACACAAGAGTGTGTCGATTAAAAAGGAAAAGATCCCTGAGAGGGCAGCCATACTCGGAAGCTGTGTTTCTCTCGCTGCCTCAATCCTCTTACCTTCCTGTTTTCTTCTGAGGAGGCTGCTTGGGCTGGTTGTGAGCAGAACCCACTGCTGCGTTATGTAACGTTCCAGGAATAAATGGCCTGAGGCGGTGTGTGTGTGTGTGTGTGAAAACCTCATTTAAGGTTGCAGGTGATTTGTCATAGTAAACATTTTCTTCGGGGAACGCAGCCTGCAGAACTTCATCCAGGATCCACATATGATTACTGCATAATGCATAAGCATTTGTGTTACAGGATCCTTGGCGCTTGTTGATGTGTATACTTGTGGGAGTTATAGCGTAGAAGGAAGTGGGAGAGGACTCTGTCTGTGTGTGTGTGTGTGTGTGTGTGTGTGTGTGTGTGTGTGTCACAGCCACACTGTGATTCACATGTTCTTTTTTCAGAGATCACACATCTTTCCACATCTCCCACCTTCTTTAAGTGTTGCTATTGCTGTCAGTAGGCTTGGCAGGTCGGGATAAATACATGACTGCTGACCTTTACTGTGTCCCAAACAAACAAGATTTCCCTCAGATTTTTCCACAGCTTGGGACATAGCTGCACTGGAATTTGAAAGCATGACCGGGTTAACGAAGCCTTGAAGGTCACACATGTCAGCACGTCCCCCCCCCCCGATGGAAGCTTCATCTCAAATTTCAGCTCGAGTTCGGGATGGCTTTTTATCAGGGAAGTCGACGAGCCTCAAAGGGGAATAAACATATCTGCAATTATTAAAATTGGACTCTTTTTTTGTAAAATATGGCTCTTTTTAATAATTTCAAATACTTAAGCAGGCATGCTTCTGTGGATCATTAAAATGGCCTTAAATATGTTTCAGCTGGAACTGATCAACTTGTTTCATCAGCTGCTCTCTGAATTGGAGTGAGGTATAAAGGGCTTCATCTCTGATAAAGAGCTGTAATGGCTGTGTACACATTCAGCAGAGGAAGGAGCTTTTAAAAAGTCACTTCCAAGACCGTGGAGAATAGGCTTCCTGCAAAAACACTTCAGTGAATGAGATCCTCCATCTCATTTTATGGGACATTTGTAGCTGGTTAAAAGTGGCTCGTGTTCAGGGCGTTTGGTGCAGTTTGGTTGACTTCCTGTTTGACTGGTAGCTGCGGTTTAAAATCAAGAAAAATGGATGAGGAAGAAGGCTACATATAAATACGAGGGAAAATCAAGCTTTATTTTATGTAGTGGGATCAATTCACTATGCTGTAAGTTATGGAAAGGTCCTTCCATCTAATAGATTTTGTCCATGAAACTTAAAAATTCACCTAATTTACACTGAACAAGTGGAGCACTGACTCAGAACTCACTGACTCACAAGACATTGTGATTTGGTCATTGTAACAAACTAATAAACATGAGTTGTCAGATGTCGTTAGAGGGAACATGAGTCGTGAACACTCTACTAACGTGATTTCATTCCAAGACCCGAGAATATTGTAAGAAACAACCATCATAGCAAAATGTTAACTTATTTCTTCTCAAAATATAGTTACTTATGTAATGAATGTCATCTGAAGAAAACAGATTATTCTTATTTTAGGAAAGTTACAGTTAATTTGCATATCGTGTAAAACAAAAACAGACAGAGCACATGAGGAAATCTGTGTCAGCTGCAACTGTGTCTGTCTCCTTCACGATAACTGACAGAGTGTCCCTACCCCCCGATAGTGTGTCATACTAAATTAGGACCCATGGCACACATCTAGCTATGCTCAACCCAGTCGGTCACTGTTCTCGACCCAGTCGGTCGCTATTCTTGACCCAGTTTGTCGTTATACTCGACCCAGTCGGTCTCTATTCTCAATCCAGTCGGTCGCTATTCTCGACCCAGTCCATCTTTATTCTCGACCCAGTTGGTCGCTATTCTCAACCGAGTGGGTCGCTACTCTCGACCCAGTCGGTCACTATTCTTGACCCAGTTTGTCGTTATACTCGACCCAGTCGGTCTCTATTCTCGACCCAGTCGGTCTCTATTCTCGACCTAGTCGGTCTTCTCGACCCAGTCGGTCGCTATACTCACTTACCCACTCGACCTAGATCTATTTCAGCATTCAGCATCTGATTGAGGGGCCCGGCAGGCTCCATTGTTTCCTCAGAGTTGCATGTTTTGTCACATGTTACCAGAGAAAAAGTAAATCGATGATGTGTAAAACATTGTCATTGTGTGGGACATGTGTTGGAATACAAAAAGCACCCTCACCTGTCAAAATGTCACGTTTAGTGTCGTCATATGTCAGATAGGCTACATGGCTGAGTGACCAACATGGCTGCCAGCATTAGAACCGCTACTAGAAAAATACATCTAAAGTTTAATTTGACTTACAAGTCAAACAGCCTGTCACACTAAATGAATTATCTCAACTATGACCAAACAGCAATAAGCAAACGTTAGCACGCTAAACCAAGATGTTGAACATGGTCAACATTACCCTCTACACATCAGCATGTTGACATAGTCATTATGAACATGTTAGCATCCTGATTTAGCTCAGAGCACCACTGTTTCTGCCTCACAGAGCTGCTAGCATGGCTGTAGACTCTTGTTATAAAATGCCAAAGTCTTTACAACTGTGTCTCTGTGACACAAAGAAAGTTGTCTAATGCCACATTAAGTGATTTCAAATTGCGCCTCATGGTCCCTGTCCTCAAGTGTCAGCTGTGAAAATGAAGTAATTTACCTCCAAGCAATTCTTGTTAACTCTTAATCTCCACAATTTGCCACTTCTCCGACTCTGCTGTGTTCTCATCCCAGCTCTTGAAAGTGAACTGTTAGTATTCAAGGTGTCCCTCTGCATCCTGCTACCAGGCCCAAGTGCTCATTAGGGCGTTCATTTCAAATTAGACTCTGGCCTTTGGTTCCCTGTTATTTTTGCGTCAGCCTGCATAGTGCAATTGTGCCTTTTCATTATCGCAGAAAACATCTCTGTTTATTAACCGTGAGCGTTTTTGTTGGCACGCAATGCTGCTCTCTCTCAGATACGGCACATTATTTATAGGATTGAAAAATGGGAGAAAGGAAAAGAGGGTATTTTTATCTTTCCTATTATTAAAAAATAGTTTTAAATCTCCTAAAGGTCACACATTAAAGCCACAAGACACACGGTGCATAACGGGCATGGTTGGCTTTATAATAAGATTAATATCTTTATTTTAATAGAATCTTAAGAGGCATCTGGAAACTATCAGATTTGTAGTATAACCAAGGCTTCACCTTGAACAGAAATTGCAACTCACAAGCTTCAAATATCCATGAAATAAATCCTGTGCTATAAAAATAATCTGTGCTTTGAGTTTTGTTGTGGTTTATTATAATATAGGCCCACAAGAGAACGAAACCACCCCCGAGAGAGGTAGCGGAATAAGGCATCTTAAAAATGTCATTTTTGATTCTTTAGGTGTTTACAAAATGATAGAATGCCAAAATATCTTCTCAGCCCTGTGACACAGCATCCAGTAGTTCCCAGCAGCAGTGTGTGGCTGTCCAGTGAAGGATCCTGTTGTGACATCCATCAGCCTCTGAGGTCAAGGATTGCAGAGTGAGTCATCGGGCTCTGGTCCACCATCGGCCTCCTCTGTCTCTGGACCTGGCACGCTCTGCCACTCAGATGAACCTTGTTAGGGGTACCGTGCGGCTCCACAGCCAGAGGTGACTAACGCGGTCCCGAGTTTGACGGCGGAATAGGTGGCATTGGTCTAAACAACTTAAGAGCATGACATGGATGTGGACAGCAAAACAGAAAAGTGAGGAGGTTTGTTGTTGGATGCTTTTCAGCCAGCGTCCTTGTGTTACCCATCGCTGTCGAACTTTGTCAGACCTCTTTCTCTTGTTGTCTCTTTCATGTTCTCGCGGTGACAGCTGACACCTGTTGGTCCTGTGAGCTGCTTCACTTCAACCCTCTATCTTCCCCTACTGCATCTCTCTCCATCTCTCTCCTGTTGTCACGTCTCATTTCCATGAGACGGGACTCTCTGCCCCGACCATCTGGTGGGTTTTTTTGGGATGCTCAGTCCTTTTCCCATGCTGCTCTGTGGCAACAAACCTGTAGCTCGTGTCCCTTTCTCCATAAGACCACAGGAATGCACTACTGACCAGCATGTCCAAAAGCTTTTGTGAGCCTGGCAAAACAAGGCCGCTAACAGGATAAAGCCTGACCATTATCATAAATACTGATTTTATGGGTAAGCATAGCAGCCATTGTTCTACTGACACTATATAACTCTCACTGAAACTGACCTAATTACTCTCACTGAAAGTGATTACGAGCAAACTCTGAAAAGGGGATTATGGTTTAATTATGGTTTAATAAACACCAGCGGTGTAAAATAGCTAAGTATGTTTATTTAAGTGCAATTTGAGGTACATACTCACATCAGTATATCTATTTAATGATACTTATACCCCAATACAGTTCAGAGGGAAATATTGACTTCTTAGTCTCTACATTTATTTGACAGACATCGTACTAATCAGATTAAGTATTACATTAAAAAAAAAAAAAACATATGATAAGCAGATCAAATTTAATGCCTTGTTAAAAATAAACCATCGTTTACCAACCTTTATTGGCTTGTGACCACTTACACTTACAAAAGCGGTTCCACCAATCAGTAATTTCCCCTTGAAACCTCTCAAATGGTGTCATTTAAAAAACTATTTGAGGCCCAAAAGGGTCAAATTATCCAATATTCCACAAAAAAAAGCAAAGATCAGAGAAAACTCAAAATATGTGATTTAAAAAATAAAAAATATAACAGACCATAATAACCAAAAGAATCATCTCACAACCGCCCATTAACCTTGTGACCTTTTGGAAGGGCTGGGCCTCTAAAATGGGAGTCACTGAGGAATGGGATTTTTTTTCTGTGGATCGTGTACTTTTTACACACTTTCAGTATATTTAGCTGATAATATTACAGTATAAGAGCCAATATAGTAGTTTTACTTAAGTAAAAGTAAAAAAAAAGTTAAGTTCTGGGTACATCTTCCACCACTGATGTCATAGGCATGATAATAAACTCAGAGTCCTGATGTAGAAAATAACTCTGTGAAGGAAACTCTACTTGGCTTTGCATGGTGATATTTTTTGCTTCCATCTGGTCTTCCATTAGTTTTGAATACCATGCAGTACACGTCTTGTGTATTATGACTTAGCCGGCACTCAGGCAGTTTGAAACCTTATACCACCCTTGAAAAATACTATCACTCCGTGCCAAGAGTGTACAATATTTGGTGTTTATTCATAGCTCTTTGATGAGTTATGAAAATAGACTACCAGGTTTGTCAAGCAGCCTGTCTCGAGGTATTAATGACGTTGATAGCGAACAAAACAGATTTTCAGAGACTATAGGGAATTTTTCCACAGAAGATATGTGATCTCAAATTCTTTTTTTAGCTATTATTAATTATCAGCTAAATGTGATAAGACAACAGATGTGACCTCTGACCTACTCCAGCGGAGTGTTGGTATCAGTGTCTCAGAGAGCCCGCACTGTCTGGCTGGAACAGGGAGGGATAAACACAGTTGTCAGCTCCTCAGTATACACACAGATAGCGGTCTAACCAGGTCCTCCTCTCTGCTGGCTTTGTCTCCTATCTGAGACTACTTGTCCTCATATTGACTGATGATACTATGGCTGCTCTCAACCTATTCTGCTCAGACAGGCATGTTGTTGAGCAATTATATTTTTTGTACCCCATGTCCCAGGAGAACCTTTAAACTTAAAGTAGTTAAAGTTGCCATGAGGCAAATACTCGTTCACCGATTCTGTGCTATAAAATGCCTGCAACCTTAAGATAAGACTTCTTTTCAAAACTCTTGAAAATAAACTTTGTGGAGTTGTGATGTTTTCACTGTACACTCTTGATAATAACTGCTCCCAGCATGCTCTGCTGCCTGTCCTTGTGGGCTTCCATATCCTGTGAGAATCTCTGCTGATACAGACATAAAAAATAGCATTTTTCTTTTGTGTTATTAGTTTGCTGTATAATTTTCAGAGTGGATTTAAATTGAGGAGCACATGTTGTGTCAGGCAGCTGATGAAGACTTAACCTTTAACTGCACAAGGATTTTTTCACTATTGACTCAGCAAGACAATCCAAAGTTGATGAGACTCAAGCGACAACCTGAGAATTTCTCTTTTGAAAAATGTTGTATGAGAAAGTACACTTATAGGAATAGTTTTGGGAAATAAGCTTATTCGGTTTCTTCCCGAAACTTAGATGAAAAGATTAATATCACTCTCATATCTGTCCGTTAAATAGGAGACATTTATCTTTGCTTCGTACAAAGACTGGAAACAGAGGGAACAGTTAGCATGGCTCAGCCCAAACATACCAAAATCTGCTAACCAGCACTTTTAAAGTTCACTAATTATTAACACGATGTATCTTTTTTTTCCCGTAATAATTTATCGGGAGTAACATCAGGTGCACAGAAACATACAAATAGAGCACAAATGTAAATGATTGTCCCTTCATATTTTGGTATTTTTCCCCCAAAGCCCCCTCCCACCCAACCCTCACCTGTTGCCGCTGCAAAAAGGATAAAGAACAAAAAACAAAGTTAAATTAAATTAAAAAAAAAAAGAAAAAGAAAATAATCTAAAATAAATAATAAATAATTAATAAAAAATAAAGTACACATTGACGGTAATGATAATTATAGGAGAACTACAGATAAAATACGCTGATGAACTTGATAACAATTTAACTGTTAGTGGTCATTTCTGTTTACATAAATCAAACTTTATGGTGTCATACAATTTAGCTGATGGAGAGAAATACATTTCATATGCCATAAATCCATCAGTCTGCCCAAATATCAACACGATGTATCTTAAAAACAACAATATGCTGAGGGTCATGCGTAGGACTATTTCTTGGCCGGGCTTCCTGGAGTTTTGTTGTCACCATGAGGTTAACCAGGCGTCCATGGGAGACACCAGAAAGTCACTGTGCCCAGCCAAGAAATAATCCTGCACATAACCCCCGAAAACACAAGGTAGCTGTATTTTATAAAGCATATAGACCGCAGCGCTAGTCAAACAGTAGGCAGTTATTACAACATTTAGTTGGTTGATTGATTTCCAGATCATTTGGATTTCACAGCCTGCTTTGAAAAGAAAGACTCGCACATTTTTCTATATTTTTAGTCCAATTCTATTCACAGATCTCATCAAACTTGTCTGTCTAAAGCCAGCTGGCCTCATATCAGACATCACTGGTTCCCAATGCAAGTATAACTACTAAGGAGTGCAGACGTGCTTTTGTTCACCTTTTACAACAGGAAACAGCACGCTCTGTTGCTGATAAAGTATTTCATGCTTAATCTGTGTCCATGTACGGGCAGCGGATTGTTTGGAGGGCCATCGCTCCCTCTCTGTCTAATTGAACTTGGACCACCTTCAGCTGAATTAGGTTTGACGTTGTGGCAATATTTGTGTTCCCAGAACTAATGAACTGAACGCAATAATACGGACTGACTGACAAAAATGATTCGGCATGAACCACTGTCGTGTTGGACATCATTACTCATATAATAACTTGCTATTTTTATGAGAAATTTAGTCTGTTTTCAAACTGAAGCGAAATGCGTGCTCCAGAATTGATAGCTTTTTGACAGACGGTACAGTAAGGATGATTTCCCAGGCACAAAAGAAATCTTTACTATATGCTTTATTTCTTCCTGATAAAGTCTTCACATTGCTTAATAGGTGTCAGGAGGCTGTGTATGTGTGATTACGATGACTCATCATCCTCACAAGGTTTAGCGGTTGGAGGATCTGAGGTTAATGACGTCCAATTACATGAGAGTGCGGTATACAAATTTATATTTCTTTGAAAAACAAGCTCAAGTTTCATAAAAATATTCTCTCTTTTCCTGAAATATCTCCCGTCTACAACACATGCATTTCAAAACACAAACAGAATATTGACGTGACATTATAAACAAGGCTGTAAACTGACAGCAGTTTGCACATTTTCTACAGATTAAGCAATGTGCTTATCACAAATACAGCGTCCTTATCAACTGAACGCACCAGAGGGCCTATGTGTGTATACATGTGTCACAGCTTCCCATCAAAAGGAAGCAGCTTTTAGTGATGCCATGCACCACAAAACACTCAACCATGCTTCTAACAGGAAAGCACGCAGTAAAACACCATGTAATGTGTCATCTGTGGATAGCTTACAAATACAGAAATGCATTACATCCGTTCCGTGCAGCCTACTCAACTCTGATACTGTGTTTCATTTATCATTATGACAGGAGGGTTTGTATGTCACTGTCCTGTGGGAATGCATCCCAAGGGATCAGGGAAGTAAGAGGAAAACAGAGTAAGCATTAGAGCTGTTTGGATCATGTGTCTCATCAACAGAGAGGACCTTTGTACACAAGAAAAGAAGACAAATACATTTGCCTGCCTGTGCACAGTAAAGCTCATAAGGTGAATAAGACCAAATAAAAAATACATGTGATCTTAAATCAGGTCTTTCTCTGAGCTGTGAGTGATCACCGTTGACTTTTAGGGAGATTTCTATGAGGATTACACAGATGTTTGATTGCTGCAAGCGAACATATTTGGTCAATTTCTAAATCTTTTGCACAACATGACTGCCCTCCAGTGGTGACATGTAAGACTACACAATGTCACAAAACTCACCGTAGATAGGATTTATTTATTTGTGCATATATTATAGCAAATCATGCATATCTGAAACACATCTGCAATGACTTAATCTGGTTAGTGAGACACTTGACTTCTCTTTTTTCTTTTTTTTTCTTTGTTCACTTCAAGCCAGTAACACGTTTAATTGTTACTGTAAATAAGTTGTCAAATAACAACAAGAATAAAAAGAAGAGAAATATTTTTAGGGAAATCATTTAAAGTTTTTAAGTCATCATGACTGCTTTTTGTTTGACAGTTTTTTTTTTAAATAATACAAATATCTACTTTTACTATAACTTTGACCCCATAGGTTAGCCTATATCAATTTGTCCGAATTTCTAAATGTTGCATGTTTGTCAGTAAATGGCTTCCAATAGACCTTTTCACAGTAGACATTTTGACTTGTGTGGGGAAAGCACCAAAGCACAGGTGTTACTATACCTCATTTGATCTATAGAATAAATCCAATAGCTAATAGAGTGGAGGCTTGTCAAATACTACGTATTGTATTACTCCATAGGAAATATATTTTCTTGTGTTTTATATAATTTTTTTAAAAGTTATCTAATTCCATATTGTGTTTTGTTTTGTGTACAAAATTAATTGTTGAGGTATTTCTCTTTACCCCCTGAAGCCTAATGAGGGTGAAATGAAATCATTCATCCATTAGAAACACAATGAAACAGGCAAAAATACTGGGGTAAAATAGTAGGGTGATAAGGTGCATTTTTTGGTTCCCCTAATAGCCCCTTACCAGACTCCTCCTCCACCAACCCACTAATCAGGCCAGGCTATATAAGGCACCTGGGGCCTGTTTAGTCCTCTTGCTTCTGCCTGGCATGCTGTTGTAGAGTCGATGTTGCTGCTTTTGTTTTGATTAATTTTTGGACTGGCAGCTGTAAAATTTTAAGGTTAATTAGATTATAAATTTTGTATTAGGCCTTTTTAGATATCGTCAAATAAAGAACCATTTTAATAACCCCATATTAGTTTGTGAAATTTTTAATCTGTTTAATCATCTTTTCTTTCCCTACAGCTCCAGTCCCATCTTATTTGGTGCTTTTTCTTTAATTAATTCCAATAAAATATTTTACTTCTTTTGCAAATGTGTCTCTGCCTCATAAGTAATTAATCTGTGGGCCTTATCCATTTACCAGAAAAGTGTTCAAGGTTTTGTTTAGTATTTCCTGGGGTGCAAGTCCCCAGGTGGTGTTGTCGGCTCGTCTACTTCCAACTTACTGTCCCCACCACTCTTTACCACAGTAGCAAGGAACGTGCATTTGACAGACTTCATAAGTATGCATCGTCAACGGCAAGTTGGCCATTTTTGGAGGATAAGAGTGCCTTCAACTGGCTGTTTACTGTCAAAATCAAGTGCTAAACTAACACAAAACACTACACAGTGAATAAGATTCAAAACACATAATGCAAGAGAAGTATACAGTCAGACACAAAGGAAGGCTGATTTTATAGATGTCATTTTGCATACCTGTAGATTAGCTAATTATGAATGATTAATCAATGTTTTGTTAGCATAACATGAGCTAGCTTATCTTTGTCTGGATGATTGTGTAATTTAGTTGGCATTTGGCTTGTATATCTGAAGGTCCTGTGCATCAGTTTATAAATTGGACATGGGTCTCCAAAGATTAAAAATGTTTTAACTAGCTAACACCAGATAGTCATTAGTAACCATAATAGAGTGGTGCAGGAGTGAGTCCTAAAACCGGGAAATGAGTTGGCATAATTAGCACTTTGGGTTCCCTCATCTGGCAGTCAATGGGTTTTTAGTTGGATGCCTGAAATAAGGTCTGTGGTTGATACAAGCTTGAGAGATTTTAACATTGTTCTATGACATAAAATGCATCAATAAATACCCCACTCGTGAATTTTGAAGCTTTTATGCGTCTGAAAAGGCGATTGCTAAGAAGTGGCTAAATGAGACTACTGGTGCCTTCAAATGAAACTCGTGAGCTTGTGTTTACAACATGGGAAGTCGTGTACACGATATGCGCGGCGTTCAAGTGGTAAGGTCGTGATGAACACCGCTGCTAAGCAACTGCAATATTAACGTTACTGTTGGCGTCTAGAAGTCACAGAGGCTAACAATTTAGCAAGCTTGCAAGTGGGTAACATAATGCAGAAAACGCAAAGACATGATGGAGGAAAAAGACCGGTCTTTGGGAATATCAACATTTTCCTCAGACCTATTATAATATTACAAAGTAAAACAATATACGACTAAAATTACAATATTAACTTATTATGCACCGAAAAATGAACTTCCATTGACTCCGCCATTTTCTGAAAACGGAATGGCAACGGAATTGCGTTGCTAGGAAACAGCTTGGGTCCATGTTTACTTCCTGTCATTCACATACACTGCAACAGCATATACACTGGGACAGATTTAGAATGTTTACGTTTAAAAACTGTGAAATTGTCTAAATATTGTAGATTTGTGACATCACAAATGGACAGAAATCCTGACGGCTTGTTTCAAACGCACAGTTTCTGAAATACGGGCTGAGTGTATTTATCTGTGGATTGAGTGTTTTGATACTTTCACAGTATTTGTATTTCACTTAAACCTGCTTTATAATATAAAAGACATGAAAATCTCACTTTTTTACAATATGGGACCTTTAAGAGAACAGGGCGGGTTGGCCTACCAAAATACGTCATCCCTGCACCAGTGGCAAGCTGTCAAGCTTCTCAGGAAATAGCCCTCACAACTCCAGTACTGTAGGTGGCGATATTTACAACTGTGTAGCTGGTTGTGATCCACCATACTACAGAAGAAAAAAATACAAGAAAAAAACAGGAAGCGTCAATGTTCAGATGGTTCAGATTCAGATCATGGTTCAGATTGAATCAACTACAAGGAAGTCATGTCATTGGATTTTGTTTTTCGGGCTGTTGTTTTAGTTTTAAGCAAGCTAACGTTACTTAACCCGCGTGAATTATGATAGATAGACACAGTCTAATGCAGAACCAGCGACAAGGAAGAAAGAAACAAGGAAATGCCCAAAGTCCATCCAGGTTGCATGTCTCACTAGAGGCTTGTTTTCTACAGACCATCATGGAGTTAGCTCTGCTTTCTTTAGGACTGTAGGACTACTGAAGTGTTTATGTCTCGTATGCGGCTGAAAACAGTGAGGAGAAATGGATGATGTGATCACTCTCAGCTCCGACAGTGACAAAGACGACTCTGATGTGGAGATCATCGGTTCCTTCAGTAACGGGATGACCAAAGCTGACCCGCTGCCCCTCACGGCGGTGCGGGTTGACGTCGACGCCGTCAACGTCAACATCCCAACGGTAAGCTCACAAACTAGCTACAGGACCGTTACTATAGAAACTAGTGCTAGGTAACTAACTAACTAACTTTTAATGTCCTCAAGATGTCGCTGCAGCTAGCCTATAGCTAGTTAACTTAACTTAAAACAATATAAACTAACAAAAAGGAGCATATAGTTCACTAGCGCCTCCCTCTGTCAGGTAGGTAACAAGCTAATTATGCTTCAAATATACTCAATTTCTGCTGGCTTGTCAAAGTGTGAGGCTAACGTTAACACTATCAGAGTAAAGCTAATGTTAATGCTATTGGGCTTTTCATGTTATTATAATATATCATATATATATAATCTTAAAACTCACCTGTTCCTTTTAGCTTTCCCCTAAGGTTTTATAATCACTATGATTTCATGGTATTTTATGCTTTTAACTTACATCAGGAAGTAATTTGCCTATCATGTTATTTGTCACTTTTTGACGCTTTTAATTGTGTTTCTTGTGTAAATTGTTTTAATGTTGTCTGTGATTGTTTTGCCCTTGTTGTGAAGCACCTTGAGATTTCGTTGTATTTTAAAGTGTGCTGTATAAATTAAATTAATTATTATTATTATTATTAATACACAAACACAACCTTTAATTTATCAAACTTTGTTTTGGCAACACGTCTGTTCCCACAAGCTTGTTGTGTTTAACGTTAAATCCTTTTAAATGATGTGCCTTTGAGCTGCTAGCATCATCAGCCCTACCCTGGCTAGCATAAATAAATCAATGTGATGAATAATGTGTTAACGCTAGTTATGTAACGCTATATCCATTATGCGTTGTGGTGTGTGTGCTCCTAAATGTAATATTATTTCAGTACTTTATTGTTGGTTAACATTTCCATATATAATGATTCAATTCCAATTTTGCCATGGAGCAGTCCTGCTCATTGACTTCATAGAGATAATGTTAGCCTGTCAAAGGGAGAGCTAAGTTACCTCCATATTAAGGGTAATGGCAAACATCTCTGACAGTTGACAACTCAGTTTAAAATACAAGCTTGACAACTTCATGTTATTTTAGCTTATTGACCAAGAGGAAATAGGAAATAGGTACATAGCCATAAAAGAGCTTTCAGCTTTCAGCTCTTTTATGGCTACCTATAAAAGTATCATAAGGGAGTTTCAATTTCACACACATATCATGTTAACTGGGTCATAACAAAGCAACTTTGACTTATGGTCCGACAAAATATGCCTTTGAATAGGTGAGGAGAAATTTGTTAATACTGACTCTGTAATTATGTAAGGAACCACTTACATATTGACATTTTCTGTTTGTTTTTTCTCTTTTCTAGCGTTATATTGACCTCACAGATCCAAGATGGACTCTTCCACAGCTGAAGTTGTACAAAAGACAAAATTCCACTGCCTTGAGGGTAGACTTGACTGAGACCAACGTAGCAAATGGGACAATACAGAAGACAGAGAATTTGCCACCAGATGACTCTCAAATAAAAGAAGAGAGTACGACTTCAAACAAAGAAGATTTTAACTCGCAGCAAAGCTTCTCAAGAGACCCAACTGTTCTTGCACTACAGCGGGACTGTGGTAACTTAAAGCCAAAGCAGATACGTTTGGATTCTCAAACACAACGCCAAAAGCAGACCGATGAACCACATCATCGCACAGCTGTTGTAAAATTAACACGATTGCCTTTTCTTGAAAATCACGTCGCAGAACTGAAAAAGTCAAAGTGTTCTTTCAATTTTAACAGTGATCATACACAAATGTCACTGCACCTCAAGCAACTAGACAATAACAGCGAAGCACCGGAATGCATTTGTAATTTGAGGAGAACTACCGCCTCAAACGGTCCTCACATGGATCCCTCACCGGATGAGTCTCCTCCTAAGGTGGTTGAATCGCTTGTCAGACAGGAAGAACAAGAGAACAGTAATGGATTTACTAACACACCGTTAAATGTTAAAATATCTCAGCATCTACAGAGCACCGCTGATTCTCCCTGCTCAGATAAAGGGGGCTCTGTTGCGACCTCCAAGGAGCACAGCACTCATGAAGATGAGTCTTCTTCATCCCAAGATAAAGCGCAGGGTTCCTTACAAAAAGAAGTCCTCTGCTCCAAACTGGAACAACTGGAATTGGACAAAGCAGTATCTAGACAAAGCTCTGATCACTCATGCCCCCCCTCTCCCACCACCGGACCAAACCCTCCTGAGCCTTTTGACCTTGATTCTCACACAAGTCCCATATCTCATAACCTTATGAGCCAAGTCGACCCACTACCCACCTCTGAGCCTACACCAGCTGATGATACGTCTGAAATGAAATCGGAGGAGGTGGTTAAGGCTGATGAGGCTTCAAACAGCTCTGACATCTTACGTTGGAGCATCCCCAGTGAACCCGCTTTGTCAAATGAGGACATGGATGACGGATCTGGGGCCGGAACATACAGAGGGGATCTGGGTATTGACAGTCCAGTGTCTTTTCTTTGGCAAGAGGGGAGCGATGGAGACGAAGTGACCAAAGACAGCAGATTTCATATGGACTTCAGGGCGGCCAGTAGAGAGGACAGGCAATATGTGTGCCCAGTTACACTCAGGAAAATAATGTCTGGACCAGCTCAGGCCCTGGTAGGAGACATTTATATGTATTATTATTTAAGAGCCATGTATTTTTCTGTTGCTCTCTTTACAAATGATAATATGCTAGGCTGAATGGACAGCATTTCTTTTCCTTTTTATGTTTATTTTTCTAGCTCGATGAGGAAGATAAAGGTTTTGGAACTCCAGAGGTGCTATGCCGTCAGAGCCTGAGCCTGGTTTACAGTACCATCGATGAGAGCTACCCAGAGGGCACTTTGCAGCTCTTGTCTGACCTGCTACAGCCAGGTTACTATCCCCCCAGAGACATCACCTCCCACCTGCTGCGTGGCATTCTGCTCGACCCACAGTGTCCTTATCACCTGTGCGTGCAGGCCTTTAATCTGCTGATGAGGACACAGAGGTGAGGGAACCTGGGATTAAGAGTTAATAGTAATGTATTATATTTAGCCTTTCCTATTTCAATTCTCGATCTGTCCTTCACTCTTCTCTTTCCATCTTGCCTCTCCCATTTCCATCTTTGAATTCAGAGATTAAAGCTGCTTTCTGCTTGCAGACTCCACATGGCTGATATAACCACAGTTCCGTGGGACTGGGAATTGTTGACCTCAGTCATGGCCAATCAGGTACTATCCCAGATAGCAAAATGTGTGAATATACAGTAAAGCTGGGTTATATAACAATATACGGTACCACCAGAGTTGTTGAACAAGTCCATGTTTTGGTTGAAATATTGTGAAATGGGCTTTTTAACAACTTTTCTTGTGTGTCAGTATCTTCTGAAAGCACCAAAAGTCATTCCCAAAATATTGTTGCATTGTTGATATTTTCACTGGTGAAAATTATTAAGACATTTCTTTTCACTCTGCCCTAGTATGCAGACATATTTACAGCTGAACAGCTTTTTTTTGTGTGATTTCAGTAAACTTGACATGTCCCTATCGCTGCCCCTCTCGCTTTCTTAGGACCACACAAAGAGACATCCATGTGAGGTTGTGCGTTTGCTCCTGGACTATGTTGTGCAGACTTTGGAGGATGACTTCCAGGCCAAACGCTCTATCTCTGCCCTCCACCAGTCCATCGCCAAGGCAACATTGTCATGTGATCAGCATTTTCCTTGCGTCAGGTGCATACAGCTTTTGTTGAAAGTATTTATAGTATGTTAAGTTCAGTGAACTTCCCACACAAATGATCAATCCTCTGATCAGTCTTTTATACAGTGATCTACTTTTACTTTACCAATGTGTCTTAACAGTGGCATCTGATATTAAATACACTGCTCATGTAACCGTTGATGTTACATGTTACATTGGAAGATTGCCAACAACCCCACCTCTTTGGTGTAAACGAAACTCATAGCTGCCTTAAGAAATCAAGAGTTAACACAACATTTTAGCTCACTTTGAGATACAGGCCACATTGTGATATATCAAATAAAATATTGCTAATCACTCTGTTAGGGTGATCACATTATAGTACACAGATAAAAAGTAAGTCTTTAATTTATATTTTTCATTTGTTATAGTAATACTGTTGTTTTTTTTGTTTTCCAGGGAGGTCATCAAGTGGCTCTTTTCTGCCATCATGAAATCAACAGAGCACGGAGAGAGTAGAGACGCAGCCAGAGAGAGAGATGAACAAATCAGGTGAATTATGAGTTGTTATATGCATGGATGTATCATTATGGCTGCTTCTATTCTTCTGCTTCTAAGTTTTTTTTCCCGTTGACCCGTGCAGAATGGTGTCCATCTTCCAGAGGATGCTGTCTTTGGCTCTGGAGGTTGACCGTTCTCCGGCTCTAAACTCTGCCAAGCTGTCCCAGGAGCTCTTCCATATGCTCATCAGCAATATACGTCTGCGAGCACACAGGTGAGGAGGAGAGATGAGACGAGTGAGGGAGGCAAGATGAGTTTGGTAGTTTGGTATCACCATTGAGGGAGAGTTGAAGTGTGAGAGTGGGAAATAACTTTATTAAATACACAAAGCCTATAATTCCCTGTGGCTTGTGTCACTGAAATAATTATAAACTTTTGAAGGTGTGAATTATAAGTGATTATTTAATTAGTACATTCAGTAAACAATTTATAAAGTGATAGATGTTGCCTTTAAATGATGCAATATAAAACAATTTGTAGAATAAGTTGTAAAATATCATGAAAAAAAAAAATGTGTCAATCAATGTCATTATTTCTTTTACATGATTAAATACATTTAAATGGAGTCACAAAATGATCATAAAGGCTTTTAAATTCCATCATATTACATTGAAAATGAATTTCTCCTGTTTTAACATGGACCTCCTTAAATTTTAAATTTCTTAGTGGCTTAAATTAAAGGGACAGTGTGTAGGATTTGGTGGCATGTGGAGCTGTGGTTGCAGATTGTAACCAACTGAATACCCCTCCGCTCACTCCTCCCTTTCCAAGACTGTGGTAAAGTGAGCCGCCGGGTGCATAACCATGGTAACGTCGTTTGCCTCACTCAGATAGATTTTCATTCATGTAATAATATTTTTCAACATGGTTTAGAAATTTTAATTGCATTGTTTAAATGCATCAATTAATTAATTCATGATTAAACACAGAAAGAAATATATAAATATATATATAAATAACTATTCTATTGGCACAATGTGCCTCTTTTCCCCAGTTTTCCAAGCCGTCACTGACTAATCTGTTTCTGACACCCAGGATGTTGTTGCTCGAGAGCCTGCAGAGCAAGCTGCTGAGATGTAAGCTGTTGGAACATCTGTTGGACTACGCATGCCCACTGAAAATCCCTCTGCCCATGTCGCTCAGTCTTCTGCTTCACTTTCTGAAGCACTGCACTCTGGCACCGGACCCTTCGGTGAATATCACTCTCGCATCTTGTTTTCATCTTTACCTCATCGGGCAGCCTTTGCTCTCCACAGATGTAGTGGTATAAACGTATCTGATTTTCAGTCTTAACACTTGAAAGTTAGCCCCAACAAGCGGAACTGATCCATGACTGTATTCTCCAGGATGGTACTGAAAGGTGGCAGCGGTGGGAAGAGTTGGTCCATCTTCTCTGGATGTTGCTGCTCAGCTACAACAAAGCGATGAAAGGTGAGATGTTGGTAAATGCCAGTATACTGCGCAACAGTATGTGCAGCTATAATCATGAAATGGCGCCCTATAAATTCTGTAAAATTGAAGAGAACATATTTTTTTTTCTCAGAATGATGAAACAAATGCTCATTATACACAATATTATCAGCTTTCTTGTTATTCAATAAACTATAAATAAATAAGGTGAGTCAGGTGATGTCATCAGAATCAAAACCAACATCCTTACCGACTAGGCCAGCTTTCCAGGAAGCAGACAGACAGCTTAGAGCTTGTGGGAAACCTCAGACTCCAGTGGATGAGCAATATGTGGTGCAATACCAGATGGGATTGAACTGAGCTCTTTTATTGGAAATCTTTTATGTCCAGCAGAGAAAGAAAAGAGGGCGAAGCTGAAGTTCTTACTCTGGTTAAAAAAATCAAACAAGAGCTGGACTATCCTGATCAACTAGTCAAATGTCTTTCCATTTCCTCTCTACTTACCAAATTGTGTATATCTGTCTTTGGTTCATATCTGGTAATTATTATTGATGTATTCTACTGAATAAATAAATGGATTTATGTTATGCTATATGCCAAATTTGAGTTATACAAAATGCAATAGTGGTGAGGTTAAATACATTTTTTTTTTTACCATTCTTGTGCTTGGTCCTTTGGTTTTTATGTGTTGATTTTTTTTTATTCAAACACTCACCTGTATTAAGATTTTTGTATTGTCATTAAATTGTGTTTGTGATAGTCCTTTTAACCACTGATTTCAATAGATATTATCTCTTCTGAAGAATGCCTCTAAGACATGAGTTATATTAACTATTTGATATCAGATGCACCATATCCCTGAATATTAAAACATTTCAACAATACGTAAAATTACTTCACCCGACTCTCCCAAGCCCACTTTGGTTTACTCCTAACTTCTTTCATCTGTTATACTCAGGCTATCTGTGCAACTCGGTCTCCGATCAAAGAGATAGAGTTGCCAACTTCGTCTACAAGCGGGAAGACGTGGTATCCAAGCCCGCCATTCGTGAAGCCGTGGAGGCCTTCCTGTCCAGATCCCAGGCTGACCTCGGCCAGGCCTTACCTCTCCATGTGGAAGAGTCCCTCACTTATCTACAGGATCACCTGCTAGATGTCTGTCAGTGTTGAATTATAAAGACAATTTGTTTGTTTCTCAATTTCTTGGATGAACTTTAAAGCATTGTGTTAATTTAATATTTATATTTTTGGATGAGTTGACCTGTTCAATTTTTGTATTTTTAATAAAGGCAGTGCCTAATAAAGTCAAAATAAACCTCTGAATCTCTTAATTAATTACCTTGTTATCTTTTAGCCAGCAAATATCACTTTCTCATTAAGCAACAATCTTCCTCGGATCACCATACAAATGCATTACATCATCACTTTGACTACATTTACTTTACCCCTGCTAACTATGCATAATTTGTCAATAAACCACAGTAAATTAAACTGTGGTATATTATCCATCTATCTCATGGTCCAGGTCCATCACTCATCATTTAAGGATTTTTTATTTACTCTGGTTCAACAGCTGGTTGGACCCGTCTTGCACGCTGACCAATAGGATCAAGCGCTGTTATCGACAGAGAGGAAGAAAAAAAAAAAATCCTTACAGTCGCCATGATACAGCAGCGGAAACGGGGTGAGAAGTAGCTAGAAAACAAAAGAGAACACGCAGTCGTCCTCGCGATTTGGTATGCTCTTGCAGGTAAAAAAAAAGCAGCAATCCTTCCTATTTCAACCCTGCACTGTTTTCACTTATCTCACCGCAATGTTATTGAAATGATAAAAGCGCTGTGTTCGTTTCCCTGAGTTATTTGAATAGGAAGTCGGGTCAGCTTCGAATAATTGAGCTCTGTTAGCTTCGAGCTAGCGAGCTAACTCGAGCTAAGCTAAATAGCTCCGCATTTGCTTGCCAAACCCAGCACTGTGAGCTCCTTTTAGCTCACAGTTTATCTCCGTGATAGTGACTAGTGGCTAGGCTAGGCTAGCGGCGCGCTAACTAATGCGCCGTTTCGTGGCCTAGCGTTAATGCGCCAGTGCTTTGCTATTATGTAAACAACAATTGTGCGGTATCTTTTAATATCCCTTTTGGCTTCGTTTTAGCCAGCACACTCGGATAAGGCGTTAAAGTCAGCGAACTAAATGCTCAATTTGTCCCCTAACTTCGCGTGTCCGTCTTTCCACCTGGCTAAGTTAGTTAGCAAAGCGAGCTAGCTTTATTAGCTATTTAGCGTTTGTTATGTGTAGTTTGATAGCTACCTTATTTAGGTTAAGCTAGGCTAATCGGTTAGCGACAACGAGAGGTAAAAAAAGGCTAATCTCAGCTAGCAGGTAGCTATTTTTACACTATTTATAAATGCGGGGTTCATTTTCAGCTCTTTGACTAATTGACGTGTAGCTCACGGTTAACAGCTATGTTTAGCATGTGATGTATTGCACTACGTTGCTGATTTTGTTAGTGGATTTGTTATGTAACTTAACTACAATGAAATCTCAGCCCTCTATAGGAAGCAGTTTAAGGTCAATTATTAGAGCAACGTGTTACTTTAACCATATCTAGAATAAAACGTGTTCTTTGGTGATTGGTAAAAGGTTACATTTAATATAATGTGCCAACATGTGGTGACATTAGCTTGTTAAAATTCTCCCATATGGTTACCTGATGAGCTAATATGTGCACCACCTCTAACCTCATTTATTCCAGCTTGACAATTGCTTAATTGATTGATGGCCTATTGAGAGATCTTTGATTTCAATTCAATTAGCTTTATTGGCATGAAAAAAAGCACATCTGTTTATACTTTTATACTATGTTTAATTCTTGTGTATATATTATATTGTATATTTGTAGATTTCAATTTTTTATTCTTATTTTATTCTAACACTTAATTATCCTACTGTTATTTTTACTGTTTTATTGCACCAACTCACCAAAGCAAATTCCTAGTGTAAACCTCATACACCTGGCAATAAACGAGTTTCTGATTCTGATTCTGATGTTGTTGCTCAAGCAATTTACAGGATGTTACTTATTCAAATTATCTCTGCAGTGTTATAGGAATGCCCAAGGAAAAATATGACCCGCCGGATCCCAGGCGGATGTACACAATTATGTCGAGCGAGGAGTCAGCCAACGGGAAGAAGTCATACTGGGCTGAGCTGGAAATCAGCGGTGAGTATTGTCTGGGAGTACCTAGTTTTGTAGGGTAAAGTAGTTGTATGGTGGCAAAAAGCTTAATCATATTAGACTTTTTTTTACTACACTAACATGTAGTGTGACAGTGACCCAGCATGCACAATACCAGGACCCTGAAATCAAAAGCTAAATGGAATTCAGCCATCATTCATTTGATTATCTACACCTGTGTTTTTCCTACTGTGACAAGTCAAAGATGTGTTATTGTGAAAAAGGCCTGTTACTGGATTGTCTGGATTATTAACCGCTTGGCCCATAAAAGTAGGGTTAAATGTTCATCAGAGTTTCGCAGAGCCCAAGGTGACATCTTCAGATTTCTTGATTTGCTCAACTGACAGCCCAAAACCCAAAGATATTAAATTTATTTTCATGGGAAACTCAGACAATTAGCATATATCCACATGTTAACCAGAACAGAAGCTTGCACCAGTGGATCCTGGGCATTTTCCCTAAAAACTTGATTTAATGATTTATCCATTGTCAAAGTTGTTGCTAGTAAATTTTCTGTCAATTTACTAATTGATTGACTAATTTATCATTACAGCTCGAATCCCAAACTGGGTTTTACTAGGTTTAAAATAGGTCACTGTATGTGAAATTATTTTACCTTGTAGATTCAGCATGGTGGGTGTAATCGACAGTCTCGGCATGATTTTATTTGTCTATTTGGTCTTTGGTATTTTGGGAAATTCATGCATCATTGTGAAATCATTCAACCCATGTTGACCAATTCACACCAATGGGAATCAAGTTACTCCATGTTTTTTTTTTTTTCCGTTTGTGCAAGAGGAGTCGGATACTTGGACTTAATTCTCCTGTGTGTGTCCTTTTCCAACTGTCGCTGCAGGCCGAGTAAGGAGTCTCAGCACAGCCCTTTGGTCTCTCACCCACCTCACTGCCCTGCACATCAGTGACAACTCATTGTCACGCATCCCGCCAGACATTGCCAAACTACACAACCTGGTGTACCTGGATCTGTCATCCAATAAGATCAGGAGTCTGCCGTCAGAGCTCGGCAACATGGTGTCTCTCAGGTGAGAGATTTCAGGCTACACATTTACTCCTTAATTCTGGCACAATGGAAAGGAGTAGCTGTCACAGGGTTGATCTTGAATCTGGTTTTGGCACTCACACATGCTACACAGTGGTGCTACCCATTAAGGCAATGTGATTTTTTTTAATTTTTTTTTTTATTAATCCTGGATCCTTTGGATACCTGCCAATTTTCTTCCACATTACGTTCACATTAACAGTCGGTCTGAAGATGGAAAGTATAGCATAGGCAAATAATGTTTTTGAAAGGTAATGAAGGTGGTTGTTTCTCAGGAGGGCTGGTTTCTAATGGTCAAATTGTCCTCCACAGGGAACTGCTTTTAAATAACAACCAGTTGCGGGTTCTGCCATTTGAATTGGGGAAACTGTTTCAGTTACAAACACTGGGGTTGAAAGGTGAGTGGCTAATCAATATTTTTTTGTTGCCATTCTAGCCTTGAAATCCCATTGTTTTCTTAGCGATGATTCAGCCCACTTTGCTTTTCCTTCACCAGGCAACCCACTTGCACAAGAAATTATGAGCCTCTACCAGGAACCCGATGGCACGCGAAGACTGCTCAACTACTTGTTAGACAATCTGGCAGGGGCTATCAAGCGCAGTGAGTCCCCCCCCCCCTCTGTCTGGCAGTTTTGAAACCGGAACAGGCGTTGCATATTGCCAGTTTTTATTTACCCAAAAGATCAGGATCACCATTAGATATAGATGAGGACATTGTGAACGCAACAGCTTATGTGCCCTTAACTTTATTGAAGTCCTTGTTTGACATCTGTGTTCATGTTGTCAACCATATTAAACCATTTTCTCCCTCTGCTCAGTACCAACAGAGCAGCCCCCAGCCCGGTCATGGATCGCACTCCAGGAACCAGACCGAACACGAGCGTCAGGTAAGGACAACATACATGACACATGACTTTGAACAGATGCTAATACTCTTCGCAATCTTCTTTGTAATTCACAGCTGTTCCATAAATATGGATCCAGCTTGTGTCTATAACACAACAAGCTGAACAGACAAAAAAATGCTACTTAAATCAATGTACAATTGAAGAGTATTAAGGATCCAAATATGGTTTTGTGTGAAAATTGCTGCTGGGCCTAAAACCAAAACTTGTGACACTTGCAGTGTAGTATATGCTTACCACTTCCTGTGGTTGAACCTGAGCAAAACTAACTTTTTGCCAAAAGAGTAAAAGCTGTCACGCAAATATATACAGTATTCCAGTGTTTCCCATGGGTTGGTTGACCCTGTTGGTGGGCAGCCTTAACTGTGTTGTTTTGACTGACTCCATGCTCAGTGCTGAATAGGAAGGAACAGGTGACTGCACCATTCTGGTGCGTTTTTCAACTAATCTGTACATCAAATTGTACTTCTATGCAGAATTTTGGTAGAAATAGTAAAAATATAAATGCCCAATTTCTGTTTTTTTTTTTTTTAGGAAACGCAGTAGCAAGTGGTATAGAGTTTACCCTGTTTACAAAATACTGCATCAAATTAATGTTTTCCATCATGTATAGACAGGAAAAGGAATACAGCACAGAGCGGAAATGATTTTGGTCATCTAATTTTAAGATTAGTAGTTAAACAAGTGTGGAATTGTCCCTACCCCCTACTTTTTTTTTATAATACCGGCAGCAACCAAAAATCATCAGCTTCTTAAGCATTTCTAAGTTCTGCCCTCTTCTCCCCTCAGCACTGTTCTCTGTGATGTGCTACAATGTGCTGTGTGATAAGTACGCCACACGACAGCTATATGGCTACTGCCCCTCTTGGGCTCTAAACTGGGAGTACAGGAAGAAATCCATCATGCAGGAGATAATGGGCTGCAATGCAGACATCATCAGTTTGCAGGTGAGAGGTGGACGTCAAAGCATGTGTTTAGGTTTTCACAGGAAGTGTCGAGGCAGTGAAAGCAACACCTGTATAATGCTATGCAATCCGATAAATGCTCCCTTTTGTGAACCAGTTTTGTATTAAAATGTTTTATTTAGAATTACAGTTTTGTTCTTTTTGGAAGGAGGTGTTTGTTTTACTTGCATGTCTGTCAGTCTTTCCTGTTGTCCATCCTGACACACGTTTCTTGTTGATTACAGGAAGTAGAGACGGAGCAGTACTACAATTTCTTCTTGCCGGAGCTGAAGGAGCAGGGATACGACGGGTTCTTCAGTCCAAAGTCACGAGCCAGGACTATGTCCGAGTCGGACCGTAAACACGTGGACGGATGTGCAGTTTTCTACAAAACGGAAAAGTATGTACCTACATTTTTTGTAGTTATTGTCCTATGGCTTATATCTCTTGTTGACTAGAATTATTTGTTTAATCTTCTTAACAGATTTTTTTGTATAAATGGCTGAATCACTGGCTTGTAGCTCTAAGTCCGAATTCAGTTAATAACTTAATGTCTAATATAGTTATTCTATGAGGATAGGATAGCTCCTAATATTGTTGCCTGAGTGATTAATGCAGCGATATTGTTGAGCAATTATAGTTGATGACTAAAGCTTGTGAGATTTTCCCTCCATTTAACAGATGCAATAATTCTGACAAAGAAATGAGATTATTGCATTGTAAGCCTTTCACTCCAGGTCCAATCTGTAATGCCGGGTAACTGAAACCTCTGCTATTGTTTTTATTGCTGTGTGTTGATGGTGTCTCGTTTTTGTTGAGCGGCGTATCAGCTGGGTTGAGCTAACCAGTGCTGACCTACCTAACCAGTTTGATTATGTGAAGTGCTTTCACACTTGAATCCAGTTTCAGAAATTGTAAAACCACAAGCCGCCTGCATTCATGGCTGAACACAAAAGCTAGATGTTTTTAGACTGGATACCAAACTGGATTGACGACAATCTTCAAATTGGACTCCGTTTACACCATAGCACACAGATTTGATTACTGAATCTTTTATCTACATTTTCAGAAACGAAGTGAAAGTGGTCTGGTCTCATGCTTTCATGAGTCAGCCACAGCTGCGTGTAAATCCTGCACAACATTAGACCACAACATTGTTCGAGCATTTTGCAAGGAAGCAACTTAGATTGGAAGTCAGTTGTGGTCCATGAACCTGAGCTGTTTTTGATTTACCTTGAAGGGGCACCCTATCGATTTCACACAGTGAAAGTCTATTTACAGGTCTTGGGGAGCACTATTGGATATGTGAGAAAAAGTTGTATAAAGCATTTTGTGGCTCCAGAGGGAGCTGTGTTGATTCCTCATGTTGAAAATGAAAATCTGGTAGTGTGGAGCTAGAAAGAGGTCCGCTCATCATACCTCTGTTTTTGTTGCTGCTGCTCCTCATATCTGCTTGCATCTTGAGGCTTTATTAGCCGCTGCTAGCATAACACAGCAGAATCTCTGACTGAACTGTTGATGGACATGTTGCATTGTGGGTAATGCAGGTGCCTGGTTATGACGAGAAAGAATAATGTGTGGAATAAAAAAAAGACGATGTCGCTTGTTCTGCTGCATTGATTTTGATGTTTTTAAACTGTCTAGCGTGACAAACGGAGCAGTCCAGTTTTTAATCTCTATATAGACAATAAGTCATATAGAATTTTAACAAATATCTTAAGATATTTTATAGACATATATATTTAAATAAACATCCCGTTTGAGAGCTACATGCTCCAATAAAGCAAGTTGGATGGTGAGCTGCCTTTAGAAGTAATGTTTACGTCACTGCGTTACCTTAAAGACTACGTTTTTTTTTTTTTTTCTCAAATTGATACAAATGTTTTCCTAATTGTAGAGTTTTGATTAGTGAATAACATGGTATTAGTCTGAGGCTGAAGCTTTTTAAGTGTTGGTGAAGTAAAAGCAATGCTACCCGATGGCATACATGTGACCATTATTAGCCTGCGTTAAGTAAAAGAGTGTGTTTATGACATTAATTTAAAACCCGTAGAAGGCTGAAGCTTCGTCCATACAGCAGCTTGCAGTCCTGATCTCTGTATTTTGCTGAAGCAGATAAGTCACCATTAAGTTGAGTGGACACTATCAGCCTTACAAATTCCCTCTCTCTCATAATATTACTGAAAATGCATTGTACTGCATGTCATTAATGTTATAGTGATGAAAGAGGGTTATAGGGTTGTAGTTGTTCCCTGTATTGGCATTTAAATCATTATGTTGCACTATGTCCCCATTTGCTCTGATGTTGAGCGACATCAATTTTTACCAAATGTGACTCAGTCTGGGGAACTATCTCAGTGCTTTGGGAGAATAATATTAGTCTCTGTTAAACTATAAAACTTTAAGTCAGTTAGGTAGGGCTGTCAGAGTTAACGTGTTAACGCATGTTCATTTTAAGATACTGGCATATGAAACTAGAAAACCTAAGGAATCCATTGTCATTAACCATGTCGTACTTAGGTGTCGCGAAGGAGGCTAAATAATGCTCCAAACTTAGGCTAAAGTTTGAGGAAAAACTGGCATGGCCATTTTCAAAGGGGTCCCTTGACCTCTGACCTCAAGATATGTGAATGAAAATGGGTTCTATGGGTACCCACAAGTCTCCCCTTTACAGACATGCCCACTTTATGATAATCACATGCAGTTTGGGGCAAGTCATAGTCAAGTCAGCACACTGACACACTGACAGCTGTTGTTGCCTGTTGGACTTGAGTTTATGTTGTTCCTCATCTTCACTCTCATCGTCATACAGACCTGACAACAGTTATTTTGAATTTAGAACGGGATCTATGCCGTCCTAACGTAGCATTGCTAACTTGGGAAATCCCTAAATTAGGATGATTCTTTAATAGCCAAATTCCTATCTTAAGATAAGATGGGACTTTTCCTAAATGCAGGAAACATGTTTCTACAATACCAAAAATCCTAAACATCATCCTAAACTGAGATAAGATAGGATTTCAGACTCAGGAAAGTTTCTGTAATGAAGCCCCAGGATTCTAATCTGGAGGGCAACCGTTAGAATCCAGGATCTATTAGCAGCGCATTATAAATGATGTGCTTGTTTTCATTAACTTATTCCCGACGCTGCTTACAAAACCTGTGTTAAGTCCTCTCTTCTCTGTTTATCTCCAGGTTCAGCGCAGTGCAGAAGCACACGGTGGAGTTCAACCAGCTGGCCATGGCTAACTCCGAGGGCTCGGAGGCTATGCTGAACAGGGTGATGACCAAGGACAACATCGGGGTAGCTGTGCTGCTTGAGGTCCGCAAAGAGATGATGGAGGCCTCCTGTGAGTAGACACGCTCTATTCTGATCTATGGGACTTCTTATTTGGCCAGATAAGATCAGCTAGTCCTGCTAATCCTGAATTGACTTTTGTCTGAAACGCACTGAGAAGCTGGAGTTAAAGATTGTAGGTGGTGTTACAGATGCCCATAGTGCGTGTAGTAATGTGTGATCGTTCTTATGGTCGTATTTCATTAGTCGTAACTTCCTCTTTGTGTCACTTCTCCTTGCTTACTTTTTTTTTTTCCCGTCCTTTCAGCTGGAAAGTCACTCCATGGCATGGAGAAGCAGCTGCTCCTTATAGCCAACGCCCACATGCACTGGGACCCAGAGTACTCTGACGTCAAGCTGGTCCAGACCATGATGTTCCTGTCGGAGGTGAAGAACATAGTGGACAAGGCCACACGCAGCCTCAAGTTGTCCTCCGTCTCCGGTGAGATCAATGCCATTCCACTGGTGCTCTGCGCTGACCTCAACTCCTTGCCTGACTCTGGTAAGTAAGCAGGGCTGACAGAGCTGCGCTTTATCTGACCACAGAGAGTTTGTATGTAAACACTGTACGTGCACTGAAGACGCTACAACAGGAAGGTAGTCGTAAGGCTGTCGGTTTGTTTCCCAGTATCTCCTCACGATGTGTTGAGGAGCTCTTGGGTGTCACAAACTGCTCTGGATGAGCAGGTCTGTCTTTAGTGGCTGCTTTGTTAGTTAAACAGGAAAAATGAATGAGCCTCACCCAAATAACCCAAATTACTCCGTTTTTAAATGACTCTATTGTATGTATAGACTTGTTGCGCTGGCAGCCATAAATGCACAACTTAAAATTACGTTTTATATATTTATTATTTAGGTAGTTTGAGATATTTTTTCAGAAAACAGTTTTCCACTCCATGAAAAAAAAAAAACCTTCAATGGATTATTCTGGCAATAGGGTTAGAAAATTTCAGCTAAAACTTTGCGGTCACGGGAACAGCTGATTTAACAGAAAGCTTACAAGTGGTATTCGTGTCATATCTGACCTGTTATCAGTTTATTTCTCCCCACTATCAGCTCTTTATCCACGATACAAAACGACAGGCAAGGAGGAAAAGAAATCATTCACCTTTAACTAAACTTACCAATTTGGCGTTCTCTCTTCCAAATAATCCAGCCACATAACCATCCATTCATGAAATGAAATCGCACACTTCGGGAATATACTCGAACATTTATGGTTTGTAAAAGTAGTCGGCCGATTAATCGGCTTTCGGCTTTTTCCTGCTCCTAACTATCGTTATTATATCTCCCTTTAAAAATCCACTATCGGTCGACCTCTAATAATACTGCAGGCTCCTGAGAATCGTGGTGGACACGTTACACAAGTTTCTCACAATTTGTAGACCAAACAATCAGTTAATGGAGAAAACAATCTGCCGATTTAATCATTATTTGCAGTGGTAATGTCTTTGCACTTTCTTAGCAGGGGATAAAGCCACTCCTGAAAGACCTTCTTGCTCATATTGTTTAATTTCAAAATCTTAATAAATATCAATTCAGCAGTAACCAAATATTTATCAATCCATTATCTAGAGACATTTGCTCCTTTTTATCGCCGTGACCTTGTTCCCTTTACATGTCAGTCTCTGAGTTGAAGGTAAAAGGTTTTCAGGCTTTCCTGCTTAGATTTTTTTGCTGCATCGTTCATTTTAGTCCTCACGATGACGAAACACAGGACTTGATTGATAATCACACACTTCATTTATTTTTTATTTGTTTCAAATGTGTTTAGAAAGGTGAACCAGATGCAAAACGGTGGCATGGCTTGCAATGTAGCGGGGGGGGAATTGATTAACTGCTTCCATGTTACAGCTAATAGTGCTAGAAATGCCTTTTAAGCAGAGCGTATGGTGACCGTAGGAACTCACTGATTTGGTCTGTTGGGACCTTAAAGCGCCACTTGACTTTTCTTGATTGTGATGAAGACGTCTCGTCATCTCTCCCCTGTGTTCAGGCGTAGTGGAGTACCTGAGTACCGGTGGGGTGGACTGCACCCACAAGGACTTCAAGGAGCTTCGTTATAGCGACAGCCTGACCAAATTCAACTGCAACGGCAAGAACAGCACGTCCAACGGCAGGATCACCCACGGCTTCAAGCTGAAGACTGCTTACGAGAACGGCCTGATGCCTTACACCAACTACACCTTCGACTTCAAGGTACTGACACCGCAGATATTTGTGTGGCGTATATATGTGGTCGTAGTTAATAATGTTTAATAAGCGTAACATCAAGGGTGTATTTATCTGAGGCGACTCCCCTCTTCTTCTCTCCTCAGGGTGTCATCGACTATATTTTCTACTCCAAGCCTCACCTGAACGTGCTGGGTATCTTGGGCCCCCTGGACCCCCACTGGCTCGTAGAGAACAATGTCAGCGGCTGCCCACATCCCCACATCCCCTCCGACCACTTCTCCCTCTTCGGCCAGCTGGAGCTGCTCCTGCCCAACCTGCCCCCCCAGGTCAACGGGCTCCATCTGCCTGCACGCAGGTAGTGAGTCGCTGCCACACCACCAGGGGGAGCTGCAACCACAGCCTCACCCTTTTCAAAACCCTCCTCCCTCCCCACTACCAGCTCTTCCCTCCACCGCACCTGGAGGAGGAAGACAAATACACAACCTGTAAAATATTCGTACAGTGAGGTCTGGCCGACAGGGATTTCGTATAATGTTATAGATATTCTATATTTTTCTTTTTTCTTTCTCCGTTTTTTCTTTTTTGGTTCTATTTTTAACTGCTTGATTCAGTCCTGTTCGTGTATCATATTTTGTGTTTTGGACTCCCTTTCCTCCTCAAATCCACCCACCCACCCACCCACTTTGCTTCTGTCTTTCAAACCTAGAGGGGATGGTAGCTCATTCAGATTTGTCACACCGGGGCACTGTTTGGTTTTTAGAGCAAGGGGAGACTGAGAAGTGGCTGAGGGGGACGACGTTCACCTGGAAAGCTCCATAGCTGATGGTCTGCCTGTCTGCCTGTCTGTCTGTCCTGTATAAATCTGAAACCAGCAAAGACAGCAGACTTGTCAGTCTCGGACCTCCATCATTGGCTTGTGCTTGTTTTCCCCCTGTACTCTGGGCAGCCGGCTTACTTCCTCAGTCTTTCTAGGATGCACACGTGCGTTGAGTCAGATGTCGTCGGGTTAAAAGCAGCTTTTTAGCTGGTAGTTAAGCGTCCCTGGAGTTGGATGTAGCGCAGCTCGTATGAGGTTAGATTTTCCTGCTGTCATTCTGTGGTGCTGAGGCCTTTTTGTGCTGTCACGGCCTCCCGTGGTGCTACAAGATAGTCTACAACTCTGGACCCCCCCGGCCCTGGTGCGTTAGCTACCAAACCCACAGATGCCTCGAGAGCTACGTTTGCCCAATGTCACGTGGGCTCTATGGTAGTGTTAATTTGTGAAGGAAGGACATGGTGAGAAACCTGAGAGCAGCTACCATCCTGTTTGCAGACTGTTTCACCCCAGCTTGTATAGTTGTTAGGCTAGGCTTGTGCTTAGGAGCTCATGTGGCCCACGTACCCCCATTTTTTTTGGTCACGGGATTTAGGCTGACGGGCAAAGCGATGAGGGGCTTTCACAAATCTTTTTCTTTGTCTCGATTGCTTTTTTTTAGGCAGAGAGAGCGAGTAATGGCTGATACACGGGAGTAAAAACCAGCATTCCTCTTACTGTCTGGAGTTGCCATCCAACTCCACACATGCAAGCTTACATACACACGCACACACACACACACACACACACACACACACACACACACACACACACACACACACACACACACACACAGGTAATTTTGCAGGCAGATCTGTAGCACTGTCTCCGAGGCCAGTAGTGACTTTCCCCAGCCATAAATTCCATACTCAAAAAGCAGTGATTTTTTTTCACAAGTGTTTGTACAGAATAGAAATCTAGACTCAGTCTTTACATGATTGTATATGAACCACAAAAGACCTGTTTTCTGGCGTTTTTTGTACTAAGAGTAAATTATGATCAGATTTGAAAAAAGAAAAAAAGATTGTATTGTAAACTATGGCTAAATTTTTATCCAGTTAATGTTAAGATGAATTGATATTACCAGCTTGTACAAAAGACGTAAGAAGAGGTTGTTCAAGGCGTTCACTGTCACTTCTTTGCACTCCCTTGAGATTAACTGTAATTAATGTATCAGTATTGTTTTATTTTTTTCCTCCCCCCCCACACCCCCCCCTCCTCTGCTGTTGATTTGATTTGCCGGCATATTGCTGCGATTGTAAATAGACACTGAGTAAACTCTGCCTGTTGCTTCTTGCCCATTAACAAAGCCATTGATCCACACTGCTGCCATCAGTTCAGACAAAAGGACACGCGAGGATGAGTCGCATCCCCCAACCCCCCCCCCCCGGTGACTCCACATCTGTTCATCTATATATCTCACACACGCTCCCACCAGTGACGCGTGACCGATACGACCTATATTAATCCCACATGTACAAGAAAACATCGTGCCTCACTGTAGCAGTTGTCGTTGTCTTGCACTATTTACATTTTGACGAACGCCTGAACAACCTTTTCTCCTTTTATTTTTAAATACTGTTGAGACATTTGTGAAGATTTTATGTCCTTTTATTGGTTTTTGTTAATGTTTGATTTCCTTTTTTATGAGCTGTGACAATGTTATGATGATGTGTATATCCTTCCTATTCATTGAGCTCTCTAGTAATCAGGTATGCTTTCTCCATCCCCCCCCCCCCCCACCCCCCCAACTTGAGGAACATGAGTAGGATGTCTCATCTTTACTAAATCCACTCTCTCGGATTGTTTTGCTCCCTATTTGTACCATAGCACAGCTCCACGCCCGGACCCCCTAAAATATCTAGCCTATAGCTCCTTCCCTGGCCACGAATTTTTAAATCTCCTTAAGCCTGTCCCATCACCCTATACCCCCCCCCCCCCCCAAAACCTCAACCACTCTGTATAGTTCTCGTACCCCTCGCAGCTATAGTGCCATCTGTGGACCCCCCCCCCCCCCCCCCACCTCTGTATTTGGAAAAAGGTGGAAGGCCCGTTTTGCTCTGCTTTTGGATGAACAAGGGATGAGGGGCAGTGAGCTCGGCTATTTCTCTCTCTGAGAGAACGTTGCAATGAAATTTGTTACAGCTCAACAAAATCCGTCGGTAGCGAGACGATTAATTCAACAGACATGCCTTCACACCAGATGATGAGCACTTAGTAGATTCAGATGCAGCTCCCCTCACTCCCTGGCCCATCGTATTAGCAAATAAAGATCTAATTGACTTAAATGTATATGTATAAAATGAAATTTTTAAAAGCAAGAGGGAAGCAAGTAAATAGGAAGTTTAATCCTCAGATCAAGGTTTCTTGTTTTCCCCCCCACATGTTTGTCTTTTAACTTTTTGTTTTCCAATGGAAACCAATGTGTCCAGTTTGATTTTTTTTTTTTTTTTTTTTTTTCCTGAATGGCATTAGTATTGTAGTAGATTTAAAGGCTAGCTTTTTTTGTAAAGTGTGAATAAAAGATGTATCTCATGTTTCCTTTCTAAAAAGATATTGAATTGTGTTTGTTGATGTGTAAATCATGAATTCTATGATGGTGTTATGTTTGCGACATTTGTTTTTACTTTTACTCAATATATCCCCCCTCCCTCCCCCGCCCGCCACCCTCCCTATATAATATTTCCATCACAAACCAAAATCCTCCGTAGAAATCATAAGACGTTGTCTTGATGGGTTGAATGTTCCTGACGATGCCTCGTAGAATGAAGGATTGAGAGCTTATCGGAGGAAAAGTACCGACGTCATTGGTATCAGTTTAAAAACGTTCAGCGCAGGGATATTCAAGTTGTTTTCTTTCTTTCTTTTTACTTTACAGCTTTATTTTTGGATGTTGCACGGCACTAGCTGGAGAGTGCTAGTGCCTGTAGGTTAGGGCAGCAGCGCTGTCTTACTAGTAGCTGCAGTTCAGTACTAGAAACACTGTTCTGACTGGTGTAAAACGTGTTTTGAGACTAAGCTAACGGAGCGCCGCTGGTCGCTAGACTGGTCCTGTGATGATTTTGAGTACTACTAGTCCATTTCACTCTGTTGTGCATCACAGTGGTTAAATCTGTTACACTAGCTAGCTACTATTAGCGGTCACTGATGTGACTCTTAAGTCTTTTTGGTTGTTGACTCCCCCCCGTCCCTCTCCTCCTCATCACCCCTTCTGACTGAAAATCTGGCGAATCACAGAGCTGAGTTATGTCACCCCGTAAGCTTCGGCGAGTGATCACATCGTTGGCTTTGTACTTTTCCACTGTTGCATTGTGTTTCATAGTTGGCTTGTTTAGGCGTAGAGTAATTTCCCAGGCTGCATCTCTTTGTAACGGTGCACACCAAAGCTGCTTGTAGTCCAGTTCTCTGTTGTTAGAGCGAGTTCTTTCACCAACCCAATCATAGTCTTCATGAAATGTAGGGCTGTAAGGAAAGCAAGGTACTTGGGTCCTTTTTCCTTGAAATCACATGAACATCCATACCCTCGTTGGGGTTTTGGTTTCTCGATCCATCAACTCATTTTAAATGCATCCTTTTCCAAAAAAAACAAACTTGGCAATAATACCCAGAAACATTCAGACACATTTAGAATGGGTTTTTAAATATTTTATCTGGAATATGTAGCTATTTCATCTTTCAAACTAGTCTTTTTTTTTTGCTTTCGAACTCTCCATCTTCGACCTCCTAGACCGCTTTGTTACCTGAACACCTTTCTTTTCCCCCCTTCTTATCATCCATCTTGTATATTTGCTCATCTCCTCCTCCCTGCCGATCTAGTAGTAGTTGTTCAATGATCAGGATTGTCTATCTGTAGTCAGCTGAGTACATATATTGATCTGTGTCACTGTGTTTATGCACTGGACCAACTATTGTTTACCATTCATGAAATACCAGCAAAAAAAAAACGAAAAAAAAAAAAGAGAATAATGACAAAACACTTGCACAATGTTGTAGAATGTCCATTAATCCAGATGAGAAATCAAGGCAGCTGTTTTCAAATCAACACATACTGTTTTAAAAAGAAACTGAATGGTAAACAATGCTTTCTGTTGTACCCCTTAGCCGTCCTCTCGATCCTCTTTGGACTAGTTTCGTTCTTTGATTTTTATTTTTTTTTTCCGTTTGACTACAGGTTCTGCTTGTTTCCTTTACACCTACCTATGTATTTTCCTACTTCTGGTTGAAAATAAATTCTATATTATCTGTTTCAAGCTGTGTCACCTCTTATTCTTTGCAATGGATATTGAAAATAAATTCTATATCTGTTCTCCTTGTATTGCCTCCTTTTGCTTCCTTGTTTTTTTTTTTTTCTCTTTTCAAAATTCTTTCTGGTCTTTTTCAGACTTCATTGAACACTAGACGCAACATAAAGTGACTGCAGGTTGAATTTTTATTGTTAATATTCTCCTCCGGGCTGCACGGTGGTGCCTCACAGCAAGAGGGTCGCAGGTTTAAACCCGGCTTGGAGTCCTTCTGTGTGGACTTGGCAATGATCTCCCTGTGTTAGCGTGGGTTTTCTCCGGGTTCTCCGGCTTCCTCCCACAGTCCAAAGACATACAGGTTAGGTTAATTGTTGACTAAATTGCCCGTAGGTGTGAATGTGAGCGTGAATGGTTGTCTGTATCTATGTGTCAGCCCTCTGATAGTCTGGCGACCTGTCCAGGGTGTACCCCAATGTCAGCTGGGATCGGCTCCAGCCCCCCCCTTGCGACCCTGAACAGTGTAAGCGGTTACAGATAATGGATGGATGGATGGATTTTCTCCTCTTCCTCAGCCCAGTGACCTTATCACAAATGTAGAAAACATGCTGTTAAAGCAAGCAGACTTCTTACTGACCCCCGTCGCACATTTAACACCACACTATAACTCTGAGCGTCGTGTGGTTGATGTTGAACATGTTAAGTGTGTCAAACAGCTGGTGGAGGCTGGATCACGAGGCCCAAGAGCACCCAAGGTTTCACTCCAACTGAATTCTGCAGCAGCATCTTAATTAAATGAAATTAAAAACCTGCACAGTCTCACAACTCACTGTGACACATTATGTCCAGACTACAGTGGGTTAGAAAGACCGTCTTGGTTGAAGCCTCAGTGTCAGCAAGCGTGCTCACCCCCCCCCCCCCCCGAAGTGTCCTTTAGTAAGAAACTGAGCCATTATCGGCACCACGGGTGCCGTTCTGCAGCCGGGCCTGACCTTTTGATTTTCCTCCAGGACGGGCAAATGAAAAGAGAATTTCCCATTGGGGATCGATAAAGTTTAACATTAGCATTTAATACCTAAAATAGCCTGGGGATGACAGTTTGCGTGTGTGTTATCATCTGTAGACACATGGTGGAGCCAGAGGATCAGGCTCCCGAACAGGCGCTGAGAGCTGATGCATCCATGTGATCTAGTGAAGGAGTGAAGGATGCCAGGTCTGAACGAGTCACCGGCGCCTCATAACATCAGCTGGAGGGAATTCAGAGGGAACGGGAACAGTGTGAGACAGGAAGCTGAGCAGGAAAGTTGAGTTAGAACGCAGTGGGGGCACAATTATTATACCCATTTGAGTATATAGGACATAATTGTGTGTAATATTTGTTCTGAGTGGTGTAAATAAATAGATTTGTTATTGATACACCAACTAGAGATGCCAATGATTACAGGAGAGTTAGTGTATATGTTGTTTACAACCTCTTTTCTAGAGCTTCACCTAACTAGTGCTGTCATGATTAGATCATTAATCACTTACTGGACCAACAGAAAATTATAATAATCGATTGAATTATTTAATGAAATAATTGAAGTTATTTATCAGGTAAAAATGCCAAACGATCCTTTGACTTTTGGACTGTTGATCAGACAAAAAAAATCATTTTCTTTTTCTTTTTTTCTTACTATTTTCTCACCGTTTATAGACAAAACGATTTAAAAGAACATTGAAAAACAAAGATTAACACTCCTGATGTTTTTATATTCTGTATACAAATCCACCCTCGCCACTCCCCTCTGATAGTTGAATTTTAAATCAGAAATCCATTTTGCATGAAGAAACGACACCTACCCTTTAACAAGCTGAAGAATATCTGTGTTATCATACTTATTTATTCAATGTTCACCACTCATCTTCACTACGAAACACAATAATTGGCTTTGATTTCTAATGTTATTATTATTATTTCTCTATGACAAGGTGTGGGGTGGTGATAATGCTGCATATGCACGAGAAAGTTTTAGTTTATATTAACACTTAATCTATAAATGATTTTTATAAATGCTGGGTCAAAAGAGAACGTTAAGACAAACTTTGTTCCCTGCTGTTGTACAGCTTTTGTAAAAATGTAAAATATGGTAGTGATTCATTTTTCCTAATGGTCATTACAGGAACAGTCTTCACATTTTTTACTGGAAAAAAAACACATTATTTGGGGGGGTTTCTCGGCTGTTAAACCCATAAATTGTTCATTTTTTACCCTTAAGACAACAGAAGGGTTCATCAATAATGGAAATGATCATTACTTGCAGCCCTAGATCTGAGTAGAAGTAGAAAGTTTGCCTTAACTGACAGCTCAACACTCTGTTAACATGCACATCTACTGCACATCTTTAATCAATGTGCTATTCACGTCTATTAGTTGTGTTTGTGTTTGTTTCCTTCACACGGTTGGGCTGCTGGTACATTATGGCAGAACACAGTGGACTTCCACAGTAAAGTGCTCCAGCTGTGTCCATGAAATTATTAGCAGTTAACAGACCTGCAGGGACCTGAGCCACCGTCTCTCCTTCATTAAGGAGCAGGACATGATGAAGTGCTTGCACAAGAAAACCGAGAGACTCACGCACACGTGGAAGCAAAACCTTTAACAGATGCTGCAGAAAAAAACATTAACAAAAGAATTATAAAAAATGATGTGAAGTTCGGCAGAACGAAACAATCATCGATAGATCACACCTATTAACGCGGCAGAAGTTGTGTGCGAAGAGCCACGAGGCTTCCTGTTATTACCCTGAAATGGACTGTGACAGTAAATATAATTCTCACCTGATTGTGCTCATATGGAAACCAGGGGCTTTTTAAACATGCTGCCTTAATTCAGCCGAGTCAATCTGTTTCAAATTTTCCCTCCTGGTCATGAACTATTTCTTGTTATAAATGGAATTCTGCTGCAGGAACAGCTGTCAAAATGTGTGTTTGTGTGACATTAGAGAGCGAGGGAGTTTGTTGTTCGCGTGGAGAGAAAGAAGGGGGGGGAGAGAAGAGACAGATTCCTCTTTACTTCACCCCAATGTTTGCGAACTATCTGTCTTGTGTTGACGTGGCAGCATGATTGCAAAGCCTGTAAAGTCCTTTGCAGATGTAGACTCCCTCTATCTCTCCTCTCTTGTTCCTGCTTGTTTTCTTCCTTCTCTATATCCTCCTTTATTCCTCCTCCCCTACTCAACCATCCTTTTTTATCCTTTTCCTCTTAAATTCCCACTAGTGTGTCTAAGCATGTGTGTGTCTGCGTGCACGGCTACTAGGCCAGTTGCCCGTGTGATGTTCCGCCAACTTCTCCTAACATGCTCTCAGAGTACTTCTTTGGGTTCCACAGTTTGTGGATTCAAGTTGTTAAGCTCCAGAAATGAGCACATGAAATATAGCCGTGTGTCTGCGTGTGTGTGTGTGTGTGTGTGTGTGTGTGTGTGTGTGCGTGTGAGAGTGGACCTGCCAGACCAGACACACAGCCAACATAGCAGGCTGGGCTCCGCTCTGACCTTAAATATCCTGAGAATTTTCTGATGATTTTCTTTCTCTACTCTTTTTTCCTGATGATTGCTTGGCAACAGCTTTTACTGTGGAGGGAATGACACCTGAGCATTCGCTGGTCTGTAAAACAGCACATGCTTGTGTCGGTGCATGTGTGTGTGTGTGTTTTATTGCTCTTGTTAAACCAAGGGGTGTGGTTTTGTGCTATAACAGAGGAAGGTGCAAAGAGGGGAGTTATGTGTATTGGCCAGCAGCAGCTTTGGGTCGAGGATGTGGACTGTAAAACGTCGTAAGTTGGTTTAACTTGAGGACGCAACTTTCCCTGCTGCCTTAAAAATGTGACTGAAATCAACTTTAATAATTACTTCAAAGTCTTCTCATATGTTATTGTAATGTAAAAAAGATGTGAGTTAGTCAAACTTATTGATATGAAGTCATACTGACACGTTATATTCAAATTTGTTTTGCATTTAAATTTTCACTTTAATGTAGTGCTGGCCAAACGACAATTCTTTTCTAGACACAAACTCTTAATACTAGAGGTCCAGACCTGGGTATATTAAGGATAACGTTAACGCTTGAACCTCCCGGCACTTTAATGTTGGATGAGATTTCGTATAAGGGGTGGTAGAAACACAACAAATCAATGATAGAGGTTGTAAATCAGAAAAAAATATATAGGCATGTCATTTATACGCCAAGGGTTTAGGCAAACCACTTGGGTTTAGGCAACAAAACCACTTCGTTAGGTTTAGGAAAAACGTCGTGGTTGGGCTTAAAATCACTACGTAAAACTAAGTAAATTACGTACGTAAACAACGTCACCTAAGTACGGAAAACACATCACTAACTTAAAAAGAACTTTGCGTTTGCATTGCAGTCAGTACAGACTACAAGGCGTACACATGACACGCTAAAAGCAACAAAGGCGTTGTTATTGCACGTGAAATGACCGAGTCATTCATACGCCATTTGGTGAGACCGGGCTGAACTGTGTTAGTAGTTGCTACTAGCAACAGAACGTTCAAATGAAAGAACTGAAACACATGGTGCCTACAAATTAAACTTGTGAGCTCGTGTTTACAACATGGCAAGCCGTGTACAGATATGCTTGGCGTTCAAGTGGTTAAGTCGTGAAGAACACCGCTGCTAAGTAACGGCAATATTAACGTTACTGTCGGCCTCTAGAAGCCGACAGTAACGTTCAGTTGACTGAACTTGAAATTAATAAAACGTATATATTAATATTTAAGGTAATGATAAATTATTATTTGATACCACTAAAATTTTCATTAGATTCACGTGTGATGTTTTACTGTGTGTGTGTGTGTGTGTGTGTGTGTGTGTGTGTGTGTGTGTGTGTGTGTGTGTGTGTGTGTTTTAGGGCTTCTTCCTGTAAGAGCAGGGTGGCCAGGTGACCAGATGTGCTGGGTTAACTGAGGTCACCTGTCTGTCAGGCTGCAGTGAGGTTAAACTCACCAGACCAGAGAACTGACTGACATGTAGCTTGAGCGATCATTTGTTGAACAGTGTTGAGTTCACAAGTGAAGAGAAGTTAACGTTTACGGACTAATGGAAAATAATATGAAATATTTGTTCTACCCACGTCTCTTTGCCAATTCCTTTATTTTGATTCATCCACAGGCTGTTTCCCATTGCTGAGTTTTATTGTTATGATTTAGGATGAGCCCCCTTTAACATATTTTAAAGATGTCTGCTGTTTATATCATAGGTCATAAAGAAACATCATAAAATGGCTGCGCAAGGCAGACAGACTCTAAACGTAAGTACGCTTCCTGGAGATTTGCTTTAGTGCACAGTATTTCTGAGTCAACTCCAACATCAATAATACTACTGTTCTGCTGAATGCACTAATTCAAGAACTACTGTGGCTCCTCCTGATTAAAATTATTATCTGAAGGGAAGAAGGTAGCTCCTTTATGCTACACAAACAAAACCAATGTGATCAGAGCAATGACTTAAACAATGCAAAAGGCTCTTATGAGCAGGGGAAAGTAATGCAACCTTGACTTACATAACACTGGTTGTATGATATAAAAAAAATCATGAATATTAGCATTTAGCATCAAGAGTGAATCAGCCGGCTTTTTTACTCTCTAAACATGTTGGACAGATGACAGAAGAGGCTCAACAGACCTAATTGAGATGGAGGATGCACCAACCGACGAGCACACCTGCTTGCAAATGCACACATGAACAATCCCTTCACCAGCAGCACCCCTGCCACCGCCAACATATATTATCCACAAAGAGCAGAGAAAAACAAGGCCGCGTGCCTGTGAAGTCATGCCAGGAATTCGCAGCACGTATTTTGTGAAAAATAAAAAGAAGAAAAGAAGAAAAAAAAAGCTACATGCCCTGATTTTTCTCAAAACAATGCAATGTGCCGTGTTTCCTGAGTTGATTTGTGGTCCAAGTGTGAGAGGTCAAACTCGCATGCTTGTCAGTGTTTTGATGGATTGAGTGTTAAATTGCAATCATTCATGGAAAATACTTTAACATTTTTTTTGGCAAAGCGGTAACGACTTTGCACTACTTTAAGGGTGTTTTTGAAAATATACAAGCTAGTGACAGGCTCAGTGTGTGTCTAATGATCCCAAGTTATCAGAGACAAGCTGATCCAGCTGAGTGTGCCGTGGCCTCTGTGGGATTACCTGTTGTCGAGGGTGAGGGGAGGCCCGAAATGTTCTCCACGGATACCCTGAAATTAGAGGTGAGAATTGGACTCGGCTCAGTTTTTGTCACCGTCTCTATTTCTCTCTGTCTTTGTCAATAAAGTCTCGTAGCGTGGAGCATCTGGCGACTGAACACAGTGCGTTGGAGCAGGGTCGCAACCCCCTCGTCTCTCTCCAGTGAGCTGCCTCCATATGACAGCCTCTTTCTCTCTCTCTCTCTCTCTCTCTCTCTCTCTCTGTGTGCCTCCAGTGCTGGCTGTGCTAATTGTTCTCGGGGCTGGGGAGCATTCGTCTGTCACTCGAGGCCTGTACACTCGCATCTGTGGGTCACAAGCTCCAGCAAAGACTGGAGTAGAGTATGACAGCTCCTGTTTATGTGTGGTGTGGTGTGGTGTGGTGTGTGTGTTTGTGTGTGTGTGTGTGTGTGTGTTTCCAAAGCCTAATGAGTGTGAGAGGAGACTGTGATGCCTCAGTTCAGGCAAACATGGTGTACTGCAAGATAGAAAGAAAGGAAATAAAATGCAAATACTAGAAGCAATGGGTAGTTGTCAGCAGAAGCATCATTATGTCTGTGAAGGTGTGCTCTCACCTGAATGGCAGAACGGTGACCTCTGCCAACCAGTGATGCATTGTGTTGTAGTTCAGTATAAGAAGGGTTTGACATTTTGGAAAATATGCTTATTCGCCTTCATGCTGAGAGTCAGATGACAAGATTGATACCACTGTTTGTATAGTAAAAATGAAGCTGGAGCCTGTAGGCCGGTTAGTTTAGCTTAGCATAAAGACTGGAAACAGAGGGAAACAGCTAGCCAGCCTCTGTATTATTACGCTATAGGAATTAAATAGCCGGACACTTCTTATAGAATCAACAGCAGAATAAAACATAGCCAAAGGACACATAGGCCTATTAATGCAAAAAGAGAGCTGCACAGTTTGTGCACTTGTGAAAATAGAGTAAAATCAAATGGACAAAGTCCTGATAAACTGTGCGAGAATGGAACAAATTAAAGGAACCAAATCAGCAGCTGCATCAGAAAAGAAGCTGCTGGAGTGTCTGCGGCCACAGGAGGGCAGAGCTCCAGGGGGTGCGTATCAATGCAATATGATAAATAATTACCTCATTATGGGTCATGGTTAGTGTAACTGTACTTCGGTATGGTAAAAAAAAAAAAGGTTGCAGTAGTTATGCAGCACCTGGCCTGCAGTATAGGTCATAAATCCTGCCCCCTCCATGTTAGCGGATGGGACATGGGCCAAACTAAAAAGTCAAAGTACAGCGCAAATCATTTTTTTCCAGAGATTCTTGTTTCTTTCATTTTAGGTATAGTTCTTATCACGCTGATGTATGTTCAAGTGTTCATTTTTCTGATATGTTTGGTTTTAATTAGTTATTTGATGTTAAGAAAAGGGGGTGTGGCATCATGATTGACAGTAAAGAATGGTGCCTCCAAATGGGGTCGTGTTTACCGTGTTCACGAGAAGAGTCCATATGAACCTGTGTTAGTGGAAAGTTTCTGAAAGCTCTGAGTTTACGAGTTGTGACGTGTTTGTTGACGTCAGAAATGGCGGAGGCCATGGAAGTTAATTTTTCGGAACATGAAAAGTTAATATATTGTAATTTTAGTCGTATGTTGTTTTTCTTCGTAATTTATATGGCTGAGGAAAATGTTGATATTCCCAACTGACTAATCTTTGTCCTCATTATGCCTTTGCATTTCCTGCATTATTTACCCACTTGCTAGTTTGCTAACAGTAACGTTAATATTCCCATGTTGTAAACACGAGCACACAAGTTTCATTTGAAGGCACCAGTAGTTATAGAGATATTATGGTTAGTTGTTGTGTCTTTCTAGCCAAACGTGATGCTAACATAGCAGCTAGGTGGCTCACCCTAACGAGCTGCAGCTGTGCTCCGATCGTGATTGGCTCGGGAGGGTGTGTGTGGGCGGGACTTCGATACCTGCGGCTCCAGCAGCCCAAACACTACTGCGCAGACTCTGGCTTTAAATGATGTCAAAATGTCACAACATGGCAGCTCCCGTAACCGGGATATTTTGGCTTCACTTTTGTACAGTGGGAGGAAGCGGAAACGCGTGGTCCATCTATATGTACAGTCTGTGGTAGAGCCGCATTCAGTTCAACATGTTTGATAACTTTGAGGAGCGCAGTGTGACGGAGTGGACGCTAACAAAGTGTGGAGATATGTTTAGCTAAAGTTAGCTCGGCGGAACCTGGAGCAGATTGAGGAGGACGTCATGGTGCACAAGAATGACGCTCAGACAGGTGAGTACAACAGATACATTATCCAGTTCTCTGGCATGAATAATGCGTCATAAATCTCACTGTGGGTAACAGAGGACGTGCTGCGTAACGTTGTGTGCATGTGTGCACTACACGTGTAAAAACTGTGCAGCTCTCTTTTTGCTATAATGGGCCTATATATGCTGCTGTGGAGTTATTTTTTTGTCGTTTAACGTAGGTCTTTTTTGTCTGCTTTGTTGATGTTTTATTTTGTTGATTCTGTAAGAACTATCAGGTTATTTAATTTCTATATTATCAGTGGTTCTCAACCTTTTTTGGGCCAGCGCCCCCCCTATCTAATATCCAGGTCCCTTACCCCCCCCCATCAGTTCAAATCTAGGCTAATTGTCTCCCCTGAATATTAATGTTATTCTGTGTTACTTCATTAAAAAAACATGTCATTGAATGCCAAATAGCAAAAGATATTCCACAAGTTTTGAGTAGGTAGGGATAGTCTTGGAAACTTGAATGCAACACAATTTTCAATTTGTCCCAAAGATTTAGGGCTGATAATAAAGGGCTGATTCAATAAAGCAAAATCTAAAGAGGAAAGGCTCAATGGATTACTTGGCTGAGTTGAGGATCCATGTGAAGAAAGAAATCAGTAAGGCTCAACAAATATTGAAGGTATTCTTAATAAAAATATGCAGTATACCTTCATCCTATGATTATGTTATTATTTTGCACAGCCTGATCTTCCAGGCCTGCCATAACCCCAAAATAGCACAGTTAGAACAATGAACAGATCAACAAATATCTCAAATATAATTTGAATAAAGGATTGACCATTTTGTCATTTATGAACTAAAATACCACACACTTCCTGATTACAGTTATAAAAATGTAAACATTGGCATTTAGGCGCTGAACCAACATGTTATGGGCTCACACCATTATTTTATGCAATTAATCAACATACGCAAATAATCAAGGCAGTAAGTGATAGATTTATTGATGAGTGCAACCCACGTACCTGGTAACTCACTTTTCTTCCTCACGCAAATTTGAAATATCTACTTCTTCCTCTTCCTCGTCAAAGTTAGGTATAATAAGGTATAACACTTGTAAATAGCCAGAAACTAGCGCCAAGTAGTAGGGCTGCACGATTACGGCCAAAATGATAATCACGATTATTTTGATGAATATAGAGATCACGATTATTCATCACGATTATTCATTGATTTTAGGGACAAAATATTTTTATTGCACTTTCACATTTAAATTAACAGCACTGCTTTCACTTCCATGTTGTTGTTGTTAATTGTGCAGCCCTACCAAGTAGGCTATTTGCAAATTACTGTTTGCCAATAGCTTCAGTCGCTTGGTAGGCTTATTAACATGCTTGATAAACACGTATATACTATGCTAGCTCTCATGTTATTCATGACGTGATGCTCCTGCTTCCTCTGACCCAGTTTGCCCTCTGGGCCTGCTTCCCAATGGTCACACTGGGGGGGTCTCAAAAGCATAAGGATGGTTTGTTTTTGTTGTTTTTTTTTCAACATATTTTTTATTATTTTTCAGAACAGAAGGCTCACAGTCATGTTATGTTCATCAGTTATTATATACAGTCAGACCCCCCCCCCCAAATAAAACAAAAACATAAAGTAACACTTGACATAAAGTAACATACAGTGGTTAAAAATGACTGTAAAAATAAATATAAAAGAAAAGACAACAATAGAGATAGCAGATAGTATCTCATAGAGTAAAGTATATTGTCCTCAGAGTCACATCGATAGTGAATGGTAAAAGGTGATCATAGAAATATTTGGATGGTTTGTTTGAACGCTCTGGCCAAACCAAACTGAATGACATTGACATGGAGATGGATGAGAGGAAAGCACGGACAGGAAAAGGGAGGAAGAAAAGGAGGCAGAGGGAGAAGGAGGTGAAGCTTGAGGTGGTTATGTGGTAAAAAAAACGATGACCTCGACCGTTTCTCTGTAGCTGCTTCTGTAGTCTGACTCACCGGATGTAGACTGCGGGTATAAGTCTGCCATCGACCGCCTATTTTAGCCGCCATTCTTGCTTTCTATTTCGCAAAATCACCGTCGCTGCATCGGCTTAGCATCGCCAAAGACGATTGCGATTGGTTTAAAGAAATACAAACATAGCAAAATGATAATATGTGGAGCCAGACCGTTCTTTAGCGCTGACACAGCGCTGTGGAGATAGGTCTGGCTTTGCGAGGCTACTGCCTCTGTAATAAATAACTTGAGTGAGGTTAAATTGTGAGCATCCGATTGCTGCTGTCGCCGCTGCAACAGTTATCGCTGCTGCTGTCAGAGCTTGTGGGAAAGAGCTGAAGTCTAATGTGAGAGGTTGCTGGCTGCGGTTGTCCCTTTGTTTACTGTTGTTTAGTCTGGTATTTATAGGTACAGTGCTGCCTGTTTCAGCTAATTATACTGTGGACGCCATAGGGATGATTGCAGTAATGACTGGTTGGCTTTCCAAAGCATTCAGAGCTGTTTTCCTCTCTGTTCATTTTGCTATGGGACACAATCGGGGAATTTAAGCCTGCGCATGTTTTCGTGTATATACGTCTGCCTGCGTGCATGCACATGTGTGTTTCCCTGTTTGTGATCCCTTTGGTGTGGCTCCTTGTGGCATTTTTTTCACGACGAAGGAGCATATTTCATTCTCAGCTATGACATTGACGGGGGCCCAGGTCTCCTGCAACCTCAGCAGCTCGCTTAACATGCAGACGCAGACCCCAGGAATGTTCTTTAATCAACCTTAATTATAGTTTCCCAGATTCTGCCGCTCCCAGGTCAGTTGTTAATCCAGGCTTCTGGTTCAAAAGTTCAGAGTGTCGTTCGTTCAGACGGCGAGGGCCTCTCTGAACACCTCTTGCGTAATACTAACCAACGCCGATGCAACTTACATTCGTCAGAAGGCCGTCATCTGCACATATCAACGCCTCGCCAACAGGGCTGATGTTAATCACGAGCAGTGCTTAACTTTGAAATGTGTTTTGGTGCATGTCTGAGTGGCTCAATTCAACCAATAAAAGTCTTGAGTATTCTCGGCATGTAGTTTTATGTTTTTGTGGTGTTGCTGGTTTGCAGACACCGACTGGTTAGATCTCTAAGAGCGACTGGTGTCTGCGTTGTGCACCAGTCTGTCTCACACTTGCATGTAAACAACAAAGATTTCTGATCCAGTCACACAAAGAGGAATATGGAGAGCTCATTGAGTAAAGCCTGAGAGATAATTCAGCCCAGATCCTGTCACACACACACACATGTGGAGCGGGGTTGTTATAGACATAGTTTGGAACTACAGCTGACACGTTTTCAAAACACTGCGTGCCGGGTTGAGAGTGTGCTGGATGGGTCAGTGAGGTTTGACAGGAGAAAAACAGTCTGGTGTGAGCTGAAGATACACATCTCATCTTGTCTGACTGTCCACAAACTCACGACCTCAAGAGGCTTCATGTTTATACATGAACACTTCGGTCTGAAACAATTTAGTGAAGGGAAGTGAAGCGCTGCAGAATTTGTGGAAAATCAGACAGAAGCTGCCACTGTAGATAAGTAACATCTCCACGCTAGCTGTAAAAGGCTTTAGCTAAATAACTGTGTGGTCTGACCAAAATAATGTAAATGTTGACATGTGGTTTTGTGAATGTGTGTATGCAGACGAGTGATACTGGATTTTTGAAGCCAATATGATATTTCCTGTGACGATATATTGACAGATAATCATTTTTGATCATAAACAATCATTTTTGGGTCACAGTAAGTAAATGTAAATTGCCTTGTGATTGTTTTGCCCTTTGTGTGAAGCTCCTTGAGATTTTGCTGTATTTTAAAGTGTGCTATATAAATTACATTCATTATTATAATTATTATTTTTTCTATATTTTTTCTTCTGAAATATTAAACCTTTCACATCTAAAAACAGTTCAAATGAAACAGACTGAGAAGAAAAAAAATATTCTTTCATCAAACTGCTTTCATCTACATGTCATAATTTGTGATGAGGGGTCCAAAATATTATATATATATATGCAAATGTGTTACTTGGTGACATCACCACGTTACGGAAGAAAAGGCGGGACTTCAGGCAAGGCGTTTCAGGCAGTTCAGGAGCAGTGTTTCTGTGGGGGAGAGTAACTCTCTTTGGCGTGGGCCTTTGGCTTTGTAACTTTGCAGACCTTTTAAATGCACAAAAAACTATATAACACACAAAAGGAAAGGGAAGAAACACAAAAGCATAATAGGTCCTCTTTAAACAATAATGTTTTAAAGTCGATATGAGAAAAACAAGGGTTGAATATATATATAAAATACAGCCTATAAAAGCTTATCAAAATCAGAGCTATTTAATAATAAACTATACTAAACTATAATACACATTAATACAGGTACTGTGTGGTGCGGTGGAACCTGTATTATGAACATTCAATTAATTTTTGATCGTAAAGATAGCCTTTCACCAGTGACTAATCCATCTTTATGTATTCAGACTCATGTATCCATAATTTAGCCTGAATTCTTTTGTTTCTGTCTATGTGATGCATATCTGTGGCATTTCTGTACTGCTTATTGGCCAAGATATACACTGACACCAGTGTGATGAATTGGCCGATAATATCCGCCTGGCCGATGTATCAGTGGGGCTCTAGTGAGCAACTCGATGTGCATATGAAACTAAGAAATCCGACTTAGGGACTGTGATTTGATGACAGCCTTGACAAGGAATTAGGAGTAGAGAGACAAATGAGTTGGGTAGGTTTCAGAGAGACTTTCAGCCAGTGTGTGTGTGTGTGTGTGTGTGTGTGTACGTGTGTACGTGTGTACGTGTGGTTGGAAGGCGTTTGTCTCTGAATATCGATCAGTATTGACCGGAGCAACATCTGACAGCTGCCTCTGTGGCCGGCTGCTGCTTTCACTTCTTCATTTCATTATGCAGCCTTTGTTGCTTTATCATGTACTACTTCTTATCTCGCTCGGCTCATTATGTCCCGCAGCGATCCGCCAGAACGCTTGTACTACTCATTTTATTCACCATGCTAACACGCCTTCACACAGCCTGGAACAAGCAGTTTAAACTTGACATTATATTGCTCCCCCCACCTTCTGCTCAAAAACAAGGACCAGCTCATCAACAAATTAGATCACCGCTTGACTTATTATTCTGTCCGTCACGCTTGTTCTAATGACACAACATTGAGTTTTTGGCGAGGCATCAGCTTCTGCTTCAGTGCTAGTTGACAAGCAATGAGCATCCAACCTGGATACCGCTGCCTGGTGTTATGACTGATGGGACATGTCTGGTATTCTAGCAAAAGATGCTGCCAAGTGAGGTTCTCACATTCCCCTCTGGGCGCTGCCAATCACTCTGATGCTGTGTTGGTAAATTTAAGCCCAACCGAGCCCGACTCTGGAGATGCAGCATTAAAGAGATGAGTACACAACATCCAGACGTGGCTTGATCTCTGCAGTCAGACAAAATGACGTGCAGGCTATGTTTGGCCTCCCTCCACTCAAGGGGCCTGTACTACGAAGCAGGATTTGGGGTTAGCGAGGTAACTTCAGGGTTATAACCCTGGATTTTCCGTCCTACGACGGTGGGTCACTTCTTACCGGGGTAGATCGCCATGGTAACTTATGCTGAACACCTGCTCCGGAGCAGGTTATGTTCCAGATAACAGATCAACTCGTATAAAAGCACCGCCTACTGATCAATCAGAGTTCAGTGCGCAGGTCCTAAAATAATATTAAGTTGATGACGATGATATTGATGATGAGGATATTGAGGATGTTGTTAATGATGATGATGATGATGATGACAAAAAAAAAAAAAAGCTGTTGTTGACACTTACTCACGTTGTTCCCTCCTATCTAAATCCTTGCTTGTGTTGTACGAATTCCCAGATGTACGTGACTTTGGACAAAAGCGTCTGCTAAATGAAATTGTAGAATTGTACTTTTATGTATGCTATGGGTGATTATAAGACATGGTAAGCCTGCTTACCACTTTAAATTATGTTCTTATATTTATGTTTTATTTGCCCCAAAGTCTGTTTCACACCACCGGGGTCGGGGATGCAGCTGAAGTGATATTATAAGTTAATACACGCCAGCTGTCCTTCCTGCATTTGGCATCTTTAACTGTGTTACTTTTATCTTGGATTATGTGTTTAACTTCTTCGTATTTGTCTAATCTTATAGTTTGCTCTTCGTTTGTATAACATGCCGCTCTGCTGACAGTAGACTTGTCCATGTTTGTGATCGGTATATGCTGCAAACACTGCCCCATTTATGTGAATGTGCTCACAGCCAGATTGAGAACCCCTGGGTTGATTTACTGAGTTGATAACCACCGTCGTAGGATCGCTTAGCGGGATCGCGGTCGTTAGGGTTAGTTAAACCAGATAACGAGAAGATTCCCGGGGTATGTTGAACTCGCTTCGTAGTACAGGCCTCTGATCTGTTTTACAGGGAAAGGTTAGCAACAGATTGTTGTTGTTGCGCTGTTTTCTTCATCACTCGGGGTGAAGGGAAGGTGGGGGCATTATCAATGTGTTAAACCAACTTTGTCAAGAAGGGATCGACAAATAATTTGCTGAGAGAGGGAGCTATTGTGAGAGACGGAAGGAGGGGAAGAGCGGAGGTGAGAAGAGATAATGATGCAGCTGGCGTGTGAGCCCCGGAGGATTCTGGGAAAAGCGCCTTTTGTGTCCTGCGGCAGAGATCACGTGAGGGCTCCGTTGTCATGAGACCCGGCGAAGGGCTTCGCCTGCAGCAACGCGCCCGTATCGATGAGCGATTTCCTCCTCCTTTGTTTGTCTTTCATGTGCAAGTTAGTTGCGTTCATGGCGAGTGAGTGTGACGCAGCTGTTTGTGTCAGCGCGCGCATGTGTGGAATTCTTTGAAAGCCAGCAGACTCACAGATGGACACTTTATGGCTGTATTAACTTCCCTGCAGGAGCTGATGCCAGCCCTCTTAATTCTCCCCTACAGTCCCCCTGTGTCAGATGTTGCTTCAGCTTGTAATAAGCAGCTTGGAGTGCTCTCTTTTTGAATATGTTTTTAAGCTAAAACATACCTTTCAGGTGACTGTTTCACCATTGCAGATGGTAAAGAGGATAGCACACCTGCAAGTTAGCCCAGCAGAGGCACGGTTGGAAAGCAACAGTCTCCAGAAAATCCACATTTCCTCACAGTGCTGCACAGAAGCACTGTGTAACAGACAGCAGAGAAGGTGGTAAATGTCTCTTGTGTAAGCAGGCGGGAGCCTTTGAACTACCTCCTCCTGTTACAAAACCAGTGGGGGCACCTGTACTCGCTGCCCCGCCGTCTCTTTAACCCGCGCCCGGTGACACCTGAGTGTTTGTTGTCAAAAAAACAGTCTATTAGTTTGACCCCCGGCGCCCGCTCTCGCAGAAATGGCAGCCTTTTCCTTCCCCGTCGCCGCTCGGGCCCCGCGGCTCCCCGCCGCCGGGCAGAAATGAACACTGAGACGGCTCGCTCTGTTCCTCTGACCTCCAAAAAGTTGAAAGAGAGATGCCACCGGGCGCGGAGTCAGAGCGGAGGATGATGGATGGCTCTAAATAGTCTAATAGTGTTGCCCTCCTCTACGGAAAGAGAACAAATATCTGCCAGGGCTGAATGATGTGCGTGGCCTCTGCTCCCATCATACGGTGCGCCAGGTTCTCTCATGTGGCTTCTCCTTCGGATGTAACTGTACACGCAAGAGAAAGAGAGAGCTGTGTGGACAAATAGCACGACTGAGAGGGATGTGGAGACTTAGCGGGAGAATGAGATAACACAAAAAGCGAAAGAAAATGCACCGGGGACGGAGGAGGGGTTAGTGTGACATTGAGAGGCAGAGAGAAGAGCGACTGTCAGATAGACGCTCCACGGCTCTTCCCTGGTCTAACGATCGCCCCGCAGGCTTGACGTCTTCTTTACGTTGACAAGTGGAGGGCAGGTATTATCTCCTAAATGTCATATAACCACGACAACCACTGTTCAGTCAGTGACAGGTGTGCAAAGATTTGGTTCCTGCACACAAACACTAAACTGAGCTACAGTTCTATTATCATCTTTTCTACGCTACATCTCTTAATCTATACCCAGGCCACAATCTTTGATCTATATTTTAGACGGTCAGAGTCCGTGTGCAGAATAGATAAAGGCATCACAAACTTGGCACTCCTGTCTCGTAAAGCCTGGCAACTTCTTTCATAAATTATTGCACGGCGGGGCGAGCCGTGGCCCTGAGGGTTTTGGAGGAGACCTTTAGCTGAGCTGAGTCTGCTTTACACCTGTAATATAAATTAAGTGCAGGCGGGGGAGGGGGAAGGGATGGACACCTGAACCTCCGTGAAGCTATAGCTGCGACCTGGCTTTCCCATCTCATGATTTATCACCTCTGGATGGAGCACGCAAAGTTTTGAATCCTAAAGTCCTCTTCCACTGACCTTATGGACAATTTTCAAACAAGCAAATTGTCAGTTTACTAGGCAAAGAGGGGACCATGAAATCCTGCCCGACTACCCCCGCTGCACATCTGAACTTCATTATGCTCGGGCTTTTGACTGCTGGAGATTATCTCGCATTGCTGTTTGAGATGGACTATTTACAGAGGAGCTCAAATATTTAAATAAGGTGATGAGGAGGATCTTTATGGATTATATTTAAATTTTCATTTCTATTGGATATGTCTCCATCATCCCGTGTTGACAAAAACCGAGAGCAGACTTAAAGTTCTGCCGGTTATAATAATTTTGGCCCGCGGATTCATAGCTGTTGTTGATTTTCATTGCAGACCGATTGAGTGTGAATCTTTCAACAACACGAGCAGAGCACTTGGAGAACAGCAGGATTTTTCTATTATGGGACACAAACCAGAAGGGCTTGTTGTGAAAGTTACCTTCTGCTCGCAAGCATGCTCGTCCTGGACACACAGACTGTTGTACTGGCGACAAGAAGTTTACCCTCCGTGCTTCAAAACACACACGCATAAAGAATGTGTAGCATCTGTCACCGTAACATGTTTTATGTAAATTTTATATTTTACATTGTCAGTATATTTCTAACATGCATCTTCTTATTGACAAGAATTGGAGTGAGGTTAGAAGATGTGTGTGTGTGTGTGTGTGTGTGTTTTAACTACTGGGGCGGAACAAGGAGGAAATTAGCTTAGCTTAGCATAAAAACTGGAAGCAAGGGAAAACTCTCTCCAAACTGTGGCCGTCACTTTAAAAGAATCTGAACATTTTGTTCGAATTAACTCAAATGCAATGCGCGTAGCCTAGTGCTGTAACGGACCGTATTTGATCCGTGATCTGTACGGATCCCCCCCTCACGGTGTGAACCGCTGATTAATGACACAGTTTAACCATCATAGTGTGAAATAAAGTTTTACTGCGGATTGTTTTTGGACGATGTTCAGTAAAAATATGCGATCGGGAGATCGACATTAATGCATGCATTAATGCAAGTTGTGAAACTCTCGCGAGATGGTTAAGGTTAGGTACTGACCTTGAATGGTTAAGGTTAGGATAGGTCGTCGGGCAACGAGTCTCGGGAGAAGTTTTGCAAGTTTTTTTTGGTCAATTTGTGGGTCACCCTCTAGACACAACCCCAACCAATATGTTGTATCACAAACAGTCAATTTATAGCACGGGTTGCCAGGTACAGTCAGTGAGCACAGGTTTTAGTAGAGGTCTTTGTGCAGGCATGATGGTACCAAACCTGGCGAATTTTAGTGCCAACAAGACTCCATCAAAGTCGCTGTGTGTGGCTGTTGTTCGCCAAGACATTGTTATAGCATATAGCATAGCATATATCATGTTATAGCACCCCCTGAAACCATGAATTACAATTCTACATTTATGTTTGTGTACAGATTAAATTTAGATACGATGTGTTCATAATAAGTGAGCTTTTGGGGTGCTGACAGGTGCATTTTTGAACTTTGGAGAGAACTAGCCGTTTCACCCTCAAGTTTTTAATGCTAAGCTAAGCTAATTGCTTCACAGCTCTAGCAATCATATTTCTCAAAATGAACTGTTCCTCTAGATATGAGCTCACAGCAACTGGAGCCAAGGGATCAACAGCAGTGTTAGGACCTCTAAGTCTGTTTTTATTACATTTCAGTTTGACCTCATGTGGATGTTATCACCCTTGGGAGTTTTTTTTCTCTCGAGGCCTTCAAGTCCAAAGTCAAGTTCAGGCATGTTTAAGCTGGCGAAACAGTTTTAATTGAGCGGGGAGAAGCTCTCCAGAATGACATGTCTACAAAGTGTTTGACTCGTTAAGTTACACGCAATAACACCAGGACAGACTGGACAGGATATTGTCTTCTTAAAATTTATGTTAAGCGTGTGTGGGTTAGAGAAAATGGAAGAAATTTGTCTGAGTCATGGCCCTCATTTTTGTCCCCTCCACCCCGCTGTGGATGTTTGCTCATCGTGGAAGAAACAATCAGCAATTCTGGAAGCTTCCACAGGCCCCATTAAAAAATCATGAATCAATTTGAGCTTGTTCGAAATTTCAAACAGAGCTTTCATTAAAAATTCACTGGGACCTCTCTGTCTGTCGCTTGTAAATACATCATTGGTATTGCTGTGGCTGATGAGGGCTGCCTCAGAATGAGCCCACTGCTTATGTGCTTGATCTTTGACTTTGGTGTCAAGGGCAAAGTCGTAGATTTGGTTCACATAAGGTCTTCCCCCAGGGGTGTGTACTGTTAGCAAAACAGCAACTTTTCAAAACACATTCAGCCACTGCATAGCTGTATGTATTCGCACTAGGACTGGGGCGATTCGCTGACATAATCAACGTCATCGATTACAAAAATACGTCGATTTGCATAACGTGCGTCGGTGCGTCGCAAGAATGACTGCGCCCGGTCAAAGCATGAATTCCCCCCGGAGAACAAGCTGCACGATCCTCTAAAGTGTGGAAGTGTTGTGGAAGACCCATCAATGTGGTGCTCTGTAAACTCTGCAAATTGGAAATGGCTAATCACAGCAGTACAACTACATGAACACTTCCGAAAGCAAAAGCATCCCAGAGCCGGCAGCGGCAGCAAGACAGCACGCTGTTCTGTTTACTTTTTGTCCCCACTAAAGAATGTTGTTTCGTCTGTTAAATGTCAGAAAATGGTGAAAAATGTCAGGATGACATCCTCAAATGTCTTGTTTTGTCCACAAATATATTCACTTTACTGTCATATACGAGTAAAGAAACCAGAAAATATTCACATTTAAGAAGCTGGAATCAGAGAATTTTGATGTTATTTTTCTTAAAAGATTACTCAAACCGATTAATTGATTATCAAAATAGTTGGTGATAAATTGAATAGTTGACAACTAATCAATCAATCGATCAATTGTTTCAGCTCTATTAGGATTATCACACGCTGAATGTGTTTCTGTTAGTAGTAGTCACTTAAAATGTTTCTTCATCGCTCCCATGTTAAAAGTAATTTCTGCACCGCTGCTGCTATGGTAACGTAACATTACACCATGCGTCATCGGACGTTGTTATTCTGCCGTTGTTATTCTGCCATTTCATATTTTCTGTTTACTTTAAGTAAGTACTTTGAGTGAGAAATGGCTTAAACTAACATTACAGACTGCTGTTACATTTCAGTTGTTTCCTACACTGATGCAAAAATACAATTTGCCAGTGAGTCTTAACTGCATATTACTCCAGTGATGAAATCAATCCATGTCATAACCCTTTTAAGTTTTAGGTCAAGTGCTTATTCTGAAGAAGTAAAAATACAGTGAAAAGGTTGCTATGACATACAGTGATTAAATTAATCTGTGTGTCACAGCAATCCTTGAATCCTTGAATTTGAGCTCCAGTATTTTTCTGACACACAGGGTCTATTATCTTGTTGCATTTGTTTGTTTTTAAGAGAAGATGATTGAATAAAATATTGAAATATTAATCAGACAAGTTGTTCATATTTATTTTGGGCAAATTAATTGATATAACTAATGGTTATTTTCATTATTAATGAATCTGTCAAATTTTTCCTTTGATTAAACGATCAGTTGTTTGTTCTATAAAATGTCAGAAAATGGTGAAAAACGTCGATCAGTGTTCCCCAAAGCCCGAGATGACTTCAACAAATGTCTTGTTTTGTCCACAACTCAAAGATATTCAGTTAACTGTCACAGAGGAGTAAGAAACCAGAAAATATTCACATTTAAGAAGCTGGAATCAGAGAATTTTGACTTTTTTTCTTAAAAAACTACACAAAAACTAATTAATCGATTATCAAAATAGTTCACGATTAATTTAATAGACAACTAATCGATTAATTGCTGCAGCTCTATTATGAATCGAAAATTAAAAAAATAATCTTTAGTTTAATCGATATATTAGTCGTTAGATTAATCGACTACTCAAAAAAATTATCATTAGATTAAACAACAAAAAAAAAATGGTTAGGTGCAGCCCTACTTCGTACTAATTTTAACTTGAATTTTACACCGTTCTGGTTCCAACTCAAACATCCTTCTATCATTGAAAAACACTCTTTACTCAAATTTCTAATAGGAACAACCAGGTGTTAAAAATGAAGTGAGCTCTGTAAGATGTAAGCACTTTCTTACCTGCAAACTCTCATCCTCTCTCTCTTGCGCTCACACACACACACAGACACACACACACACACACACACACACACACACACACACACACACACACACACACACACACACGTACGTACACGCACAACCTCCCTGCTTTCCCCGGTTTCCATGGAAACCTGTGGTGAAGGAACAGAGAATTCAAGGACAGGTATGTTTGCAAATGAGAGTTCCTCGGATCATATGTCCGCTGAGTCGCTATCATCAGCCCATCTCATCCTCCAACACGTACTTTTGTTCTCCGACACTAACGGGGACGCATCTTATTATACGGAGAAAAGTATTCGAGACTAAACACGACACATGAGGCTATTTGCGTGTTTGCCTGCTGCGAGCTTGGTACATCTGCAGACCATGCTGTGTTTGTATGTTTGCTCTCGTGTATGTGTGTGAGTGTGTGGCGTGCACCACGTGTTTGGCTGCCTCACGTACAAGAACAGATACAAACACAGACACACTCCAATATGGTCCCCGATTAGGAGAGCAGACTGTCCTGTCTCCATTCTCACCACAAAGCATGAACAACTGTCTATAAATAACCAGAGTTACACGAACAATATTCTCAACATGCGATGTTTTTGGTGGAAAATCGCAACATCAACAACAAAAGAATTGAAAAGGGCACATCAAGGACAGTGTTTCTACATTTTCAAATTTTCTCCCAGTGCTTCTTCATCACTTTATCAGCGGGTAATGGGAACACAATATCTCACTTTAAGCGCTCTGTGACTGTGCTGTTTTCATCTCAGGGAGCGCAGGGAGGATCACTTCTCTCTGTGATCGCTTGTCTGCTGTCCCTCACAGACGTGTGGGTGTCAGACTTCGGTAGGTTACATTCAAAATCCCATTAAAGGTTCTTAGTTACGGCATCAAAACTGAAATCAGTACTGTAAGCGAAGGAACTACCCGCACTCGCTTGTGGGATTATTTTTAGTTAGAATATTTGGCACGTGTTTGAGGAATAACAAGTTCAAACGATTACATGAAGATTTACATCAGGCGTGTTACATATCTTCAATGTCTTCCAAGTTTCTTTAAAGCTGCACCAATGAATCATTTTATATTAACAATGGCTCAAATGACTATGCGTAATCAGTGCTATGAACCTATGGGTCTGAAAAGTGAAGCCAGTGAGGAAGTGCCTCAAACTTGCATTCTTTCTAATAGCCAGCCAGCCTTGTTCCACTACCCCCCAAGTGACCAAAAAAATAAATGAATGCAGCTTTAAAATTCGGCGATACGATACGTATCGTGATACAGGGGTTACGATTCAATATATTGCGATACTGTAAGCAAGGTGATATATTTCGATTTTTTTTTTTAAATCTAACTTTAGGAAAACTGTCATAGTATAAAGACCACAAAACCATATGCATAAAATCTGAGTGAAAAAATATTTACTTTTTGAATGCAATCAGAACAGTGAGATCTGCATTTGCATTTATAACGTAAAGTCCCTGTAACATCCAATATCATAGCAGTACTTAGTACTAATCTTTGCATGTAAACTTAGGTAAAAAATAGTGTTTTTGAGAATCGATACAGTATCACAAAACATAATATCCCGATATTTGAAATTTCCGATATTTTCTATCACCCGTATTTAAAATACTAATAATTTGTGATTAAAAGTGTCTAGTATCAGGATTCAAGAAACATGACAGTATATGCTTCTATTTTTGTCTTGTGTTTAATGTTTTTATGATACAGAAAAGCAACATATTACTACCTTACCGTAATTAGTGCATTATTTAGCGTATATGTACTTTCTCAGTGTGCCATCACGTCGCCTGCATTGCTTTTTTTTGTGTTTATTTGGACATGAGTGTATGTTTTGTATCTCTAGTGTACATCCTGTATGTTACAGGCTGCACTGAAGGACGTGACTCCAGGAACACACACACTCATGTACGAACAGGCTGTTCTGCCCCCTATAGCACTCCATACCATATGTCAGCCCGGGAGGAAAAGCTAGCTCAGGCTGCTGCCACATAAAGTGTGTATGTCCTGCTTAATGCTCGAAAAACATCACATTTACCCATAAAAAAAACAACACACACTCACACTTTCTATTTACCTCTCACCGCGTGTGCATCCGCATGTGTGCATGTGCTCACGTGTACAGACTCTTCACACATGGATCTGCTTTAGTGATTTTGTCATCACTTGAAACTTGTGAAACTTCGTTAATATATTTGTGTTTATTGCTGCATGCACATCGCTTTGTTTTCCTGTCTGCCTTCCGCCGGGAGGTCTCATCGCCTCTCCGTCGTCGGTGTAAGTTGTAATGTTAACAGGCTTGATGTTGTCTGGGTGATGGGCTGATTAGTGGCAGAGCGGCGTTCTCACAACCTCCACACACATCTGCATGGCAACCAACTTGTTTGTCTCCTCCCGTCCTTCCTTCATTTGTCTTTAACTCAGGGTCGCAGCAAGCGATTAAGGCTTTGTTAGAGGGAGAGTGTGTACGCTTGTGTATGATATATAGTGGTGCTGTATATAACACAGGGGCATTTGAATTTATTGAAATCAATGATGATTTTATCAGCAGGTATTTGAGGAAAAAATGCATCTAGTTAGTTACTGAAAGGCACTGTGTAGCATTTAGGGGGATCTATTGGCAGAAATGTAATATAATATAAATGTTTTCATTAGTGTATAATCATCTGAAAATAAGAATAGTTGTGTTTTCGTTACAGAATCAGCTGTTTATATCTATGTACGGCTGCAACTAACGATTATTTTCATTGTCGTTTAATCTGTTGATTATTTTCTCGATTAATTGATTAGCTGATTGGTCTGTAAAATGGTGAAAAATGATCGATCGGTGTTTCCCCAAAGCCCAAGATGACGTCCTCAAATGTCTTGTTTTGTCTACAACTCAAAGATATTCAGTTTTACTGTCACAGAGGAGTAAAGAAACCAGAAATCATTCGCATTTAAGAAGCTGGAATCAGAGAATTTGAGTTTCTCCAGTCCTAATGGTAAATATATGTCAATGTTGGGTTTTCACCTCGTTCCACTGCCCCCAAGTGACCAAAAAAATAAATGAATGCAGCTCAACCCTGGTTGAGCCGTGGATGTGAAAGGGGCATAAGATGCGCTTTTTAGTAGTCAATAACATCTGCTGTGCAGTCGGTTGTCTTTTCCTAAGTCCTTATGAAGTCTCCTTCACATCTTTCCTAGACCTCGTGATGTTTTCCATTGAGGTCGAGGAAAAGTAGTTAGGAAAAGACATACTGTAGGACGTAATGTATGCTGTCAATTCGACCGCAGCCTTAGATTGAAAAAACAAAGAAACAAACCTATTCTGAAAATATGAAAGGGGGAGGGAGGGGGGGGGGGGGGGCAGAGATGTGCAGTAGCAGCATGGTGCTTCATCATTTTGGGCTTTCCTGTTTATGACTGCTTCTGTCTGCCTAAGTCAACAGCCAGACAGGAAAAAAAGTAGACCTGGTATGTGTTCTTTTTCCATCATACTCGCACTCTCCCTGTTTTGGTTTTAATTGGCTCTCCCTTCTCTCTCTCGCTCTCTCTCTCTCTCTCTCTCTCTCGCTCTCTCTCTCTCTCTCGCTCTCTTTCTGCACTCCTCTTTATGTCTTCACCCTTTTCCTTTTTTTCTCTCTCTGTCCATCTCTCTCTCACTGTTTTTCTTATTGTTTACTCTCTTGTCTTTCACCCAACTATTTCTGTCAGTCCGTCCGTCCGTCCGTCATCTCCCTCCCTCCCTCTTCCTGCAGAGGCACTGTGTATCTGTCAGGTCTTGGCGTGGATGGCATGCTTCCATATGGAAGTGTTCAGGAGATGATATAGAACATATGTGACCCCAGCTCGCTGGCTGGGGACTCTGTGGAGATCACACCGTGTCATTAGTGGCAGTGTGAACGCCAGCACTGCAGTGCAAGGGAGGAGAAAGGAGGGTAAGGACAGATATAATTAGGTTAAGGAAGGGAGAAAGGGAGCAAAAGAATGAGATGGTGCTCAGTACAGTGTGTTTTTTTGTGGAGCTCAGTGTGTGTGTGTGTGTGTGTGTGTGTGTGTGTGTGTGTTCTGGCCCCTAGCTGGTTAGGTCGAACTTGGCAGAAAGGCCAGGTACGCTCTCACGCTTCAGTGAACATTCAGTGTTTGCTTTGAACCTGACTCTATCGGGAGCAACTTTAACAAATTGATTTTGTCTGAACCTTTTGCGTATAGCGAGATCTGTCCGGATCCATTAACTTACTCTTCTAAAGAAAACAAGCGCTTAGTTTAATACGACACTTTCAAAACATTTACCCAAATGATCGTGAAGACATGCGCTGATGTCATGCAGCTTCCACAGACCTCAAAATGAAAACCAAGACTCCGATCTCCACATTTTCCACATAACGCTTCAAAGTGTATGAATCTGCTTTGATTGTTGCTGTCACGGGCCGGCCCGTGTGGAATTATTTGGTCAAGCCACAGTTATTTTGGTTCGGCTCGTGAAAGTCAGCAGAGCCTAATTTTATTTCTCACACTGCACGTTGTGTGAGAAATATTGATCATATGAAGCAGATTCATTGCATTTCTATGCTTTGGTGTGGACTGAGAGCCGTACAGGGAGGTCTGACTGGGACAGATGTCAGCAGCTGGTCTTACAGTATGCATAGTGGAGGGTAGATATCCTTTATGCAGCCAAGACCATAGAACATAACACTGTTCTGTGGACCTTTACACAACCATCACCTTTACCTTTTATCTGTTGCTGGTATGTTTGACTGCTGTTGGTTTCTCGTCTATTACCAAACCTGATTCAAAATCTGAATCTGATTTACTGAATGCTTATCTGACATTTCAGGCTATATCTTTACCTTCTCCCTAAATGTACCTTACACTGGTGCAGCTATATTGTCTAGCCTAGCTTACATCACTGTGTCACCATCCAGAAACGATGATGAACTTCCAGATTTTACTACTTTACAACAACCTAATTAATTATCTACTTTATATTGGTAGCCTATGGACTTAAGCCCCAGTTATGCTTTCTGCACAGATATGAGCTGATGCGGAATCGTAACGAGGAAACGTTTATAATTTATGCGGGTTTCTTCTCGCGTTAAACAGATATTCTCCTAAACTGTACTGGGCAGTGTATCGAAAACTAACGTCTACAGCATGGTTTCCTTCAACCCGCGTAGTTAGAAAATGTTGGATGTGCACGGACAGGCTGAAACCCGCTGCACCGGACCCCCGCGAAGGGGGGTGTCTGATGGTGTGACGTCACTCTGCCGTGCGGACACTCGCGACCCTCGCGGATCCGTCAAGCACATAGACTGTATATAAGAAGTGGACGTAGTCACCGTGCCATCACCCGTTGGTTTGTGGACTGCCGTTTTGAAGCCTCGGATGGCATTTTGGCCGTCGCCATCTTGGTATTTGCAACCAGAAGTGACACAAGAGGGTGGAGCTAAGTACAACCGAACGCTGAATAAGACATTTTTAGGTGACCAAAAAGGTTATAATTAACTTTCATGAACTGAAAACACACTGTGAAAGGGTTAAAGTTGTAAGACGAAAACACGGACAACTCCCAGACCGCACAACGCCGTGGTAGAGACCTGTCAATCACAAGGTAGCCACGCCCTAAAGCATACCCTGCTTTATGGTCTATTTGACTCTAAATGGGACCATAATTTACTAAAGGAACATCATGCTGTATTGAAGAAGACTTGGAACTATTGAGACCATAAACTCATGTTTACAATGTTTACTGAGGTAATAAATCAAGTGAGAAGTAGGCTCATTTTCTCATAGACTTCTATACAATCAGACTTCTTTTTGCAACCAGAGTCGCCCCCTGCTGGCTGTTAGAAAGAATGCAAGTTTAAGGTACTTCTGAATTGGCTTCACTTTTCAGGCCCCGGAGTTGCCCACTGGTCAGGCATTAATCCAGTTTCACGGTGCCTGCCACCACAAGGCCACGTCACTGCCCCCGGTGGCTAAGTTTTACCTTGCTTATCTACTCTTGTCACTCTGTAGCCTGGATGCAGGGCCGTCATACTTTATGGTCCTTTTCTGCTATCTAAGTGAACCAATTTCAGGCATTTAGCGCTCATAAATTTCCTTAATGGAGGACAGTCATAGATATTAACATCCCAGAGGCAAGACAAGCTATACCTGTCAGGAGAAAAAAAAGTTGTCAGGTGCGTGTGGAGTAACAAAAAAATGGAGTGTGAGTGACTTCTGTGAAAGCTGCATTAACTCTTTTCTCTTCAGCTTTTAATGTCTGTCTTGTAGTGTACAGTGGATATATCAGAGTATCACTAAACAGAGTTTCAGAGAGATTGAACCAAACAATAAATTTGCAGCATATTCAACAGCAGTTTAGCAGCGTTTGTGAATACATATTGTAAACAGCTCGTAACTGTGCAAATGAGGCAAAGTTGCCCTTAATATGTAGGTCACCTATATTACAGATACCTCTCTGTTTCCAAGTGGAATCAAAACAATATCATTCAAGCCAGGTATAAAGGAATGGTTTTCACAAATTGGAGTGTCTGTATAGATGTTTGGAGCCTTTAATGTAAAGTTTGATCTGCTTCCAGATTTTTATAGTACTGCCAACTATAAAGCTGTTACTAAAATATGATTTATTAAGTGTAGCGGAGCAAGGAAGTCAATGTGTAACCAATGCTGGGCAGTAGTCTGTAGTGTAAAGGAGGCCTTTTTTCCCACCATGCAAGAATGGATAAGTGAGCAGCCCAGTAATACTGTTTAAAGTCTGGTAGAGTAAAACCACCTGCCTCCTTTTTTTTTTTTTTTTTTTAGAAATTCTGATGGCTTTATGATTCCATATAAAGAGTATAATAATTGAATCCAGTTGCTTAAAGTAAGAAGGAGGAGTAAAACATGGGATTGACTGGAGGAGATGGAGAAAGTGTGGCAGTACAAACATCTTGATTGTGTTAATCTTCCCGACCAGAGATTGAAAGTTTTTTTTAATCTGGATTTTTTTTGTTACAATCACACCAACATATTAAAAGTTATTAAAGGCTTTTTTTTAAAGGAATGGACCACAGATAAGTCATATTAACCACTGTAGAGACTGGCATTTAAAACAGATATTCTTAACATTTTTTCCTTCCGAGTTCGACACGTGTTGCTGGACATTCGTAGGAAAAATAACGAAAAAGGAGGAATAACTTTTTTGTAAGATATCATACTAGCCGTTGTATGAGGATACCTGTATCATAGAGTAGTTGTTTCATGAGAAATAGCAGCTTATAGCAGAAGGTTTCCTTTAGGAGCATGGAGTCCCTGAACTCTGAAATCATCAGGCACTAGATACAAGATTATAGCCTGTTTTCATCAGTCAGCTAGTAGAGATGGAGAAGAGAAATTAGATTTTTATATTGTGAGACACAATCTTTATTAATGGTACAGGAACAGAAAAGTGTGAATAGGAGCGGGGAAGAAGAATCGGGAACACAATAGCCTGTGGGGTGAGACTGAAAGCTGAATAATTTAGAGGAAATTAAGAACATTATAAAGTAAAAATTGGAGTTAATTAGTTGACAGAGAGCATGTAAAAATAGTAAAAAATTGAACTGGAGACAATATGAAAGAAAGAGGGGTCAGAGGGAGCGAGACAACACAGTGAAGCAGAAGAATGATCCGCCAGAGAGAAAGATGGCGGCTGAGAGAGACAGACAGAGCTTGTTTGCTCAGGCATTGATTCAGGGCCCCTCGAGGCTGCGTCTTCCATTTACCAATTTGTGTCTTTCCTCCTCTCATCCTCACCTCCGCCCATCTTCCCTCTCTCTGGCGGATCATTCGTAGGGAACAAACAGCGCCGCTCGGGAACGCCGGACCCTCGGTTGCCGGGCAACCACACACTGACTTGATGGAGTGGAGGCAACTTCAGAGGCCTCTGTGAGAACAGTATCAAGGTTGTTATTAGACCTGAGTCCTGATAACCTCCACAACACACACATACAAAGTGTAGCACAAGGATGCGCACATGAACCCAACACATGTTGCGAGAAATATGCAACTATAGTTCAAAAGATGTGTTACTGTTACCATAAAGCAACTGCAAACAGATGCACTTACCCCCTCATCATATGTATTAGTGACAGAAGAGGCTAAACTTGTTGGCTGACGGTTATTACCGCTCATATGTCCTGTATTTTACTCCTCTGTTGTGGACGTCAAACTTCGCTTTCGCCATCCCCTCTGGTTTTTTTATGAGGTATAGAGGGAGGACTTCCTCTCTCCTCCCTGCTAAAGATGAGTGTGGCTTTGGTAATAACAGAGACAGTTATTAATTAAAGGGGAAATGGCCTCACTGCTCCCCTCTTTAATTCACCACCATGAGGTTTAGATGTGGAGGGGGGAAATTTATGTGTATGCTCGTGTCAGGCGGTGACCAGAGTTCTTGCGTTGAGCATGGGCGTGTGACTGTGTCCATATGTGTGAGTTTAAACTATATTAAACTTATCTGCAAGTCCTTTGTAGATGTAAATTTATCTGTTGGTTTTTGTTTGGGATCCCTGTTTAACCCTCATATGTATATATTTATTATTGGAAATCAATTAACAACACAAAACAATGACAAATATTGTCCAGAAACCCTCACAGGTACTGCATTTAGCATAAAAAATATGCTTAAATCATAACATGGCAAACTGCAGCCCAACAGGCAACAACAGCTGTCAGTGTGTCAGTGTGCTGACTTGACTATGACTTGCCCCAAACTGCATGTGATTATCATAAAGTGGGCATGTCTGTAAAGGGGAGACTCGTGGGTACCCATAGAACCCATTTTCATTCACATATCTTGAGGTCAGAGGTCAAGGGACCCCTTTATAAATGACCATGTCAGTTTTTCCTCGCCAAAATTTAGCATAAGTGTGGAGCGTTATTTAACCACCTTCGTGACAAGCTAGTATGATGTGGTTGGTACCAATGGATTTCTTAAGTTTTCTACTTTCATATGATACCAGTATCTTCACTCTAGCGTTAAAACTGAGCCCGCTACAACCTAAAAGTCGTAAGTTGCGTCAATGCGTTAAAGAAATTAGTGACCTTAAAACGTATTTGCGTTATAATCGCGTTAACTTTGACAGCCCTACTTATTTCTTCTCAAAACATTCTAAGTTATGTAATTAATGTCATCTGAAGAACTTTTTTAGGAAAGTTAGTTTATTTGCATATTGTGTAAAAGGAAAATTTTGAAATCTGTGTCTGACCCATGGCAAACATGTACAATTGGGTGTTTTTGACTTTAATTAATAAATAATTAATTAATTAAAACAGAAACAGAAAACAATGATATGAGGTCATTTGGAACAAATTGATTGACGACGTCATGAACATTGGAATGATAGAATATAAAGCACCTGCAAGATATGATGTGAAGTTCCCCACTGTGTCACTGGGAATCCCAGTCATGCTCCCCTTTTTCTGTTCTACAGAAAAATATTTTGACTTTGACTTTTATTACAGTTTCTAAATATTCGTGCTGGGAAACAAAGAAGCTAAAGTACTGTAGGTCTTTCTGGGCAAGTTAATGCATTAGTTACTAGCCAGAGGATATGCTCCAGGTATAGGGAGCAGTATGGGGAATCTTGGCAATAAAATAGTGCGAGGCTGGGATCTTTAAAGTTTGGGAATGGTGATTAAAGGAATGTGGAGCTATAACTCACTCATTTGTAAGACAAGAGGTGATATGTGATGTCTGCTATGGGAGCTTTGGAGAGAGAGAGAGAGAGAGAGAGAGAGAGAGAGAGAGAGAGGTCCACCCTCAGCTCTGATAGAGTACAAGACAGAAAAACATCTGTTTCAGCTGGCCTCATATTCAATCCAAATTAAAACGCCTGCACACTGACAAATCTTAACTAATGAATTCAGATTTGTAGTGATCACAAATTGGCTATTGAAACAAGTTCTGCTGTAATACAAGTAATTGCTTTTATTTTATTTTCTGGTTCTGACTATTTTCTCGAGGTGTCGTCAGTAACTAATTCCAAGTATTGTGTATCGCTGATCCCTCTCTGTATTTTTTTTTGTACTTATGTGGCCAAAAGTATGTGGACATATGACCTTTACATCCATATGCGATAGTTGAACATCTCATTTCAGAACCATTGACATTCATACACTGTTATGACACCCTCCGCTCTTCTGGGAAGGCTTTCCGCACGATTTTAGAACCTGGCTGCACAGATTTGCTGCCATTCAGCCACAGGAGCATCAGTGAGTTCGGGCCCTGATGTTGGGCAGTAAGGCCTCCTGGCTTCCAGCTGGCAGTCCAGTCCAGTTCTTCCAAACTAAGACCAATTCTTCTTAGATCTCGCTTTGTGCACAAGGATGTTGGTGGTGTTGAAAAAGGCCTTCCCCAAAACTGTTGCCACAAAGTTGGAAGCACACTATTGTCTAAAATATTTTCGTGTGCATTAAGATTAATTGTGCAGCCCTAAATGTTATCCAACAAAGAGAAATGCTCTCCCCTCGTCATAAAATGGTCCTAAATCGATACTAGAGTACTTCCTTGTTTATGAATGAAACACAGTTGAAGCAGCGGCGCTGTGTGTGTTTTTTTTACCAATCAGCGATGCTCATCCCTGCAAATCTCCACCCTGAAAGTTCAGGTACTTTCAGAAAGCATTATTTGCACAATTGGCACACTGTCACTTCACTGCTGTACTTATGTTATCTTATTTTTATTTTTATTTCACTTTATTCTATTTGATTGTATCTTTTTTAAGGTGTATTGGTGTTGGGACTTGTTGTCTAAGCTACTGGATGCCTAAATTTCCTTCGGGATCAATAAAGTATCTATCTATCTATCTATCTATCTATCTATCTATCTATCTATCTATCTATCTATCTATCTATCTATCTATCTATCTATCTATCTATCTATCTATCTATCTATCTATCTATCTATCTACCTACCTCCTGATGGAAAATGTCCCCGGAACTTAATTTAGACCCTGGTCCCTGCTACGGTCGAAACGCAAAGAGTTCCTCAAAAGGTTCTTTGTTCTGGGGGAAAGTTCCTGCAGTCGAAATGGGCTCATGAAAACCAGCCCCAGACCAAAAGTAGACAAAAATATGTGCATACCTTGTGCATACCCATATGCATATAGCATGCTTCACTCTTTTTATGAATATGTTGCTGACATATTTTTTTGATCAAAATTTCATGCCAATAAATATGCATTGAGTTAGAATGAGAACATTGACCTGATGGCACACACACACCTGCAGTCCAGCTGCCATGTTCTGTATAGAAAGTGGAAAGAGAGGATGGTGAGCAGAACGGTTTGCCCCCCCTGTAATCCCCGAAGGCTGCTCTCATCATAAACACAGAGCAAAATGTGGCAGAGGTGCGTTGCTTGTCTTTGTATGCGTGCATGAATCTGTGCGTTCATTGTCTCTGAGCACAAGTGCATCGCTGTTTGTGACCCGATGCCTCCTCACACAGCGGCAGCTTTGGCTTATACAAGTCCATCCTAATTCATGTGGAGGAGGTATTACCTTTTCCAATATGAGTGGTGCTGTTCCAGTGACCTGGTCCTCCCAGGTATTTCTCTGCTCCCCTCTAATACCTCCCATCATCCTCTTAGTGGGCCATAGGTCGATTAACCACAATGTTTCAAAGAGAGGCGCCGCGCAAGGAGTGTGTGCGTGTGTGTGTTGTGGGGGGGAGTTGTGGAGGGGGTTGGGGCGTCGATCGACAGTACGTTATTATGTGTGCTTGTGTCAGTTTGTGTCAATCAGTAGATGCTGATTCTTGTAGCCAATGGGGGGGGTGATGGACTCCATACACCATGTTTGGCTTTTTCAAACCATAATTTTTCAGTTTCAGAATTATAGTAAAGCATTATGCACAATTGAATTGAATAGACATTTGCCCTAAAGGCATGAAAACCTGTAAAAAATAAAATATTTAAAGACATAGTGGGTTAAAAGTATGAATATAGAGGAAAAATAAAAACAATACGGTTACATAAAAGCATTGCATACGGTTAGATAAAAGCCAGCCTATAGAGGTGGTTTGTTAGAAGGGATATAGAAAGAACCAGTATGGTTTTACCTGATAATTTCATATGGCACACAATCTCATATAGTATTTTTTATGTCTTCAAGTACCAAACAAAACGCACTTTAATAATAATCAATAAAACCAGTGATGGGATGCAGTGACTGCGGTTCTGTGTTCTCCTTTTTGTACCAGATTAGAGTCCAGCTGCTGCTTTTTGAGCAAGTTGGAGATGTGCCAGCAGGGACTTTTTGCCAAATCCAAGATCCAGAGCATTACAGTAGTCTAGACATGTGATAAGCCCATGAGTAAAAGTTTATTAACACAGGGATGTTATGTGATCTTAGCTATCAAATTGCTGTAAAAAGCAACACTAATGTTTCTACAGTACTTGACAACTCAATGAGGTAACTGATCAAGTTGGCTACAAAACTATCAAATCTACTGAATTTTCCTCGACAGAAATTTGGGTTTAGTGTGCATCTGTACAGCTTTGAATGTGTCAGAGGCATTGATATAGAGAGACAAAGTCCTGGGTATCGTCAGCATAACAAAACTGACAGTAATAATGTCTGTATGCAATAGATGGCCCAAAGGTCACTTAAATATATAGGTCCAAGATCTGATCCCAAGATAATCTCACAAAGCATCCTGGTGGTAAAGGACTCCAGTTTAAACAAGTCCAACCAGTGCTCATAAGGGTCAGGATGGATAGAGTGATCAGTCGTATAAAATGCAGCGAAGAGGTCAAGGTGAACTACAACTGATGAATGACCAACATCAGCGGCTAAAAGCGAGCCATTCATCACACTAAGTAGCGCAGTTGCACCGCTGTGATGAGCCTTAAAACACAACTGAAACGGTGAGAAAAAAAAAGAAGAAAAAAGAGACCGTTCTTGTTCTCGAATCAATGAACTCTGTCCAATTGTTTCCATCCACTTTGAAGGATAAATGTATGCTTAATATCAACATAATATAAGAAATAGTACGCATATAAATGACAGCATCCACGCCTCAGGATTTGTCCAGGGTCATCGCGGGGCTTTGAACCTGCTGACCCAGAATTATCTGTTTTATGTCATCCGCTCCCTCTGTGTGTGCATCCATCCCTCATCTCTCTCTCTCTCTCTCTCTCTCTCTCTCTCTCTCTCTCTCTCTCTCTCTCTCTCTCTCTCTCTCTCTCTCTCTCTCTCTCTCTCTCTCTCTCTCTCTCTCTCTCTCTCTCTCTCTCTCTCTCTCTCTCTCTCTCTCTCTCTCTCTCTCTCTCTCTCTCTCTCGTTTCCCTCCTCCTCTTCTTCGCCCTAAGCTCAGGGACGCATCCACTCAGGGACATTGACAGTGTACTGACTAAACACGTTTCAGGTGAAGTAAAGGTATGACTATCAGATTGAAAGAGGGTGAAGGAGAGAGAAAAAAAGTGAATGTTGGAACAAGAACAGAGATAGAGACAGCGAGTACCTGAGTGGGACATATCGTACCTGTAACAGAGGGAGGCCTCCCAGAGAGCAATGTCTCCAGATTGCTCCTGACACCCTCTATTACAGGGTTATGTGGTTGTCAACAGTGGTTTGAAAAAGGGGTCAATGTGTGAATGGAGGTGCTATGAGAGGGTGCTAAAAAAACGGCGACTATTTCACACAAAACATGAAGGCGAGAGACTCTCCATTTAACACAAACTCATCTCTCACTTTCTCTCACCCGAACCTCAAATGAAGCAACGCAGCTCTCCAGCTGTTGCTGAAAATGTTCCAGCGTGTGACAAAATGTTCTAAATCCTCACTGTTATTTTATGGTGACAGACATAAAACTAATCACAGTATGATGTGCTGTTTATTGCATTTTATTTGCTCCACATAGATCGGAGTCTGCCGCTAGGACGCCTGCGGCGGATCAGCCGTTTGGCGGGGCCTGTTTTACCATGGCGACCCTGTTCATTTGCTGCGGAGCCCTGGGGGAGGCAGAGAGGAGCGAGGTCAAGAGGAATTGGAAATCTGATCCCCCTCCAAAAACAGTGAAATGACATTCCAATAACCCTGAGATCCTCGCTTGGACGTGCCTCGGATAATGGCCTGGGGCCACGGTGTGTGTGTGTGTGTGTGTGTGTGTGTGTGTGTGTGTGTGTGTGTGTGTGTGTGTGTGTGTGTGTGTGTGTGTTGTGTGTTGTGTGTTGTGTGTGTGTGTGTGTGTGTGTGTGTGTGTGTGTGTGTTGTACAGTGGTGGAAGAAGTATTCAGATATTTTAAAGGTGCTCTATATGATATCCGGAGCATTAACATAGCAGCAAACAACTATTTGCTATGTAAAAACATAGAGGAGTAATGTCTACCTGAGCAGAGAATGAAGTCACTCTGTGTGTGTTGTAATCTGAGCTTCTCCTTGCTTTGTTTACACAGCCGGGCCGGCGGTTACAGCTGATGACGCCGTAAAGACCGGCGCCGCCATTGTGGAAGCATATTAGCTACCCTCAGGTTCCCCCTCAGGTAAACACTGTTATCTCTGTCAGCAGCGTTGCCGTTGTTTGCACTGTTACCGGCTCAGTTGTCGCCATGTTGAGAGGCAATTGAAATGCTCCCAGTCTCGCATTTAGCACCTTTAAGTAAAAGTAGTAATACTACAGTTTACAAATACTCTGTTACAAGTAAAAGTTCTACATTCAAAATTGTACTTAAAGTGGCAGTAGGCAGTATATTTTTGGCATCATTGGGCAAAAATTCCATAATAATCTTTCAGCATATTGTAATTCAAGTGTTCTGAGAGAAAATTAGACTTCTGCTCCTCCTCATGGCTCTGTTTTCAGGCTTTAAAAAATCTAGTCCGTGACGGGAGACTTTGACCAATCGCAGGTCATTTCAGAGAGAGAGAGAGAGAGAGCGTTCCTATTGGCTGTGCTCCGGTCATGTGACAAGAACTTGGCGTTACTTCACCAGATTTTACAATGGCGGCGTCACAAACTTTCTCATTTTACAGCTAAACAGTACACTACAAGATGATTCTGAGAACATTTGAGGCGAGAAATAGGCATTACAGTAACAGAATATTGATTCATATTTGATCAGCGCTGCCTAGTTTGACCGTTTGGTCGGAGTTCGCGAGTGATTGTCAGCCGGCTCTCATAGACAGCAGACCTCAGATCAGCTCTAACTGGTTGTTTCCCCAGGTCGGTAAAATCTTGCAGATGCCGTCAGGAGCACCAGAGGACACAGAGGAACATGATTTTTTTCAGGTTACCTGTTTCATGCACTACTGTCACGATATAGTGACCGTTTTATAAAAATAACTATTTTAAAAAATCATATTTGCTCCAATCTCGCCGACATCAGCTTTTAAGTACAGTACTTGAGTAAATGTACTTGGTTACATTCCACCGCTGAGAATGCAGCCTCAAAGCTGACCAACAAGTGTTGGCCTTTTTTGAAACACATTCAAATGCACAAACTCAGAATACTTTATGGGTTCCACTTGTAAAAGCAGACAAAGCAGCATTTTCTTTGGTTGTGGCTTCAACATAAAAGACACAATTATATGATGGAAGAAGTAAAAACGGCAAGTTGTAAAACAACCAAAAAGATCAAGAGTCGGACGGCGTTAAGTGGACAAAGACGATAATGAGCAGCTCAGCGTATCTTTCCTGTGTGCCACTGTTAACACTGATAACTCTTCAGACAGCTGCTGGGGATGTTTTGACATCACTATGTGGCGTTTATGTTGTGCTGGCTGGACATTTTCAGGAATGTGCTTTGCCTCAAAAGCTTGCAAAAACAATGTCATCAGTTGTGTTGTTAATGCCGTTGAAAAGTTTGTGTTTGAGAGAGAGAATGAAATGACATCTGTGATGTTTTTATGTATGCGGCACACATCTATGATCCACCGCACACTCTCTGCACACTCTCTGTTTTTCCATCCTACACGTGTGTGTGTGTGTGTGTGTGTGTGTGTGTGTGTTGTGTCCAGCTGGCAGAGGACTCAGGAGATTCCGGGAAGTTATAGGTTGAGTAGGCGTCCATTTTATGCTTGAAGGTGGATTTGATTAATATACGTGCGTGTGTGTCTGTGTGTGTGTGTGTGTGTGTGTTTTTAGCCCGGGGGTGGATTCCCCATCATCTCAGAAGCAGCGTCTAGTGAGTTACAGAGGAAAAAGAAAAATAAGCTGTATGTGTACACTCCCACAAACATTGTGTTTAGACACTTCTTCTCCACCAACAGTATGCCCTCTAAAGGAAAATAAAGAATCCACTCCAACAATTAGTCAGAATAAGCATAATAATATGTAAAACATCCTCTGCTTCATTATTTCCTCAGTGCCTGACCTGAAATTGCGTAATCATGGCATTCCACTGTCGGGATGTAAGCATCATTTTTCCCAGACTAGGTCACGTTTCTGGTTGTCAGTCGCGCCTGTGGAAAGCTCCAATTTTCCAGTGCGGTAAAGCCAGCAACACTCCCCCTCCCCCCCCCTAATGTTTTGTGTGCTTCTTGGATGAAAAATGGCCCCTTTAAGTGTCAGCTCAATGATTCTAAATGCCTTTCAGATCTGATATAAATAATTAGTGACATCTCAGAGTAAATTACCCCGCAATATTGTGACCAACCCACAGTTGGCCGACGGCAGACTTGACGCTGTCTGGAGTTTCTCAACCCATCTGACAACAACGGGGGTCCTTTCAGGCTGAGTTAGTGCGGAACGTCCCCATTATGAAGTGGGACCTCCTGGAACACATGCTGGAGGAGGGTTTTGCACATTTGAAATTAATTTAGTGAAGTCGCTGATGAAAGTGATGGGAGCTTTTTCCTGTACGCACTGAGGAGCAGATGCATCAGGCAGGAGCCAAGCCCATCTGTGTAAATCCACTCCATCGCGGATCATTTACTCTCTAAATCATTAGAGGTGTCTGGAGAGGAGACAGAGTTCCCCAGACGGGGACAGCAGGCCGACAGAACACCAACTTCAGGCGGGGTAAGTGGCTTCTGCTGTATGTTTACACTCCTCGATCGATGAGTGTTGCATAACTTTTGGTCGGGCACTTACCTAACCGCTTGTCCCTTCTTCCCCTCTCTCCTCCGAGGTGCTGCCTCTTCATCTGTGAGGAGAGCCGACCAATCGCGCGGCCCGGAGAGCTCTGACCACGCCACGCTGCTCCCTCATGCACGCATGAGCTCCTCCCTAATTGGCAGCTGAGACAACATGTGGTTCACACTGGTATCTAATTAACAGCTGCAGTTGGTCGTGCAGAGTAAAAGTTTAAATGTTTAGGGCCTGGGATTCTCCGTTACTGTATATTTTCTTCTATATTTTGGTGAGATCTTTTGTTTAGACAAACCCTTGATATGCATATGCACAAATCACCATGATCACATTTGCAAAGTGCTCGTGACACATAATTTGCTATGATAAGCTTAGCCTATGTTGCAGTTATGTTGATTGTTTTGGTATATTTCATTAACCACATTGTAGTTCTGTTTCACTCTATACCCAACATGTTCCCATCCAAACTCTCACGCCGTCACTAGGGCTGACCGATAAATCGTATTTTTATCGTCATCGCGATTTGAACGTGCGCTATAAACACATCACAAAAGGATGCCTGAAACGCGATGAATAAGAAAAATCATTATATTTAGGGACGGTTACCGAAACCCGTTCCGTAAAAAATAAAATAAAATAAAATAAAAAAAATATAAATGACTTTATATAGTGACTTTACTTTTGTAAATATTACTGTTGCTGCTCTAGAAACAACATTTAGCCTAGGTATATTTATATGTATATGTATAGCTAATATGCACACTTCAATATTTGTTTATTTATCGCAAGTCATATCGTCATCGCAATATTGAACAATATCGCACATCGCTGATTTTCCTCATATCGTGCAGGCCTAATACTCACGCTTTGTCAGACCCCTTGGCAACACTTTTCAGTCGCAGTAAACACGTGCATAACATTGTGAATTAAACAACAACACATGCTTAGGTTTAGACAACAAAACCACTTAGTTAGGTTTAAGAAAAAAAACACGTGGTTGGGTTTAAAAGTTTACAGTGAAAATGAGACTTAACGTTGTGAACATGGGACACGAACGAACAGATTGTAACGCGGAAGTGAAACTAAACGCACGGGACACGACCAGCGATCTCCTGGACGAAACTCCTGTGTTTGTTGGAAGTGCTTTACAAGGCGGACATAAAAATAGTAAAGGATAGAATCCAATGCCAGATACACGCACATTTCCACATATATTGACAAACAAATATAAATAAATCCCAACGGGGTCTGCAAACTACAAGTAGCCTACAGATCGGATCTAACAGGACGTAACTCTCTCTGTGACTTCCTGTAAAATCTTTAAAGGCTGCTGGAAACGGCTGGAAACTGTGCGACTTGAACGCAGCTTTTTGTCCCCGACCCCTGTTGCTGCCGCCTGATCTTGTCTACTTTCCAGGCGAGGCGCAGTTCATCTTGAACGAGCCTATAATCTACGCGTCCACCACATGTCCTCTGACTTCCACCTCCCCCAGTCACCTGAATCTCCCATCCAGCCACTCCCTCCTGCCCTGCAGTAACCCCCTTCAGCCATTCCCATCACCTGACCTTCCCCGCCTGCCCACCTGTTTCCACTTTCCCTCATCAGCCCTGCAGTACATACACCAGCCTCTTTCCCCAGTCAGTTGCCAGTTGGTCAATGTTGCTTCATGTCATTGCTGTCGAGCCTCTGTTACCTGAACCCTATCTGTACCTGCCTACCTGAACTTTTCCCTTCCCCCCACTCCTGTATCCTGTGGACTACTTCTGTTTGGACATGCCAGTAAGCACATGTATTTTCACCTTTACAATAAACCCCTGAACTGTTGCTGTCGGCCTGCGTTGTCTACATATTTGAGTCCTTCCCCTGTTGTCTCACACTCACCCACGTGACAATTATTTAATTTTAAACACATTATAGTGTCTGTAGTGTATCAAAAAGTTCCCTATCAGTGGTTTTATCTTCTGCCAGTGCTGCAAGAGCTCCAGCAACCGGCTCCACTTTCTTTTTATTCTTTCGTTATTGTGCTGTGACTGCAGATCTATACATTGATATTCTTATTGATGCTCTGCTGTTTATTGTACATTAGGAGTCTATAGTCTAGTCATGATGGTGAGAATTTCACCGGGTCCAGCCGGTCATCTCCTTGGACATTTTGAGGCATTTTCACCTTTTTAAGGAGACGCCAGACACAGTGAGCTTGGTAAATACTGGAGGTGTGCAGCCGAATACATTACTGGACGGCCAACACAGACGGGCAGGGATTTCATTTGCTCTGTGTGTGTGTGTGTGTGTGTGTGTGTGTGTGTGTGTGTGTGTGTGTGTGTGTGTGTGTCTGTGAGAGTCTACAAGAAAGGGAGGATATGCACAAAACATGTACTGTATGAATGTTTGTGTGCATTTGTGTGGATAATTCATCCTTGGTTTGTGTGTGTGTGTGTGTGGGTGAGTACTTATTTGTATAATGATCAATACAGAACATGTTCTTTGTGTATCCGTGAGTGTTAGTGGAAATCAGCTCTGTGGCAGAATGTAAGCTGGAGGTTTGAATTGGGTTTATTGATGTCAGACTCTAGAGCCGTCTCTCTAAATCCCCTCCCAACGTGCATATATGCGTGTGCGCGTGTGTGTGTGTGTGTACGTGAGCGCAAGTGTAATTGTCACCTATCCCCCGCCTGCAGAAAGGGCTTTAAGGATTTTAATTGAACGCCGCCTGTAGATGCAAAGTGTATTTCTCCAGAGAGAGTCACAACCCCTTTAATGTTTCCTCTATTCTATTTAAAGGTACTGGATCTGGAAAAACAGAAGACGAAGACACCTCTATGACTCCCAGTTTGATGGTAGGTGTTTTTAATACACACACACACCAACGCTAGAGGAATACTAAATCCACGTTATTGATGTTTTCTGATATACTGTTAAAGGCTTGTTTACTTCAATAACGCTTGTAGACACGGCGCTAAAACTGGGCTTTGTCTTTCATGTGTGCTTCATTTGGTTGTTAATTTGAGAGTTATCCAACATAACTTAATCCCAGATTATCAAATCAATCCTCCAGTCTCCAGTGGAAGAAGTGAGTTAGCCGTAAGAGAGCGTTTGAGCGGGCGGCTAACATCATATTAGACTGGATTATCTTAGCCAAGCATGAAGAAGGAGGCACTCACAAAACCAGGAAAAGAACAGCTACCTTTTCCAAATCATGCAATTTATGGGATCCAAATTAATCTGGAACTTTTGAGAAACACCTAGGCCTACAGTTTTTACACAACTGCATTGCTGTTATGTTTTCTAATGGTTGAGAGATATGGCTTTGTTTTCATGTTAAATGTTGAGTTTGGACCCAAACAGCTCACGAGAAATATCTTAACCTTGAGGTCGATCAAAGTTGACAAAGAAGAACAATAACATCTGAATCATTTTGATGGTCTTCCATCACTGATTATATACACGTACATGCAGCCATGTGAGCGCCGCTGCCTATTGAACCGACGTGTTGGTGTACAGCATGTGTTTTGGGTTCTATTCAGTGTATCTTGGAAACAGTTGGACCATGATGAATGAGCGACAGGATTGATCCAGTGTTTTTACAGCTGGAGAGTATTGCATTTAGGAATGGGGAGTGTTTACAAAAACACCCAACCCCAGTTTGTCTTCATTATCCAAATAGATAGCGCCGGTTCCATTACAGTGTAAGTTGGTGTCAATTTACACGTGCGTGTATGTATACACGCGCTAAAGACCAACCCCTGGGTGTAGCACTTTCACATTTTGTTTAAAGATTTTTTTCCTCCTTTTCTCCCTTTCTGTAATTTCTGTGTGCATGCATCATGTATGTGTGTGTGTGTGCTGTGCAGAAAGCAGCAGAAAGGGCCAGAGGTCATTTGGCAGTAGTGTCAGGTGTGTCTGGCAGACAGCCTGCTCCTCACTGGGACAAACCCTGTCTCTAATTCAGGCCCAGTCTGTTATTGGCATATGGATATGAGCCAATAACTATAATGTAATGCTTCCCGCCTCACGCCGTGGATGTTACAGCAACTGTCACAACATTATCAGCTCTGATCGAGTAGCTTTTATTACCCACTTTTCATGATATTTGGGAAACGAAAGCACCGTAATAGGTTGGTGAAGGGAGGGGCCGATGAGTGATTAAATCCCACAGCATTAGAAGCGTGTGGTTCGTTATCCGCTCCGCCGGTGTCTGGAAAAATCACTTTTAATGTATGCGTGTAACGATGTGTTTTCTTTGGTCAGGAAATTCCAGAGCAAAATGAGCTCACATAAACTCCGACATTGTTTACATCTGTTTTCTTTGCGTACGGCTGTTTGTGAACTCTACCAGCAAAACCAACTCTCTGGCTCGGTGAAGACTGGCCTTGTTTGAATGAAGTAGTGGATTTATTAAATTCTGAGTGTCATGTTAAAGTGGAAGTAGGCAGTATGTTTTTGGCATCATTGGGCAAAAATTCCATAATAACTTGTCAGCATATTTTAATTCCAGACTTCTGCTCCTCCTAGTTTGACCGTTTGGTCGGAGTTCGCGAGTGATTGACAGCCGGCTCTCATAGAGAGCAGCTGGACAGCAGACCTCAGATCAGCTCTTACTGGTTGTTTTCCTCCGGTCTGTAAAATGTTGCAGATGCCGTTAGGAGCACCGGAGGACACAGAGGCACATGATTTTTTTATAAAAATACCTTTTTTTAATCATATTTGCTCCAATCTCGCCTACTTCAGCTTTAAGACCAATTCGCCACATCTCCCTTATAGCTGCAGTGGGTAGAAATGGAGCAAATATGTTTCAAAAAAGTCATTTTTTCATACAACGGTCACTATATCCCGACAGTAGTGCATGAGACAGACAATCTGAACAAAACCATGTGCCTCTGTGTCCTCCGGTGCTCCTAACGACATCTGCAGGATTTCACAGACTTGAGGAAAACAAGCAGTCAGAGCCGAGCTGGAGCCTGCGGTCTCTGAGCAGCTGTCAGTCACTAACGAATGCCGATCAAACGGTCACACTAGGCAGCGCTGATCAAATATGAATCAATATTCTGTCACTGTAATGCCTATTTCTCTCCTCAAATGTTTTCAGAATCATCTTGTACGGTTTAGCTGTAAAATGAGAAAGTTTGTGACCCAGCAGCCATTTTGGAAATCTCTTGAAGGAATGCTAAGTACCGGTCACATGACCGGAGCACAGCCAATAGGAACGCTCTCTCTCTCTCTCTGAAATTACCTGTGATTGTTCAAAGTCTACCGTCACGGGCTAGAGCGGCGTTTAACGGTCAGGGTTGCCGGCTTAATCATTTTAAAAGCGCGTGAACAAATTGAACATAGGTTTTCTTATTGTCGCAATAAAGACCTATATCTAATTCAAGGTAAGACAGGTTAACCTGTTGAAAAGATTACCGTGATTAGATAATAAAAAGAAGGTCAGAGTGTGTGATATTTAGATTCAAGGGTAAACTGATGTAATCGTCTAAACATAGTACATGAATGGGAGGAGGGTTAAGTAGCTGAAGGCATGAATTTTTTTTCTCTTCTTCAGAAAAACATTTAAACCAAAAAAAAAAACAGGTCGCGGAGAAACCGCAGCTGTCTACAGTATGTGCTGCTGTATGGAGAGGCAGATGTTTAAGTATACAGTAGGCCATGTGTGTTGTGTTTGTGGAGTTTTCTCGTTGCTTCCAGCTTTCAAGTACTTCTGTGCTTTAGTGCCACAAGACAGCAGTGATCTTTATCTACAGACAGTGTGCGCGTGTGTGTGTGTGTGTGTGTGTGAGAGAGATATTGTGCGAGGGTTAGTCCGTGAACTAATATGAACTCAGGATCTGCTCGAGCTTTTATGGATATGGAAACTAAATGGCAGAAATACTGGAGGACTTTACCAGTTCATGTGTTTATATCTCCGCAGTTCCTTCCTCTGTCTGCGTCTCTTTCGCCCCATTTCACTTCCACATTACATGATCTCAAGAAGTCTGGGGTTGCTGGTCTCACCTGTCGAGTGTCTCGCTTATAATGGGGAATGTATTGTGATGAATTAAAGTTACTTCTACAGAATGAAAGACAGGTTTGGTTAAGGACTCTGAGAAAGAGAGAAAGGGAGGTTAGACAGTGAAGGTATGTATGATGCAAGCTGCTCTGTTTTTAAAACAGGAGTATTTAACCCCTTGTGCCTCACTTTTAAAAAAGTTGTTCTGATGTCCTTGGAGGACAAAAATGTCTGCGTCAAAAACACATTGACCACAGTCCAGGATATGTCAATGATTAGCAATAACATTGATTTTGATGTATTTATATTTTTTGTGCAGGGTCAGATTTTTTTTTTTAAACTCCCAATTGTTACCTTGGAGATCAGAAATGTCCCCCTTCCTAAAACCACTTCAAAAATACTATAAATTAATATTATTTTCCACTTTTCACTGAGTTAATCTTTTTTTTTTACCAACTTCACCCCATCATAACTACCAAATATCCATTCGTTTTTTTTAGAATTTCAACCTTTTCAATTTTGTTTACATAATGCCAATGCTGTTTTTATGGAAAAAACACAAATTGAATTATTTTCTGTACACTAAATGCTAGGGGGTATTTCTATTTATTCACAGTCTAGGATATGTCAATGATTAGCAACAACATTGATTTTGATGTATTATATTTTGTGCAGGAAACCAGGAAAATAGCACGTATTTGCACCGTAGGGCAAACATGACAAAATGTCTCAATCTGGTGGAAAATAGTTAAAACTACAATTTTGAAGTTGGGATCAAAAATTGCGGTTTTAATCGGTTTCAATGTCTGTATTTCGGCTACGCAGTTTATTATAGATTTATTATAGGAACTGAGGTTGAACTTACAAAATTCTTACCATGCATTAACACTGCCAAAATGATCAAAAAATTAAATAGCTAAAAATGTCCCTCGTGAGGCACAAGGGTTAATGAACTCTGACTGATCTCATAAGTTGTGTGTGTGTGTGTGTGTGTGTGTGTGTGTGTGTGTGTGTGTGTGTGTGTTGCCATGCCCTCTCTTTCCAGCCCCATTCTGCCCAAACTTGTCATAAAGCAAACATCGGTCCAACACCACTCATTAGCCTTTTAATCCAACACTTGTGCCAGGAGGACATGCTGGTACTTATAACTCACCCATCACTGAGGTTTATCCCGACCTGACACCGTCCTGTGACAGGAATTCTGGCTTATTTCTTCCCTACTTTGTCCATACCGTCACCCACACTTATGGATGACAAGCTGATGATAGCGGAGATCTCCACTTTACACACCGTGGCAGTTACTTTCAGGTGACTGAAGTGCTGATTTCATAGTAGTTTGATGGCGCATAGAGCTGAAATCCACAGTGACTGTTGTTCAAAATGATCAGACGCCTTAAATGAACTGGACTGACCGAATGTAAACATTTAAACAGTGGACATGATAACAGCGAGGGGCAGATTTATGTGTTGTTCTGCAGCTGATAAGGACGTCTCCCTTTAGCACCTCTTCCTGTCTATTATTTGGAAAAAGAGACAAGCTTCATTTCATTATAGATGAACTGCAGATCATCACAAGGCCTCTTCTGTGAATTCATCACAGAGATTTTTAACTGTCTTTTAATCCTTCAATCTTCCACGTTATGATCTATGACTTCCAGGAATGAACTTTGGCTCGGCATCAACAAGACCGTGAAGATTTTCTTGGAGGGACTCGGTGATGGACATTTGAAGGGTTCATCACAGCGTGCCGTTGCCTCGGTGTACGAACACACACGCGTACGAACACACATCCTAAAACTGTGCAAAATAGACAACGACACACTCGAACCGCAGCCTTGGCAACTGTTTTTCTTTCTTTTTTTAATTAGAGCAAAAGATCAGAGAAATACCAAGTGTCAATACCGCCGAGAATGAGAATATGGCAACGGCGACCTTTTAGAGCTCCCTGATCTTTTATAATGTCAGGGATGGAGCATCTTGTTCTTTTCTGCCACAAGTTTATGCCCCCTGCCACGCCCCCACATGGAAATACAGAGAACTGCAGACTAATAAGGACCAGGCCTATATTTAGTTTTCCTCATTGCTGGAAATAGCCAGTTGGCATCAGACGCGTGGCTGATCTCAACAGGTCTTGAACCCTCTCGTTAGACTGTGTCAACAGAATTTTTTACTGGTTGTCAACAGTGTTTAGATACAACAACAGGAAGATTGAATAATAAATAAATATTTCACGTTGCCCTATGAAGTGCAGCTGTAAACGCCACAGATTTTATATCCTTGTAAAATCACCATATATGTTTTTTTCCAAACACGAGCCAGAATGAAGCTGTTAAAGTTAAAAAAAAAATTAAAAAAAATGTGCGCTGTGCGGAAAAAAAGACATGTTTTTCTGTTCTTTAACTGGATCCGTTCTGAGAACGATGCTATGAGGCACTTTTGCCGCACTCAGTGGCCACATGCTCCTTCCCCACATTCCCAAAGCAGCAGGCAGAGGATGAGATAAATCACCCAGCCTAGAGGCCCACTGGCTGGGATCATCTCTATCTGTGAAGCCCTCCCCTCTCCTTCCCGCGGATGGAGGTGTTAGCGGCGAGCACGAGTATCAGCCTCGGGCTGTGGGACAAGGGAGGATTTCTTGTGTGGCGCTGATGCCCTGGTCAAGTGGAAAGCAGCCTTATCTCCTAATCCTGTTAAATAAATGGCCTGCATTTATGTTGTCAGTGGGCTGGAATAAAAAAGGACAGAGTAAGAAGATATACAATAGCCTGTGAGATAAATGTGCTCTCTTGCCCTGCTCTGTAGATAGTGGTGGAGGTGGTGAAATGATAGCCAGGGAACTCCGTGACCCTCCACCAGTGTGTTTGTTCTTCCTGTGAGCCACTTATGACTTAAAGCGATGCGTTCACGCCGGCCGTAAAAAGGACTTTATCTCCGTAGGCTGGAGAGATACTGTCGATTTTCTTGCTAACATCATAAGTGCAGCGACTGGGAAAAAAAGCCAGTAGAAGAGATAACAACAGCAAAAAGGGCAAATTTATCAAAGGCTGCATCAGAAAGATTGAGAGTGAAAGAAAAACATCGCCCGAGTAAACAGTAGACACAGCGAAGAGTAGAAGTAATGTGCGGTGTGTGAGCGCATGCATGCGTAGCTGTTAGGTGTGTGCATGCGCGGCTCCATGTGTAAAGCTCATACAGTATATGTGCATGTGTGTGTGTGATCTCATGTTCACGCATGGCTGCCAGCAAAGTGGGTTGGCCTGCTGGCTGTTGTCCTACGTTTGTTTAGCTGTGAATTCTTCCTCCTGATCCAGTGACTCACAGCCTGTGGCTTAGGCACAGTTTGTGTGCCCAGAAAACACTAATCTGGAGCACACAGGACCCAAGACCACGGCGTCACTTTTACTTCATCGCTTTCAATGGACGCTCAGTTACCGGGAACACAAACGGTGAAAGTGTGAGTTTCATCTGGGGACAGGTCGAAACTGGTTTGAAATGTTTTCATTTTAAACTGAAATGCGTTGAGCATTGGGGCTGTTTGTTAATGTGAAATAGTTCAGTCATAACATCAACTGACTTATACAATCATATGTGACAACACATCCTTTTTCAAACTCCCTCCAGGAATCCCAGCCTGTTCTCATTCCCAGGACGTCAAAAACAGAAGCTTTGTCACGGCCGTCGGCGTTCGATACACCCTTGAGCGCTGGTATCCGACACACCAGGCTTTCCATTATATATTGTAAACGCTCAGAGAAAGTGCGCCGGGAGTGACTGTGGTGAAGTAGTTTAAAGAGCGAAAAGAGACACACAGGGCGGGCGGGAGGGGAGGTGGACGAGTCCAACAAACACGAGGCTTTCATCCAGGAGACCGCTGTTTGTGTCCCCGTGCGTTGAGTTTCACTTTCACGTTACAATCAGCTGTTTGTTCGTGTCCCGTGTTCATAACGTTCAGTGTCATTTTCACTTTCCAAACGTAGCTTTAAAGCCAACCATGTATTTCTTTCCTAAACCTATCTATAGTGGTTGTTGTTGTTGTCTAATCCTAAAGTGACACCAAAAGGCGTGACAAAGCTAAAACCTGAATATTATCTGCATGTCCAAAGTCTTTTTCGAAAAACTTTCCATTCAGAATAAGGCCTAATTCAGAATATCCAAACGGCATATGCTGTTTACATGATCTGTATCAAATTCAATTTGGAATAATAGTGGAATGTTAATGTGCACGTAAAAGTAGTCGCTGTCTTGCTCAAGGACACTTCAGCAAGCTTGACTCTTGTCCGTACGACAGCTTTTAGGTGAGCCTCCTGACTTTGACAACCAACCAGTATAATCGACAGGTACGTTCTGAGGACAAATTATGTCAACCACAGAAATGATACCGTTTTTTGACAGGTGCATCTTGTCTCTCTTGCACTTTATCTCGTTTTGAGCTCCCACACAGCAGTTGTGCTTTAGACATCTCAGCCTCTCTTGCTGATGTTACAAGTCTTGCCAGTAATGTCCTAAACCTGAACTGTAACAGCGGCGAAACGAAGCCAGTCTGAGGAGAACTCGTAAAGCTGCTCTCACTGTCGAGGCCGTGCAGCCAAAGCTGTTTTCCTCCCTCCGAGCTCTCCTGCACACGTGACTCGAGCAAAAGCAACGAGTGAATATCATAAATTAGGAATGTATCATTATTTGGGAATTGCGTGGCGGTCGAGAGAGAAAGAGAGAGAGAGAGAGAGTCAGAGAGAAAACAAGAAGTGAATTTATTAATAGTGTGGTCGTGTGAGAAACAGACTTTGTAAGGCCAAAGGGACATTAAGGGGGTGTGAGGAGCAGTACTGGCAGTACACTCCGTTATTGTGTGCGTATGTGTGTGTGTGTGAGTGTGTGTGTGTGTGTGTGTGTGTGTGTGTGTGTGTGTGGGACCCAGATGGACTGCACTGAGGTTACTTGGAAAGAAGAAAGGAGTCGTGTTGCTCGGGAAATGGACTTGCCTAAAAAAACCTGTTGAATTCGCTACATCCTTCTACAAAAACACTTCTGCACAAGATGTTGTTGTACTGCTGTCAGACTTCATCTGCACAGAAGTTAGGGTCAGACTGAGGAAGAGTGGGAGAGAAAGAGTAAGAAAGAGAGTGTTGGAAAAAGAGAGATGGGGCAGGACAGAGGAGTGATGCACTGAAAACTATTTGTTCACTTTACAAACTCTTTACTCAGTGAATGTTAAAGTGGAAGTGAAGTGTTCAACCAAGTTAAGCTGGTTTACTAAATGGATTTCCACTCTAATGAACTATTATATAACAAACGTGACAAATGTCAGCATTTAAAAGAAAAAAGAAGATCTGTTTCATCATGAGACCGTGAAAGACGAGGACTGAGGAGACACAGGACAGAAGTAAACAAAAAGGGGGAGCACTATTGTATTGTTACTGGATGTAAAGATGAGTTTTATGATGTTAATAACCCCGTCCAAACCGCTCGGAGCTGCCGCTGACAGTAGCCCACCGGGTCGGCCCGTGGGCGCGTCGGCTTGGGAGTGTAATCGAGTTAGATAGTTGGTCATTTAGTTCGTTAGATGAAGGAGAACCCAGGTAACATTAGACAGATAATGTCTCTAGTGTTCGCTTTGGAGATAAGTTTTACTCTGTGACGAGAGTTTCGGTATGCTAATGTTGAGCCGCTAGCTAGCTAGCTTTTCTTTTAAACGCTGACTTTTAAATGCTTTGTAATATGATTGTTCACTAGAGTGGAAATCCATTTAGTCAACCAGCTTAACTTGGTTGAGCACTTCACTTCCACTTTAAAGTGAAACCCTAACCTAGATCCGTTCGTACACATTGCACGGATGCTTTGACCGCGCGCACACACACATGTAAGGATTGTTATACAAGTGGCCAGCTGGGTGGAAATCAATCAGGTAAACTAGGTCAGGGGAGGAGAGGAGAGGGAGACGCGGGAGGTCTCAGAGGAGCAGGCCTTTGTTCCACATAGGAGGTGGATACAGAGAGATGCATCAACAAAATGCCTCTGGCCTTTCCCCAAGGTGCAGAGAACGCACCAGGTACCCGGTCTGCATATGATGCATGAACACATGTAGACACATCATTTCTTTCCATGTGTTTGGCGGCGTCCGCGGCGCAACACATGTGCGTCCGCGGGTTACACATCTGATCCGGGCTCAGTTGATCTCCCTCCGCCTCTCCGAGGCGATGCCATGTATTACTGAGGCATTACTGCCCTGACCACTCCCTTTTCCATGGAAACTCCAATAAGAATCCACCGCGCTAAGCCCCCATCCAGATAGACGGATGACCATGTTATGTCCTCGGTAACCTAATAAAAGCCCCACGTATACCCGCTCGGCAGCTACGAACAGACAGCAGCAGCGTTGGATAAAATCTATTCAGAACCAATTTCTGTGTATCATCCCTAATAACTGGTGTTATTGCATCCACAGCGTTCGCCCCGTATACACGGAGACGTAATGAAGCGCAGAATCAAATCAATGAAATCCACATCCCCACATTCATGTAATGGAAAAGATGCATTATAAGTTTACATGGTTATTCATGCTGTTCTTTCAATTATGCACTGCCGTGTTCGCAGGATTTATCAATATTTATTTTTAGGTGTTGAATTTTAAATCATAAGTTATATAATAATTTGATTATGCATTGACACAAATTATTTTGCATCCTCAGTCTTTGTGTGTGTGTGTGTGCGTGTGTGTGTGTCTGTGTGTGTGTGTGTGTTAGACAATCTGCTTCTCCGCATGAGCTGCAGGGCAGTTCCATAAAGTTTAATTATATGTTGCATTCCCAGTGGAAAGGCTGAGATTAAACTAAATTAAATTGTGTTGGGGTGCATAAAATGTTTCTGTGCTGCGGAGGATATACACATGCTCACACATAAGCGCACACACACAAAGGAAGCATGCCGCGGTACAAAAGGGGTAGAAAGCATGCCATCGTTGATATAGCAGTGATTCACGTGAAGGGGAAACGGTTCTGGTAGCGATCCTCAGACACTCAAATGCCAAGAACACACATGTACAATCATATAAACATATTCATTAACACCTAATAAACTCCAATATTTCCACAATCTCACATAAGAACATTTCAGTCCCGTTCGTCCTCCCATCCAGTCTCATCAACTCTAAATGTGAACAGGATCGGTGTTTGGTAAACACCAGGATCATGACGTTTTGGTCGCTGTTGTGAAATGCTCTTCTGTTTGCTGGGTTTGGTCTCTTTTCGGTTTACTTTCATAAGTTCTGGTATTCAAAATATGGCTCAGTGTGCACTGCGAGCGTCCCACTATTTTGAAATGGTATCCAAACAGACCATGAGCTTAATTAGGATTAGGGCAGTGATTATGTTTTATTATCATAGCAATAATAGTGTGACACATTTTACATTGAGCTATGTTAATCCGAGGATAAGTGTTTATAATACAGAGACAAATGTGGATTGGAACATAGTGTGTTTTTCACCACAGTGAGTTTTTACATTGCTTGCTGTCCTCTTGTTTTTTTATTTGTGGCTGGACTCGTGATAACTCTTATTTCTCTCTCTTTGAAGGTCTCTTTGTTTCAGTCCTCTTATTGTTTTGCATACTTAGAATAGCACCAAAAGTCATTTGAGGTTTTGCATGTGGTCTTTGTTTGAATGAGTGCATGCATGTGTCAGAGCATAATTATGGAGATCGGAATCGGCCCTGATGTCTTCCATGTGGGGAGTGTCCGGTCATGGCGGAAGTTATTAGCTCACTGACAGATTATAAATATCTACTGGCAGAAGAGAGTGGTCATTCCCCCTTTTATGATTCCTCCAACTGCAGGACGTGGCTCTTGAGAGCAACAAAACACAGGTTTCCTCACGTGGTTTGAGAATCTTCCTGAAGGCCCAGACGCAACGCAAATTTCATGTTGTTTTCATACAGATCAGAGTCCACCGTTAAATACCTGAACAATGAGAAAATGGCCAAACCCTCTTCTACTTTGGCCAATTTCCGTTGGCAAACAACACAAACGTACCAACCCAACATCTGGCCAGCAGTAGGAGGGTTACTCTGTTTAGTCTCAGGTCTACTGTGTTTTAATACAGCTGAACTCACAATTTGGTAGCTCTCATTTACTTCCCTCTGTGTTGTCATACAACTAAGCAGCTTAATCACAACACCTGTGCCGCGTGACTTTTAAAATGAGTGATCACGGAGGACAATAGAGGCGACATGAAGTTGGCTTTTTAACTTTACTGTGACACACAACCTTTTTTGGGTTGGCAAAAGTGCACGGTGTTTTAAGATGTATCCAAAAAAAAGTTCTGTTTGGGAGAAAGAAAAATGCAGGCGTTTTGGAAATAAGGCCAAAACAGATGGAAAGATAAGTTTTGAAATTTCGTGGTCTTAGTGTGGAAGTACTCTTTGTTTGCACTGATAATTCACTAATGACTGCACCGGAAGTGCCAAAATGCTAACTCATTTCCCGGTTTTAGGACTATTGTTTGTTTTGCTCTTCCCTCCACCTTTCTTGCACTTTCTGTCATTAGACGTCTTGGCCAATGTCTTCGTTTCTCCTCTGTCTGGTTCTCCATTCGTCACCCCTTGTTCTCACTGATGCCCTAAATTGTCAGCCAAATTTTCTAAATGATGCACACGCTGATTAGTTTTATTTCTAATATTTCAATGACAAGTGATCAGTAATGATTTTCCTCTGAAAAAATACACAAAATAACTAAAATCATACTTTCAAGTAGGCTCAACACACCGTTCCCTAACGCCTCACAAAGCGCTTGGCATGCCAATCCTGTAACTTCTCCACTGTGCCTCATTAGGTGATGTCTTCACACACTCCGGCTTCTATATAATGATTAACACTGGCTGACATCCTGTATGTTCATATCAACTCTGCATTCGATTAATAGGCAAAGAATTAATAGAGTCCTCTACAGCGGGGATAACATTCACACCAGACTCGTGTTAATACATTAGTGCTGCATCAGTAAAAGCCCTCTCTATCTTTGTGTCACTGGAACACCAATCTCTTCCCAGTTGAACGGTTCACGTGCGACTGCGCCAGCCTCGACCCTGAACCCTCACGACGCAGGGGAGGAGGAGAAAGGTTTCCGTTCAATTACTAGCCCCTCTTGCCCCCTTGCACTCTGCAGAACTGATAATGCACCTATGCACGCTTGTGTGTGTGTGTGTGTGTGTGTCTGTGTGTGTGTGTGTGTGTGTGTGTGTGTGCGTGTGCGGGCACATGGCGGTGCTATCATACCTCTCATTCCTCTGAAAGCTGGACATGCCTCTGAGGGATTATCCCACCTCGTGAGCAGCATTGTGACTAAAAGTCCCTTTGTCCACTTCATAGAAATGTTAGCCACATGTTCGTTTCTACCTGCTCTCACACACTGGAACAGGAAATAAAAATGTGTTACACAGTAATAGAGGAATGTACATGTTTTGATCTTTGCTTCTTATACTATTGGAGGCATTTCTATAAATCCTTTGAAGGAAACCTGCCTATTCCACAAACTACTGTATGAGGAGAGCAATATTACAATATTCTGATTATTTATATTCACACTATTTTCACACCAGCTTTGTTTTTGAGTCAAAAGAAAAATGTTTTTACCATAGGGCTGTGTATTGGCAAGAATCTGGCGATACGATACATATCACAATACAGGTGTTACGATTCAATATATTGCGATACTGTAATCAAGGCGATATATTGCAATTTTTTTAACTTAATTTTAGGAAAACTGTCATAGTAAAAATAACACCATCATATGCATACAATCTGAGTTTTGAAAAAAGTTAACTTTTTCATGCAATCTGAACAGTGGTATCTGCATTTGCCTTCATCACAGTCTCTGTAACGTCAAACATCACAGCACTACTTTGAGAGGACACATACACTGAGAGGGTGCATCTCTTTACAAATGAAATAAAGTATTTACTTAGTCAATCTTTGCATGTAAACTGTTATTAATTAAAAATCAATACTGCGTTTTTGAGAATTGACACCACAAATCGACACCACAGTTCAGTTTTTCTGGAACAGATCTCACGGAGTAGAGTCTTGGTCTGCACCCAGGTCCAGAAAAGCAGTTCATGCTACTGAATTATGAGGCAAAATGCACCCAGATTTCACAAATGTCTGTTTTAGTAGAGGGGAAGACATTTCCTGTCTGCCAATGTGCCACCTTTGTGTACTCTCTGATCTGATCCTGTGACGGGAGCTTTAAAGATAAACTATAGTTCAGTCTTTGCATTAGTTCCTCGAATAGACATGGACTCTCTCTCTCTCTCTCTTATACACATACTTTCCCACCGATAATTACAGTACAACAATAGTACTCATTCCTGGGCAGGACCTTGAGCTTCCTGTGGTCAGGTTAAATTCAGTGGCCACTTTGCCACAGAGGTCAGGGAGCAGAGTCTGTCTTTGCTGGCATGGCTGCCTCTCTGTAGGAATCACAGGCCAGACTGCCCTCAATCATCCACGCCCTTTTTCACTCAAGGCAGCCTGGGAAAATCCACTTGTCCACCGCCCTGGTCACTGGAAACAAAGATTAAAATCATCGAGAGAGAGAAAAAAAAAAAGATTCATAATCTTCTTAGGAGAGTGGAAGATTAAGAAATATTAATTTAGTGCTCGACAAGAGAGGAATTTAGAAGAGAAAACAAGATAGCTTATTTCCCCCAACAGCCGTGCATAGTTTTATCTAATAACACTGTAATGAAGTAAAAACACACCTGATTACTCTTTTTCAGTAGCGCTGCGTTAGATATTGGTAAAGCAGAAACAAGCACGCCTCCATGCTCCAGATCCGCGGTGATCACTTATCCAAAAGGGCAGTCGGGCCAGTCAGATCAGTCAAGGCCATGAAGGGAAAATAGGCCACAGGCACCCACTGAGAGCTTAGATAACTATGGTGCATAAACAGTCAATAGCAAGGCGCTGTGTGACCGACTAAATAAACACACACCTGAAGGCGGTCCTGCAGAGGACGGCGGTGTATTGGCATCGCCAGTGAATAAGTAAAAGCACTATATGACCTGAGGGTCCAACTCCATGGGCTCTCACAGTACTCCACCCAATGAAAAACCTCAATGTGAACGCAGTACCACACACAACAAACTCAGGCTCTCATGCATATACGAGTAAATTTGCTTTTGTGAGAGAAATTTTGAAATTTGTAGGATCCATATATATTGTTCTTATGCCCTCAGAACACAGTTTTGCAGACTAAGTTTACAGGTATAGTGACATTTTTGAGACGTGAAGAATTCCTTGGATTTTCTAAATGATGCACATTAAGATTAGTTTTATAACTAATATATATAATAAGTAGTATGTAACATAAACAAACCTGAGTGAAAGCACTGCATGTAGCAGATTGCTGTATCCATTTCTCAGTACTTTGTATCTCCCATCTTTACTGCAATGTGATTAAACAAATTGCTCTCAAGATACATTGCATATATTTTTTCATGGACTCCGTTATTAGGCAAAGTATCCTCATACAACGGTTCGTATGATATCTCACGAGAAGTTATTCCTAATTTTTCATGCGTCTTCAAACGAATGTCCAGCAACACGTGACGCAAATGTCAATTTCCGCTCGTTATATGCATACAGTCTTTTAAAAAAAAAACTTCAGTTTTCACAGGATACAACTATCGTGAAAATATCGTGGTTTGGGTTAAAGTAACACCGGAATTGGCGTAACCTAAGTACGGAAGTTACGTGACAAAAACTACTAAGATCGGGCTCCCGTTCATCCCTATGAAAGTTGCTCAGTGGCGCATGAAGCCAAAATGGCTCGACTGCCGATTGATAAAGTACCCTGATCTTCCGGCGATCTTCTGCATTCATTCAATGATTTAAATAAGGGCTATTCAAGTGTTCATACTGGGAAGTTGAGTTGAAGACATCTCTTTCCCAATGCAAATCTATGGGTTTGGGTTAAAATACGTCCAGAAATGGCAACTTTAGTACGGAAGTTACTAATAAATCAACGTTGACCTCTGGTTTCACACGGGGTACGAACAACGCTCTCCTGGGCAAAAGTCCTGTGTTTTTTTGACCCACCCATCCACCCCGACCTCCATGGTGTTTGCGTTTGTCGCTCTTTATACTTCCTCGTTAACAATTACGTGGATTATATTCAAACTTATTTCGTGGGATATACAGTATCTGAATTACAGTGCATTACTTTTCATAGGTATAGCTACGAACGTTGTATGAGAACAGCCTGATTAGATGGACAAATTGCCAGTATACCTTCCCACTTGGTTATAGTGTTATAGTGTATGGAATCCATTGTTTGTGTCACAGTCTCAAAAATCAATACCACAGTCTTTGTTTCTCCTCCTGTTGCTTTTAACTGTGGTTCAGGATGATCGATATGCTTGCTGAAGGTGCAGACATTACGATTGTTGGTCTGATTAGAGTTATGATTTGGACGAGTGTTTTCACTCTGGAGAATAATTATTATATAACTGGCCAAAAACAGCAAGAAAATAGTGCGATATGCACCCAGGTGTTAGTCCACCTCACTTATGCAAAGTTTAACTCACCTCCAACTCACTTCACATTACACTCTTTTCTATACGTCTCTCCTTCTAGCTTTACTCAGATTTTTTTTTCGCTCTTACAGACAACAGCTCTTGTTTATGTCCCTTTCTGTTTATATCAGTGGGCAACTCCGGGGTCTGAAAAGTGAAGCCAATGCAGAAGTGCCTTATTAAACCTGCATTCTTTCTAATAGCCAGCAGGGGGCGAGTCCTCTGGTTGCAAAAAGAAGTCTGATTGTATAGAAGTCCATGAGAAAATGACCCTACTTCTCACTTGATTTATTACCTCAGTAAACATTGTAAACATGAGTTTATGGTCTCAATCGCTAGTTTCAAGTCTTCTTCAATACAGCATGTTGTTCATTTAGTATATTATGGTCCCATTTAGAGTCAAGTCAAATAGACCATAAAGCAGGGTTTGCTTTAGGGCGTGGCTACCTTGTGATTGACGGGTCACTACCACAGCGTTGTCAGGTCTGGGAGTTGTTTGTGTTTTCGTTTTACAACATTTAACCCTTTCACAGTGTGTTTTCAGTTCATGAAAGTTAATTCTAACATTTTGGTCGCCTAAAAATGGCTTAATCAGCGTTCGGTTGTACTTAGCTTCACCCTCTCGTGTCACTTCTGGTTGCAAAAAACCAAGATGGCGACGGCCAAAATGCTGAACTCGAGGCTTCAAAACGACAGGCCAGAAACCAATAGGTGACATCATGGTGACTACGTCCACTTCTTATATACAGTCTTTGGATGATACAGTCACATGTATTGACTTTCTTTCAGGGTTTGTCTAGTTACACTCTCTACTACACTTAACAACTCCCAACTGCAGTGCACCTGTATGATGTCTGCTGTATTTAGACAGGCATTGTGGTGTGCTCACCTGCGTTTTTTTGCACACGCACACACAGATGCGCACACACACCTACAGTCCCCTGTGCATTGCTCTCCATGTGGAGTTATATGAATTGACTTTCAGCGGCCACCTGTGCCGGGGGGTTCATGGCTGGGGGGCTGATGTGCTGTCACGGGGCTTTGACGCCTCATCATGTAACCTCTCCGAGACACTGGGAACACCTGTCCGTGCACTCATAAGGCATGCTAATACATGGGTACACATGGTGGCCTGCTGCCTGACCTTGCTAGGACAGCAGGAGTCATCGGAGAGACGGGCCACGGCGGCCCCGCAGGACACGCCGTGGCATATGCTCGCTCCGTATAGCCCTCAACACATGCAGCATAATCTAGTTGCAAGTGAGAAAAGGGTGCATAACGCTCAGGCGGTCTTCCAGCACTTAGTCAGAGCAATAAAACGCACATTTGAGCAAACAAGAATCAGATCATCTTTTGATTTTAAAAACACCTTTTTATGAAGAACATCCCTTAGAAAAAAAAAAAAAATGACACTCCTTTGCTGTCGGCAGCTGGAGGCGATTAGAATAAATGAATAATACAGTAAGTGCATGTGTGGGTTTTGTGTTGTTGTTTTTGTTGCGTTTTATAGTACAAACAGTTTTCTACGAATTTTCTTGAATGCCACCACACAGCGTTGAGTGTAATTCACAGAAGTGGAGGGTAAACACTAATCAGCTCACATGATAACGTGTAATTAGAAGTATTAACCACATACAGCGCTGAAGCAGCGCATTGAGAACACGGCACATTTTCTCCACTTGTCTCGTCTGACCATGGAGCTCTATTTCTCCACTCACAATCTGCTTGCACATGCACCGGCAATGGACATCTGAACACCCACCTCCCGGAAAAACACACAAACACGTGCCTGCACACACACACACACACACACACACACACACACACACACACGCACACACACGCCCTGCCAAACCCAGCTATAATAACCTCCACAAACACAAGAGTTTGTGTGTGTGCGTCTGTTTGTCTGGGAAGAGGGATATTATTGTCTGTCTCTCCCCCTGCTCCTTCCAAGTGCACTTTTCAAGGTGCAGGGCTTGGTATCTCCATGGCAACAGCAAAGCGACCAGGAGCGGTGGTGAGGGAGCAGGAGGTGGTGGTGGTGGTGTTGGTGGTGGGCGGTGGGGATGGAGGCGGGGGGGAGAGGGGCGACAGAGTTGGTAATGGGGATGATGTTGATGTGTGGAGGGGGGGGGGGTCCTCTTGGTCACAGAGAGGCATGCTGGGTACAGACTTGGGAACACTGTGACATTTTCGTGTGTCGTGACGACGAGGACTGAAGGCAAACAGGGCGTGGCGTTCTTCTGGAGGTGTTTGTGTGTGTGCGAGCATCTGTAGCGTGTTCTCAAACAGCCCTGTGGAGATCTGTGCACCGAGAGCCCAGGTGTGATCTCGATGCTTGGTGAAAGATGACCTCTCACTGTACGACACACACACACACACACACACACACACACACACACACACACACACACACACACTCTTTCTATCTCAGCGGACGGTCATTGTCTGTGTTTGTTTAGCAAAGACCTCCAGGTATTATTGGACTGTGTTTACATGTGCATGTGTCCACGCTGGCCCAGATATGTCCACCTCTGTCCATTTTTCTCCTCTTTCGCTCTCTCTCTCTTGACCTTTACTCTCCTCTGGTTGCTTTTTCCCGCCTCTCCGTCGTTGTTTAACACCTAGTTCTCCTTTTTTTTTTCAAGCCTGATGCTCCTTTTTTTATCATTTTAAATATCAGTTCTTGTCACTTCCCATCTAAATCATCCTCTCATGCCTTTTCCCCCTATATGCATCCTATCTAGGGCCTCTGCAGGTATGTGTGGCATCTCTGCATGCTGTGATGCAGATGGGGGTAACTATGGGTGCTCATAACCAGGTTAAACAATAAAAAAAATGCTTTCACACAACTTTAACCACAGAGGTAGGGTGAAACATGATGTTAACAGGATGTGTAAAGAAGGACATCTGTTTACAGTATAGTTTTACCTCTGTAATTACATGCTGCAGGCTTGAAAAAGTGGGTTTCCTTAGCCTCGTGGACCGTAAACCCACTCAGTGATTTATGTTCCGTCTCAGAGCAGGAAGTAGGGAGATGGTCATGTATTGCAGTGAAAAGTAAAGGTGTGGAGGTCAGGGGTAAAGTTACGAGTTTGCCTTCAACACTGGGTTCATAGTGTGTCTAATACTAGTCCAAAGCACTTTTGCTAAGACTGCTCAGTCTTTTTCTGTCCTTAAAGAAGTTGTTTTATGTGTCTAACCTCAACCATTGTTCAGTTGCCCCGTACAGATTTTGTGAGAACAATGAAGTAAAAACTGAACATTTTGCCGATACGTACAAGATTAACACGATCTGGTATGTTGAAGAGAAACAAAATCACAGACTAAATGTTTTGCTAAATAGTTGCAAATGAGTGTAATTTTCAGGAGATATGGTAGAGCGAGTTTACATTCCATAACTGTACAAGTTAAAGCAACATAATTAAACTGATCTAAGTTGAAAGAATTGAAGGAAATAAGACTTCAGAATGGCTTCACTCCTACTACGTTGCTGGCATACAGGTCCTGAATAGTGAACGGCGAGATACTGGATGATTCAAGAGACGGAGGTGGAAATTTATTCAGTCTGCTCTCCAGAGCCTCCTGTAAAAGTTCAGTGATGATGTGGCAATTGAGGAATCCCTGGAGTTTCACTTCATCCTGTAGTTCACGAGACCGCTCCTAATTAGGGGGCACGGCCATCGCAGGATGTAAGAAAATCAGAGTCAGTGTCGACGCCACAAGGTGAGCCAGTGGAGTGTACACGGACAAACCGTCTGTGACATTAATCATGGATTTCTGAAAGGATGATTTTAAGTATTTTAGTTTGGATTTACTGCGCTCTGCGATATTTACTGAAACCAGAAAACCCTCCAATTTGGTTAATGGCATTATGGCTGAACAGAGAGGCGAAGTCCCGCCCCTTCCAGCGTCCCCCGTGGGATCTTATTTCGGTAAAATTATGTTTCGCAAGAGACAAATCATTTTTTGACCCCGTTTGAATTGTGGCATGAATCACACATGTGATGTTTGTCAATTTAAAAGATAATTTTGCAAGTCTAGAAAGTCACAGTTTGTCGTAGTATCGTTTAGTTTTGTGTGAAACCGCTCAGTGAACTACATCTCTCGTCTGGCCCAATACACGTCACCAACACTAGCTAGCTAGCGAGCTACTTTTCCGCCTTTATTAGACAGATGACAGCGTAGAGGCAGACTGGAAATGGGGGGAGAGAAATAGGGTGCAACAAAGGTCCCAAGGTTGGAAAACGCGGTTATATGGCATGCGCTGTAGCCAACAAACGCTCCTCGTACACATTGTCTGTGAAGTCATCATAACCACAGGAAAGATGTTACAAAACATCACAGAATAGATACAGATAACCATAGTTTATTCCAATTTTTCTCACCGAAGTTCAGACAGGTGGTTGTTTGCATATCATATGCAAATGACATCAAGAAGACTACGTAAACAATACAAAAATAACAAGCTCAATTATTGACATGTCGATCACATATCTAAGGTGGAGTGCAGGGAAGAACGGCGTTTCATATTTGTTCCAACAAGTTCGCAGCAGTTGAGAAGTTTAACCGGGACGTAATGATAACAATGGAAATAGAAACATGACATTTCTAGCAGCTGATGGCAAGGCCACCAAGACAATTAACAGTTTATTTACAGTCGTTACAAATTCGCCATTTTGAGTTGCCTGAAGCTTCGCATTAATATTTAGGTGACATTTACTACATTCTGCCTTTTGGGTTGCAAACAAGCTGAACTAACTAAACTGTGCAGAAACATCCCATCAGAGAGTGTTAGAGGAGAGACTTAGTCACTAACATTACATAATACTTTTCTAATTACCGACTCTACCTGCAAGGAGACGTCAGCTTACTGTACCGTAAACTGACCTCTGCTGAAGCAATCGATCTATTAATTGATTAGTCGATCAATTGTCACTAATTTATTTGATAATCAAGTAATCACTGAAGTAGCTGATTTAAGCCTCTTTTTTGTAAATTAAATATTTTTTGACACTATCAGACAAAATAAGCAATTTGACAATGTTACCTTGAGCTCTTAGAACTCACTATTATTCATAAACGATGATGAATTTATTAAAGTTGCTATATGTAACAATTTACGTGTTTTAATCACTTTAAATTGCCAATGTGTGAACGGATTGTAACGCAACTTAAAAACTGAGACCTTCCCCGACTTTCTCGGTTGCCTATAACAGCCTGTGGACTGATTTCTATGTAAAGGACTTGGGAAAATCCGAAGAATATGACGTTTATGCGCGCTCCCGAGTGCCTTGCCTCTCTTCAGCTCCCCTAAAGCGCCAAAAGTGTGCAGCTAATGTAGCAAAATACTGTCTTGAGTGCTTAAGCTGTGTTTGGCCAGCTTGCTGTAACATACAGTAACTATGCAGCATGGATCTGCCGTTGGCTGCTTCATAACGTTAGCCGATAAAGTAATTTTCTAGCTGCAAGCTAGTTAGTATCATGGAGCCAATGGTCCGAATAAAATATAGGAACATTACAGAACATTATGTAAGGGATAATGCCCGACGAGGGGCCCATTATCAGGAATTAATGGACGATGTGAAGAGATGTCAGGATGCTGACTGCAGTTCACTAACAAGGATCTTCTGAAAGTTACATAGAGTACCTTTAATAAAATAAAATAATCAACACATTAATCAATAATAGAAATAATTGTTGTTGTTCACAATTGTCCTTTTGTGGACTAATACCACTCGGATTTGCAGCAGCCTTTTTGTATGACATAAAGGAATCACAACATACCCAGCATTGTAGGAGCAATGCTGATTGATCATTTTATAATTCTACAGCCTTTTTTCCTATTTGTAGGACTTGCACTCTATTTGGAGTGAATTACATTTTGCAGATATTTTTTTGCAGTGCTCGTTGATTCTTGCACTTAAAAAATAAATCCAACAGGGATATAAACAATATGACTTTGTGAAACTGTCACTTGTACACTGCAGTAGATGGCTCAACAGAATAAAATGACCAGTTGTCAGTAAGATGCCTGACGTAGCGACTATAACTAAGGCTGGGTGGAGCTCAGTAAATGTCAGTTATGAACCAAAAAAGCTTATTTTTCACCCTCAGATGAAACCCTTCAATATATCTAAATTATATTTTTAACATTTAAACTCTTAATGGGGTCAGCACCCAGTGGTCTCTCGTTATTTTGCAGTTTGTCATTATTTAGCATATCGTGGTTATTTTACGCTGCTCAGCTGTGTCTTTTGCACTTTTTGCAGCCTGCAAGGAGACACTATTTAGTTTCTTTGGAGCTCTGTGTGCTGCTTTGTGTTGCCTTGAAAATCTGGGCACAAACGTGAAAATCAACAAAGACTATAAATAAAATCAGAGCTTTTTTGAAGTTGACATACTTTTGATTGGGACTCACCTTAATACCTGGTTTATTACTTAAAAGATTATTTGTGAGTTGTTTTTTATTATTATTTTTGGTAACACTTAATTTTACAGGTCCGCAAATTTCCTGGTAATTAGATGATAATTAGCAAGTAACCTATTTGAAATTTATTTGGAATTACTGCCAAATTACCCCAATATTTACCTCAAAATTTATCAAAAATTACTTAATATTTTATTTCCGCTATTTCCCAATTGCTGGTAATTTATTTAAAACATTTCCAGGAAAAGAATACAAAGTTAATTGATGCTTTATTTACATGTCTGCTGATAAATAGATAATAATAAGCAAATAACTTATTTGAAATTTCTTTAAAAACTCCCTGAATCATTACATTAGCTACCAGGTTACATTTGTGTAGACAATAAGTCACACAATGGTGAGATTTGTGCCTGATCAGAAGTGTCTTCTATTAGTTTTGGTTTTCCACCTCCGATGAAGAGCAGCGCACAGCCGCTTCTCAGGCCTAAGGGCCCTATTTTAATGATTATATGCTATTTTAGCATATAATTGTTAAATCATGTTTATAATAAAGTAATTTTCGATAATTGTTAGGTAAATATTGGGGTAATTTGGCAGTAATTCCAAAGAAATTTCAAATAGGTTACTTGCTAATTATCACCTAATTACCATGAAATTTGCTGACCTGTAAAATGAAGTGTTACCTTATTTTTTCATTCCAATTCAAGAAAAAAAGAAAAGGAAAAATGAATTGGTTTCAGTTGTTGGCCTTATGCTTCTCATCAATGTTTGCAACAATATAAGATTAGTGGTCAAGAGGGGTAAACGATGTGTTAAATGAGGCCAAGCAGGTTAGGGCTAGTAAGACTTTTTTTTCCCTGTGTGTAAATTGGACCCTTGGGCCCTGCAAACCTGGGTGCGCTTCCTCCAGTGAGCCACACGGGGCGCTGCTGCTCACCAAACCAGCCAGCCAGCCAACCAACCCAGGACACTTGACGGGATATATTCAAAGTTTATGCAAGGCTTGCAGCACATCGGGAGCCGGCGGAGGGGAGAGTTGAACGGTAGTTTTCGCACCAGAAAGAGCGTCCAAGTTGCGCGCCACACCCCTGGAAGGTGTGATAAAGCTGCTTGTTCCTTAATTTCACTGCGTTTTCCAGTGGATGCGAGCTGTCAGCGGGCCTGTCTGTCAGTCTGTCAGTCAGTCTGCAGCCTCTCATCTCTCACAGCGGAGACGCACGGGGAGCGTGTGGGCGCACGGTGCCCGGTGTGTGTGTGCGTGTGTGTGTGTGTAGTGTCGGGGAGTTGTCAGAAGGCAAAGAGTGGGGGAGCACGCACAATGTGAGAGAGGAGTTGAGAGAAAGAGAGAGACAGAGAGGAAGAGAGTTAGAGAGAGAGAGAGAGAGAGAGAGAGAGAGAGAGAGAGTGAGAGAGAGAGAGACCTCGGCGGAGAGGAGGAGGAGGAGGAGGAGAGAGAGAGAGAGGGGAGGAGGAGAGCTCTCCGTCTCTCCCGGTTGCACTTGGCAGTCTAGTTTGCGGGCTGCTGTGCTGTTGCTGTCGTGGCGTGGCTGGTCGCGCCAGGCGGGGAACTTCACCACACTGGAGCCCGGAGTCCCACTCTCTCACCTGCGCAGTTCGGAGCTGCCATGGGTCTCTCGCCTGGATTTACTGTCCTAATCATCCTACCGGCCTTTCTGCTGCACACCAGCGGCCTTTACATCGCCAGTAGCGTCGGTACGTACAGTTAGGGTTAAACGTGGTCAGTGTTTATGTTGTTCTACGTATCTTGCTGATCTCTTATCAGCAGCATGCAGGGCTCCTCTTTCATGCGCTCACTGGGAAGCTCAACGTACTGTAGCGGCAACAAAACACTGTCCAGTTCCTCCTTCATGCTGCTGCTTGTTGTTTTTAATTTTTTTTAACATGCTTTTGCAGTTTTTTTTTTTTTTGCAAAACAACATTGCATTTGCAACTTCTGTGCGTCCTGCTGTGGTGTTTCCGGAGAGGTCCCCGAGCAAGTGTTGTGATGATTTGCTTTCTCCCATCCAAGGGGGGGGATGATGTTGGGTGTAAAAAGGGGGCATCAGATGCACCGGTTTATACTGTCGGGGTTTAGCAGGGAAGTATAGCCTAACATTATCTGATTCTGCCGCTGTCGCATCTATCGATCCGTCACAGGACGCTGGAGTCGGATGTCAGCTTATTGATCACACTATTATCAAATCATTCCCTCTGACATGGGGGGATCAAGGGATATTAACAGTGTGTGTGTGTGTGTGTGTGTGTGTGTGTGTGTGTGTGTGTGTTAGGTTTTTATCAGTCAGCAAACTTTATTAATAAGATATGACAGATGGATAATAATAATAATACCAAGTGCACCTGAGGACCACATATAAGGTGATGGCATAACTGTCTCTGACTCTGTGATGGCATTGACACCTTTAAAGTGGCCTTGGCTCAGTATGTGTGTTGTGTGTGTGTGTGTGTGTGTGTGTGTGTGTGTGTGTGGGCGCAGGGAGCATTTCTCAGGTCGCCTCAAAAATGCACCTGTGTTGTCACCGTCACATGAAATGTTCCTTAATCCAAGACACTGTGAGACGCATGAACTGTCTTAATGAGTGCATTAATGAGCATGTTGTTATGACACAATTATGATGATTAATGATAATGATGATTAAATGAGTGTAAAATACATTCCAATGTGCATCATATTAATTCAAAGCGCTCTATAAGAGGGTTTTTTTTGTTTTCCTTTTTTTTTATTCAGCCGTTGTCGAGGTTATAGAAATCACTTTCCTCTGTTCGCGCAGCCTGACGGCGAGAAAGCAGCGTGAGAAAGCCGCAATTAGCACCTTGATCTTGTTCTGGCTTTCCTGTTGACGGTGGAAGGGCACAGGAGGTGTCAGGAGCGCAGCGCGCACTGCTGAGGCTGCCGTTTCCAAACGCGCACTGCCGAGCACCGGGGTCGCCTCTGGGTGGGGCTGTGTGTGTGTGTGTGTGTGTGTGTGTGTGTGCGTGCGTGTGTGAAAGGTTACTGCTTTTGTTTCTTTTATCTATTATTGTGACGCAGAATGAGGAATAAATAATCCCAGGCATGTTTGACATTTTTCTAATCCCTTATTTTTCCTCCCGCCTCCTTTTTTCCATCCTCCTGTTCACCCTCCACACCATTTTCTCCGCTGTTTATCCCCCATGCTTTTCCCATGACGTCTCCTCCTCCTCCTCCTCCCTGCTGTGGTTTCTTTATCTTCAACCTCTTAACGTTCCACCCTTTTCCTCATTTTCACATACTCACCAAATAACAATCTTTTCTCTCTCTCTCTCACCTGTCACTGTCTCATCCTCCTCTCCTCTCACCCCCCCCTCTCCCCTCCTCTCAACTGTCCTGTCCCCCCAGACTCCCTGCAGCATGTCCTGGGGGAGTATGGACTGGTGAGGCCGATCAGTGTGGACGCAGAGGGCCGCTTCCTGTCACACGCCGTCTCGGCCGGCCGCATGGCAGGAGGGCAGTCCCGTAGGCGCCGGAGGAGGGAGGTAGGAGTAGGCAATGATGAGTGGGAAGGACCCAAAGGAGAGCCCGTGGCCTTTCGGGAAAGGCTTTACTACAACGTCACCATCTTCGGCCGGGAGTTCCACCTGCGCCTGCGCCACAACTCCAGGCTGGTGGCCCCCGGAGCCAAGATGGAGTGGCACGATGACAGCGACAGCACTCGGCGCTCTGAGCCGCTGCACGATGAATGCTTGTACGTGGGGGACATCGCGGACACGCCGGGAGCCAGCGTGGCTATCAGCAACTGTGACGGCCTGGTGAGTGGACGACCTGTGTTACCTCTTATCTGTCTGACTGCTGTGGCGTTCGCTGAGCTCGCCGCGAAGGTGCCTCTAGACGGAATGACATGAGGGTTAAAGGGGAGATAGAAAAAGCAAGATAGTTTTGCCCTTTGACCCCCGTCTTTTTCCCCGGTGAGTCTTTCTGGTTGACCCCACAGCTCAGAGATTGTCATGGGGTCAAACTTGTGATTTGCGCCGCTTTTTCTCCCCGATGTCCTCTAAACTGGTTGGAACGACATGAGAAATACCTGAGTCATGGTTTCATCCCTCCGTCCTCCGCCCCTTTTAGTCCGCTCATGTAAAAGGTGGAAGGGATTATTAGAGGAATACACCGATGTTGCGCAGATAACCTACGTATTTGTGACTATATCTCAGCACAGCGCTTTTAGAATAACGTTTAGCCGGCTCGTCCCCTTCGCGAGATGCTGAAGGTCTGGACGAATAGCAGACACTTCAGCAGCATTTGAATCAAAGCTGCCACCGCCATCAAATATTTCGGTTGCACAACAGTTGCTCAAGGAGCCGGAATTGTAAATGCTTTTAATAGAGCTGACGATGATGAATCGAGGGAAAAGGAGCAGAGATGGCAAACAGTTGGTGAATGGATGTCAAGCGAGGGAGAGAAGTGAGATGTAGTCCGTGTGAAGATTGTGCTGCTCGGATGAGAGAAAGATGGAGACCAGTGCCCAGTCGAGGAAGAGGTGGAAGTTGCGAGAGATGAGCCTCGGGGCAGGCTAGTAAATAGGAGTAAAAATGGGTAAAGGATGTGTACGGGGAGCGATGAGATTGGGGGGGAGGAGTTCCCCTCATTAGGAAAAGTGTTCATTAGTCAGCCAGATCAGCCCGCCACTGGAGCTGAGTAGCAGCGACTGGATCCGTTTAGGGTTGAGGACACAGGGGACTGAGCAAGCAGCTGAGAGAGCAGGCAGGGAGCCAGGACAGCACAGGCCTGACATGCCCACTTAGCCTGACACCAGCCAGCAGCAACTCACTGCTGCCGCTGCTGCTGCTCGCTCCGGCCCGTCATTCCACGGCCTATTGGCAATTTCTAGGAAGGTTGCTGTCAAATTGCGGTCGGTCATAGATAACGGATCACCAGTTGACTGCACTGCCAGGATTTTAAAGGATAGGGTCACATGTTTTCAAGCCTGTCTTACATAAAATAACGCAATACACATGTTTACTTTGAAACAGTTTTTGTTCACTATAATAATTCCACATTGGTGCTTCCTAATGTGACTCCTAATTGAAGAGATGTGGCACAAAATCCACTCCTTATCTGCAGACATGCATTGTTAAAGGTACCCTCTAGAGTTTTTGTCCACTAGTAGTGCTATGGAGCAATGTTTTTTTTACGAGCGGGTTTTGCATCACGCACATGCTAAAGGATGGACATGCGTGCACAACGAGCATGCGGGCGACGCGGTGCACATTCCTGCTGCCAGTTTTACGGTATTCCGCTGATGGACCGTTGGTGGTGGTGATGGAGCATTGCAAAAAAACAAAGGGAAGCAAGAAGAAGACTGCAAGCTAGCATGTTTTATGATGGAGGAAAAAGCATTCAACACAGTTGTCAGGCCTCAAGGATTCACACGATGCATTTTGGTGAAAAATACTGAATGTAAACATCAATGCTAATATATGAGACTTCAGCAATTATGTTAGATGAATCAAGTGGGTATCAGGACTGCAGCTAACGATTATGTTATTTATTGTTGTTTATTTTCTCGATTAATCGATTAGTTGTTTGGTCCATCAAATGTCAGAAAATGGGGAAATGGTGTCGATCAGTGTTCCCCAAAGCTCAAGATGACGTCCTCAAATGTCTTGTTTTGTTCACAGCTCAAAGATATTCAGTTTACTTTCATATAGGAGTAAAGAAACTAGAAAATATTCACATTTAAGAAGCTGGAATCAGAGAATTTTTACTTTTTTTTTCTGAAAAAGTTACTCAAACCCATTAATAGATTATCAAAATAGTTGGAGAATCATTTAAAAGTTGACAACTTATCGATTAATTCGATCGCAGCTCTAGCGGGTATCTTCCATAGTTGTGGTCTTTTTAGAACAAAATGATCTCTTTATTTTACTGTCCCTCCACCGCAGCTCAGCAAGAAAACACTAACAGAATGAAACAAATAGGGAATATTATACTAAAAAGAATGTAATATATGAAAATATTCACTTCATTTGTCTAACTCAGACTGCTGAAGTCTCACACTGGCTTCAGTTAAATTTCCATTTTTGCACTAAGGACTGTGGATTTTGTCCCCCATCACTCACATTAGAGTTGCATTAGAAAGAGATCTCTTCAGGGCCGGTGAGGACTGGAGGAATTACTGTATGAGCATGAGAGTGTTGTTTTTAGACTGAAACAATGTGAACCTATCCTTTAAAATCACATTGAGGCTGTTTTCAAAATGTTGTCTTGTAGAATTTGCTGAGACTGCTGAGGAGTAAAACAACATTGTTCCAATGTAAATTTACAAGACAAATATTATTGATATCAGTGCTGTAAAAGCCACAACAAATAGTCAAATCGCAAAAAAGGAAAACCCATTTTAATAATCACATTAGTGCTGTCCACTTATATTTAATTTGTTTCTTTCCGCCCCTGAACAACTCATGTCATTACTAATCAATTCTTACAACCTCCTCAGGCATGCCAAGAAATAGAGCCAAGCTCTGCCGGGCTCTGCCTAGAAGCTCTGCCCACATCTGCCTTTCCTAAACCCAGCAGAGCCCCGTAGCCCAGCGCTGCCCTGCTGTGCCCACTTCCTCAGTGACCCAGCCACCTGGTTAGAGCCTTCTCTGCCCTGCGTTGCCATTCACAGCCAAGAAGCTCTCGCTGGCTGAGATCCAGGGTGTGTGATGATGGGAAGGAGGGAGAGAGCCAAGACGGGGGCAGATAGGGTTCAAACCAAAATACAAGAAAATAACAATAAAGAGGCAGAGGAGGGGAAATGAAGAGGGCAAAGGGTATAGATTTCAAGAAGTAGCAAATGACCAGAATAAATAAGAGAGCATGAGAGAGCACAGGGAAAAAAAAAAAAAGGAAAATCTTTGAATGGACAAATGACCTTTGGAGGGAATTGGATTTCTGTGAACAGACGTTGTGATCAGCTGGTTAGTTCTATGGATGGTTGAGAGGAGGCAGCACACTGTACAGTATGAGAACCCGGGAGTGCGTTTGTGTGATTTTAGTCCTACATCGGTGCACTGCAAAATGAAATTAAACTGCAGCTGAGACTGTGTGTGTGCAGAGTGCAGAATGTGGGGACTGCATGAATCAAACAATTTAGAAACTCATAAGATTAGGAGGTTTCCACTTCATGTGTGTACAGTGTCTTTGAACACCTATATTTCTGAGTACGAATCGGGGTCGAATGTTTCCTCGTGGCTTTGAAATAAATTGTCCACTTACTAAGAATGACATATCACAGTAGGATAAGATTCAGGGTCCTGATTTTGTACATGCTGGGTCACTTGAGTAGAACAGAGCCATATTATTTGTAACACTTTTAGCTTTTCCTACTATGACACTTCAAAATATCTGTTGTGAAAAAGGCCTACTCATCAGTTTTAGTTAGGGATGCACCGATTGCAAAATTATGGACCGATACCGATGTTTAAAATAAAAATTTGGCCGATACCGATGTTTTGTTGTTGTATATTTTGTTGTTATTTATCCCCCCTTTGGTGCCAGGGAAACAGACATCTTCATTATAAAAAACATAATTGAACTATCTTAAAGTCATTCAGCCCTTCATTCATATCTTGAATAAGCACAAATTAAATTGTACAAATTAGCGAGCTTTAATATAACCTTAGTTCTTACAGAAAATAACTGCTTAAAAAGCCCCTTATGCATGTATGCAACTACTCAATGAGAGGAATTTATATTTCAGTACTTGCATAGCCCAACGAAAACATTTTGTGAAACATAAATTAAATGGTGCATCCCTAGTTTTACTGTTTGACTTTAAAACACTGAACTGTAAATAGTCAATCAGAAAATGTAACATTTTCCGTAGTCATTCTTTAGTATTTGTTAGATGAGCATCATACAACAATATTTCTAATGGTATAGGACAACTTGGGAAAGGTTTGTATTCGGTGGTTGAGGTTCGGAGGTGCCGGCGAATTGTTGTTTCGGTGTAAAATTAAGGCTGTCCTCTGCTATATTGATGCAATGGGACTGGTGCTTGCATGTTTTGATGCAGCCACTTGTTAAACTGCATGTATATTTCATCCGTAGTCATATTTCAGATTTGATTACTATGCTTTGTTGAACTTTATTCTAACAAAATTCTGTTTTACAGTTGAACTGTAAGCAGCCATTTTAGCACTAAAGGTAATAGGAGGAAACTCCTTCAGGTTCAAAAGTTGAACCAGTATTATTTTCGTAGTGCGTCAGGATCTATGACAATTAAAGTACCGTTGAAATGTGGAGAAGGTGGTTTTGTTTCAATATGGCCGTCTTCAGTGCCGGATACCTGCAGAAATGTTTCTCGGCAAAAGGGAGTTGATTTCTGGCAAGAAATCACAGTAAAATACCAAGATCTCGATTCCTGAACTTCAACTCCATACGAGTGCATACGTGCATGTACAGTGTATGTGTGTGTGTGTCTGAACCTCTGGCCCTACTTCAGCCTCACCTCCAGTATTTGTTCAGAGATGTGGAGGCTGCGTTGGCCTGATTTTGTGCACACGTGGGTGTGAGGTCAGGTGTGTGTGTGTCTTTTTAGGATCGTATGTGGAATGCTGAGTGTCAGCAGAGCTCCTGCTTTTCCTTTTTCTAGAACAGACGGACACAAAGTGATGATGGGAGTTACAAAATCATCGCCGTTTCATCTCTCCACGCTAAATAATTCTGTCATTGTGACGTGCTGAAGTAGTTAAGTGGGGACTGTCACACTGTCCACAGTGTGCTTACACCGTCGCAGAGCAACGCTGTCAAACTCTCGGCCAGAGATGCATTCATTTTCACTTCGGAAGTTCATTCATTTTCATCACATAAATCAGAGCCACTTCTGTCTATTTAAGCTTTTTTTTGTTTTGATGAAAGTCTGTACTTCTGCTGTGTACTAGAGCACCGTCAGAGCATGTTCCAGTCATGATGTAACACGGTGAAGTGGTCTTTTCCTGTAAGTAGCCACAAGCGCAGACGGAAACAGAGATTCTATTGAGAGCGATTAGTATTATATGTGACCAATTCTAAACTCTAAATGCTCAGCATGCACCAATGTGACCCAGCAAAAGTTAAAGGAGAGAAACTGGGAAAGAGAGAGAAGAATCTTGAATAGACCATCTTCAGAAAAATGCAAAAAGCAATATGGAAAAGTACGAGTTGACAGAAGGTTAATAGAGTAAAATCCACTAAAAGTCACTAAAAGTCTTACGATATCCTCATCTTCCACTCGGGATGCAATGATACCAGATCAGATATCAGGCCGATACTGACTCAAAAAGCTGGATTGGATATCGGTGACAATGGGGCCGATTTGTTCAATTCAGTTCTATGTTTATATACTATATACATTATGTACTGGAATTTGAATTCCATTGCTTAAGTTTTGACTAATTTGTTGCTGCATTAAAAACTTTTACACTGGAATTGTAATTCCAAGTTGCTGGTGTACGATTTATTATTTTAATAATAAATATCAATTCAGTAACTGTATATCTATCTATTTATTTGTCACATTTTGTTTTACAAAGTTAGGAAAGCAATGTTTAAGTCAAACCTGATGTTGCCTCACACACAAAGAATGATCTCAGTCACTTCCACTCAGTGAGGCATACAGCTTATTAATTAATCACTGGTATTGGATCAATACTCTGTATCGGCCGATACTCATAGCTCAGGTATCGGGACTGAAAATGTCAGATCGGTACATCCCTATCTTCTAGAGGTGGGGAAAAAAAATCGATTCACATATGTATCTCGATTTTTTTTTTTTTTTTTTTTTTTTACGATTTTGAAATTGATTTTTTAATGTCAGAATCGATATATTTGCTTCATTTGAGTCTATGCGGAGGTAGAAGGAAGTTGCCGCTTTTATTGTTGTAGTCTGATTAACGTGACGTGCGAAGTATACATGTGCGTCTGTTTTTCAAAATAAGGGTTTAACAAAGGGATATGTATATACAACAAACATACATGGAAATAAGATTGATTGGATTATATTCACCAGAAGTATAAAACATTACATGTCCCTTATAAAGTAAAAAGAAAATACCACTAATTTGTGAGGGAAATGTCTTTATTTTTTGATTTTTGAGTTGCTGGAAAAAATGTAATAAATAATTCCTGACAATGACTGATATATTTGACTTCAGGACATCTCTGACTACATATGTGCTGAAAATCAAACATTTTACTGTATTAATTTAGACATTTTCCAATGTAAAAGTCCCTAGAAGTGTATGAGTCAACTTTCCCCATGGTCTAGGGTTAAAAAAGTTAACCAAAATCGCATTAAATCATAATATCGAATCGTAATACTTGTAGAATCGCAATACTTAAAAATCACAATACATACCGAATCGGCACCCGAATATCGTGATAGTATCGAATCGGGAGATGGCGTCCCAGCCCTACTATCTTCCACCAGGAAGTATTTAACTTTTAAACCATGTACAGGTACATGTACATCCATAATGTTACAGCTGTGAAGCAAAACATTTCATGTCAACAGATAATGTTTAAATAATCCCTGCAACTGAAACAAATGATCTTCATAATTAAAATAATTACCATACTTGAGAGACAAACACTTTACACACACACACACACACACACACACACACACACACACACACACACACACACACATATAAACACACACTCTAGTTGCAGTGCTGCACTTGTCTAGTGCGAGGCTTCCTGTCTTCCAGGTGGGCTGCAGTACCTGAAATAATCAGTGAGCTCTGACAAATGGTGGGGCAGCCTCAGGTTACCGTGGGAACAGAGGGTCACACAGGCCCGTGGCGTGCACACGGGGCCGGACATGAGATCCAGCTGGGTGGGAAGTGATCTACCTGTCTCAGAGTTTTGTAACGGAGGAAGAGCGTTGCCTGTCATTTTGGGGGTTTACTCCTAAAATCCAGGTGGGTGCACACCTGGATGACGGGACACGTGTTGCCACTGCTGTGATGTAAATTGTACACCTTCACACATTAAGGGTGCAAGAAAATATCGAAAAAATCGAATATCGCGATATTATGTTTTGCGATACTGTATCGATTCTCAAAAACACTGTATGGATTTTTAATTAATAGTTAACATGCAAAGATTAACTCAGTCAATACTTTATTTAATATGCAATGAGATGCTGAAAGTAGTGCCGTGATGTTTTATTTTACAGGGACTGATAAATGCAGATCTGATTGCATAAAAAAGTAAACTTTTTTTACTCAGATTTTATGCATATGGTGACGTTTTAGATTAAAAAATCGCAATGTATGGCCTTACTTACAGTATTGCAATATATCACAATATATTGAATCGTAACCCCTGTATCATGATACGTATCGTATCGCCAGATTCTTGCCGATACACGGCCCTATCACACATACATGTACGCTCTGCTGAAGTGGGAGTCATGCGCTCCTCCAACACGCGCCACACCTCAGATGCTCAGACACACAGCGGGGACGGACATCAGCCAAAAGCAAAGTTCCCCTCAACCATCTTTACCTCGCTGCATGACAAAAAACCTGTGCACACATTTCTCTTATTGTCTCCGCCCCTCGCTCCTCTCGCTCTCTGCGTCTCGTGTTTCTTGGCCAGCAGCGGTAGAGCAGCAAGCAGGAGAGCTCTCCTAATGATGGTATTAAAAGAGTCAGGAAAATGACAGAGAAAGGGAGAGAAAAAGAATGTGGCAGACAGCTTTTTGCTCCCCAACACCCACAGATTCAGAGCTCCGGCAAAAAAAAAAAAGAAAGAGACAGCAAGAGACAGTGTTCCTTTAGTGAGCAGTCTTTGTCTGTTTTTAGCAGCAGCTCTGCTCCCAAGCGTTGATCAGACGAGTGGCGTTGAGGGTTAGGGGTATTGCCCGCTGTTGATGCAGGAAAAAGTTTAGAGCCAAGAAGCTAGATGTTCCTAACTAGAGGATATTTGATGCTATTTGCATAGGATGGGCATCGTCGTGTGTTGGCAGATAATTAGCCCTGATCCTGTGCAGGTGTTGCCCTTTGTATATTCTGATCTGCCATATTTATGTATGGCTGTGTGCTCCAGTGTGTGTTATTAGTGCACAGCAGGAAAGCTGGAAGGCGACGGTGTTATTTTGGTGCTTTCATTGAAAAGACTCAACATCAACAGCGAGGAGAAATGCCAAAGCATTGACAGGTGTTTTATTTATTTCTTTTCTGTGGGCGGGTGCTTGGAGATGGCACAGTCTTTGCGAATACTATAAAAATTGTCGTCAAGGTTACAATTCTGATTTAATGTAATGATGTTGTGATTGTAATATGACTACAATTAGAAAGTTACTTAACATTATAAAGCCACCAAACACAGAGTCTGCATGTACACGAAGGTGCTAATAGTTTTGAATTTTCAAGTTTTTGAATTTTTTATTTTTTATTTTTGACTTTTCAGTTTCATTTTAGTTTTAGTTTTTTATTTTTAGTTTAGTTTCAGTATTTCAGAAAGGTTTAGTTTTAGTTTTTATATATTTAGTTTGTTTTTGTTAGGGCTAGCTAATGTCTCAAGTATGTAGCTACATCCACATACAAAATACATGGTTGGAGAGCTGTGTAGGAATGGCCATAATGTTTAATGTTTAATCTTTGCGCTACTTTATTGAAGCATTGAGCATCAAGTCCATTCAGTTTCTGTGGTTCAACGTCACGAGATTTGACAGTGATATATTATAGCTAAAAAACTAAAACTGAAATGAATTTACGTTCATTTTCATTTTATTATTATTATTCGTTTTTTTAATCAAGAAATTTAGTTTCAGTATAATTTTAGTTTTTCTTAAAGGGGACCTATTATGCTTTTGTGCTTTTTCCCTCTCTTTAGTGTGTTATGTAGTTTATTGTGCATGTAAAAGGTCTGCAAAGTTTCAAAGCCCAAAGTCCACGCCAAAGGGAGTTACTCTCCCCCACAGAAACACTGCTCCTGAACTGCCTGAAACACCTTGCTTAAAGTCCCGCCTTTTTTTTCGTAACCTGATGATGTCACTAAGTAACGCATTTGCATGAAGGGTGGTGCAGGAGCTCAAACAGAGCGTTTCAGACAGAGGGTGAAAAAAGGTGCTGCAGCACAGCCAGTATGAGAAAAGTAAAGTGTTGCAAGTATGCACCTGAAAATAAGCATAATAGGTCCTCTTTAAAGGATATCGTTTTTATTTAATTTCAGTTTACTAACAATATTTTTCACTGCATATTTTAGTGTACTATAATAACCCCCGATGTACACACACAGCAGGCCCAGTTCTGTGCCAGCAGAGGGCTTAATCATGTGTGTGTTGACAGAGGGGCAGGCCAATCACGATAATAGCCCCAGAATTACACTAAATGCCAGCGGCACGGACACTTGAGCCGGCCATGCCCCTGGAATACGCTCAGTCATTACCTCTGCATTAGGAGTCAATAGAAAAGGCCGCCCTGGGCTGAGTCGACCCATCCCTCCATCCACCCATCCATCCATCCAGTCAGCCAGCCCGGGCAGTTTAGCTTGGTCAGGCGTGGCAGCTCACTGGGCCCTACAGTGTGTTATTCCACCCCGGGTCACACGATAAGCAGCTCTCAACTGTAATCAGCTCAAATTGAAATGATGACATCAATTACAGCACGGTGCACAGCTGTTATTGACCCCAGCCCTCACCGGCTGTGTGTAGAAAAAAAAAAAAGTGGAAGGGTGATGGTTGAGGAGCGGCTGCAGGAACCGCATGGCTGGAGGGAGGGCCGGGTGCAGAGAGGCCAGACTGCTGAGGCATGGTATGAATGGAGATACAGACAGCGAGAGAGAGAGAGAGAGAGAGAGAGAGAAACATGTTCTCGGTATCTGATTGCAGGTTCCACCCTGCAGTGTAGCTCCACTCAAACACACAATTACTCAATCTAGAGCTATTATCAGACAGAGGGAGAAATAGAGGAAGAGAGGGAGGGAGAGAGAGAGAGAGTCAGACAGAGAGCAGGCCCATTCTGAGGAACACTATACAGAGCAAAGGAGTGCTTTTACCAGAGCTGTGATTACTGCCGCTCACTCAGTGCACTTAACCAGCCCCCTTGACTCTCTTTCGTCTCGCTCTCTGTCATTCACAGAGTGCCGGCTCAGAGCACATGGGTTTGTTTGAGTGGTTGAAATAACAGGATTCATCCGAGAAAATGGAGCGGTGGAACCCCAATGATTATAGGGAAACACCTCTGTGATGTCACGATAACAGCAGGTTTGTTTTGATACTAAAATCAGCTCCAGCTCACTGGAATGATGTAGTAGATTTAGTGTACACGTGATGTCGTAATGAAATATGGTTCCTGGTGATGTCACGGTGGTATTCCAGACTTGGGGCTTCATGCTTAACGGTGCAATGACCAGTGCATTGTCTTGGCTTGTTATTTTGGGTTCGTATACATGCAGCGTGTTTTGCACAAACGGTGGAATAACAGTACAGTAGTGATTCATTAATTACCTTCTCGTCCAATCACATCACTCATTTCATACCATGTAAACCACACATGATGAAACAGGCTGTTCTCCTACACAGTTCGTAGCTATACCTACGAAAAGTAATGCGCTGTAATTTGTATATATGCCACGAAATCAATTTGTATGTAATCCAAGTAATTGTGAACCAGGAAGTATAAAGAGCGACAAACGCCGCGTAGGGAGGAGGTCAGGATGGATGAGTGGGTCAAAAACTTTCACCCTGGAGACCACTGTTCATACCCCGTGTGAAACCAGAAGTAAACATTGATTTATTTGTCACGTAACTTCCGTACTTACAGCACTTTCGGAGTTATTTTAACCCAAACCACGATCTTTTCCTAAACCTAACTAAATAGTTTTGTTGCCTGAACCTAACCAAGTCGATCTTTTCCTAAACCTAACTAAAACACACAGGAATAACTTTTCGTAAGGTATCACACGAACCGTTGTATAAGGATACGTTGGATGAAAATGACTATCTCCATCCCAGTGTACAAATCAAACCAAACCAAACCAAAACAAAAACCGTGACCCGTAAACCGCAATACAAACCGAACCTTGGACTTGTTGAACTGTTGCGCCACTAGTCACAATTAGGATAATGTTTCAGACCAAAACGACCAAGACGGTAGTAGTGCACCAAATGGTAGTGCACAACAGTCTTCTGCGAGTAAATGTCAATAAAATAAGTAATATAAAATAGACCAGGCCTTGATGGAATTTCTTTTTCTTGCCTGTTGGACAGTCACCACCAGCTCTCCTGTCAGTCAGTCAGTCAGTCAATCAGTCAGCTGGTCCCACAGGCAGCAGGGCCGTGCAGGAAACTGATCGATGCTAGCCACATCAGCAGTTCTCTAGCTAACAGGCCCCAGCAGCCTCTGCGGACGGTCTTGGGAACAGGACGAGACATCCTCCATCGTGTCCCAGCATCTCTCAACAACCCCTCTGCCTGCCTTACCCCTGGCCCGCGTCTCCTGTGGCCACGCCGTTTTAACTCCCAGCCGCCACACAGGTGGCTTTGTACTCTTAAAGTTTTCCCCACCTAATCCGCACAAACAAAACACAACATGAGAGAGAGAGAGAGAGAGAGAGAGAGAGAGGATGAGGAGGGCGCGAGGGAGCGAGGGAGGGAGGGTAGGTGGAGGAAAACGACAGTAACACAAAGGGGGAGGGAGGGAGGGAGGGAGGAAGAGCGCGGTGGAATCCTAATGTGCCCAAACCTGAAGAAGAACAACAGCAGCATCATAACCGTCGCCACCTGCTCAGCGCTCAGTCAGAAGGGATGGAGAGGGAGGAGAGAATCTGCTTGATTAGCATGAAGAAATTCACTTTTTTATTGTCTCTTCCTCTCCGCTAAGGTCACCCGCCTGCTCCCAGAAGCTAGCACACTTCTCTCACTGATCATGGATATTTTATGTTTGCTTTTACTGCATGAGTGCACACTCGAACCCCCCCTACACTCTAAAAAAGATGCGTGCATTTTGTCCCAGCCTGATCTAATTAGTTGTATTTGTTCTTCCTCTGGGTTGAATTGGTTCGCTGCCTCGTTTGTATTTTCCTGTTTGCATGTTCCTTAATGGAGCAGAGCCTGTCTGTCTGTCTGCATGCAGCGTCTATGGTTGATAATCATTTTGCTCGGCGCTTGATGCAGCAGGCAGCTAAGCGGCAAGAATCGCACCTCATAACAGAAACTCACACCCTCCTCATCCTACTAAGGCTGCCTGTTTTTGTTTTCTGCAACAGAGAAATAATCACTTCTTCTCTCCCGGTGTATTATGTTTGGGGGGGGTATTGTCAGTGCATGAGGACCTCGGGAATTGTTAGTGTAGCAGCATATGTAATATATTATATAATAATATATTGTATTCTAATAACTGACTCTGTGGGGGCTGGAGTGAAGCAGCAGAAACAAAGAAACACATCTAGCGCTTTGATCACTGTGACTGATCGTCTGCCAGAGTGTACAAGGAAAAGCTTTGGATACTGCCTTACAATTATGTAATCTGTTCGCCAAGATGTAATGGAGACTTTGAGATGACCTTGTCCATGTACAGCTCTGTGTGAGATTGAGTTACTGTGTAGTTGGGCTTCCAAAGGTGTGCTGGATGTATCTTCCGAGCACCTTATCAACACTTACAACAGCAGGGGGGGGGGATAAAGTTAGCAAGTAGGGCTGGGCGATATTTATCACCATTTAAATTAGGCTACTATTCTGTTGAGTTTAAGATTACCGTTATCGCAAACCTCCCTAGTGAGAGATTTGAGAACCTGACCGACAATGACCAAGAATTGCGTCAGCTGCAAATCCATTTAAATAAATAGATTATACAAAAATAAACATAAATCTTCAATCCTGTCAGTCGAAATCCTCGTAAATCCAACAGTGTGAAATGTTTACGGCTTATATCTTCAGCTTCATCTATCAGCTTAAGTCAGTTACATTCATCAGTTAAAATCCCTCATTTATGAATTGGGAATCATGTCTTTTGCCTTTAAATAAAGCAACAGCGTGTGTGATTAATTCCTCGTTCCCTGCCCGGGGATAGGTCTAATTTCTGGTGAAAATGCAAGTGCTTGCATGTAATGGTGATGCTGGTAATGCTTCAGGTGATTAACGCATGTAGTGCTGTTTGCCGTCTTCTTCGTGTTGGACTTTAAGTGACATTAGCCTGTTTGAGATGGTCTGATCCACTGAATGGCCAAAAGGGGTTTTAAAGCAGCAGTGGGTAGAATTGGAGCAAATATGATTAAAAAAAATAATAAAACGGTCGCTATATCCTGACAGTAGTGCATGAGACAGCTAATCTGAAAAAAAAATCATGTGCCTCTGTGTCCTCCGGTGTCCTCCGATGCTCCTAATGGCATCTGCAGGATCTCACAGACCGGAGGAAAACAACCAACCAGAGCCGAGCTGGAGCCTGCCGTCTCTGAGCAGCTGTCAATCACTCGCGAACTCCGATCAAACAGTCAAACTATGCAGCGCTGGTCAAATATGAATCAATATTCTGTTACTGTAATGCCTATTTCTCTCCTCAAATGTTTCCAGAAACATCTTGTAGTGTACTGTTTAGCTGTAAAATTAGAAAGTTTGTGACCCGGCAGCCATGTTGAGATCAGTTGAGGAAATACCAAGCACCGCCCATCAGCCGGAGCACAGCCAATAGGAACGCTCTCTCTGAAATGACCTGTGATTGGCCAAAGTCTTCCGTCACGGACTCGATTTTTTTAAAGCCTGAAAACAGAGCCCTGAGGAGGTGAAGAAGTCTAGTTTTCTCTCAGAACACTTGAATTACAATATGCTGAAAGGTAATTATGGAATTTTTGCCCAGTGATGCCAAAAACTTTCTGCCAACTGAAGCTTCACTCCAACCCCACAGTGCCTATTTTGTGAGGAGGGCTGTCTCCTGATTTGAGTGATTCTTGTGAATGTTCTGATTAATAAATGTAGGATTAATAAAATATTGCTTTGTTTGTGATGACAGTTATGTTTTAGTTTGAACAGCACTGAGGCGTTGTCCAATGTGCTCCAGGCACTGTGGATTTTTGATGTGTTTTGTGACTTTTTCTCTCCCTCTGACCCGCTGGAAATCCCCCGTCAGAAAATCATGTGCATGCGCGCTTTGACTCTCTCAAACACACTCAATAAAATCTATTCCAAGGCAAATTATATCACTGGTAAAGGCGATGGAATGTAAAAAACATTCCCCCAGTCTAAAATATGTTATTTTATGTTTTTCTCACAACCCCCTGAAGTTATCATGCGACCCCCTGAAGTTATCATGCGACCCCCTGAAGTTATCTTGTGACCCCCTGGGGGTTCTGACCCCTAGGTTGAGTACCACTGTCCTAAAAGACTGTGGTTGCGATAAACAGTGCTGGGATCGACTTATTAATACGTTGTCAAGCAATGCAACTTATCGACACACAGTATATCAAAGTCTCTGGATTTCTTATTTAGGAAATGTCCTATCATGGTCAGTGTTTCTATGGTTTATATATCGCCCAGACCCAAGTATCTGATTCAATCACCTCTGCTCTACTGTTAAAGTGTCCTTCAGCACAAGTCCTCACTAGCTGCTTGCTAACTGCTGCTTGTAGCCGGTCCTGACCTCTGGCCTTCCTGGAAAGAGGAAAGAAATACCGAGCAGGGATCAATAAAGATAAAGAAGAAGCATGTTAATAGTAAGCTGTTTTCTTACTGCCTGGTGCGTTTGTTTGTGCCTTTGTGTGAGGGCTGTTGAGGCCTCCTACACTGTGATGTGATCAGTTTATGTCAGGAGTGTGTGGCGGTGCCATTTGTGTGGCTTAGTGTGGCACAAAGTGCATTAAAGGTGCTCCGCTATTAAAATAGGAATGAAGGAGCAAACGCTAAATGATAAAATAGCTCTGCTGTCAGACTTAGTCTATTATTGGTTATGTTTATGGCCATAGCCAGAAATTGTGCATCCTTGTAACTGCTATCCTCACAAACACACACACACACACACACACACACACACGCTCCTCTTACAGTGCGATGATTGACAGCAACACTTGGAACACAAAGGGAAATGATTTTTTTCTCAGAAGCTAATCCTTTGGCTCTCTCTTTCACACACGCTGACACTCAGACGCAGACACACTGGGGAGAAGGGACTTATTGTCAGGTTGTGCTCTATCTCCACAGTTCATTTCTAATCCTCTTTCTCCCTTTCTGTACCGTCTCCTCCTACACACACCGCCACCGCCACCCGGACTCTGTAGTCTAGTATAGCTCAAGGCTGGGATCCACCACACAAGTCCCCATTGTGGCCAAATCAGCGAGACTGGCAACATGGTGAGAGTCGAGGGAGACTGCTGCGTGAGATGAGGAATGATATACTATTGAAATGAGACACACAGGAGAAGAGAGACTAATGGAGGAATAGAACAGAAGGGGGTGGTCTTTTTAATTCTTGTTTTATGCTCTTCCTCTCCTCTCCTCTCCTCTCCTCTCCTCTCCTCTCCTCTCCTCTCCTCTCCTCTCCTCTCCTCTCCTCTCCTCTCCTTTCCTCTCCTCCTCCTCTCCTCTTCCTCCTCCTCTCCTCTCCTCTCCCAGCAGCAGGGTGCTGGCAGGGCGGGTGTGGCTGCAGCTGACTCTGATGCGATGTGACAGAGCCCTCCTCTCTGTCCTTTTTGCTGGTGTGTGACAGCGTGAAGCCGCCATCCACCTCCGTCTCTTTCCCCTTCCCATCTCTTCATCTCTCTCACCGGTTTGGGGGGGGGGACTAGTTATGAGCCCTTCCTCTCAGCCTGTCTCTCAGTCTGTTTGCATGGTGTGTGTGTAGGCCCGTATGGAGGTGTGTGTACCTTTGTCTGTGTCATCATGAAGCACAAAAGTATTTGCGCGACAAACACGACAATACAGTAAATAAGGAAAAAAACAGCTATTCAAATATGAATTTCTTACCGAATGAATCAATAAACAGTCCAAATAAACATTAGTGATGATTAAACATGAAAAGGAAACCTGTTCCATCTGACCTCAGTGGACTTTAGTGTGGTACTCTTCAAGTATTGATTGGAGTTGAATATAAGGGGCGACGTATTCGAGATAACATTTAATGCGGAAATTTGGGAAGTAGGTTTTCTTAATACTAGCATTCATTTCACTTGTTTAATTGGCTCACATCACAATTGACATAGACTCTAGATCAGGGCTGCCCAAAGTGGGCCAGATGTTAGCGAATTTTCTTTTTTAATTAAATCATTTTTTAATTAAAAGGCCTGCGGTATCGCCAGCAATCCCGACCAACCTTACTGTCTTTCAGAGGCTGTAGCAGGTTTTAGACTTAGAGTAGTGAAGGTTCAGTATATATCATATGAAACTAGAAAACCTAAGGAATCTATTGGTACCAACCATGTCATACTAGCTTGTCGGGAAGGAGGCTAAATCACGCTCCAGATTTAGGCTGAATTTTAGCGAGAAAAATAAACGGCCTGGCCATTTTGACAGGGGTCCCTTGACCTCTGACCTCAAGATATGTGCATTAAAAAGGGTTCTATGGTACCCACAAGTCTCCCCTTTACAGACAGGCCATGCAGCTTTTGGTAAAAACATGCAGTTTTTTTGAAGCAATATAAATGTGTTATTTTCCGTCTGTTCTAAAAAATGGTGGATTTAAATATTTCTGCATGCTGGGGTCCCTAAACAGTCATGGAAATGCATAAATTGGGTATCACTGGAAATGAGCCCAATTGTATTCAGCAGGTGGGTTTTGTAAAAGCTAAAATAACATTCAACTAAGGGAACTTGGGATCCTAGTACCATTTTGCATCTTACTGTATCAATACAATAGGTGTTTACTTTTGGCCCGTGGCAACGTTGGGTTCCAGTTTTGGCCCTCCAAGGGAAAAAGTTTGGGCACCCCTGCTCTAGATCATCTAGAGGGAAATGAGAAAAAGTGATTGGTTCCCAAATAATTGGATCCAACTCCCAGCTGTGTGTTAACTCTGCCCTTGTGTATATTACTGAACTGAATCTGTATACACCAAACACTCTGAAGAAGCTGAAACATAAGCGTATGTCTATTGTGATGTGAGCCACTTAAACAAGTGAAATGCTAGTATTTTGTCCTCCTTGATTTTGGAATCTGGGATGTGCTATCACATTCGTAATGCTCATTTGATGTTGGGTCCAGCACTCCACCGTGAACTCCGTTGTTAAAGTGCAACCTCCTCTACCAAAATATGTTTTCTTAATATTTCGGCTGTGTTTGCAGAGCACACATTTCTTTTGAGAGCAGGGTGACCTCCCAGTTAGCTCTTCTGTAGCTGTGTTGGCCTGTTTCCACAGCCACTCTATCTGGTCAAGGAATTTCTCAGTGTAAGGTCAGTCACAATGTCTTCCGCTGTGTATAGCCTGTTTAAGGCCAAGTACATTCTCCTTGTTTCTATTCCTTCCCAATATCTCTGATATTTGTTATGTCTTTTTGTGTGGTTGTGTTGTGTTGTGGACCTGAAGGCTTACCTGAGGCGGTGAAGTGAACCCCAGGGCAACTTGTCAGATGTAATGGGACCATTCACAGTGTTCATACACTTATACTGAAGGTCCAGGTAGTGGTAGGTGTCAGGGATTGCTGGGTAAGCTTGAATATTAGTGGGTATAGGCCTTCCTCAGCCCACCATGCATGTGTTAGAAGCTGCTCTTTAACTCCAAATGCCAATTTTGTAAATTAGAGTGCCTAAATTACTGGTTTACCTAGGAAATAACAGTAATATTAGACCTTACGGCCCACTTTTAGTCAGCTTCCATCTCTATTTTTGGGATTGGAAATCAAAAGTAAGTGTTTCTTAGTGTCATAGTATGACTCAACACAATCAGCTCTGAACTCGCCGTTGCCTCCAAATGTTTCGTGGGATTCTGCATTACTCACACCGTCTCCGTTGTAGTAGTGTTACTGTAGTGCTGCCACTTCCTTGGGTTTCCCCGCCAAATAGTCGGAAAGCAAAGTAGTCCAATAATTCCTTGCAGATGAAGGTGACAAAATAATTACAGCAGGGATTTGTTTTGCCGAGGCCCTTTATTATTTTTACATGGGGACGGGGGGCACTAAGCGGCTGGAAACTCCCAGCGGCTCCTAGTTATTCTTATTTTATATCTTGATATGACAACCCAGTCCTTGGTCGCCGTGCATGTGTCATTAAAACTGCAGGTTTAATCACCGTTAGCAGTGTTAAATCAGCCTCTATATGATAAGAGGTCTGACAGAGGCAGAGAAAGGTGCTCAGTGATGTTTTGGACCGAAGCACTTTGTGTCTGATGTGCTTTTTTTTTTTTTTCTTGCTTCTTTCAGCCTCCTCCACTGCCCATCCATCTTTATCTCTCTTTTGCCCTCTCCACGTCTTTCTCCCTCCCTCCCACCACAGTGCGTAGAGGTCATAGCCCCAGCTGAGCCACAAGCTGTTGTTGCCTTACACCGACTACTCTACCTGCTAATATGACCGGCGAGTCCAGTTAATCACGTTACTCTCGAGCTCTGCGTGGGGAAGATCACAAAGACGCCTTTAATTCTTCAGTAGAGGTAGTAAAAAGAACAACCACACCTGGACTGGCATTCATCATTTTAGCGTTGAGGTGGAAACCTGACATCCACAGTTGTTTGATGTTGATGAAATGTTCGATGTTAGGCGATCAGTGTTGTGGTGTTATTGCGTTCCACCCCCACAGAAGAAATGGTAATGAGCTCCAAAAATAGATGTACAGATGTACGTTTTGTATGAAAAAGTAAATTTTCTTTTACAGATATACCATCCAGGCACATTAGGGGCCCCAAATGCTCATATTTTGATCGATTTTAGCTTTTGAACCAATAATTTGACAGATTTAAACCTGCAGTAGGCAGAAAGTTTTTGGCATCATTGGGCAAAATTCCATAATAACCTTTCAGCATATTGTAATTGAAATGTTCTGAGAGAAAACTAGACTTCTGCACCTCCTCAGGGCTCTGTTTTCAGGATTTAAAAAATCTAGCCCGACGGGAGACTTTGGCCAATCACAGAGAGAGCGTTCCTATTGAGCTTTCCTATTGGCTGTGTTCCGGCTGGTGGGCCGTGCTTGGTATTTCTTCAACTGATCTCAACATGGCTGCTGGGTCACAAACTTTCTCATTTTACAGCTAAACAGTACACTACAAGATGTTTCTGAAAACATTTGAGGCGAGGAATAGGCATTACAGTAACAGAATATTGATTTATATCTGATCAGTTTGGCCGTTCGATCGGAGTTCGTTAGTGATTGACAGCTGCTCAGAGACAGCAGGCTCTAGCTCGTCTCTGATTGGTTCTTTTCCTCCAGTCTATGAAATCTTGCAGATGCCGTTAGGAGCACCGGAGAATCATGATTTTTTTCAGATGACCTGTCACATGCACTACTGTCAGGATATAGTGACCATTTTATAAAAAATAACTTTTTTCTAATCATATTTGCTCCATTTCTACGGACTGCAGCTTTAAAGGAGGACTCAGTGAAGTAAATACCAGGCTCTAACTGAAACACCTGGATAGTGCAGAGCGAACATAGACTGTAAAATGATTTTCTCAGGTATATTTTGGTCTTAAGATGCAAATGTTAGGGGTGGAAAACTGACTTCCCAGAGAGGGAGGTGTACCTTTAATGTGCTGAGGTGTGCAGGACAGGTTGTTGTTTGTTTATTTGTTTGTTAATGGAGAGTGAGTTTTGTAGGTGGTTGTCTTCTCTCTCTCTCTCTCTCTCTCTCTCTCTCTCTCTCTCTCTCTCTGCTTGGCAGTGGCAGCTCTTTGCTGGCGTTCTTCTACTTATTTCAAACAAACTGCTCCTCGCTGCTTCCCTGCGTGTGCCAGCTCGGGTTTTCACTGAATGTAAAATGGTTCTACATGTCACGGTGATAAACAGTAGTAAAATGGACAAGTATATATATATATGAAAATGTCAGGGCTTTTCGATTTTCATCCAATAAATGCTACTCATTAATTTTCTGAGCGTCTTTTTCGATTTCCAGCAGAAGTATGGCAGCCGGGATCTCTGTTTGTTCGCAGAGTGCCGTTTGTTTACTCTCATTTCTCGCTGGACGTTGCTGCTGTCTTCTTCTTTTTGAGGCAGCTGTTTCTGAAGCTCATCTCTCAGCGTCTACAGGAGGGAGGGGGTGGGTGAGGCGGGGGTTGGGGGGGGGGGGGTGTAATTTGGTTAGGGGAGGTAACTATGAGATATGGCGGAGAGGGAGGCAGGCTTTTTGACACAGCCACTCGCTGGTGCTGCGCTGTGATGTATAATGGCAATACGAGGGAGCTCGCGGAGAGCCGAATGGCCTGCACGAACCACACACACACACACACACACACAGCAAATTGCACACAAATTGAACCTATGGGCTTTCCCTCCACCATATGAACTACCAGGCACAAGCCTGTGTGTGTTCTCAGGATTAAGGTATCAGTTTGATCTCAGTGAAAGTGTTACATGAAGAAGAATAATGTGCAGGACGTCTCTCATGCGAAGATTGTATAGAATCCTTTTCCGCAAGGAGCTCGAGCCATTTTTGTCCTCTTTCAGAATATGATAGTTTAAGTGGAGCCCTGGCCGGCAGCGCGCAGCTCAAAGCAAGAAGCGAAAGAGGGGCTGATTTCCTCCCAGACGATGTGATTGTATAAAACTGTGGCTGTTGACTCCGCTTGCAGGCCGCAGTAATTGGGGGCATTAGAGGAGCCCGGTGTTTCCCCTTTAGATGAAATCTCTGGTTTAGCTCAGACAGGGTGTGAATTACAGCAGCGTCTACTGTATTCCTCAGCTCGGGAGGAGGAGGATGATGTGTGTCAGTGTGTGTGTGTGTGTGTGTGTGTGTGTGTGTGTGAGGTTGTTTATGGGCGCACAAGAACATATTTATTTGTTTGAAAGTGGTGGGATTCCCCGGTGATTGTCAGTTTGATAGCTTGCCTTGTCTTTTTTATTTTTGCCAGTGGTGACTTTTCTCTGAGGAGACTCTGTATAAATGTCTTTTTCTTTCTTTTTTTTCGCCGTACGTGTGACTGCACGAGTGAATAATGCTGTCGATGGGAGGAGGAGGACAGGCTTTGGACTCGTTTGCAGATCTGAGGATTACAGATATCTGTTTTCAACCCGATATGTTGTATTAACAAAAGCCGGCGGATCAGATGTTGGAACGGGGACGCTGTGTCGATGTGTTAATGTTTTAATTGGCACCCACGAATGCATGCAGTACAACATAGGCTCACGTATGCTATGTGATCACACAGCCTCAGGCTACATCCTTAACCCTTCCTCCTTGTCCCCTGTGTGTGCTCGCGTACGCACAGTATATGTCAATGGCATTGTGTGATTTTACACTGTTTAAATTATATATATTTATATATTTGGCACATGTAGCTTTATAGCAGGCTAACAATGCTTTTATTTAAAATGAGGGGAGGGATCTTCTGTCTTCCAGCTGACATGACAACGCTTTGTTTAAACATCATGTATAGTAAATGGTGTCATTGTGAGTTCCAACTTGTTGTCCAAAAGTCTGATAAGAGTCTTGCTGCTTAGTGTCGTAAGAGGAAACCGTCTTCTAAATGACTCTATGTAAATGTTTCTGCAGCTCATCCACTAAGAGGTCCAAGAACCAATCGGCATTGAGCATTAAAGTAAAAATAATGTTTGGCTCTGGCTTCTCCATTCACATCCTTCTACACTTAACTGTAAATCTCTCAAGTATAGATTCAGAAATTTGCTGCTTTCTCCATTCTTCACTTCTCTCCACAAACCCAGTTCTTTTAACAAGGGCCTCCAGGGACCACCGCACACTTCTGTAACAATAAGACTGTAGTGGATAGACATACCGCTAGAATATTTGACCTTCTTCAGTTAGTCAGAGATTTCTTTCTTGGCGTTCTCTGCGTTTGTAGAGCAGGACACAAGGGCGTACTTTGCACCTTTGTACTATTTCGTCGTATAATTCTCCTTCATCGTGTATTTGTGTCATTATGCACTTTGGACTTGTCTATGACAATGTTTTAGCCATGTGTAAAAGGAAACATACTACCTAAATAATAAATTGGACCCAGAAGTATAAAAAAAAAAACATCATTAGCTGCAGCTTATAAACAGGTTGAAATAGCTTCAGGGTGGATTTCACCTTTGATTCCTCACGGGGTGGGAATAGGATGTGGAACAGTGGGGGAGGGGTTGACACATCAACTCAAAGTTGTGTTCACAAGGCCGCCGTGAATCCTCGAAATACTCGGAAACCAGCATACGTAGAAGCTGCTGGTCTTGTTATCTCTCACCACACCCAACACAGACACACACATATACCATATGAATGTAATTGTCACATGAAGGAATGCATATCATGTTCGGATTATGATGTGAGAGAAATTTTTTTTATCAAAATCACGTTGTTATTGTGGGATATTTGTGTGTTTGTATGCGGTGCATATGTGCTTGTATTTTGGTGCAAACACACGTTAAACACTGTGTGTGTGTGTATGTGGATGATTGATGGTTTAAAAAGGTGCAAAGATAAAAAAAAAAAACTTCTTCTTCTCCTTCAGTTTCTCTCGCTTTTTTCTGTCCCTCAACTTGATGGATCCAAATATTCCAAGTGTTTTCGATACCTGAAGAGGAAAGCAATCTCTCTCTCTCTCTTTCTTACTCGCACACACACACAAACACACAGAAACACACACACACCTCTCCAGGCAGAGAGAGTGAAGCTCGGAGCATGCCTGGGAATATTCTTTCTCAATTTGTGTGTGAATGCTGTGGATACACGGGTGCTGGCGGAGGCCCTCCTTTGTCATGGAAACACCAATTTTTAATCTTGGGTCCTTTATAAACCGATGAATTCGAGCCTCTCACCTCGTCGGCTAACTAACTCACTGACTAATGCATGCACCCTGGTGTAATTGATGCATCTGAAATGTCTTGGTAGATCAGGCACGCACACATTACGTCGGAACAAGAGGTGTGTTGAAGACGCATAATGAGACGGAGGTGCTGAGGTGCAAAGGATCAAACAACACCTGGATTGTTAATAACATGTGGCTGGATCAGTATTGGGGCGAAGCGTGCTGATAATTGCTAAAAGAGAAGTGCTAACTCAGACTTGGAAAGGAATAATAGGCTACTTCCATCACCGCATATGTAAAAAAAACAACAACAAAAAACAGTGATAGACTGTGGAATAAACCAGCTTTTTCAATGTCTTCTTCTCTTTATAATTAAAGATTCAGTAAGTATAATATCAGTGAGTTCAGTGAAACCTCAACAAGCTGTTTTTAACATCTAAAAATGCATCCTGGAGCATCAAATTGTGTCCTTAATGTGGAATTATTTTGACACGAGGACGTTGCCGTCGACCAACTAGACTTTGGCCACACCCATCCTCTACATTTTCACAGGCGGCTCCGACGGTATCCCTGGCTACCGCTGGTAACCTTGGTGATACCGGTGGAGATATGCTGCAGTCAGTGGGCGTTGCCAGGGCGTGATATGAAAGCATAGCTGGAGCAGTGTGTGTATGTGTGTGTGTGTGTGTGTGTGTGTGTGTGTGTGTCTGTCTGAGATCCCGATCGCAGCCTCTGCCAGAGCCTTCATTTTGACGTGTCCTTTGATGACGGCATTGGCATTCGAGCAGCCACACACACACACACACACACACACGCAGAGAGAAGAGGGGAAGGGGAAGAGATCGAGGGAAAGCTGTGAAATATGAAACAGGAGCATCTAAGTTCAGGTACACTCTTGCGCAAACATGTATTAATTAATTGTCGAAGCCAGCAGCTCATAAGAGACATTTTGACATCCTGTATAAACTGTAATGTGTCCACGTCTCTCGCTGTGGGCCTGTGAGGCCACAGAACCAAGACTTCTCTCTCTCTCTCTCTCTCGCTGTGATTTATGGCCCAATAATTGTGCCTCATCAACAGTATTGTATACTGTATCTCCACGGCAACACAGTTGCTCCTCCTCAGCATGAACTAGCTCTGTATTTGTTAATCAATAAGAGAAATTAGCATTTGGAGCTATATAGTGCGAACATAATGCAACTGCTGATGCAACTTTGAATTGCAGTTCTCCTCGGGGGCATAACAAATTAAATCAGCTCTTTAGTTTTTTTAGGCTAATTTAGTACAATTTTCCAAGTATTTAACACAACAGCATTTGTTTTTTTCCATTATACTTCACATTTCTTAAAGCCACCCCATTTGTCTTCTGTTTGTGAGTTCAATACCGATACGATGACACGTGAAAGGAAGGAAATGACAGAGACTGACGCTCTCTTTTCATTTCCCTACTTTGTGCTAATCCTACACACTCCTGCCTTTTAATGTGCATAATCCCTCCCCGTGTTATCTCGGGCTAATGTACAAGGAACGGCACAGCAGAGCGGAGGAGATGCACTCGCAGGCTGAAGCTAGCAGCTTCCCAGAGAGGGTTGAGGCGGAGGCCAGCGATGTTCGCTCGTCTGACGAACACGCACGCTGTCTGTCTTCCACCGGAGAGAGAGAGAGAGACTCCCTTTGGCCTGGGCTGCCTTCATCAACACATTAGCAATGTGCTGCGGCCAGCGTTTTTCGACTTACTACAACAATACACACACACACAGACGCCGTCCAGAGACGGAGGGAAAAGTGGGGAGGAGGTGTGAAGAACATAGTCACTGACTACAGACAATATGTAGATGACTTTATTGCCATTCTGTCTATGTTTTGCCTCGTTTCCTCGTCCTCAACCTTCGCTCATTTCCATTTTCTTTCTCCGCTACTTTCACTGATGTCCCTCTCCTCGCCTCGCCTCCTTTTTCCTCTCCCGAAAAGCGAGGGGTCATTACTACACCCCCCCGGGTTCTCCATAATCAAATATTTGACCTAATGAAGGGATTTAATTACTGGTTGCACAGCACTGGAGGTGTCAGATTACTGCTCCCCCTTTTCATTTTCCTTGCAATTTATCACTATCCTGACAGCAAAAGGGTGTGCATGCATGTGCGTGTTGCATGAGTGTGTGAAAAAAATATTCTTTGAAGCGGCATGTTGAAGGAGTGAGCGTGGACCTGTGTACAAATTTGTAGTTAGTTGGCCACTTGAGACCGTCATGGCAGAATGGCTCGTTGGAAATGGCATCTAAACTATGCTAATGCTCGTACTTTTTTCTCACCACAAGGAAAGCCGTAATTTACATTCTTTCTGTGAAGGGTCCAAAAAATATGATGATCATAGCTTTGCACTGTTTGCTATTCAGTTGAGAAGGCCCTGACTTCTTCATGTTAATACACAGAGAAGTTGCTGCGCATACAAATGAGAGAGGGGGGGAAAAAACGTGAAAGTGCGAACGAGACGGAGACCGTGATAACATGTGTGTTTGTTGGACATCGGTGGGCGTGGGGGTACACAGCGGTGGCCCTCCCGAGCGTAAAATGAACAGCAGTGGAAGGGTTATGTGAGTGTCCAGACCGTTTAGATTTAACTATGAATTAATAACCAGACAGGATCACAGCACTGGAAGAAGGGCAGGCGGCTGAGGGGGCGAGACAAAGGAGAACAACAACAGAGAGAGAGGACTGAGGGGTGGAAATTACTCCTAAAGCCATTCTCTCAGCACGTCGGTGGATGCCAAAAAAATATTACACACGGAGGACATCTTCACTGTAAACCTTGGCCTCGTGCATACATCCAGTTTATAGAGAGACGAGGTAAAGGCACCTAACCTGCAGCTATGCATGCTGAGCTACGCTTCCATATCGCCACTTGATTTAAATAAGACAACAACTTTGTGATTCTGACAAGGCCGCAGTGAAACTACTTGGCGGGCATTGCTCAACATGAGGCACTTGTCATCTAGGACAGCTGCTACCGACCGTCTTTAACTGTTGTTTACTATTGAAAATGACTAATTCTTCATATTTACTGGATTACACTACAGACAAACATTCTTGAGTCATAAAGTCTGAGATACTGACAGACTTACAAAAACACAAATGTTTATTTCTAGGCAAGTTCAGCGTAGAACATGCAGTACTTCTCTGGGCTGGACGAAGGTACGTTCGCAGATGTGATCTCATCCCTACTTGTTATATTTTGTCGCTGGGGCAAAAGCCCCCCAGCACAGCCTTTTTACGTAGTATCTTGGAAGGATTTTGAGTAGTTAACATTGTGAAACGGTCGCGGTTAATGTTGTAACTAGGACTGTCAAAGTTAATGCGATAATAACACGTCACAGAGACTACTACCCTGGTTGGTTTCTTTTATACTTGAATGGATTTTTTTTTTGGAAGTAAAGCATTTAAGTGTGTTTTTTTCTTTTCCACTTCGAAACCGCCTTATCTTGCTTGACTCTCGGGTCTGCGGGGCGTGTTTGTACCTTTGGTGAAAAGATCAACATTGTGCTTCCTTGTGTTACATTAGATTTATCAATCCTGCCTGTTTCTCTTGCTGAACCCCCTGTCTCTCTGCGTCCACGTATGTCTGTATTTTGTAACTTTTTTTTTTAAAGCATCATCGATGTACTGCATGTTCTGTTTGTGTGAATGCAAATAGTGAGAATTCAGCCCTGCATGTACGTCACCTCTCAGGATAGTGCAGCTGTTGGATGAGACAGCTGTTCCAGGAATTCATTTTTAAAAAGTCTTGCTTCTGATCAGATTTCTTACAGGTGCAGCTGAGCAAAATGAATACCAAATACCAATTTTTCGGTTTAAATATGAGAATTACAGTCTCCACAGAGCAGCATTCATAATGGTGACAAAAACTTTGGGAGTGAGTTGAGTCCCGTGCAGACACAAAGAGGAAATGTGAGCGGAAAGATGGTCTGTAGATCCAGTTATGCTCCACTTCTTCATAACACACAACCGCTTTTCCACCACTATCTCCACTATCCAGATCAAGCCCCCGGAGGTCTGATCCCGATCTGTCGCTCTCTGCCTCCTGACCCAGTCGGGGTTAAATAAGTGTGAGGGAATTTGAGGGAATGTGGCAGTATTCCCAGTCCCATTCCCGTTCTCAGGCCTGTCCATGAATTACGAGGCTAATTCCAGATAATGAGGGAGGTCATGTTGGACGGATGCAGCCACGTAGCCACTGCGTGTGAGTGTGTGTATGCGTGACATAAATGGCTGGCACAACTAAACTTACAGAACCACAAGTATGCCTGACCTACTGACCCCTTGCATTGCCGTAGCAATCAGGAGTGGTTAAACACCGAGTGTGCTGATGTTGCATTGATTCCCTGGAACTTAAAGTGTGTGATACTTTGCTTTGAAAGGTTGCCGTCCTTTATCCGCGCTTTTATCTGCAGCCCCGTGTAACCCGTTCAAAATCAACTGCGGAACTGTGAAAGTGAAAACAGCTTTGTTTCTGTGTTTTCTGTTCTCGGTGTCTAAATAGTTGTGTCTTTTCAAAGAGGCCGATTTCATTTGAAAGCCCTGGCGGTCCTCTGTAACCTTACAGCTCGCAGGAATATCAATAGCATTGCCACAGTGCTTTCCTTGACACATCTTGAAGCATCTCCTCCACGCAGATCGCACAGGATTCTAGCTGATAGATGTTGTGATGCTTTTCAAAAGGCCGGCCGCTCTGACAGATATCTTTGCTGTGTACGCAGTGCCCTTCTCTCTAGTGTCTTGCCTGCTGTGCGGAGCTGTTATGGCTGCTATTCACTGTGTGGCCTTCTACAAGGTTTCCGGCATAAAGACGATTTGACCTCCAGTGTGCTCGTGTGTGAGTGTGAGTGTGTGTGTGTGCTCGGGAAAAGGGTTAAGCAGAAATGCAGCAAAGCAGTATTTGTGCTCTCCCCTAACTATTGTATCCTCACATACCACCAAGTTCTACAGTATTCACTGCTTTTCCTGATCACAAAGTTGACGCCTTGACCATAAAAACAATATGGAAGTTATTTGAAAGTTTGTAGTTGTGACATTTCCTATGATTCATAAAATGCCTTTTGCATCATCAGGAGTCGTTCATACGTAGGTTTGCACGGCTCACACTGTCATCTCTCACTCCGATCGGCTGCTTGACCACAAACAAACCGTCACAGCCGGCGAGAGCGGAAGCAGAGTTGTAGTCAAGGTCGTGACGTTGAGGGATGTTCTTACGTCGGTAAAGCTAACAGCTAAATGTCCTGCTAAACACGAGCTACTCATCCCAGAGCACCGAACGGTCTCGGTTAGTGGGGATGACCTGGAGGAGAACATTTCAGCCCAGTATCTCTAGGAACGAAGTCCATATTGGTCGATTCTACACCTCACGACTTACGTCCAATATGGGCATTCTTGTCCGGTGATAGGGTTGGAGCGACAGTTACAGCGACACACATACAGTTGGGTTGTGCAGTAGTAGATGACAGGAAGTTGACGATGTGGATGATATGTTTTGTCAAGGTATGGGTAATTTTATATTGCGATATTGATTGGGCGATATTGAAGAGAGATGCACATAGATAGAAATATCTATGGACTGGAGATGCATATGGTGCAATACCCATATGTGACCACAATGTATAGGCAGTAAGTACTATTTTACAAAGGGCATACTGAGATCAATAAATCAGATCAATCAACTGGTAGTAACTGCCCTCGTACAGTCTCGCCACCGTTGACTACACGTTTAGTTATTTTTTACATATTCTGCACTTTTTCAAACAAAATATATGTGAAATAGAACATATAAATCAGATAACCATAGTAATTGTTTATTGATTTTGTTAAACCCGTTACATGCAGTTTAACATTCACTATTGTGTGGTTGTTCAGCCGGTGTATATAGTCCTTTACAGTAGTTTCCTCTCCTTATTTTAGTGCTTACTTTAAAGTCAACCATTTTCACAGTGAAAATTATGCTTCGGCTGTCCCCAAGTGTCATTTATCCGCGCACATCACACCGCTATAACGTGTAAAAGCGATGGTTTTAAAGCGTGTAGACCTCAGAGGATCGTATCTAGCTTCCTCACTGTAAACACGGAGTCTGTTGACTGTGTCACAGGGCTTAATAGTTCCATTTCCAAACGCTCCCTGTGGAGGCCGAGATCTGATTTTATCACTTGCTATGCTCTGGATTATATTTTTCTTGTTGAAACTTGGTCCGATGTTGATATTTCTCTCACAGTGCGGCATGTTCTCAGGAATATCTGTTTCTGAATAGGCCGAGGTTATCTGGTCTGGTGGAGGACTTTCAGTCATGTATAGTGCTGAAACCCTTCTTCCATTCATCAATTAGTCTATTCATTAAAATATCAATCTTTTGTTGACAATTATTTGAAATACCAAACACGTGGTTAATGTAAGGTTTTAATACTTGGTTTATATTATTCTAATCTCAATAGTCTTTTTGAATTGGTGGGACAAAACAGGCAATTTCAATGTGTCACCTTTGACTCTGGGAAACAGACTACTACTACACTTTATAGACAAAAGGATTAATCAATTAATAATAAAAATAAGAATAAGTTGCAGCCCATGTGTCATTTACAAAACCGGGAAAAAGGCAGTTTGCATCTGGAGTTCTTGTAACCAGCATGTTTCAGATCCTCTGCATCTACAGACTACACCCATGATTTGTTAATGACTTGTAAACTTATAAATCTCTCACGGTGCCTTAAAATTGCTCACTTATTTTGACATTTGAGAATCTATAAACAACATATGTCATGTATTTTTATGTGATGAATGACTAACACAGTTAATCCATTTCACAAAGCACAATGTAAAACCCTCCTCATGTTGCCTGTTTCATGCCAGCAATGACAAGAGGAATGAAGGCTTTTAAATCCCTGCCAAACACACACATACACACAAACACACACAGAGAGAGAGAGAGAGGACCCCATTGGCAGGTAACTTTCGGTCTCAGTATCCAGTCGCCTCTGCTGCAGCGCCAAGAGTGCCAGAGGCCTCTCGGTTGCTTTTGAAGTGCAACAAGCCCCCTCTGTCCTCGTACATGTCGCAGATGGGGAACCCGAGCTTGGCGTCAGGAGAGAGAAGGGGCATCCCAGTGAGATCTGTCACAGAAAATAGGAAAGAGTATAAAAGCATGGACACGTAGAAAGGGAAAGTACATGGCACACACACAGTTGGCCACAATTTTGATAAAACGAAAAATCGTTTTAACCAGTGGGCAACCTCCGGGTCTGAGAAGTGAAGCCAATGCTTAAGTGCCTTTGCATTCTTTCTAACAGCCAGCAGGGGGCGACTCCTCTCATATAAAAGAAGTCTGATTGTATAGAACTCTATGAGAAAATGACCCTACTTCTCACTTGATTTATTACCTCAGTAAACATTGTAAACATGAGTTTATGGTCTCAAGCTCTAGTTTCAAGTCTTCTTCAATACAGCATGATGTTCATTTAGTGAATTATGGTCCCATTAAGAGTTAAACGGACCATAAAGCAGGGTATGCTTTAGGGCGTGGCTACCTTGTGATTGACAGGTCGCTACCACGGCTTTGTCCGGTCTGGGAGTTGTCCGTGTTTTCTTCTCACAGATCTAACCCTTTCACAGTGTGTTTTCACTTCATGAAAGTTAATTGTAACATTCGCCGCGAAACCGTTGCCTAGAAATGCGTTATTCAGTGTTCGGTTGTACTTAGCTCCACCCTCTCGCGTCACTTCTGGTTGCAAAAAGCCAAGATGGCGACGGCCAAAATGATGAACACGAGGCTTCAAAATGGGGATCCACAAACCAATCGGTGACTATGTCCACTTTTTATATACAGTCTATGGTTTTAAGTAATTTTTTATGTAAAAATACAAAAAAAATGAACTGTTTCAGCCTCTAAAATGTGAATAGCGGCTGGTTTTAAACTGATTTTCTTTTGGTTTTGAACTGTCGGTCAAACAAAACAAGCTATTTTATTGTCAACTTGTGTTCTGGGGAATTGTGATGGGCATTTTTCGCAATTTCCTGAAGATTGAAAGATATACTGACAAAATAATGAGCTGTCCAGTTGATGATTAATTGTATGGAGCAGTCTTCATCTTTATACATACAAATATCAGCAGGATTGTGTTGATTGTTTGTTCGTAGCTCATTTAACCCAAGAACATGTCATTTGAATCAACCTTTCTTTTGTTTCGGTGCAAGAATTTGCTCGAATATGTATGCAGACATGCTTGCGTGATGATTAAATGCTTGTGAAAACCATCATATTCACAGACAGAAAGTACAGACAGGTTGTGTCTAGATGCACACGTAATAGGCACGCTTAGGGAAACACACTCACATAGTACAGTCAGACAGAGGAAAGATCAGAGATCAGATGTACACAGACGGTTCAGTGCAGACGGTGCCGCTCACATCTCTATTGGCGTCTGGGCCAGAAGAGGAGACATCAGGTAATTAAAAAGAAAAAGTGAGAAAAAGAACAAGAGAGGAGGGGGGGAGAGTGGGAGGGAAGGAGAGAAAGAGGCCAGTAGGGAAGAAAGATAATGGACAACCTCATGCAGCTTCGCCTGAAAACATAACTTGTCATTAGCGGTGCCATCAGCAAACCGGCGTGTTAAAGCCCCTGGGTTCTGCCACAAAGCCCGTCACGTATGTGAGACGCAGAAAGTTCTCCTGGAGGGACAGCTGCCGCTTTCTGTTGTCGCCGTCACCATCACCACCAGACTTCACATTTTTAAATGGCGTTTGATTTGCTTGTGTCTGTGCAGGAACGCATTCCTGTGCATGTCCATCTCCATGTGCGCGGTGCAGCATTGCTGTGCGTTGGTGTGCGTGTGTGCGTGTGCGCATGCCTGTCCAGTGGTTAAATATTAAGCTGGAACTGTCAGGCTCGCTCAGGAGGAACTTTGCTTCCAGGCACGTCGTCCACCTCGGGCTCTCAGCGAGCGAGAGAGGGAAAAAAATGGGAGGGATGAGGTGAAGAAGTTCAATCATTTGCGGTTGAAGGTGAAAACAAAAACACTAGAGAGTGAAAGTTTTCACAGGGAAGGAAGAACTCAAGTGACAGATATCTGTCTCTCTTCCCACATCCTTCGCTCCAGTCATCTGTCCAGTCTAAGAGAGAGAGAGAGAGAGAGAGAGAGAGAGAGAGAGACACTGAGCTGTCATTATGAAAATACAGCATGTTTTCATTTTCTGTTTGTTTTCCGTCGTCATGGCAGCGGTAAGGGAAGTTAGCTTGTGTCAGGTGCCTGTTGGTTTGACCCCGCGTCTTTGAAGCTGACAAGCGCTCAGAAAACACACCGAGGAGATTGGACGGTTCACTTTCACACACCCACACAGGCTCACATGCACAGGGAAACCAAGCACACACACACATGGTAAACATAATTTCAAATACTGAGTGTACTGGCAAGGGGAAGGGCTTGCATGAAAGTGTTGAAATCTAAGTTGATTGGGGCCTGTCGGTCTCTGTCTTTAACACCCCTCATCATATGTGAGGAGAGTTGATCTCATCTTAGATATGGAAGGAATGACTGTAGAAAAGAGATGCAAAAAGCATGTTGTGAAAGAAACTAGACCAAAAGCACACCCACAAAACTTTAAATACAGCTCTTGCGTGCGTGAAAGAGCACAGAGAAAGAAATACGGTTATATGAGACTACAAAAAGCAAACAGGGACACATAAGTTTGTCTCTGCACTTCCTCGTCTTTAATCCCTCGCCTGTAAACAAACTGAAGCAAAGGTCCAACATGCCGGGGCAAAAATGAATAAGTAAAACAAAAAGTCACACACGCACATTATTCATGTGGTGCTGTCCATTTGACTGCATGTGCTGCTGCCTCAGTGCAGTGAGGAGGTAGAAAAGTGGCCCAGCTCTCTCTCTCTCTCTCTGCTCCGGCTGATTTGAAGTGAACGAGTCTCTCGTTCTGTACGCCGTGTAAATATTTCAGCAGTTCAGACGCCTGCGCTAGGCCTAGCCACAGCGCTAACATGTCATTGACCATTAGTGCTAACCTGCTGCTCCTGCTTCTCAGCTTTATCCTCTCCCTCTTTTGTTTTCTCACAACTTTCCTTTTTGCTCCGTTCCCTGTGTTGTTACGCATGTTAAAAGACTTCCTGTAAATAAGGTGTTAATCATGGAGAAACCTGCTGGCGTGTGATGTGTTTTCAGATTATGAAGAAGAATTAATTGCGAGAGATTGTGAAGCAGCACTTGGGGTGCTTTCACACCCGACCTGTTTGGTTGGGTTCAAAGAATCTCTGGTGTATTTGGTTGGAATCACTCGGTGTGGTTTGAACTCTGGTGCTGAGGAAGTGATCTTATAAGCGATCCATATCAGCGGCACATATATTCATGCAAATCATTTGGTAACCATGGCTCTTGGTGACCACCAGAGGAGATAAATAATAGGGATGTAACGATATATAGATTCAATGATCAACGATCCAATATCATCGATGCAGAGTGAAAACATAGATGCATATCGTCATCTTTAAAATACGCCTTTATTTTGAAATTACCATGGCACGTCTGTGTCACCATTTCCATCCACCTCCTTCCTAAACATTCAAACAATGCTTAAACACAAGAAATATGGCACTTTACAGTGAACACAAGATCTATATTTATTCTTATATTATTGAATTGTTTTTCATTTAAATGTAGGGAGGAGCTCAGTAATACAATTGGCAAATCATATTTTAGTTGCTTTCTGTGAGATGATGTAAATGTAACTGATTGTGTTAAATGGACACATGATATCGTCTCATATCGATCGCAGGCCTCTGAATTGAATCGAATTGAAATCATATTGTGGCAGACTTTGTGATATCAGCAAATATCGTTGTTAAAAGAATTAATATAATATCATATTGCGATGAAACTTGTGATTTACAACCCGAATAAATTAGCACATAAGGTTCATGTGCTGCATGACTTGTTGTCAGTCACCATGATTTTGATTTCCCCAATTCTTTGGGTTCATGTGGCGCTGATGTAGAATTAAGTACCCGTCAGTCTTCATGTTTACTCCCAATGGTTTGTTTGTAATTAGCTGATGTGAACAACCAACTGGACCAGAACTGAAAGGCAACAATACAAATTAGACCAAATTAACCAAACTACAGGTCTCCAGAAATCAATAGGCTTTAGGGCTGGGTATAAAGTCAGTATGTTTTTTTTGGTACTGATTGAAATGTGTCCGTTGCTCAGAGTATCAAAAGTATAAAAAGCTGGAAATTAATGCTTTCTAGGTTCATACACTTTAATTTATTCTTTGATCAGACAGTTTCTAATATAAATTTTAGGCTCTTTTATTTGAGCAAAGTTCAAATAAGTTCCAGACCGGACAACGCCGTGGTAGCGACCTGTCAATCACAAGGTAGCCACGCCCTAAAGTATATCCTGCTTTATGGTCTAGTTGACTCTAAATGGGACCATAATTTACTAAATGAACATCATGCTGTATTGAAGAAGACTTGGAACTAGCGATTGAGACCATAAACTCATGTTTACAATTTTACTGAGGTAATAAATCAAGTGAGAAGTAGGGTAATTTTCTCATAGACTTCTGTACAATCAGACATCTTTTTGCAACCAGAGGAGTCGCCCCCTGCTGGCTGTTAGAAAGAATGCAAGTTTAAAGCACTTCCTCATTGGCTTCACTTTTCAGACCCGGAGGTTGCCCACCGAGAAAAATCTGTCTATATATTCCTCAAAGTAAGGTGTGAGAAAGGTATTGTTTTGGTATCAGTACTGAAACAAGTGGTAATGAAACTTATAAAGCATCTTGAATATTCAAACAAATTAAGTTGGCATGTTGACTGAACTTTGTGTTGATTCTGACAGTAGGTGGAGATGATGGTTGTGCAGTTTGTCTTCAGAGGGACACAAATAAGCATTTTTATAAAGGTCTTTAAACAGAGGATGGTTGCACAGGGTGAACAAAAGAAACAAAAACAAAATACGCACACATATTTTAATCATTTTATAAACCTTTCTTTTCTGTCTTTTATACGCACACACTCACACTCCCATAACCCAGAGGATGGATCAATCAAGAGAACAACAGGTCCGGCCTGTCAGCTGAGGCACAGTCTGAGTCCAATCGATCCAGAGGCAGATCTTATTGGTGTGCACTCTATTTGGGCTGGAACACACACACACTGTACAGACAGAAACACTCCGCAGACAAACACAGACGTGAGTCATAAGCTCTAGGTAGGAATCTTTTATAGTGGCTTTGGTCCTAGTTGCTAATCCGTCTCTACCACATAGATGCTGTTCTGGGGATGTCTGTGTATGAGTCATGTGTGTGTGCATGCGTGCATGTGTGTGTGTGTGTGTGTGTGTGTGCGTGTGTGTGTAGGAGCGAGTGTCTCTGGAAAATATCGAGGGAGCTGATGGATAAAACAGGCTCCTTTAAGAGTCCCAGTTCTGCGCTTAACCTGCCAAAGATTCACACAGAAATAAAAAAGACTGGGAAAACATGGAGGAGATGGAGAGGCGGCGGTGGCTGAGAGAAAGAGAGATATGAAGCCGCCCGCCTTCCCGTCAGACTCTCTCACGTCAAGAAGCTCAAACAACTGATTTGGTTTGCGACACATTTTCGTCCATGTCCAGTCGTGCGTTTCCCGAAAGTGTTGGTGCTAAACAATTGTTGTAAAGAGCCACAGATGTAGAGATGTAGTTAGAAGTGTAGTTGAAATCCACCTGACTCTAGCCACACTGTGCTAATGAGGTTTATGTAAATACGTCCATCCATCAAAAAATAACATAAAGCCTCGTGACAGTCTTTGGAAACAGGTTTAAATACAGTGTGAGCTTGAGCATGTATTCTGTAAATTGGAAATACATATGTGATAAAATATCCAAACTCAAGGTTCACTTACTTGCTTTTCATTATGTCCCATGGCTGTCTTCAACAAATGGAACCTTGTAGCCTAATCCTAATTTTACATTATACTATAAAATTGATGTGGATCCATTAATTCGTGGTCCCTCTGTTGCCCCACTTGAGTGACATGCTAACAGGTGACACTAGATGTGTTGTTGTGGTAACCTAATTGTTAAACAGCAAACAGCCTTACCTTAATTAACATTTTTTACATGATTATACATGATAGTTTTGTGTTCATGAAGAGAGCAAGTTCACTGATAGGGCAACAGGGAATGCAATGGGTCTTCTGTTGCACTTATACACTGTGAATTTTGAATTCAGTAAGACCATTGATGCACCGATGATTGCCTTAGATGGAGTTTACCACCCGCTTTGGGCTGCATTCCCAAACAACCCAACTCCAAGAAGACACCGTCCACGGGCTGAGGCAAAAACTTACCACCTGTTTTTAATTGTCTTCTTTAAAAATCATAAATGAGATTTCCTTTTAACCAATTTGCCTCTTTAACTTTAAAATATTCTTCTTGTTTTATTTTAGTTGATTGCTAAAAAGCATGACACTCCATTCAGGTTGGAAAACACATGGTTTTCACCCAGGAGGCCAGGTAGTAGGCTTGGTAGGCCCCTAAAGACCCACATTTATGGTGCTTATAGCGAATGAAGTCGACAATTTAATGGCCTGATAACAGTCGAATCGGTTGTGCAGTGACCTCTGCCATATTCCGGGAAGCACATCCCCTTTTATCTGCAGTCCAAGCATGTTATTCTGCTCACAAGATAACTTTCAGGCAGTGTTGTTAACTTTGTCTCAACATCCCCTTTAAGATTGTGTCCGGTTTTAGTTTTAACGTCATCTCTCGCTCATATTTTCAAACGTGCCACTCCCTTTTTTAAGCAAGATGTCTCCCACTGTGTGTATGCGGTTCTGTTTGACGATTGTCCTGTCTTTGTTAAAGTGAGGTCCAAGTCTGTCTGGCATGTCTTAGCTAATTAAAGCTGAATTATTGATACTCTAGTGAATTATTCAGAGGGGATAATTAGATATAGAAACAATGGTAAACACAGGTACAGCTGCACAACAGAAGAAGAGAGGGAAAGGGAAAGAAATGGAGAGGGAGAAGGGGACGGTATGGCCTTTATTCCTCTGGCTCTTTGCCAGCCCTCTCTCTCTCTCTCTGTGTGCCTCCCCCCTCCTGTTTCATTCCCTTTCCTCCATGTTTATATCATTCACATAACTCTATAGCCTGATGTCTCTGTCCTTGACTCTGCAGTGTTCATCTCTCTCTCTCTCAGTTTCACACCTTCTTCTGTCCCTCCTTCCTTCCTTTCCGTCATCCCATCCTCCCTCGCTCAGTTTCCTCCTCCTCTTACCTCCTCTTTCTCGCCTCTACCTGCTCTTTTCCTCCTCTCTTCTGTGCCGCACCCATTAGACTTTCCTTCTCCCTGTTGCTATGACATTAGCTAGCTGTAGCAGTGTCAGGCCGGTCTTGAGGGATGAGACTAAAGAGCTAAGTCTTGCTCTTTTCATTTAATTACTCCTCCCTCTCTTCCTCCTCGCCTCCCTCCCTCCCTCCCTCCTCCCAGCCATGTTCCCCTGTATATCACACCCTGCCTTACTCTCCCTCCCCTTCTTTTCTCTCCCATCCTACTGCTTCTTTGTCTATCCCTCTTTTTCCACCTGACTCTACCTGTCTTCATGCGTGCATCCTTCTCTCCCCCGTGTTCTTTCTGTCTCTCTGAAAGAAGAGGAGGAGGAGGAGGAGACTGGAGGGACATAACATCACACCCACATCCTTCCTATGAAATTGTTTGGATCATGTGGGATCCTCCACCCATTTGCCTCTTGCTTTTTTCTTCCTCTTTTTTTTGGCGTAAATCCACATAAAGTGAGGCTACTGATTGTGTCGCTCAATCCAGCTGTGCACATGCATGCACACTGTACTGCAAAGTGCGTGAAGGTGTGTGAGTGTGTGTGTGTTGGCCTAGGCTTGACCTTGATTACCACGGTGACGGTGAGCCTCCTCATTAGTGCTGGACTGGAGGAAGCAGTTGGGTAATGAGGGAGCAGTATTGTCCTTAGGCACATGAACACACACACGCACACACACAGATGCCAATGCACCACTTTGTATTAGTGCTTGCATGCACCTGCTGACACCTGCGCTTATGCAAGATCTCATACATAAGCCTCATGCACACACACACACACACACACACACACACACACACACACATACACACACTCCTTCTGAGTACATCTCAGTCTCATGGCCCCCCACTCAGTTGTCTCGCCTCACCTTCTGTTTAGTGTTTTTTCTCTCCCACACACATTCTGCCTCTTCCCCCCGTCTCTGTCTTCCTCTCTCTGTTCTGCCCACCAGACAGACCTCGCAGACCTCGCTGCCCACTGAGTTCCTCCGGGCCTGGAGCGTCACAGTGTCGCCCTCTGGTGGCAGCGCTCACGCGTCAGAGGGAAATGATATGAGATCTCCACACGGAATTTAATGAATAATGATTTCTCAGGCTGCGTCGAGACATCAAAGTAGTGATGTGACTTAGATTTGATTTGGGTCAAATTTCATTGATTCTGATTTCACAAAAAAAACTTGACTTTTTATTCAAATGATTATAGTTCATTGCTGTATATATCCTAAAAAGCCTACAGTATTGTCGTAATTCATTTTCCCTTAATCAAAATCTGTTTTTGATCAGCCACAAAAGTATCTTCTGAAAAAAAATAGGCACTCATAAGTGATTTTTAGGGCTGTCGTCGACCAAAGAAATTTTTAGTCGACGAACACTCCATTAGTTGATTTAATCGACAGATCTGTGAATCTGAGTTGCACAAAGAATCATGCAAAAGCACCAATGTAAAGCTTGTGTTTACCAGAGATGTGCTCATAAGTTTCTTGGAAACAAGTCATTCAGCATGAAAAAAGCATAAAAAACGAAAGAAAGAAATCTTAGTCGACTATGACCAAAGCGACCGATTAGTGGTCTAAGAGGGGTCAGCCCTTGTGATTTTGTTAATAAAATCAACTTAAAACATTTGAGAAACAGAATGCGCCACCTCACTGCAAAATGCAGAATAATGGCCTTATGTAGTTAAAGGGATAATTTGGGTGTTTTAAAGTGGGGTTGTATGAGGTACTCGTCTAGTCAGTGTATTACCTACAGTATATAACGGTTGTCACGCCCCCAGTTTGGAGAAACAGTTGGGAGTACAGCACAGGAGCAAAGCACTGTACTTCTGTGGACGGGGCCAGCAGCAAAACATATTTTAGAGTTAGAATATTTTCACAACTTTACCTTGTCGTCAGACAGCCCTTTCCGACGGGGAACTGAAGTCGTTATCTATGCTCTCTTCAAAGCCACAATACTCCTTTGACAAAAACAGCATAGATAATCATAAGTTTCACTTTCAGTTCAGTTCCTCATTGGAAAATATTCTCAATATAGCGTACACTTAAACTGATATTGATTTTTTTTTTAGGTGGGCCTTTCTTTTAGGTGGCTAAAATACGTTTTGCTGCTGGCCCCGTTCACAGCAGTACATTGCTTTGCTCCTGTGTCGGTACTCCTGTCTGTTTCTCCAAACTGGAGGTGTGCCGACCGCCGTCTACTGTAGGTAATACACTGACTATGGATAAGTACCTCATACAACCCCACTTCAAAACACCCAAACTATCCCTTTAATTGTTCATATGTTGGTGCTTTTATCACTCTTATTTGGAAATTTGGTCAACTATAGAGCATGTTTTTTTACATACGTTTTATGTATGTACTGATTACTCAAGGAAAACTCTTTGCACCATCCCACGAATTGACCGCTCACTACACTCCTACACTTTAGTGCAACGTTAGCAGCTCTGTCCTGCTAACTTGACGGCCTGTTTTCCCCTATGCCTTTCGGGAATCAAAGACCCATTGTTTCAAAAGATACTAAGGATTTCGAGCTGTAAATCTGCCGCAGTTGTAAACTGCATATGTGTCATGCGAGAATGGAAAGCTTGAAGGGCGTAGCAACAGTAACTAAGGGTGGTGGTGGTGGTGGGGCTCAGCAAACGGTCAATTCTGGTTTGTGCCAGATGTGTGCACATAAATCTAAATGAATTGTAGCGTGATGTTGAGGCTGTTTGGGCTACGGTGAATAATCCTACCGTCTGCTTTATAGTTTTTCCACAACTGACCAGGTCTTCCCTTCACACACACATTAGACACATGCATCCTCCCAGGATCATGCATACTAGAAGATACACTGTATGCACACACTTGAGTAAAAAGGTGCACCCTTTTGTCTATAAAAGGTGGTTTATCTTGCACTCTCTTGTGTCTATGAGCTCTCATACATGTTGTTAGCTCTACAATAAGTATGAAAGTGAGAGTAAGAGAGAAATAGAGAGTTACTTTGGTGGAAAACAAAGAGGCTCTGAGGTCCTTGTGCCCTCAGTTCACTGACACTCCCATTGTTTGCCCCTAAAGGCTCCAATATGCTTCACTCACCAGCCGTCTGCAACCACTCAAGTATACATAGTTAACGCGCTTTCGTCTTTGCACTCTCAGGGAGAGAGTTGTCATAGTTTTGCAAAAGAAGTGCTGACATTCTGATGTCAAGAGTCTCTTTTTGCCTTTATGTAACAGGAAGTAAATATGGTGCATATCGAAACAGTCTATTGGGTTAGTTAGGTCTTTATAAATACAGTGATTTGCAGCTCTCATTGCTAATATAATAAGTCCGTTTTAATGCTCAGGCACAGCACGATTTGTTTAACAAGAGAGTAAGAAAGTTGAATTTTGAAACTTTTTTTTTCGAACATTACAACATGAGTTGTATACATTTATAAACTTTGGGTGTATAGGCTGTAGCTTCTGCAATTATTAGTAATAAAACTGATAAATTAATGACCAACAATTCATTATTGAAACTTTCTGTCTCCTTCAATGTAATTCATTGAAATACTGCAGGAATATTATGGTGATTCTTCCATTATTGTGATTTCTCTAGCATTATTTAAACTACAGCTATAGCAGAACTATAACAATACTTTTCTTCACAACTATCAAAAGCATTTGCTGGTTCAAACTAAATTTTACGTAGTCGGCATTTGCAGACTGAAATGTTTTAATTTTAATATCTGGGGTCAACGTATCCTCATACAACGGTTTGTATGATATCTAACGAAAAGTTATTCCTCGTTTTATGTGCGTTTTCCTATAAATGTCAAGCAAGACGTGACGCACGTGTCAATTTCCACTCTAGTCTTTTCAAAATAAACTTCCGTCTTCACAGAAAACAACTTAGTTAGGTTTAGGCAACAAAACTACTTAGTAAGGTTTAGGAAAAGATCGTGTTTTGGGTTCAAATAACTCTGGAGGTGGCATAACTTAAGTACAGAAGTTACGTGACAAACAAACGTTGACCTCTGGTTTCACACAGGGTACGAACACCGGTCTCCTGGGTGAATGTCTGTTGTTTTTTTGACCCACCCATCCCCCCGACCTCCTCCCTACGCAGCATTTGTCACTCTTTATACTTCCTGATTCACAGTTACGTGGATTACATACAAATTTATTTTGTGGGATATATACGAATTTCAGTGCATTACTTTTCATAGGTATATGTAGCTACGAACGTTGTATGAGAGCAACCTGCTGGGGTGCCCACTAACCAAAGTGACAGTTGTCCTTAATACTGCCTCCTCACCTCATCAGCACTTTACCACACACACACATACTATCTACACGCACACTCAGACATACCTACACATGCACACACTCAGTGGTTCATACAGAGCTCCAGTGGATTTCATACCTGGAATTCTTGGAATACTAGTCGGAGGCCTTGGTTGTTGGAAACATGGATACCTTTTTGTAAAAAGATAAAAAGATCTCAGCAGCTCTGATAACACTGTAATTCTGGTGATTTTCTATACTAATAAGTGGATTGTAGTTCAGTGTGTGCAGATGAAGTCAAGGCGCACGTGAAAGGGAATGTTTTTGTAGTAACAGATGTGTGGACCGTGATGCCTCTTCTCTCTTCTCCCTCTCCATCTATCCAACAAGAGGCTGATTAATTCTCACAATTTTCCCGCTTTGATCGCTCCCTTCAGAAGCGGCGCAACCAGAGCCGTCGACAGAGCGAGAGAGAGGGAGCTCTTACAATTCAAAGGTAGATAAGGGACTCGCACGCTGCCTTCCCCGCGTACCCACTTCCACGGCGTTTTGACAGATTCCAGTGGAGAAGGGGAGGAATGTGAAAATAAAAGAAGCAGGAGGCAAGGAGACAGGTTAGAGGAAAAGGTAGAGGGAGATGAAAGAGGGACTCTCATGCCACACAGATGCGTCTATAGATGATATAAAATTAATAACAGATATGCAATACAAATTGATATCACTTTTCTATAACACAAAGTTTATAAAGTGCTTTACAACAGAGAGTGACATGACAAAAAGACAACACAAATTGAAGGATAAGATAGATATATCAAGTTTATAAAGGTGAGACCTTGAGGAGTGATCTTCAGTGAGCTCCAGACTGTCAAGCAGGTCGTTCCACAGTCAGCAAAGGTGTGGTCACCTTTTGGCTTTAAGTGTAACGTCGATGTTTTTCAACCTGGACCCTATTTTCCCATCTTTTTGTGTCTAAGTGACTAATGGGGACAACTATTTCTGAAATTGGTCCAGTATTGAGGGAGAGGTCTGCAGACGGCAGCCGCTAAACAAGCTCGGGGCAACTCCTCGCTGCCAATGTACGTCCACTAAAAGTGCTTGTTTTTGCCACTGACAGGCTCACATTGTTATTATAAGGGTCTGACAACATTATGGAAAGGACCCTACACAGAAATTCGGTCTGTTTGTTATTGTGTCTAACCAAATCTCGCTCAGAGAAGTCTTGTACTGAAACCTTGCATCGCATCCACATTGTCGAAATCAGCTTAATATTCAGACATGACATTGAAAATCTTTGAGATAACACTAATCCAACACAACAAACCGTGGCACTCCTCTCTCCACTCTCACTCACGTTTCCACCGTTTGTCTTTTCTGGCAAGTCAAATGACGCAAAAACAAACGGAGAGCGAATGGTAAGAAAAACGTTAATTCCTCCTTTCCATAATGTTGTCAGACACTTATAATAACAATCTGAGCCTGTCAATGGCAGAAACAAACACTTTTAGTGGACGTAAACTGACGGTGAGGAGTTGCGTTTAGCGGCTGGCGGCTGCAGCGTTCTCACTCAATACTGGACCGATTTCGTAAAGAGTTGTCCCCATTAGTCACTTAGACACAAAAACATAGGGTTGGAAAATACCGAAGTTACCCTCAAACCCAGAAGTGGCCAGTCTGAGCAGATGAGACAGTGTTCAGGCTTCAAATTGGAAATGTAGTTCAGAGCTGAAAAAGTTACCATCAATCATATATTTAAGTCATATAATAAACAAAATAAGGCCTATATGACATCTGTTAGGTGCTTTTTAACATCTTAGATACAGTTCGAGGTGTGCATCTGTAGCGTCTTTGTTGGTCAGATTATCTCAGAGTTTTTCGATTCCTTTCAACATATTTGATGGGCTTTCTAGATGCCGGACCTACAGTAAACATTCAGAAATCCAATGGATGTAATCTCTTTCTTTGAAGATAGGATGATAGCTTCTTGCTTGTGTAAAGTAATAATTGCGAAGGCAATTCCTTCAGTTTTTAAGTAGGGATCTGGGATCTGGTTCTGTGCCGAAACACTTAGCCATGTGGAGGACGGAGACCTGAAAAGAAAAATTTCTGATTTGTAGGAATTTTGAGACTTTTCGTTCTGGATTTCTTTGTGGAAGTTGTTAAGAATATAGTTTAGGTCTCCTGGTTTTAGCCAAAGGTGTTTCTGGGTATAATTTGTGTAACAAAAAAGAAGATGTACAGTATGTCTATTTTACCAAGCGGAAACATGATAATGTCACTTAGAGCATGGATAGGACATAAAGAAGAGATGAGGGGATTAAGATGGGCTTTGAACACAACAGGTCTTGATGCTATATGGGCACATGGTAACACCGGTGCCTATAGACGGATACATGTTGATTGTGTACCACAATAGTGCAGCAGGGATCCACTAGTCACTCGCTTTTACCCACACACGTTTCATTCATCACCACATGCAGAGAGAAATAAATGGAGAAGTAGTCAGCAGTGGTCAGAGAGACGGAACACAACAGAGGGCACATTTGATTAGACCGTGATGTCTGTAGACCTCCAACAGAGAAGAAATGTGGCCCGACAGAACCGAATGAACTGCAGCTTGTTCCGATGTGAAATGTATTTCACCTGGCGTTGCACTGTACACTTTCTGCAGGTGTCAAGCAGCTTTATAGATCTCATCACGGAAGCTTAGTTTTGCAGTTTTCCATCAAAAGTTAAACACACTCACACGTGTGTAGCTTGCTTCCACAGGTAGCGCTCCTCGCTCTGCTAATGAAGCGTCGGTTGTTATGAAATCAACAGGCAAGTCAGCCCAATCCTGTGATCTCTCCCGGTGGCCTCGTGAGACTGTGCGTACGTGTGAGGTAGTGAGAGCACACGCATGCCTCATATGTGCGTGCGCACGCTCGTTTCTTTGCCCCCATTTGGGGTCAAAAGGGTGGAGAGCAGGGGGCGACTCCCAGTCACAGCGAACGTCTGATTGGCTCGTGTTGCTGCCCCGACACAATTTGATTGGCTGTCAGGTCCAGCAATCAGAGCAGTGAGCAGGTAGGGGAGGGTCTTCGCTCTGCTCTGTTGCTAGGTTACAGGTATACCCAATAGATGTGGAGATATAGAGATAGAGTAGAGATAAGGATGGGGATGGGTGTGGATCTGAGCGTGGATCTGTGTGTGTGTGTGTGTGTGTGTGTGTGTGTGTGTGTGTGTGTGTGTGTGTGTGTGTTGGTGTGTGTGATTGTCGGCGTCGGGGAGGGGTCGACGGGACTGAGGGTCAGGAGGGTGGAGGGAAGAGTGAGACGGGAGGGGAGCGACAACAAGTGAGCGATACAGAGGGATTTCTTGAAAGTGAGGAGGGAAAAAAAAGCAGGTTTATTGTGTTTTAGCGCAGAGTCTTGTTCATACAGACAAACATAATTTATCCACATTCCAACAATCCAAACTGACAGCTTATCCAAACAGTTGAAATGGACTGAATATGGAGAGATCTGAAAACGCCAGCATTTTCTCGCTGTCTCATTTTGTTGTTTTTAAACACGAATGACACCAGATTCTTCATTTTTTAAATGTTTTGTACACTACAAAACCCAGATTACCTAAAAAAATGTCATGTTGGGTTTTTGTTCCACTGACTTCCTCAAAATGTACAGGTGGAGGGATGTAATTATGACTGGCCAGCAGATCCCAGGCCTGTGGTCGGATTGTAATTCATTAAAGTGCTGTTGTATTAATCACAGACTGCTCCAGACAACGCTGCTCTGAGAACAGCTGTTCCGCTGCACTTAGATTGCAATCATAGAGCGGTCAGTCGCCACTAATCGGGGTCATTTATCAATCCGGAAGACCACACACACAAATGTGAACGCTCTGAAATACACACACACTGATCGATGGCTGGGCTAGGCCGGTAAGAGGGATTGATGGGCGCTTGGCTGGTGCTCTTTATGTGCGTGTGTGTGTGCTGGCATGAACACAGCGAGGGCAGGGAGCACACAAAGGCTAAAGAGCTGTGAAGATTAACCTCTAGTTGATTAAAATGTATTTCAGTCTTGTCACTTACAAACTAGTTTGGCTGCACAATAAATCATATACCTTTTATTTTTCTGACATATTTCCACAATTTCCAAACTAACCATCTATCCATCAAATCTCCATGGCAACTGGGTAAACTCCATCCACTCAGGAAGCCCGTGAGATGTGGTTGAAATATCGGGAAAAAGCTACAAAGTTGTCCTTGAGTTAAGATGAATTTTCACGATCAATGTACAAATATGGACGTACTGTATTGTTATTATTATTATTATTATTATGTTAGCAACAAGTTAGCATTCCAGGCTAACTCAACCCTTTAGTATACAGTACAAAACAACCTGCAGCTGCTTCACAGTAAAAACAAAAAGCATTAAGCAAGAATGAGGTACATGACGTGTTGAATTAAGGCTGAAAGACCACGGAGCGCATCTGAACAAAGGGGGGGCATAAAGTCAAGGGACACGGAGGGGGTGGGGGGGCCATATGCATTGAAACAGACATACAGTAGGCCTATATTACTGATGTATGAGTAACGTTACAGAACACTTCTTTTAGTCCGACACCCAGGCCAGGCGCCAGGATGTTAAAAATTGTGAGGGGGCAATTTTTTGGTTAAATTATATGCATTGATTGAACCATGCAGCAACCTCAGAAAGACTAAATGACAGCAACATAAGGCTACTCTTTCAAAGTCAAATATACATTTATTAATCAGAGAACTCACATAAGAACACAGCACTAGCAGAGCACTAAATATTTTTTGAACTTATGAACGATTCTCAGCGGGGGGGAGGTGTTTAGAAACAGATGTTTGCAGCTTGCAGCTTTCTCTCTCTCTCTCTCTCTCTCTCTGTCTCTCTCTTTACAACCATGAAGGGCAAGCAGGCTAAGAAACCGAACTTAGTGACGTGTTCTGTCTGTCTATCGATCTCATCTGCTCTGTTTCAGTACTATGGACATGGACAGTACCGCTCCTACACAGACACAGACACACTCAGCTCCGGCCTCTACACACAACAATCAGCGCTGTCCGTGGTTCCAAAACAACAGCTAAACGGTAGTCATGTGTATCTCGGACAGTAATTGTGTTGTTTTTGCTATTCTAAACAATGCACTTGATTGGTAAATGTCAAATTGCATCACAGCAGTCAGTGGGAGCGGGTGACGGTGACCAATATCGTTTGGCTCGTTTAAAGTACAATTTTTGAGAAAAAAACACAGCTACAATTCAGGCTTTTATTCATATATATATATATATATATATATATATATTTACTTGTACATAACAAATCACATTTAGGTTCTCTTTTCTCTGTTTTGAACCCACCTCCCGATAGGAGTTGGAACAACCATTCAGGTTGCTTGACGTGTGCAGGTCCGCACAATGCGTTGTCCAGTTACCCATTACAGCTTTCACTGTGTAGGTTTGCAGAGAGGTTTGCGTGTATCTTTGCAAAAACATATTGGGTATACATAACATTATTTTTATTAAGTGTTTTGTCGAAATAAGTTATTTTGATACTGTTGCACAACCAGGAATCAAGAAGAGGTCAAACCCCAGTATCCTATAAATGTGTCTCTCCGTGGCCTGTACTGCATCTGTTGGGATCATAATGTGTTTTGCAGAAATCACTGTCTGTAAAGTGAGTGCAGGTCTCGTTCCGTCAGGCTCCTGAATTTGTTTCGGTGCTTTTATTATGGAGATCCGCTTATTCCCCAATTTACACAAGATAAAATTAGGATTTTCAAGGCTTAAACAAACATTTCCTCAGAGATTGCCGTCGGTGCTCTGCCCCAGGGTCTGTTTGGAGTTCTGAGCTTTCCTTAATGGCACTTTGGCACTATTGGGGATGCTGTAAATGTAACACAACATCCGCCACTCTGAACCTTCCTCCGGGGTTGGGGTATAGTTTGATCCGACGATATATATCAGCTTTATGTTGTGCAGCCTCTGGCCCTCTGCAGCAAACTGCCGCCCTGTGTAGAAAGCACCGGCCTCTCTGCTATTACCTGAGCCACACGCTGAAAAGCCAACAGTGGAGACCAAGCGCCTCTGATGATTTGATCTGCTAAACATTCCCTTCACTAGTTGTCCCGACTCCTTCATGTTGGTCAGGCCAAGAACATTTGGCTGTCTGGGAGAGCTGTCAGACTGCTGAGAGAAAAAGAACGAAAGGGTGAGACAGAGAGAGGAACAACGGGGGAGGAGGAAGAGGACCTTTGCTTTATTTCAGTGCTGAGCTGATTATAGAGTAAATTCTCTCCTATATTTTTCCTCGTTGTGTTTCTGTCTCTTGACCCAAAATTCCTTTCAGCCTTTTCCCCCCAAATCCTTCTCGTTTCCACTGCTTTTCTTCTCTCTTGTCAATTCCCATCTGTCACTGTCGAATTCTCTCATTTTAAACCCACCACTTCCTTTCCCCACCACCTCTTCCTCACACATTTCTTCTGCTTCAACTCCTCTGCTCAGTCGGTCTCTATTTCCTCTCCTTTTCCCTTCCTCTTATGCAGCTGATTCATAATCTCTGTTTGGACAGAAAACAGAGGGATGGAGCTTCTGTCCTGATGAATAACAACAGGAATTGGGAGAGAGAGACAGCAAGAACGGGACACTGAGACAGCTTCCTTTTCAAACTGTCCGTCTGGCTGGCACTCTGTCTCTCGGTCTATCTTCTAGACTGTCAGCGACTGTGTTTCTGTGTGTGTGTGTGTGTGTGTGTCAACGCTATTCGCCCCGAACCAAAATTTCCACAGATCATGCGGTCAGGCGGACCAGATTTGGCTTACTACTGCTATTCTTAGGCCCGTGCCATCCAGAGTCTGTTTAAATAATACGGCCTGTGTGCTCTGTTGTCTTCTTTTTTTTTTTCCAACACCTGGGCCTGTCTTCACTCTCACACATTTAGAGTGCCTCCACCACTTAGTATTATGAGAAACGGAAAGAGACGGAGTCAGGGAGGATGGGATACTAATGGAATTGTGAGCAAAAAAAAAAATGAGGGAGAAACAAAAAGAGAGATGGAAAAGAAAAGAGAGCATATTATAGGGCAGCAAGGAGGGAAATTGGATGAAGGAAGAGCGCAAATATGGAGAGGAAGCGCAGAACTGGTTGACCAAAGACGGCGCACCACCGGGGGGGTCTGACTCAAAAGTAGGAAGATGTTCCTGGAGATAACGGACTAAGCCTCAGAGTGGCGTTGTGGGGAACTCACAGAGAGCCTTTTCCTGTTTATTCACGTCTCCTCCTCTTCCTCTCACTGCTGCACAATTTTCTTGTCGGGGTCGCAGACAGTTGGATGTGTGGTCTCAGACTGGAGCGTTAAAACCCAAAATGACCCAGACTCTAAGTGTTTGTGTGACCTAGTTTTTGATCACAGTGTGTCAGTCAAAGATGAACAATTTTGCAAATGAGGTGGAGAAAGCTGGGAAAGAGAAGTAGAGGGTGACTGGGACGGCATCGAGTGTGTGTGTGTGTGTGTGTGAGGGCGTGTAGGTGCGTGACCAGTTTTGGAGACCACTCTAAGTAATGAGCTGAGCGGTGTGACAGGGATGGAGCTGCATCGCTAAGTCCTGCACGGCTTAAATCACACTGGCATCACACACACACACACACAACCTGACAGTGTCTGTGAGCATGTATATGTATGTGTGTGTGAGTGTGTTTGAGCAGCTGACAGAGGACAGAATAGAGAAAGGTATGAGAAGGTTTAAAGGGCCAGTGTGCAACATTTAGGGGGATCTATTGGCAGAAATGGAATATATTATTAATAAGTATGTTTTCTTTAGTGTATAATCACCTGATAATAAGAATCGTTGTGTTTTCGTTAGCTGAGAATGAATCGTTTATATCTATATAGGGAGCGGGTCCTCTTCACGGAGTCCACCATGTTGCACCACCATGTTTCTATAGTAGCCCAGAACAGACAAACCAAACTCTGTTAACTTTTCCTGCTTGGGCCGGAGTCGATAATAACGTTACTCGCTCCCACCGCCGCCGCTTTCTCTCTCTCTTGCTTCACCACTCACTTCCCACGTTCACACACACTCTACGCACTGGCTCTGCTCGAAATGGCTCTAGAGAGGGCCATTCGCGTTTTCGTGTCGGCCAACGTAGCTCTCCAACACGCTTGGCACACAAGAGAAGCTTTCAGTTGGTTGCAATCTGCAACCTCACCGTCAGATCCTACACACTGGACCTTTAAGTACGACGAGGCCTTCCTCCTTTCATGTGTTTATATTTGATAATTTTTGTTTGCTGCATCGGATTTAATCTCCTCCTCGTCCATTGCATATCCCTGATTAACATCAAATTAGGCAGTCGCCTGGCTCTTCAGCACATCACGCAAATAATTTAGTTCGCTTAATGAATCGTAACCTTAATTGCAGTTCTCTTCCCGCTCCTCGCTACCTTTTCACCTGCGAGAGTAAAGCAGCGGAGAGGAAAGGTTTGCCAAGGGTCATACGTGCGTTTTTATATATAGAATGGTTTGAATAGCTTTGCTTCATTCCGCCTTCGTAAATTTCAGATAAATCTACATTTTTACCAGAGCGATATTCATAATCCAAACACTTCCTCAGAGCTTAGCGGGGGGAACATAAAGGCACAATTTGCTGCTGATGCGATTAAATAAACCACTATTAATATTTACGGTGACGTGTCCTGTTAATCTCGCTCTCTGAAGTGTGTCTAATTTTTCAAATCAGCCTTACTATTGTACGAGCCGGATTCTCTCATGACTCAAAGGGTGAATGAATTGAAGGTTTACACAGTGCGAGTGAGTCACTATCAAAGCTATATTTGTGCGTGGATGTGTGTGTTTGTGACTGTGTCTGCCCTGCCTGCCTGTGGATGCAACTGTGTGTGAAGTTAGCCAGCAGTAGCAGGGTTATGAATCAGATCAAACACACACACGTAGTGACACCAGATCAAACACACGCACACACACACTGCCTGTGGTGGACTGAGCTGAAGGGCCCTGACCGGGTGTGACTTTGATCCTCACCACAACATCCGCTCCTCCACTCCAACACTGCTTTTCTGCCACTCGTCCATCTCACGTGCCCCACAGGACGCTTACCCCGGACTCGAGTTACTCCTTTCATATCCTCAAATAGAGCTCAGTGTGCCTCCAAACACAGAGGATCCTCCTGTTGTAACTGGACACTCGGTGTGTAGGATCCAGATTTGGATCCTGCAGATGTGCTCCAGGTCTCGGAGGGAGGGTTGTGGTCAGTGTCACCATCTCAGTGGCCATGAGAGTGCTAATAATAACCCAGTTATATGTGCTGAGTTGTGAGCACGGATAGGTGTTTTCTTTGATAATGAGCCAGCTGTGAATATTTGGTGCAGGTCGCAGAATGTGCGAATGTTTTCTCCTCTTTAATTGTGATGGTAAATTACTCAGATGTAATTTGCATCATTATTCCTTGTGAAGATTTACTCAAGGAAGGGTTTAAATTGATTGAAATATATATTGAAATAGATCAGACAGCTCACCAGAGAGACATCTTTTTAGTTTTGTCTTTGTTTGTTAGCGTGAGTCTTTGCGAAGCAGCAAAGTCGTAGCATTTTGACAACATTAATTATATATATATTAAACAATGTACGTGTTTCAATTATTTGCTTTCTTCAGACTCGGCACGATATGAAAATATCTTGTCACCATTATCTTCGCCAAAATAATTACGATTTACGATATTATCCTGATAATCATCAACTTATACTTAAAAGTCTTAAAATGGCACTAAAACATGCTGGAATCACTTTACCTTACACTTTCTGAAGCAAATATTTGTATTGCATCACAGATAGGACACATCTTTTTTTCAGTGAAATACTAACAATCAAACAATCTTAAATAAGGTAATCATAAATTATAAGGTCCCCCTGCATAATAAAATATAAATAAAAAATAGCAACAGGCTCTATTTTTTCACTTCTCTACCATGATAGCGAGCTAGACAGCTTTTTCAAGTCACTCATAATAATATTCATTCATTGATATTCACGATTATCCCGATAATGGAAATTCACCACGATCAATTTATTGTGTTTTTTATCGCAATCCGCAATGAAATCCTATATCGTCCCATTCCTATCAGATAGTTTACTGAGCAGGTGAATTCCACTTAAATTTTTCTGGTAACCAAATGATGCAGATTTTTACGCTCACTACCAATAGGCCATACCATGACTGAGCTTTTAAGACATGACAAAACATCACCTGTAATAAGCTCAAGTCAAACCTGAGGCGCTACGGGTGTGGAAGGACTGGGGTGTAAAACTATCATATAAATGGTTCATAAAGAGCCTAAAAGGGTCAGTTGATGCCATAGAACAAACATATTTTCAAGATTAGAGGTGGTATTTTGTTTCCATCACCATGTTTTTTACAATACATGTTGCCTCCACTGTATGCAAATGATCAGAAGTTGTGGTGACAAGGAGACATAAACCCAGAAACATGGAAGTATATAATAGAAATCCATATGAACCAGATGCTCAGCCGTGACCTTTCCAGCCAGATGTGCAGTGATACTTCCTGTGTGTGAATGTCTTTAGCATCAATGAAGGTAACGATGAGATGCAGAAAGCTACTGTGTCAGATCTAAGTGTCTCGTGAGAGGAGTGGAGCTAATAAGCAAAATTTTAACACGTCAAACCTAATAAAACATCTTCAGGCTCATCACCCAAAGGAGCACAATGAATTTATTGTAATAGGAGAACAGCAGCTAGCGAGGCAGTCAATCCCTGAACAGGCAAGTTATAGAGTAATGCTAAATATATAGAAATTACAGAGGAAATTCAGATGAACAACCACGAGATCCTATCATCTCCTGCTAAATAACTGTATACTAATAGAATAGTTTCATGATTTATTTTTGAAAAAATGGTGTGAAATTATATAGCTCATGGGAGAATATATGATAACTCACTGCATTGATCGATTCCTTCAGTGACGAACCAATCACAGATAAAATTGAAGTGCGAGTGTTTGACCATCAATCTGTCCATCGAGAATACATTTCCATAAATCAGTTAAGAAATTACTTTTTAAAAAGGCGCTTCTTAAGGCGGCTCATAAGTCATCAGATTCAGACTTTTTTATTGTTATTAATAATAATAATAATAATAATCATCTATATTGTCCACAAATGTGGAAATTTGCCTTCAGCTTCACAGGTTGGTTAAAACACATCATAGTAAATCACATTAAATACAATAAATAGCACAACATGCACAGTACCCATGACAATAACGGACATGGTCCCAGTGTGAATGGTGTTTATCAATTTAGTAAAAGTTATTGCGTTTGGTATGAAAGACTTTTTGTAAATGTTCTTGGTTGCTGCGGCGGATCTATAGAGTCTTACCGAGGTTAGTTTTATAAATCCTTTAAAAAGAGGATGAACGGGATCAGACACAAGTTGTCTGGCTTTTTTGTTTTGCCTGTGATTTATATATACAGTACATCCCAGTTGTTTTTATTCTTTCCCAATAATTTGACCGGCCATGTTTGTGACGCTTGCGATTGAGATGATTTGATTGGGATGAATGCGATATGTCAGGAACACCTTGATCGAATTTCTTCAAATTGACCTCACAAAACCCGTTTTTGGCCATAACTCAAGAATTCATATGCTAGTTATGACAATTTCACACTAATGTCTAACAGGATAAAATGATAAAGTGATGACATTTTGGACAGACATGGATGTAAAACTGCAACTTGTCTTGTTGGCGGAGGCGTACAACCGCGAGGCGGTAATTCTAGTTTCACAGTTAAAAGTAGGACATAAAGGTGGTGATAGTTTTAAAGTTTGATATTCAGTTCTTCCTCAATAAAATGTCATCAGTTCTCACCGTACCGTATTTGTTTGGCAGTGCAGGATAAAGCTTGACTGATGTTGCCCAGGTGCTGTCACCTCGATGCCTGCAGCTATGAAAACCTTGCGTGACTTGACAGTCGATGGGAAAATAACGAGCTGAAGTTAGGGGCCGTCTCAAAAGTGCATGCAAAACTGGCCAAGAAGTTTTACACAGCTTCCACAGTAGTCAGACTTTTTTTTTTCTGAAATGGTGTTCAACTACAGTTCATTCTTTATCATTTAATGAATTCAGGTACATTATTTTGTAAACTCCAACCAGATACAGGTGATTTTTCATTACAGCCGTTCCAACAATGTTTCATCATGGTTGATCTTTACATGTAGCTTATCTCCACGTGGCCCTTAACCTCGTCTTTGAATAACCCGACTGGTGTTGCCACATTAAGGCTGCTGGTGTACCGCCGATGAATCTGAATTTCTCTCACTCGTTCTGGACACAGCGTTTGGACAAGCCTCCCTGTAATCCCCTGGACTGGGACTTGGCTGCTCCTGCTTTAGAGGAGATGAAGACAATGCTTCTCACTATGGAAATGTGTGCGGACGCTTTGATGCTTTATACACTTCGGCTTTTCAAAGTACGTGTCCGGTTCTTCGGCTCCCTCGCACCTTCCCCTCCCTCTAACCCTCCGCCCCCACTACGCCGGCTCCGATCGATCCGACCATGTCTCCCAGTCCCACATGTCATCTTTTTTCTTTGACACAGCTCTCCTCTCCCCACTGCTTGGTATTCTGGAGTGGGAATGCATGCACCATCGCAGATCCATCAGCTCCGATCGGAATGCCGCACCACGGCTCGGGGAAATGGAGGGATGAGAAGGGAGAGAGGGGTGGAGGGAGGAAGAGCGAACGTGGAGGGGAGGAGGAGTGAGAGGGCAGGTCAGCGGCTTGTCGACATCCTTCCGGGACCAAAGCCTCAGACTGACGGGGAGAAAGAGAGAGAGAGAGAGAGAGAGAGAGAGAGAGAGAGGACGAGAGTAAAACGCAAGAAAAAGAGCACCTTTTTATTTCTGAGGGGCCACTTGTGTTAATATCCATTTCCTTTCAATTCAGCCTCTCTGAGGAATTCAAGTTCTTATACTAGATTTCCTTTAGAGCTCAACGGATTCAATAAGTAGTATGCTGTATGAGAAGAATAAAGTTTTAGAGTCTAGGTGCTCTCATACATTCAAACCTCACATTTGTTATGTTCAGGCTCCATGTGGGTGCTGTGCTATAGATGATACAGAGACTTCACTCGCTCCTCACTGCACCTCACACAGTGGACTCCTGAGTGAGTCAAAGGAATAACTCACCTTGTATATCTGTTTCTGTTTCTCTATTCTATTCACGTGAAGTCAAATTAATTTTATTTATAGGTGGCCGAGACAGCTCAACTCACTGCAGCTTAAAGAAAACACATTCAAACAGACAAGCAAATGATAAAACATCTTCTCCACTTTGAAAACACAGACTGTAGGCAGCAGTTAGAAAGACAAACACACACACACACACACACACACACACACACACACACACACTCAAATAAAAAAAAAACAACAACACTTCAACAGGATAAAAACTTGATGAAGAGCTACAGAGGAAGGATTCCAGGACAGACAGACAATAGATAGAGTTTATGCATGGCAGACGGAGGTAGTAGCAGTAATGGAATTAAAAAATGGAGAATTACAAGAATCACTTGAATATTCAGTGTAGTAAGTTTAAGGATTTCTGGCAAAGAGTGCTAAAAGTGTTTATCTTCTCAAAAAACCTCTAAACTGTCTTTGTCTTTAACTTAGATAATTGTTTTGTTTTCTTTTTTTTTTACGATGAATATTGCACTCTAGATATATACTGTATACACAAATACAGGAAAGTGCCGGAAGTAAACAAGTTGCTGTCTCCCTTCAATGCATGCACGTTTGAATGCAAACTGTCCTAAGAAGTGTACAATTTTCTACCTTCACCTTTACTTTCTGTGTATCGTTACTTTTGAAAACGGTGTCTAGGAGTTGGGGAAGAACATCATCATTAAACATCATTAATCTGTCAGCATCGCAAACAGAACACGTACAAAGCGTCTGCTAAACGTGTTAACTGGTGACTCTCAGCCGAATGCGTCGTGGTTGCTCGTAGCGACGGCAGCCGTGTCGTCGTAAAAGCCTTCAATTTTACCTTTATCCATTTTAAACGCATACTCATCTGTTTTTACTATCTAGTATCTACTATCTACGCAGCTCTTCATCACACATTCCTCTGCAATGTACACTCTATTTTTTTTTACCATCAGCTCACTTTCCTCTCTTCAGCTCGCTCATCATCCCTTCCTTCTCTTGTCAGAGCGGAGGGAGAAGCAGACAAGCGCCGATCGCGTCGGTTTGTCTCTCTTCTTCATTTATCGCTCTCTTCCTTTTTGCGCCCTTCCTCCTCCCAAAGCCTCCCCTCCATCCTCTCTGTGTGTTCTCCCCCATGGCTTTCCTCTACAGCAGTGCGTTGCCTTGGTAATTACCAGTTGTCTTAAACAGACAGATGGAATAAGAGAGAGTGACGGGCAATTTTCCCAGTGCTTGTTTTCCCCGTTTATGTGCGCACAACTCCTTTTTTTTTTTTGCGTGTATGCACGCTTCTTAACTTCTCGCCATCTCTTCTAACAGTCTCTTCTTCCCTCACTTCGCAGCCTCACTTTCTCCCTGTGAGTTTGTGCACGTCTCCTGTGTGTTTGTGCGAGTGTGTAAGACGGACGTGGGGAATTACCTGACAGAACGTGTTAGTCCGGGATGGGAGCGGGACAGTCTCATCTCCTGCTGTTGTGTTGGCCATTTTAGATGCCAGGTGTCACTCTGGACCTGTGCAGGTTCCCCAGGAGGGATCGCTGCTGTCCCCTCCTCTTCTCTTTTCTCCCAGCATGCCCCGAACTCAGTAAAAGAAAAGGGGCTATTTCTGTTTTCAAACTGTCAGGGGAAGAGAGGATGTGAACGGTGGATGGAGAAGAGAGCGCTGTGTGGTTATATGAGGGACTGACACGCATTAACATGATGCCAGAGTTCACCTACGAGTATGTCATCATGTCAACCAATTAATTTTCCACACTCTTCTTTTCAGGCTGGCATGATCAGGATGGAGCAAGAGGAGTTTTTTATCGAGCCGGCGGAGAGGGGCGACGGAGTGATGGAGGAGGAGGAGGAGGAGGGAGGAGGAGGAAGGACGCACGTCGTCTATCGCTCCTCAGCCGTAAAGAAAGCGGCCGTCAGCAGCACGGCGGCAGACTACCACTCCAGAGGTCAGTCTGTCGCTCCGCTCTTACACACCCTTCACTGGAATGCCGCACACTTCAGCTCTCTGCTCCATTTAACTGCATCTTTCTTTGACATGTGGAAATGATTTAATGACACTGACTGCAAGCTACGTTCCCCCGGTCATTCACCGTAAATTTTTAAACAACATTTGTCCTGACTTTTTGTTGTTATCATTCTCTGCAGTACATCCTCAAACATCTATACTCCCCCGGAAATATAATAGTATCTCCAACCATTCTTCCCTCACGCACACCTGCTTATATAAGCATATCAAACTATTGTATGGAAAGGCAGCGAGTCACAGCGTGAGCATACCTCGCTGTCAAAAGGATCACACCTACACACACTCAAACGCATCCTCCTGTCACCGCGCTAATTTTCCAGTGAGAAAAGGAGCGACATATGGAGACGCACGTGTTCGATCGGTAAGGTAGCACCCTCTGTATCCTTTATAGGATTATACGCTGCCTCGACAATTAACAGCTGGCACTCTTTGGTTTCTCGTCGTGTCTGCCTCCATTTTCCACTCTACAGATGAAATAAATGAAGTGAAACAACAAGTAGGGCTATTATTTCAGAGGGTGCATAATGCTTCCAGTTCGACACAGCGTGTCGTCTCAGGGATACGAGGGAAGGAAGAGAAATATGTATTCAAACAGGCTTTAATACTCAAGGTCTGAACATGATCACGCAAGCAAAATTATAATTTCATCACAACATTTGAGAGTAATAGAGGATAAAACTGGTGAATAGCTGAATTCGCATGTCTTTACAATGAAACGAGAAAATCAAAATGTGGCCTTAATGCGGTAAGATGAGGTCGTTCAGCTTGCTTCAAGGTTATGTCACATGACTGGAGGTGAAGTGTTGATGCAAGAAGAGCTGCACTTGAATCAATTTAATCAAATGAATTGTTTTTTTATTGTGATCTTTTAGCTGAACTCATAATAAATGGAAGTTTTGATAAATTTGGAAGTTGAGAATTTGCACATATTTATTATATTTATATAAACGAAAGGAACATGTACAATATTCAGTCTAATGTTTCTGATGCTGCTCTATTTCAGAATCTCTCTACAGTAAGTTGTATAAAAGCATATAAACACATACTGTATATTTGAACCTTGTGTTAGCCTGGGTCGAGCGTTTAATGTGCATGAACAATAAGGATGTGGAAGAGCCATGTCTTAATATCAACACATATGATCCACTGCAACACCTTATACTGTAACTAAGACAAAAGAGCAGATGTTGTGCTTCCATTCAACAGATAAAACTTACATTTAGGGTGACACTTTACGACTCTCAAACTAATGTCAAAATTAAATCAATATAGCAGCCGTAGACATTTGCATTCATTTGAGAGAATACATACTGTAGACGAGAGCTACTGTAGACTAGACTAGAGCTCGGACGATATGCTTATCTCACGATTCGATACTATCACGATACTTGGGTGCTGATTCGATATGCATTGCGATTTTTAAGTATAGCGATTCAATGTTAAGATTTATTGCGATTTTTGTTAACTTTTTTAACACTAGACCATGGGGAAAAGTTGAATCATACACTTTTAGGGACTTTTACTTTGGAAAATCTCTAAATTGATACAGTAAAAATGTTTGATTTTCAGCATGTATGTAGTCAGAAATGTCCTGAAGTCAAATATATCAGTTATTGTTAGGAATTATGGTGCAATGTGGTTTTATAGCACCGCAAGCATTCAGAAATGTAGTTATTTCAAGGTACAAATGTGGGACTTTTACTTGGGAATATCTCTAAATTGATACAGTAAAAATGCTTGATTTAGTAGACATTATCCATATAGTGGCTCATATCAGGAAACCTGTGTTCAGTATCTGCTATAAGACTTGCATATCAGTGTTGCTTTAACTTTTGAGACACCTAAAAAAAAATATTTTTATACTATTTTCTTTCTTTTTTTTAAAGATTTCTTTTTATTAGCGAAAGGCTTATTTTACAATTCAATTCCAATGTGTATCAACATTTCTTTTTTTGTTTTTAAAACAACTATTGAAACCAGAAAAATGAAATAAAATAACATAAGAAATTAATAATTATAGAAAAAATTATACATTATTGATAATGAACCTAACCTTGTATTAAATATACTTTACATAATAATGAGTTAATGAAAATATAAAAAATATAAGATACATTCAAAGTAATGATTGAAATAAAAAAGAAAAATGAACAGAAAAAAAACCTAAAAACATGTAAAAAAAATATACATATTGAATAAAATGTATATAAATAAGAAATAAACATATCTTGTACACACATACGTTTATAAATCTGAAGGCGTCAGTAGCGATCATAACAATACCATTTTCTACTTTTTTTCTTTTGGGTATGTTGTTGAAAAGGTGCACATGTTATAGTTGAACAAAACAGAAATACAAAAATAAGAAAAGGAAAATTCCCAGAAAATAGGGGGTTTAGGGGTTTAAGAACGTGGCTTGCTGGGAAAAAAATATTCCTGCAATGCGTGCCTCGGGCTTGTGTCAGTAGAAGCGGTTTCCCAATCGCCGTGATTGATCTGATGCCTACAAGTCAATCAATAGTGACCCCGACCTGTGCAAGAGTCTGAACCTCAACTAATCACCAAAGCAAAAAAAATACTCTCATGGATCCAAGTCTCCCATGTTGTACGTACAGGAGCGAGACGAATGTATCGCAATAGATAGATGAGATCTGTGTCTTCCTATTCTGAGCGGTTGACTCAAGAATGTCTAATAATATACGGAGAGAGAGAGAGAGAGTTTCCATAGGAACACCCAGCGAGGACAGACTGCATTAGAGTAACACAGATCTGCTCCCACTGTTACTGATACCTGGCAGTACATCCACATACACACGCTATAGGAAAAGTGTCACACACACACACACACACACACACACACACACACACATACAGGATGTAACCACATGCAGCTTACACAACTCCCTTGATCATACATTTACACTTGTGAACACACACATGCATGCACACAGACGCGCCGACACACACAACACGTCTCACTGCTCCTTGTTGCCTTTGAATCTTTCTTTCTAATGAAGAGTGGGGTGCAGATCAATAGCGTAGGATAGAACAGGCCGCAGTGTGTGCGTGTGCGTGTATGTATGGCGTGGGCATGAGTTCTGTGGTCGTCTGGCTTTGAGTGCTGGGATTTTCAAGGCCAAGCCGACAGACAGACCGACAGACAGACAGACGAGCAGGCATGTGCTGCTCCCAGTAGCATTTGATGTGGATCTCTCTCTTCGTTTCTCTTCTCTCTTTTCTTTTTTCATCCTTTGTCTTAGCTATTCTAGACCTCAACATTATGTAAACACAGGTTTACCTTCCAGTTGTTACATCATATCACTGTAATATCACAGCAACACAGGACGCACATTATAGATACTTTCTTTCCCAGGTAAAAACAAAACCTCTCCTCTTTTATTCCCCCCATATACTCTGTCTCAGACAATCACTCCCCCCCCCCCCCTGTAGATCAATCAGGGACATTAGCGAATTAATTAATAATCAATCAATCATTTCTGGACATCTCCTTCGCCAAAGCATGCTTAATTCACAGCCCGTTATTGAATGTTGGACTCATTTCCTGGCTAAAGACAGAGGGAAGGAAGTTATATTTAGCAAGGTAATAGAGGAGCTCAAGAAGGAGAGAGAGAGGGAGATGAAGAAGGAGCGAGATTGATCGGTTTCTTACACCATAAGCTGAGGAGGTGTGAATCAATGTCCTAAGTGGAGAGAGCAAGCTTTATTATTAATGTGGCACATTCGTCAATTAATCGCCGCGCCGATAGAAAACGAAGGATTGACGTTCATTTTTTTTCCGCCGGGGCGGACGGCGCTCCATCCCTCAATCTGTCGTTACTTCGCCCCTCACAATTTCATTTGATCTCCTCCTTTTATCGGTGGTTTCGATCTTTCTGTTCTTCTAATTTTATTTCCTTTTCTTCCCCCTGTTTTTTTTCTTCCTCTCTTTCTGAGGCTGGACGGCGAGGGTGGGGTTTGGTATTTTGTCTAGCGGGACTGGACTGCCTGTGTGGGTGTGTTGTTGCTTCCACTGTGTGTATGTATGTATGTATGCGTGCCAGTGCAGTGTTGTGTCCAGGGTACTGAGACATGCCCAAACAGATGGACTACCACAGGGCTTTTTCCCATAATCCCCCTCACCTAGTCTGCTACCTGGACTAAACTCCCACATAAACATTAGGCATAAAAGTCACAATTTGTCTTACTTTTCTCTTGTAGTTCCGCCTCTCAGCACCACAGAAGCAACATGTTAGACTGTCGTATGTTTTGGTAGCGTATCATTCAGCTCGCGTACACACTAGGTTACAGAATGTAGTCCTTTGCAGCTGACTTGTTTTCATTGACATTTTCCGAGATCTGTATTGTTCTCAAGGCAGAAAGGCTCCCTGCAGCGTCTGGGGCAAAGCGATTGCAATTAGCTGGTGGACTGACACTGGGCGGAGGACTGAGGCGGCTACACAGGACCCCCATGCACCTGCACAAAGCCAGCGTTTGTTTTACCCCTCAGGCGCTGCTCTTCTGTGCTGTTCTTGTATGTTTTGTGCTGTACTGTTGTGGGCTGATGTGAGCTGTTGTTAGGTTGTGTTGGTGGCGGCTGCGGTGTACGCCATGTCGCGCAGCACCGACACAATGACGCGTCAGCTCGGGCCTGAGCTGAGAGGAAATTGGGGGGGGGGGGGGGGGGTCAGACAGAGGCCAGTGGGGGCTCCCTCGAGAACCCACTCTCTCTCTTTACTCCCTCCTTCCTGCCCTGTCTCTGTCTCTGCTGGTGTGACACAAGGATAGACATATGGTTCAAGGGTTTTAAGAGGAGACTCGTGACTAAGCACTTAGAGATGTGAGCGTGCACACACACACACACACACACACACACACACACACACACAACTCCTAAATGGCCTGAACTCATCTTCAGTATGTAACAGGGGGTCCCAGCAGACACTGTGCAGTACAGCGTGCCTCTTGTTGAAATCCCAAATAGCCACCTGAAAACCCCGGAAAGGTGACATCCTTCTGATGCCCTAATGAGGCTTATTTAAAGAGATTGTGCTAAGAACATCCTCTAAACCCTTTGCTTTGGACCTGCTGCAGTACCACAAGCTGTAAGTGCATGTGGAGGGGAAAAACCCAGGTGTGATTTTTGTAGTTTTGTCCATCATTCAAACGCGGAAAAAAAGTCTGATGGGTCAAGGAACACAGGCAGTCAGACGATCAGACAGGTTTTAAACAACCCCCCAGGTTAGCCGAGCTTTTTTGGAAGAGATAAAAAAGGTGAACGTTAATATTATTACTAAAAATGTTAATTTTGACCAATTAACAACAAAGTTGGTTGTGCAACACAGTTTTCCTGTGCTTCCTGTCCAGGGCTGAGAATCATCAGATTCCCCACAATATGATATTATCGTGATATTAAAGTCGCGATACGATCTTATTGCGATTTTAACTATTTTGCGATATGCCGAGTATTGCGATAAGATATATTGTGATTTATTACCTTTTTTTCAACTGCAACTTATGCAGTTTGTCAACATATGTTTTATCTCATAAGATACAGTTTTCACTCTGTCCCTCTCAGAGTTTTCATTCACATATCTTGAGGTCAGAGGTCAAGGGACCCCTTTGAAAATGGCCATGCCAGTTTTGCCTCGCCAAAATTTTGCATAACTTTGGAGCGTTATTTAGCGTTCTTCACGACAAGCTAACATGATATGGTTTTCTAGTTTCATATGATACCAGTGTCTTCACTCTAGCTTTAAGACTGAACAACCTCTGAAAGACAGAATGGTGGCCTATACTTGACGTTCATGAATCGATACAATATTGCCATGCTAAATAATACGACACTATGCTGTATCATTTTTTTTCCCCCACCCCTAGCTTTGAGGGATGATTACTGACTTTTGAGGTTCCACATAAAGTGATTTAGATAAACTAAACTGTTACCTTGTTTCCAACCTGTCTAATTGTCTGACCTCTACATTGTAATAAGCAGGAAATTTCCTGTAGTCACAATTTAGCAGATACATTGCATTTACACAATCAGGCTCCTCAAAACACCACCACCGCCAGATTAATGCCTCTTTCCATTTCCATTACCCGGCCAAGTTCCCTGAAGCAACATATTCCCACTTCAGCACAATCTTCCCATTCGCCCCAAAGCAAAACTGTCTGTCTAAGCCCTAGTGTGAATGAAAATGAAGCCGCCGTCTGTCCTGAGTGTCTTTAGGCTGCTGTTTTAAGCTCTAAAACCAGTAGTTTTACAGGGGAATTCCTTCACCATATATAGCCTATATGTAAACAATGTCATCTGCCAAGGCTCGCCTGAGGCTGAGCATTTAAAGCGCGAATAAAACCCAAAACTCTCCAGAGTTTGGAAACATAAACTTCAGTGAACCATTATAGCGAGGATAAATATGGGTTGTATAAAATGTAAGTATACTCTATTCAAGAAAGGAAGGAAATCATCCAATTAAGACTTACACAGGGTGAACAAAGTGAATACAAGTATAAAACTCTATTCTCTACGCCACCACACACCCCGGAAAAAGTTATTGTTTTCAAATTGTGCTGCTTTGATTTTAAATATCTGTTTGATGGAGCGCCTTGGTAGCCGAATGGTTACAGCACATGTCACGTAAATGTCTACATTATATATATATTTATATATATATATATATATATATATGACCTTGACCTTGTTTTGTTGCATCCATCAAATAAAAGTGCTTATAACAAGGTACTGGTCTCAGATCAGCTGGTTATTCAGTTCTGGCCACCTCATAGCAGCAGCTGCTGCTGATTTCAGGTCAGCAGAACAGCGGCGCCAACATTCATTTTCACTGCTTGCATTATGCACGGAACATGTGTTTTATGTATGTAATAATGTGTAACGCCATGTAATAATATGGGTGTTATATTGGGCAGTGGGGATCCACTTTAGATCAGCCGTGTGCATTAGTGCATACCTGAGTGAGCACGTGCACACGAGCCGAGCACACACATAAAAGACCAAACACATACGCAGGTGCAAAAATACTCTCACATGTGTGCACTGTACACACACACACACACACACACACACACACACACACACACACACAGATACAGTATATACGTGGGAATGAGTGCCGGCCCAGGTGTGCCTCTGGGAGGAAATTACAGTGTTAGGACGGGAAGTATTTCAGCAGCCAGCTGCTTCCTTTCTCCCTCTCTGTGGCCACTGGCTCCATCCCTGGAGAGCACGACTGGCTTTTCACCACACTCAGCATATGTGTGTGTGTGTGCGCGCAGTCATGCATTCTGGCATGTATGTGTGTAGGTTTTATTTCTTGCCTGTTTCACTCATGACTGACTGACAGCATGTGTGTGTGTGTTTGTCCGTGTGCCGGCGCCGCGTCCCTCTGTGTGTGTTCTGCCTCTGGCTCGTCTGACTCCTCACCTGCTAGTAAGCTCCCAGCAGGCCCTCCATTGAGCCATCACTCACTGTGCCACCGCGCTGCCTTTAAACAGAGCAGGACTCCTGGGATAATAGCAGGGTGCGGCCGACCTCTGCTCCAGTCTGCAGCCACCGCTGCCGCACTGACCCACGCACAGTCTCTGTGTGTTTGTGTGTGTGTGTGGATTTCTGTCTGTCTGCGAGACAAAGAGAGAGTGAGCGAGGAGAGGATGAGATGGAGAAGAAAGGAAGCCTTGGAGGGATGACGGGGTATGGTGTTATTACAGCCTTAGTGACCGAGAGAGAGTCATTATAATCATGGTGATCATAGTGTTTTGACGTAGCGCTGAGCCTCGGTGATGCCTCTGATGTGGTCTTCATATTTTCAATACCAGACTCTAGATGTCGAAATCCTGCAACATAGCAATGTGTGTCCTTGTGTGTTTTTATATTTATGAGCAATGATCATCTTGGATGACGACTTGGGTTCAGTGAAAAGATTGTGATGAGCAAAGACCCCAATCTGGGGTCAGGACCCCTCAAGAGGTCGCAGGATGATTACCTGAGTAAAATACTGTAAGAAAAAACTAAATTCTCCTGCAAAAAAAATGACATTTCCTTGTAAAGGCTGCTGTTCGTACCCCGTGTGAAACCAGAAGTCAAAGTTGTTTTATTTGTAACTTCCGTACTTACATTACGCCACTTCCAGAGTTATTTTAACCCAAACCACGATCTTTTCTAAAACATAACTAAGTAGCTTTGTAGCCTGAACCTAACCAAGTTGTTTCCTGTGAAGACGGAAGTTTATTTTGAAAAGACTGGAGCGGAAATTGTGTTGCTGGACATTCGTAGGAAAACAATGAGGAAAATGAGGAATACCTTTTCGTAAGATATCATACGAAAGGTTGTATGAGGATACGTTGCGTAATTGCGTCCATGATCGCCATGAGTGCCAATACAGGAAGTAGTGTCTCGTAGTAGCAGTAGTGAGGTGTAAAGTAGGGGTATGGAGGTCAGTTTGGTGTAATGGGCGTGTAATGAGGAGCTTGTGTCCAGTCACAGACCTGCAATTAACGCCTAACTCCTAAGTCTAACCTCTTTAGTCTTACTTATAGTCTTTCCCTCACCTTAACCACTTGTAATAAAGATTCAAAATGGTGACATTAAAAGATAAAAAAAAATCATTGTGCATAATGCACAACATTGGACGCTTGATGGCTGCCACTAGGCACCTTATTGGAAAAACGTTTTCACTCACGGGCTGCTGCTCCTGGCAGCTCGTTTGGAAACTTTTTTGTCGTATATTACGAACATAGTTCACTGAAATGTGTTTCTGAAAACACCTGAGGCGAGAAATAAGCCATGCAGTTCCCGAATATCATTTTAGGTCGATAACGGTCAGTTTAAAAGTTTTTCGGGAGTTTCCAAAGGCGGCGAGTCGCGCTGGACACCTCTGATTTTGCCCCTCAGTAGCCGAGACCTCAACTTGAGGAGCGGCCAACGTGACGGCCCGTCTCTCGAAACTCAACGCTGCGCTACCTGAATGCATTGCACGGCTGCTTACATAGACAATGAATGGGAAGCGTGGAAATGAAGGATCCTGTGGACACGTACCACATGTGTGTGATGAAATTAGAGAACCTATTCAGGCATAGCGGTAGTACACACAGTAGTACAATTCATATTTTAGATTCTATGAGAAATGCATGTGTGCATGCAGTAGCTGGACTGTGGACGTGCAACGATAATAATCATACATAATACCATAGTATCTTCATTTTCATGATGCAGTAGGCTTTAATGCAGGCCTCGCACGCAGCAGCAGGTACAATGTGTGACTACAATTACGTGCAACAAATCTCCCTGGAGGTGGCCAGTGTTCTGTGATAGCATCAGTTATGTAACCAGCCAACCTAAGGGACAGAAGCTCATGGAAGATGAGATGGCGTGTGACTTCCTTCCTCCCACTACTGTCACAATGCTGCAAACACACTCTATACACATGCACACACACACACACACACACACACATGCATGCTGTGTTAAATCTGGCGCTCCTCAGAGAAGTGTGGGAGCCACTGCCATCGCTGAATAAGCTTCCTTGATGTGCACGCTTGAGCAGGAGAATTTGACATTGTTTTCTAAAGTTAAAGCTTCGACACAGTACGAGCAACCACTCGCTGAAGCACCGCGTAGGTTAATGTAGCAATGTGTGTGTAAAGAGGATGTAATGGTATGGCAGCTGATTCAGAGGTTAATGGAGCCTCTCGTGTAAATGAGGCTTACATCGCTCTGGAGACCCAAATACATTTACCGCTATTCCTCATTCTCAGTTTGTTGTGTGTGTGCAGCAGTTATCTACTTCAGTGAGGAGCAAACACTGAAATCATTGAAGTGTGTGGTTTTGCCCTTTGTGTCTCTATAAAATCTGTATCGCTGCAATGATAAATGTGTATTTTGTGAACACTTCTCCTGAAGCCAGAAACATGAAACAATGAAAATGTAGCAAAAGAACAATCCTAACTCAACGTCCACTTACTAGCTTTTTCTGGAGCTTTCAATTGCATCACGTCACCCTTTAGTTTGAAGCATCGAGTTCGGCATTTTGGCCGTCGCCATCTTGGTTTTTCTGCCGAGCTAAGTACAACCGAAGAGTGAATAAGACATTTTTAGGCGACCAAAATGTTATAATAAACTTTCATGAACTGAAAACACACTGTGAAAGGGTTAAAGTTCTAAGACGAAAACACGGACAACTTCCAGACCGGACAACGCCGTGGTAGCGACCTGTCAATCACAAGGTAGCCACGCCCTAAAGCATCCCCTGCTTTATGGTCTATTTGACTCTAAATTGGACCATAATTTACTAAATGAACATCATGCTGTATTAAAAAAGACTTGAAACTAGTGATTGAGACCATAAACTCATGTTTACAATGTTTATTGAGGTAATAAATCAAGTGAGAAGTAGAGTCATTTTCTCATAGACTTCTTTACAATCAGACTTTTTTTTGTAACCAGAGGAGTCGCCCCCTGCTGTCTATTAGAAAAAATACAAGTTTAAGGCACTTCAGCGTTGGCTTCACTTCTCAGCCCACTGGTGTTGACATGCAAGCTCAGTAGCTGTTCATCCATACAGTAGCACTTTTTTGACTTCTTGACTGTGTTGACTTAATAAATTAAGCATCAACGTTTATTCTTGACCTTGAACGTAGTAAATCACTACTACTTACTAGCTTTTTCCAGAGTTTTCAACCGTATTACACTTATTGGCACAAACAAGAAGCACTAAAAGTCCTGTAGCTACTCATCTGTCATGTCAACAGATGCATCCCCATGACAACTAAAGCAAACTCCATCTGCTGATGAAGATCATGTGGTATGGTAATTATTTTTAATCCTCAGAAACTAAAACAGAATATGTTGTTGTTTGTGTACACTATGGCAATAATGCTCAGACGTCCATGTAGTGAGAATGAAACTGTCAAAGTGGAGTCTGCGCCTCATGGCTGCTGTCTGATTAGCAGAGTGATGTGTGGTGGTGGGAGTTTGTTAGGCTGCAGTTCATTTGCCACTGCGCACCCTAGGGAAGGTTAATTGAATAAAGCACAGCTCTGTGCTTCTTCATTCAACGATGGCTATAATGCTAGCCATGAGCATCAAGCACAGACTGGTTTATGGCTCAGACAGTAGGTTAAAAATGGGTAAGACAGGTTGTTGATGTTTATTTTATTTAGAATAATTGATGAAGAACTGTTGGATCTCTATACATAAGAGAGAGGGGGGGGAGGGACAGAGAAAATTCAATCATCTTCATCTTCGTCAGTTCTTTGCTCCCACTGAGCTTGCTGCTACGTCTTGTAGCATTAGTCTGATGTGTTCAGATTTAGCTCAAATAAAAGTGGAGAACGGCTGTAGAGATCAGAGGATGGAGAGAGAGAGAGAGAGAGAGAGAGGGAGGAGAAAACAAGGCCCGCTCGGAGCTTAGCAGGAGCTGAAAATACACATTTGTCATTCTGTTTACTGCATCCAATGAACCGGAGTGACTGTCAAATCCAGATGGGTCATGTTGTGGTTGTCCGTGTTGTACGCTGACCTTTTAATGGTGTGTGCTTGTACGGAGCAATTACAGTAACACAGTGATGGTAGGAAGCAAACTGCAGGCTGGGTTGTTAGTCTTCATTTTTCAAAGCTACAATAATCTAATGATACTTTTTAATAGTGTTTTCTTCGTATCACAGGCTCTGGTCACACTGTACTGTATATTGAGGCTGCTGCAACATGATTTAGTTACTCTCGGGCGGTTGGAAGGCTGTGTAGAGCAATGCATGGCCTTTCATCCATAATTGGATACTATAATTAATTGCAATTTAATAGAATGCGTAGCAATTTAATTTACAATCTGTATAATTTATTATAGCAAATTATCCTAAATATTACTGCATGATTAAATATTAGATCACCGACAGATTTGTGTTTGAAGAAATATGTGCAGTAAGATTACAAGCCCAAATGTATGTGTCTGTTTTTCTATTTTAAGTGTGATTGACCTACAGTTAAATTGAATAAATCTGTCTCTGTCAAAGATGTATAACAGAATTACAAATTTGTAATTGTGAACACACGCATGCAGAAACAGGAAAGCACATTCTTGGCTCTAAAGGACCTAAAAGAAGGATGAAGATGTGCCACAGTTCTAATAACCGCCTCCATGTGCAACTGCAAAGAATAATTAAACATGGTAGAAAGGATAAACTAAGTTTGGCTTTGCTTATATTTAGGGTTGTCTGTCGACAATTGGTTATTGATTGATTGATTGACATATACAAATCCCAGTTGCTATCCCAATTCATATGTTTCTGTACTATAATAACTAATTTACTTTGCTATATATGCTTTGGATTAAACAAAATGCTGCTTTGGATTACGTTAAATTTCTTCTTGTAAAATAAGTTGTTGTTAAACTTGGTTGATTGTTGGGCGTACAAAGTGCTGGACTCTGATAGTAGACTTGAAGACAAAAAATGCTGGCCACAGAAAAGAAAATGTTCCTCAGGCACGCTTAAGAAAAGGGTTATTAAAATAAAAACCTTTATGTAGTTGGGCATATTTTTTCATTTTTTTTATTTTTCAGAAACGTTCAATGTAAATGTTTCCTTGTTATGTTTATAAAAAAGCATGATCTGTCTGGCATTATAGCCCAAAACATATTTGAGAGTGTAAATTTTGGTAATGCAATGCTGATAATCTCCCAGTAACCACATCAGAAGCTACATAAATGAGATCAGGGTCGATGTGAAGTATTCAGTTAGTTCCGCTGCGGGATGACGAGCGTGTAACAGATATAATTGAACCACTGGTTTACACAGTCAGCTCAAAGTGACCGTGGAAGCCCTCTGCTTTTATGTAATGTGTCCTCTGCAGCTGTGGTCACAATCACGCTGAGACAATTAAAGAGAGCACGCTGGCATGTCCTCGCTGCCGTGTGTGTGTTGTCACAGAGCAGCTCGTGTGCGAACTCCACCTCTCCCCGCCACGCGTGTCGTCCTGTAGCGATGAGAGGGAGATAGATAGATCATCCTCCACGGCAGATGTGCTGACGCCAGAGAAAAGTTAGTTCGCTTCCCTGGCATGTTACCCACGTTCCCTCTGTGATCCTCCTCTTTCTCCAGACTTCCTACCGTCGCTCAGAGCTCTGGGAGATTTCTGAAAAGATTCCCAGTCAAGCTGACGAACCCCAGTGATCTGGCTCGTGATCATCTACTGTCTTACATACACAGGAGCTAACCCCTCCCTTTGCTTTCTTCTTTTGACCTCTATTCCTCATCTTTTACCTCCTGTCCTCCCCCACTTCATTGATCCATCCGTCCATTTATCTTTTATTTTCTTTTACCTCCTTCCTTGCTTCTCTTTCTCCTTCTCCACTTCCTCTCCTTAAAGAGCAACTTAACGCCAGGCTGAAAAGTGTTTTACTGCCCGCTCTGCTTAAAAGTTTGTTTCATCTTTGACCGATATTACAGCTGGATATGGTCATAAGTGTGCTGTGTTGCACCTGTAGCTACTGTATCGACGCATTAATTGGTAAAATGTAGGTGCAAGGCGATCATTTAGCAGCAGATGTTAATCTCCGCAATGCGACACATCCCCACTTCAGGTGTAGACAGTCCTCCATGTGCACCCTTGACCCAATCCCAACCTCCTCTTTTAAAATGTTTTTCATTCAGTGTCTGAGGTTCTTAGGTAATTTGTTTTATCACACAATGCAACGAGGCGTATTCCCCACAGCATTCAAGACTGCCCTTGTGAAGCCTCCTTTTAAAAAAAAGTAGCCTTGAGCCCTTGATGATCCCAGTAACTACAGACCAATCTCCAATCTTCCATTTTTTAGTACAGTTTTAGAGAAATTGGTGTACATTCAGTTAACCAATTTTATTCACTCGAACAATAAGCTGGAAATGTTTCAATCTGGCTTTCGGCATAATCATAGCACTGAAAGAGCCCTAGAGAAAGTAGTAAATGACATCAGGATACATTAAGATGCAGTGAAACCTCTGTTGGTCTTGAGGAGCTGCAGCATTTATTTCTGCACAAACTGTAACTTCCACTGTACATTCACTTGATATTCTCAAAGCTACTAACTAACTCTCTTCTGCTCCGCCGCCGCCGCCGCTCGCTCTCTCTTGCTTCACCACTCACTTCCCACGTGCACACATACTCTTCGCACTGGCTCTGCTATACTCCCACAACACTAGTTTTCCCCCCGACGTCGGTCACATTCCTGTTTTGCAAGACAGGCTTTTTTTGTGCTTCCGTGGAGTGGAAAAACCATCCCACATTCTTCACATTAAAAGCTGTGTACAGGCTGATGTATTACATAAACTACCAGCTATTGGGAAATAATAAAGTAATTTTCAATAACATTTTGAGGTAAATATTGGGGTAATTTGGCAGTAATTCCAAAGAAATTGCAAATAGGTTACTTGCTAATTATCACCTAATTACCACGAAATTTGCGGACCTGTAAAATGAAGTGTTAGGGTTTGATATCATGAAAATCTTGCTGATTGTTACTTTAAGTTTAATCATCTCACTCCTCTGGCCTCCCTGCTGTAATGACTTTGAGCCAGGTTTGAGATCACAGCGTGTCTGACTATGCAAAGAATGACTCACATAGAGTACAGCACGGGCCAACTTCAGTTCTGGCTCCTGTTCTTCCACGTTTCCTCCCACTACGTCTCCTTCTTGTATGGCATCGATATCACTGGAGCGTAGTAGACGTTGTTGACTTTCTCATAACTCCACTTGTAGGTTACATTTCATTAGTTGTTAGTTAATGATAAGCGTGATAGATCTGCATACCTGGATGTTTGAATCTCTCCTGTAGTGTCTCTGTATCTTGCTGCTTGTTGTCTTTGGAGATGAACCAGTAATAAGTCAGCACAGATTTCAAAGGCTGCTCTTTATTATGGAGAAAAACAAGATAGGAGACAGAAACAGGATAGCGAATGAGCACAGGACAGATAAGTGAAGTCGAAGGAGACGAGAGGCAAATTGCCTTCTTGTTAAACTCGTTCTCACTCCAGTTCAAACCTCAGTTCATGGCAGCACTATCTGTAATGTAGCTGTTGATATGATGTTGAAGCCATTCAAAAGAGAAACACTGTAAACAATTAAAGTCTTCTTAAAATAACTGCTGGGAACACTGTTAAATGTGTCACCAACAAAGCTGTCTTCGAGGCCTTTCAGAAAAAAAAATCTGCCACGAGGAGCTGTTTTCAGATTTTCAGCGAACAAAACAGGAATAATGCTTTGGTGGAAGCAGCCACACTGTCACAACCTCTCTATGTGGGTTATTTTTACTCTGAAAGCAGATAAACACAGCAATTACTAATGTTTAGCTGAGCTGCTAAGACACCAAGCTCGCTAAACCCTGCTAATTAAGTCCAGAGAGGTAAGAAAAGAAGGAATGATTCTGTCGAGATATGAGAAGATATTATTCTTTTAATGGAGAAGTTCTAATCTGCTTTAGTCACGGCTTTAATGCCTCTTCTGTATTGACACGCCCACACAATCTATAAATGAGGAGATCCCTCAGTATATATGGTTTAGTGTGAAAACTGTTATTTCATGATACTAGCGGGCATATTTATTTCCCGTTGCACATGAACAACACACGCGCGGGCGGACGCGGCGGCGCTGTCTTCCTGTGACAAGCGTGTTGCTCTCTCTGTCTGGATAGTCAGGGCTGAGATTGCCAATAAATAGTGGCCAGTGGCCTTCAGCATCACCAGCGGGGGGAGATTTGTGTCCTCGTGCCTGATTGGTCCAGGCCCCGAGGAAGAGAACAAACCATCTCGTTAATCAGGGAACACTGTGGGGACACGGTGTGTGTGTGTGTGTGTGTGTGTGTGTGTGTGTGTGTGTGTGTGTGTGTGTGTGTGTGTGTGTGTGTGTGTGTGTGTGTGTGTGTGTGTGTGTGTGTGTGTGTGTGTGTGTGTGTGTGTGTGTGTGTGTGTGTGTGTGTGTGTGTGTGTGTGTGTGTGTGTGTGTGTGTGTGTGTGTGTGTGTGTGTGTGTGTGTGTGTGTGTGTGTGTGTGTGTGTGTGTGTGTGTGCACACTCGGTGCTGCTTGTGGCACGTTGTCAAAATACTGCGTGTGTGTCTGTTTGTGTGAGAGAAGGAGAGAGACAGAGAAAGTGAGCGGTGTGTGTGCAATATTATGTCAGGCGATTGAGACGGTAGCAGTGCAGAGCTGAGCCGATGGATGACAGATGACTGGGTGTTAAAGGCCGCGGGTGCAGCCATGACTCACACACACACGTGTGCGCACAAACTCCTAGCTGTCGAAGCTGTCACATTACAGTCCGACCTGTGCTTACATTCCTCCTAGCACCAATTTTCACCTTTAGGGCTGCCAAATAAAGTCTAGTGCGGTGTCAAGTTTGATTATCGTCACTCTGTTTGTCTATTAGAGACCTCAGATAAGGCGCTAAGTTCTCAGCTTTTTCCAAATACTGAACTTTTAATTTAAAAGGAAAGCAATATTTCCTTTTTTTTTTAAGCTGTTAAATGACTTGTTGAAACTCATAACGCCTGTGTTTGCTTTCTTGCTCCTGTGTGTCAAACTGCCAGGTTTAGGGGCTCAGACCCAAAGCTGCACATGAAAGTGTGTTATATACCTCATGGTGCTGCAACAGCAAATGTTGGTTCTGCTTTTAATCAAAAGCGACAATAAGAAGCCTGCGATTGCATTCAGCCCGAGCATGTGAGGTATAGTGCTGTGCTGACATATGGAGAAATACATTGATTTGAAATTCAGAGCGAGGTGATGAATAAACACCGGATCATGGGATTTACATTTCAGTAAGCTGGTTTCTGTCTCTCCACTCTAATCTCATATTAGCTCACACGGTTACGGATACACAGATGTATGGTACATGTAAATGCTTATGAAAAAAAGGTATATACGTATTTGTAGCTTTGGTAATATATTCCATCTTCTGTGCATTTCCAGTAAGTCAGAGCCGACTGCAATTCCTTAAAATAGCATCCAAAAGTGGACATTCCCACAGTGCATCTGTCATCACAATGGAGCAAAATGTATTTTCCCTTCTTAGTAACCAGTGTGGAATCTCATGATGTCAATAGAGTACACCACTGATTTAGTACCAACATTGTCGGGCTCATGATGGACAGTTAAAGAAAAAAAAGGATTAAAATCAAAGCAGCAGAATCTGAGATATCGTCTTTTTCTATTCCACTCAGGGTGACCAGATGAGACTGGGCAAAATTCGGGACAGGGGAGTTGAGGGTGGGTGTGTCCACTGTGGCTGTGGCCTCCAGTAAATTACACTCAGTACACACAGTAATAATAGTAGTATTGTTTCCTGCAGACTTTGCAAAACGCTTTGTTTGGATCTCAATGATCCCCAGGTATTTCCTACCTCACTCCTTCCGGTACCTGCATGTACATTTTTGCTTTTTGGCTGGATGTTCACCAGGTCCCAGGACACTGGTTTAATTTCCCTCTGTCAATGTTTTAATTCAATAATGTCATAGCTATGTGTCGCCGCTATGCGTAGTTGTTTTTCAATTTGCGGTACTACTGTACACAGCTTAAAAAAAAACTACAACAGCCATAATTCATGTAGGCTACGGACATAGCAGTGCCCGTCTGTGGCAACACCAAAATAATGTTTCACAATGATCAATATTTAAGGTTTTATTAGACTATAACTAATCAAAACAAAATTTTTGAGGACGTCTGGTTACCCTTTTTCCATTCATTCTTCTTCCTTGTCAAAACATGCCACTTACATCATTACCCACAATGCAACTCAACATCGAGTGTGTTAGTCTAATAGCGGCTAATGTAGCCTCGAGCTGCTAGCCTCAAGCAGAGATGAGAGAGAGAGAGAGAGAGAGAGAGAGATGAGAAGCAGGCTACAGAGGTCTGGTGAGCTCACTTCTTTCTAACTCCAGCACATTTTTTTCATTTTCAAACGTGTAGTTTTCCGTCAACCAACACTGACTCAAGTGACATCACTTGAGGCAAGACTTTGCACAGCTCCCTCTGGAGACACAAAAGGCTTTATACAACTTTTTCACATGTGCAGTTTAGTTCCCCAAGACCCGCAAACAGACTTTGATGTGTCAAATTGGTGCAGTCGAGTGGTCACACTCACACATATCTCCTGTTTTATTTTTCTGTACAGAGCAAACCTTCACCTTGTAGTCACCTTGAGAAGAAATGGTTAGTATTGTAATGCAGCTAGCGAACTTTTACAATAAACAGTAGCTGATCCTATTTAACCTCCAGCAGCTTTTGCAGTGCTGGACATTTCAAGAGTGAAGAGGAAAATGCTTTACTATAAACCACAAAATTAGACTGAGTGGCACTCTACAGATATAGCAAGACGTCTGGAGTCCACTGTTGCTGTTATCACAATAGATTGTAATGACCTTGTAATTCATTTTATGATACAGAACGTCTAAATGAGCTAACAAATGAATTGTTGAATTAAGTCAGTCGTTGCATCTCTCCTCTTCTCCTCCTCCTATCTTTTTATATCACCCTCCCCGTCTTATTCCGCTCCTTGCGTTTTCCTTTTCTTCCCCCAGCTCCATCACCCGTTCTGTCCTGGAGGTAGCCCCGGGGCTGCCAGGTGTGCATGTGTGCCTGTATATGTGTGTGTGCGTGCGTGCGTGTTTCTGAGTGAGCAACGTGCTCACCTGCAATTTTTACAGCTAGTGCGCAGCGAATCCACATCTTACTTTAAAGTTTGCTGGGTCCGTTGTGTCCAAATGTTTCCACATCTAAGTTGGATTGTTCTCTCTCTGTCTCCGAATCATCAAGTTTGTGTTTCATTGGACATTTGAGTAGTCTCCACTGCTCCTACAGCAGACTACTCCCTTCCCTTCCTCTCTCAAACTACAGCAGTTCCCCATCCTCGGTGTATAAACTTCATATCAGGGCACTTAAAATGCTGACTGGATGGCAGAACCAATTACTGTAATTAGAAATAAACTTGTTTTTCAAATACTTGGAAACAAAAATATGTCATGCTCAAATTCCCATGACATCTTGACAACATTATGATTGCTGATATTTAAAACTAATTGCTGGGGTCAGGAGAATTTTGTGACCTAAAAACTGAGTTACAGGCCAGAAAAGATTAAGAAGTGGTGCTCAACAGATCAAGAATAGAGGAAGTGGCAAATGTTGACCAGCAACTCACGATCCTAGTGGTGGCTTGCCCACACTACATACAGTTCATCTTTGAAATAACCGTTCTGGTTGTGCATATTTATTAGTGTTTCAATTTGCATGAACATGCTGGCACTCCAAAGCTTTCAAATTATTCATCCTTTAGTGGCCTATTTTACTGTAATCCTTAAATTCCCCATCGATATCAATTCCTTAATAAATTAATTTCACTCAAACAGTTTACAAAACACCTTAAACAACCCCCAAAAAATCCAAAACATTATTGTGTCTGGGGGACACTGTAAAAAATAATTCCCCCCCATCTATATTCCCCTTCTGACATACGGAGCAGCCGGCCACAGGGTCAGAGCCAGCGAAGGGAAAGGTGATGTGCTGTGTTTAAATGAATGAAATATTAATAGAGTCAGCCAATTAAAATAGGGGCAGTCGGAGTGTCCCAGGAATCCAGAGCAGACATTAGCACAGTGCTAATAAGATGATTTCCATCAGCCGCAGTCAGACAATGCAGGTAACGACAGCCTGGGCCGGAGAGACCCAGGGCGGGGGGGGGGGGGGGTTGGGATGGGCCGCGGGATGGGGGCTCACCGTCTGACTTGTGCCTCTGCTTGAGGGGTTGGTTGTGAGAAGGGTGTCAGGACGGCATGAAAAGATGGACCTTAAGACTTCCTGTGACGCCCACATCTATCATACATTATAAACATACTTATAATGCGTTATAATCTGCTTATAGCACTATATAATTATAGTTATAAGCACTCATAAATATTCATCATGATTTATAACAATAGTCATAACACATTATAAAGCATACAATATAATATTATAATTAATAATTAATTCCCATAGTTGTAATACATTATAATGCATTATTACACAGACTTGTTGAGTACTCGATTCTGATTGGTCAGTAACGGCGTTCTACCGTCTGTTATTTCTTTATAGCAGACAGTTGCTGTGTATAACAGACCGTTGCTATGGGCGCAGTTCTGATGTCGGACTCTGGCGGACCGTTTTTGTGTCAAATTATTGATTTCTTAAATAAGTAGCCTGGTAATAAGCTGGATAATGTACAGCTAGCCGGTCATTGTTGTAAAATAAACCCCTTCAGGGCGATGCAAGTCCGCCCGTCGCCCTGTGAACAATGACCTGCTCGCTGTACATTATCCCTTACTTATAATCACTGTTATAATGAATTATAATGTGATTATAAGTTACTCAAAGTGGTCATTGTTTGCTTCAAGTAAAGTGGTAAAAAAACATCATTAAATCTATGCAAGAAAAACAAATTTGATACTTCACCTTCATTATGTGTTATGATTATTGTTATAAAGAATTATAAATATTTATGAGTGTTTATAACTCGAATTATACAGTGCTATTAGCAGATTATAATGCATTGTAAGTCTGTTTATAATGCATTATAGACATGGGCGTCATAGAAAGTGTTACCAGACGGACAAAAGCAGGATGAAGCGTTGGTTTCATGGATTGTAGAGATGTATGTTTATATTTGTAAGTGAGTGATAACAGATTGGGGAACGCTGCTGCTTTTCAGTTCCTAAACAGTGTGTCCAGCTACTTTGTAACTGCATTACAATCTAAAGAAACACTGATTACATTTCTTCTTTCTCTCTCTCGCTCTCTCTAGTTCTTTCCCTCCTTGTCTCAATGCAGTTCAATGTAATTCATCAGGGAAATGGGAATTCTGTAGGTTCGCTGGCCATATATACACACAAACGCAGCAGAGCACATACACCAACATACTGTATACACACACACTCACACACGCCAAACAAAAAGAGCAGTTGATATACTATCCGGTCATATTAAAGGCAGAATAATCACAGCTTTAATATAGTACACTGTTTTCCACAAAAAAAATACAAAATAATCTCATAATAAAATACTATATTAATCAGTATTTACAAATGTTTGACGAGCAAGAACAAAATAACATTACGTTTTAATTCAATGCAATTAAAATTGGTGAATACATTGTTTTGGATTGCTTTCCGTTTACCACGTGCGCTGCTGTAATTCGCTGACTCATCATTACTAAAGGACACACAGCTCATCAAGTCTCACTCCTCTTTCTTCCCCGCAGCCTCCCTTTCTCTCCTCTTTCGTGGCTCGCTACAGTATTGCTATTCTTAGCAGGGGGATGCAAAGTTCTCCATTACAAACCAATGGATACTGATGTCTATACTCATGCTCTTTGTTGGCCCCAGTGTGTGTGTGTGTGTGTGTGTGTGTGTGTGTGTGTGTGTTGTGTCTAGCACTAAGCTATCTTAAGCCAGCTGCATCTCACATGCCTCATGCGTGGCTTAACTGAGCGAACGCCCGTCTGTGTGGCTGTTTCTGTATATTTGTAAGTCTATGCGTTTGTGTTTATGTGTGTACGTGCATACTCTCCATATCCCGCTTCCCCTTCTTCTTTTACTCTCACACACACACAAAAAACACACGCTCTGACACAAACCGACAATGGATTTATCACCATATATTAACCTTTAACATCCTCACTCTTATGTAATTCAATATTATTTAATTCACCTCAGTAGTGCAATGTCAGTAATCCTTTTGGAGTGATTCACAGAGTAATATGCCAGTGACAGGCAGAACAAATACTTGGCTCGCACATTGTGAGTAGGCACACTTCCATATGTGTACGCACACACACACACACACACACAGTGGTATTCACAGAGTAATCAGCGCTGCAGCTATTATTAATGAGAGAGAACCAGGTCATTAATATTTAAGCAGTGTCACTGGGGCCATGAGAGTGTGTGTGTGTGTGGTCTGTGTGTGTGTGAGTGTGTGTGTGTGTGTGTGTGTGTGTCCACATATAGAAGAGGGGCAGAGGGACTATAAGGCAATTTCCTCCGGCAGCGTAGTGAGACCTACTCCATTACTATAGGATAGACAGAGATGGAGACATATTACTGTTTTAAACAGAGAGAGGGGGGGGGAGGAAGACCGAAACAGAAATATCTGATTTTTGCTCCTTGTCCTCTAGTTCCTGTCCTCTCCTTTTCTTTTTCCTCTCCGCCAGTGGTTTCTGCTCTGTGGAGGATGAAGAGGCTCGAATGGGAAACAGCAGATATCTCATTACATCACACTGCATAGGATGGGCCTGGGAGCTTCCTGTGTGTGTGTGTGTTTGTGTGTGTGTGTGTGTGTGTGTGTCCGCACTGCCACAGCGTGAACCCTTCCAAATGAACACTGTTGGGGATTGCGACTCTTTGGTCTGTGTCTAGTCCTCCACACTGGGCATGCTCTGGTGACGGCACACACACTTTTTCCTCACACCCACAGACCGACATAGTGGGGTCTAAAGGGTGAGAGGGTGTGAATGGTTGAAGAAAGGACTTAGCATAAAAACTGTAAATAATGACATTAGCTCTCTCTCCTCCTCCTCCCTCTCGTCCCAACAGCCTCTCTCTGTGTCTAGGATTAGTGGGTATTACTTGCTCTGCAGAGCGAGGAGAATGAGACAGGACTTACTGCTAGTTCCTAGATTGGGAGAAAATATTCCTTTATAGTAACCTCTCTTTATTAAACGGAGCTGGGGGGACACACGGCAGCCTGTTTCACCCCCCTGAGTGTGTATAGCTGCCAAGGTTCTTCTGATTGAGTCATTGTGAACATATTGATTGAACGGTTATTAGTTAATGGTGAATCCTATAATATGGAGGGGATTATCGCTGCGAATGGGATTAGTTTATATTTGAGTTTCATCCCAACATAAAGCAGATCAAACTAAGAGAGAGTGTGTCGTTTTTAAAACTTATCCGTTTTAAGAATCAACTTAAATCTTTTATCCCCCACAATCCTCCGTGGATCAGCACAATAATTGTCTGTCCGTCATGCAGTTTTAACCCCCGACTGACTTTACTGTCTTTCAGAGGCTCTAGCAGGTTTCAACCCCAAAATTGCTGCAACAATTTATTTTACTTAAGTGAGCATGGGAATGGTTATCATATACGTCCATCATAATGTTCTAAACCTTTATACACTTTTACAATTTATTTAAAAAAAAATAATTCATTAATTAATTCATGTTTATTTATGATTTATGACTAGAACAACTTGACAAACAGTGCTGAGCAGCATCTCAAATTAGCCTTCAGGTTCCCAGCTTTCAGATGATGTACACCACTTCTATGTGACATCTACTGTTGACCTGCTATCTCCCCCTAAAGACTCCCTGTACCCACTAAAAAAGACAAAAACTGGTCTATTGTGGGTCTCAGGGGGTTTATATTGACAAAACTTTGAGGAATGACGTAGGTCACTGCACCATTCCAGATGTTGTGGTTATACTGAAGGCAGTGGTTAAGTGTTTGTGTAATAGACTGTGTTATCATCGACACTGCCTGTAAGACGTCCACATAACATTCATCTTATTGCTCCATAATGGCATTCTGCCATGTTACATTATGTTTATTGAGCAGCGAAGTGGACGGAGCCACAGGTTCCTTATAAAAAACTTCCCCACAGCAGCACGGAAATCTCCCTGAGAATTAAACAATACAATGGGTTATGTTAACCCTCTGAGACCCACAATAAACCCGTTTTTTTGTCTTTTTTAGGGGAGTACAGGGGGCTCTCAGGGGGAGATAGCAGGTCAATATAAACATGAATGAATTAATGATTTAATTATTTAAAATTAATTGTAAAAGTGTACAAGGGTTTAGAACATTATGATAGAAGTATATGATGGCCATCCCCATGCGCTACTATGTCTCATAAGTTGTTGCAGCAATTTTGGGGTTAATACCATTTGTTACACAGATTTGGTGCTAAATTTAACAATTTTTACCACTCGAGAATTGATAAAAAATGATCAATAATCCCTCCAAAATATCACATTAAAACACCAAGACCTTGAGAAACACCACAGAAAAAGCCATGCTGTGATTTGGTATCAAAAACCTTTGACATTTTGAGATTTTTGCAAGAATTGCATTTTTCGGCGATAGGATGTCGAGCACTTCTGTTCTGAAAACTGCTCAGAAACCTCCTTATTGTCAATCTACCTAGGAAACCCATCCATCCTCTGAATGCTCTAGTTCTGTAGTTTGTGGCTGTAAAGTTTCATGAGGCTATGATTATCCTAGAGGTCACGACAGGACATTTTATATAGTGAGGTCAGGTTTCAAAAAATCATCACACATGAATACAATTTGGCTCATTGAATCCAGAGTCTCAGCTTTACAGTGATACCCAATTTATGTAATTCAAGACTGTTTAGGGACCCCAGTATGCAGAAATATTCAAACACATCATTTTGGAATAGGCGAAAATAACACAGTTATACTGCATGAAAAAAAACTGCATGGTTTCTGCCCAAGACTGCATGTGATTATCATAAAGTGGGAATGTCTGTAAAGGGGAGACTCATGGGTACCCATAGAACCCATTTTCATTCACATATCTTGAGGTCAGAGGTCAACGGACCCCTTTGAAAATGACCATACCAGTTCTTCCTCGCTAAAATTTAGCCCAATTTTGGAGCGTTATTTAGCCTCCTTCTGACATGGTTGGTATCAACGATTCCTTAGGTTTTTCTAGTTTCAAATGATATCGGTGTCTTCACTTTAGCCCTAAAACTGAACCTACTAGAGCCTCTGAAAGACAGTAAAGGCAGTCGGGATCGCGGGTCTCAGGGGGTTAAAGACGCAGTTAAAGAAGAAATACAGTTTCCTAGTGCTAATCACATTTCTGTGTGATAATTGTTCTGTTACTTCTCAGGATATGCTACATATATGTCAAAAAAAATATTTTTGGGTAGTTTTAAACCAAAACACTCTTTTTTTTCTTCCTGTAAAATGTGAAACTTGTAGCTAGCAGAGCAATATCATAATAGGATGTTTTATATTCACAAATAGAAGCTCTAAATGCTGTGTTACTGTTATGAATTGGTTATAAATACGCTAACTTTGTTTCTAAGAACTGACAGTCTGTTTGGTATACTGTATGGTAAATTGCTCGAAGCACTTTGATACCTATGTGGCTCAGCGACCGTTGCTATGGTGAAGACATCAGTTAGAGGTGTAAATCAGAGCTGTAGCAAATTCCAAAAAGTGTCATAGTTATTTAAATTCCCTTCGCTTAACGGTTACGTAACTTAACTCTCCTGAAGTTTGTATGTGCACGTTTTTTTCTTTGACTTTTCTATCCACATCCAGCTTTTTTTTCCAGTGCAGCTGTTAACCTTTTGTAGTAGTGATTCAACAGGGACACTTTCATGCCCATTCAAGCCTTGGAGATGGACGTGCTTCAGCTGCACAGTCACCTATAACATTGTCTATGCCAGTGGTTCCCAAGCAAGACCAGCACATTAAAATGCATCTTCTGCCAGATTTAGCAGAGATCAGCATGTTATCATGTGGCCACACAGTAACGATTCTTAGCCGTCACTGCGTCAAACTTCATCAGTGATTTAATGCTGTGACATAAATGACACATTGAGCATTTTGAAGTCATGTAGCCACAAATCAGTTTTGGTTCTGCTAAATACATGCAGAGAGACTGGAGATGACTCTGATGGTAAGTTTAAAAACTTTGTTGTGATCCCATCAAAGAGCCCCGGTGGTTGTTCCCTTATTGGCCATCTGCCTGTGTGTGCAGTGATTTGATTACCTGGGAGCTTCATTAGGATGGAGAGACGGGGAGGCCGCGCTGGTAGCTCCCCTATCCTCCCTGCTCAAGTATAGAGTTACCTCTGCACGGAAGAGGCTGTATTGATTAGCCATATGCCTCGTAGCCTCACCCTGTGCCATCACGGTCGCCTCTGGAGGACTGAGAGCTGGGGAAGTTGGATGGGCAGAGATAGATACTGTGTATGGGATGCTTTCCCCCAGTGCATCTTTGCATTAAGATCCCATCTCTCTTGGTTACCAACAAAGCGTTGATAATGTGGACATTAAATATAGGAAGCCTTTGCGAGGGTTTTTTCCGGGAAAGATGTGATGCAGGAAACTGGGTGTCGATCAGCAGAGTTCACCAGCCCGTTCTCATTCCCAGGGCGTCAAATACCGATGCTCTGTCACAGCCGTCGCCGTTAGATACCGTAAAGATGTAACGTTAACTTGAACATTTGATCATGTGAAAAATGGTTTAAGGAAAATGTGATACGAGTTTTTAATAATGACCTAATAATTGATTGAATCCCACCATATCGAGGGACAGACCGGTGATCCATGAACGTGAAGCAGTAACGTTAACGTATTTAACAGTTTTTCACCAAAATCTTTTGGGAAAAGAAAAAAAAAATCGTAACGTTAAATTACAATCGTCCTCGTAGGTCATAAACGTTTGAATAAAAAATCGATTAACTAAAATCGGTTGAGAAATGTAGACGTTATAGTGTTTTTTATCCAGAAAAACAGCAGCTCCAACATTCCCTTGTATTTGTTTACAGGCCAGTCCAATATAGCGCCCAAGTTGACATACGATCCAGGAGTCAAAGCGGCGTCTATGTATGTATGTCTATGGTACTGACGATTGCCAAGGGCCCAAGGATGGACTTTCTCTCACATGTTTTGAAGAATCTTCACAGCTTGACTTTAAACCTGTTTCGTATCCTGATTTTCTCCCCCGTAGTCGCTTTTTCTGCACAGATTTCCCGTCATGTGTTTGTTTGACAGACACACAGTGTTCCTGTCCAAAGGAGAGCTACATGGAGGTGTGATCTTTAACCGACAGTAAACACACCTCAGCTCTGTCAACATTAGCCTCTGTTAAAGAGCGCTACAGTAGCTGATTATGGTTCTGATTACATTTGATCAGCTTCTCTCTGTCAGCGCTGCTCCCGGCACGGAGCCGCCTTTGTAAGAATGATGAATGGCTCTTTTAATTGTTTCTAATTGATAACTGCTCTGAAAGACTTTGTTATGAAACACCGCCAATTTAGTAACACCGATACACTGTAGTGCCTTATTAATTCTCTCCCGTCTGGCTCGAGCGCTGTGCGATTGAAAAGAACTCCGTCTGTGCGTTTGTGGGCCGACTACAAGACTAGTCATAAGTCTTGGTGTAAGAGCGTGCCAGTTTTTAAACGCTGAAACAGTTTCTTATTCACCTCCCTGTGTCCAAGCATTCAAGTACTCCACGCCTTAATTGTTTAAAACATTACAATGATATCGCTGCTGATTTAGTACCCTGCTTATGTAGCTGGGATAGAGATGGTCTATAACTACGTTACAGCCCGGCTTACATGTTTATCATTATCATTTATGATGAGGTGATATTGGATGATAAATCCTCATCCTGCCGCCCTTTGGCAGGCCTGCTCGGGCTCGGCTCTGCTGGTGAGCTGCTTGGTGAGAACATTTGCATACATATTGTCTCACACCTTTAGATAGACTTTCTCTTTCTCTCACCCACTCTTCCTCCACATCTACCCTTTCAAAAAGGTACATTTAATGAATAAAAGAGGAAATGAAAGGAAGCAGGGAAGGAGAGGAATGTAACGAGGGAGGGGTATAGTTGAAGGAGGTGGTCGTTGGTCAGCGGGCTTATGGACTGACACACCTGTTACCTGGTATTTATGTGGGCCATTCACACCCATTGTTTATTTGGCTGTTTCCACCTGCTTCCCCTGCGGGGCAAGTATTTACTGGTCCACCTGTGGTCGCCTTGTCAAATCATCCAGGTGTTAACGTGACACTGTGGTCTATCTCTTCAGGAAATGTGACGAAAGCGAGGAAGACGCGTAGATGAACTCAAACAGGAGTGACTGAAGGGCCAAATGCATTAGACACGACTGTTAACTGTTGTTTGAGACCTCTGTTACGCTGCAGGTTGGCAGTTTGAAGCATTAACACAAAGCCATTTATACTTTGCTCAAGTATATTTTAGCACAACATGAGTCCTGTTTATAGTCTGTTTGATTGTCAGTTGGCTGTTACTGTTGATAGAAAATTCCTCGACGGTTTCACCTTCACAGGTTCCAGGCTTTAGAAGCTGGTTGTAATTGTAACCCACGCTTTTATATTTGGCTTGCTATCTTTAGAACTTAGTTTATAATAAAAAAAAAAGAAAAAACCTACTTGCTAATAATGTATACATCTCTCTCCTTTCTCACCTCATGGCTTTTTTTTTTATCTTGTCTCTGCCATGTTTCTCCTCCTCCACTTTTATTTTTCTGCTCCCTCTCCTCCTACATCTCCAATCCCTTCATCCCTACAGTGCTCAGGTTGACAGATGTTTGGCTGGCTGGCCTGTCATAATAACTGTGGTCCTGGGTGTCTCAGGTGGCTGGCGTTGGCTGTTCTTTGAGTACTTCACGGCCAGAACAGGACATTTCCTGGGGCTATGGGTGACGGGAGGAGAAATGAGGATAGGAGCAGGGAGAACCGGGGAAAAGGGCAGCGGGAACCAAGAGTTTTAATATTTTGTTGATTTTTATAATGCTTTTTACGTAAGATCTCAACGCGTAGAGATGTTTCGTCTCAGTAAAAGAAGTGTGAGAGTGAAGTTAGCGACTAGCTGGTGAACATAGTTGAGTTGCTCTCTGTCTGCTGGATCCGAAATAAGCCACTGTTAGCTAACATATTTGCCATATTACTTTCTTAAGGTTCTAATATGTCAGTGTTGTGTTTACAGCTCGTTGTGCTGCCCCCAAGTGGCCAAAATCTATTATTGGTAAAATATATAAATAGTCAACGCATCACTCAACTCAAACTCAAATAATACAAAATTTATTTTTTAAATAAAATAGAGCTGCAACGATTAATTGATTAGTTGTCAACTATTAAATTAATCACCAACTATTTTGATAATCGATTAATCAGTTTGAGTAAAATTTTTAAGAAAAAAAGTGAAATGTTCTCTGATTCCAGCTTCTTAAATGTGAATATTTTCTATTTTTTGTACTCCTCTATGACAGTAAACTGAATATCTTTGAGTTGTGGACAAAACAAGACATTTGAGGACGTCATCTTGGGCTTTGGGAGACACTGATCAACATTTTTCACCATTTTCTGAGATTTTATAGACCAAACAACTAATCGATTAATCGAGAAAATAATCGACAGATTAATCGACAATGAAAATAATCATTAGTTGCATTCCTGAAATAAGAGCTGTCCTAGAATACATACATATAGTATCACATATAAATTCATCTGCCAAAAGCCTGTAAATAAAGGGAGTGAAAATTAGGGTTCACAATCTTTCGAGTTGCCCTAATATAACTATAAACACGTCCATCATGTTTAGAGCAAATATTGTAGAGGAAAAAAAGAGATATGCTGACAGTGAACGTTTTGCAGTTACGTTCAATATAAACATTTCCTCTTTATGTTGATTAAAACATCATCCGGGCAGCACCACGTTGCCTACAAGCATATGAGTTGTATATCATCGTTTTTTAGGAGACAGGGTTGTTATATAAGATTAGGGGATGAGGTGACAGAAGGAGAGGGGTTGCGGGGTTGGTTGAGAGAGTCGGCAAGGGGGCCACAAACCCTTCAAGCCAGCGGGAAGCTGTCTCTGCAGAGATTTATAGGTTCTCTGGAAGCCGGACGTTGCACCTCGCTGTCATCCTCTCTCTCTTTATCTCCCCGTTGATGCGCACACCGTATCCCGGTAAGATTGATCCATAGTTTCCTCAAAGTAGACAGGCAGTGGGGCTTGATATGACAGTAAGAGATGTAGAAGAAGAATGTCCCTTGTCTGCATACACTGTAGTCTGCATACTGGCGCTGTTATGTGTTTATCTTCGCTGCCCTGTCATGGCTGGAGGTTTTTTCGTACTTTTTGATTTCATAAGAGACCTTTATAAATGTCTGGTTCTCTGAGGCAGATGTAGACAGACAGAGGGAAGGACAGGCAGACAGGTCAGTTTCAGACTGGATGAGACCTGCAGTATAAGCCCCATATATCAGCCCGGCTTTGCTGTCTTATTGGACACTAAGGCTCTCCAGTTTACATCGAGCTCCGTAGATCCAACCACAGAACGAAGAGAGAGAGAGAGAGAGAGTTTGGGGACATGATTGATCCTCGCCAGCAATATTGCCTCTGTGGATGGCAGTGATTGGATTACTGTGTTTTGAGATGCGTTTGCGATGTTTACATGGGCTGGTCTTCTTTGCTGTAATTATTGATGTGACAAGAGGCGCTCACAGAGGCTCCTTGCAGATTGTGAGAAATATTGCTTCTCAATTTAGGCTCATTTGTGACAACACGAGTGTGAATTCGGTCAGCTTCAAACCACGGGTTATTTAATTTGGCCGCTTTGCATTATGAATATGCAGGTAACTCTGCATGTAGACTTTCTGAGGAAACGGCTGAGCTCGGCTAATGAAACGGCGGTACAGCGGGACACAGGGGGAATCGGTGTGCACCGCAGCACTTCCCCAGCAGCCCTGTGTGTTTCTGACAGACAGACAGTTATGTAAGAGGGGAGAGCTAAAGGTTGCCTTGTCTCCTGAACCACCAGAAATCCACACAGACACACCGAGCAGCGGCGAGGATAGGTGGCCCTCTCGCCTGCTGATTATTAAGGCTGCTTCATGCAATATTAAAAACGGTCCTCTGCTCCACTTCAGGGAGAGCGGATAGATAGAACGCATCAGCCTAAATATTACGCATCTTTGGACATGAAACTCGACCACTTAAAACGTCTCGTCAGCATTATAGAAATCACGGTAAAAAAAATAAACACCCCTAACCTAAAGCAGTTATTAATAAATGGGCAAAGTTCAGTACTTGATGTATGAATAATTATTATGGTCTTTAGGGAGCTGTCCAATGTAAAATTAGATTGCTGATTGCCAATCTAAATAATTAACGGCAGTATGATTATGGGAAGCGTAGTTCACTATGTGCTTCACACTCTGCAGCCTTTACAGCTGTCATATGGCAGCTTAGAAATAATGAGCGTTCGGTATGGGGACATTGTGCGGGACAGCATGGCATGTGGCTACCTGCCCAGATGCTAGGAGCCGCGTCAACGGCCTGCTGTCCGAGCCACTCATCACCATGACAAGCCATAAAACTGTCACCGGGGAGACAAAATGTCCATGCCCTGAGCTATGTGAGCGAGACGTGTCTGTAAGTAAATTAGTTCACGTGTGTGGATAACTGTGGCTCCAGGTGGACGGACGGCCTTGAACTCAGGTAAGCACCTAATGAGTTCACCGTCTTCCCTCAGGCCTGCTGCCACTCATACCTGCTAGAAAATAACCAAAATACACAGTAACACTAAAGATTTTAATCATCACTTAAATATATATATATTTCATAATAGGCAACCTTTTCACTGTAACTGAAACAAACCAGCATATTTCTCAAATAACTTTATAACACATCTCTATTACCAATAAATCAAATAATCATTATTTTTAAAGCCAGGACTTTTGCCTCCAAGACTCCCCATACCAAATAAATACATAGTAGTGTATTTACTGTAAAGCCTTAGTCACGCAGTACTAGTATCACCTGGTGACCTCTAGTCATTTCTAGAGGTCGTCTGATCTTAATCCCGTGCGAATCTGCCCTGTCAAGTAAAAACTCCACCGCAAATAACCTACCATATCTCGCCAAACACAGAGGTCATGTGATAATATTGGTTCCATGCGAATCGGCATCTCTTTTTGGGTTTGTATATTATTTTTGGGAAGGTTTTTTGTTTTTCTTCCTCTTTCCCAGAATCATGGAGGCTGTGTTTGCAATTTGGGTGCAAATTCAGGAGGTTCGTCTCGTTACAAAGCACGGAGCAAGAGGTCTTTGTGAGTATTATATGAACATAAATAGGCCTATACAGTATAATATAATAATATTTATAACATTAACGTTTGCACACACACACACACACACACTCTGGTGCAGACCTACGGTGAGGCCGGTCCGAATGCCCATCGTAAGGTCAGAGCCCGTCATTATACAGTAGAGCTCCTGAATGCGGAGCAGAGCGATGGGCCACACCTGACTGCCAAGCAGTCACCTTAAACCAAAGACCGCTGCTCGATAGTAAGATGTGGCTTGACCTGAATTATCATCACCGTTCTCTCTCTCTCTCCTGTTGTGGCTTATAGTCTCTCCTTAGTCTCTCGACCCCGCCTCTCTCCCCACCTGGTATTCAGCGGGCAACCAGACATTCTTGACATTTTGCAAAGGTTGAAAGACAAAGAACCTTTGTCTCCTAATAAGGCCGCGCTCTACACCCCACCTGAATGAGAATACTTGGAGAGAGAGAGGGCGTTGTGTGTGTGTGTGTGTGAGGAGGTGTGCATATAGGGTGTTTGTGTGTGATGGTGATGGTGGAGGTGGAGGGGGGGGGGGACGGGGTACATACAGTAGGGATACAGACGGTGAGAGTGTGAAAATGCAAATTGAGAACGGGTGGGTAGGACAGGAAAAGGAAAGTTTCAGGTAGGAAGAGACATGAAGGGTTTTTGTGTGTGCAGGTAAGAGGCGTGGGAGGAGGAGGTTTGGGACTGAGAGAAAAGAAAAATGAACATTGTTATGATCAATCCCCCGTCTGTAGGTTGAGAGTGATAACGGTTAGATTTCAGAGGCTAATGTAAGCTATTGCTGTGCGAAACACGGCGACGCACCCTGATGCTTCGCCCCGCAGTCACACAGACAGACTCGGATGTTCTACAAGAAAAGAGAGCGATATTCTCCGTCACCGCAGGAGCTCGAAGCGGAACTCGAAACACCCAAGGTCCTTCTGGTCTCCTCACATCTCTCTCTCTCTCATCCATCACACCCCTCAGCTCTACCTCTCACCTCCCTCACCGCCTCCCTCAATCTCTCTTGCACCTTATTCCTCCGCAGTTCTCTCTGGATAAAAAAAACTTGCTCCAAAACAGCTGAAGCGAGAGAAAAATAGTGTTCGAGCACAGTGCAAGCAAGGACAGAGGTGCGATGGAACGGAGAGGTTTAAATAGTTAGAGCTCGCCACCTGGTCAAGCACCTTTTCCAACCTTTTGGTTCAGTCTTGTTTTTCCACTCTGACAGTGTCACTTTGAGTTATCTCTACCGTACTCCTTCCACTTACCATACAGCTGTGGCCCCGTGTTACGCAATGTCCCCGCATTCGCAGTTTTTCAAGGCACTGCAATTTGAGTTTTAAAGTGAGAACACAATAGTCTTTTTTTCCCTGTGTTTTGTCTTAACATTACATAAGCGAAAGGTAAAAATATCTGGACCTGTCTTTAAAAGCAGATGGTATGGTTATGACATCAGGCTCGTTAAAGGCAGCTATAACTAGGAAGAGCCAGGGGTGGTTGTGAAGTACACTGCCTTAAATCCAGCTTCCTCTACTAACAAGGAGAAGAAATGTTCACTGTCTCTGTGTGTGTGTGTGTGTGAGATGAGCTATGAAACAGAACGAAAGTACGCTTTAAATTCTCCTCTCCTCTCTATAGTCTTTCACTCCATCAGTCTCCATCTTTGCCCCGTCGTCTCTCTCTCTCTGTGTGGGTATTCTGTCACTCACTGGAATGTGGGCAGATATGGGATCACATTCAGACTTCCAGATTCATTCTGCTATAGCGACTCAAGAGCCAATATTAGCCACGCGGTCGTTGTTTTACCCATGAGCCCGTTGCCTTGGAAACGTTGCATAAGAGGGAGTGGGAAAGCGGGATGCCCCTCGCTGATTGGGAGACAAGGTGGCAGATCTCTCTTCCTCTCCCCTCGTCTTCCCCGTATATATATTCCTCCTGCGTCTTGTTCTTTTCCCTCCACTCAACACTTGTTCTAACTGTGTGTGTCGAAACACTGGAGCTCCAACTGTCCCCCTCATGCCACGTGTTGAATCAACTCGCACCTCCAAATACAGCTCCACAGTCAAAAACAGCACATCTATTCAGGCTGTTCTCATACACCGTTCGTAGCTATACCTATGAAAAATAATGCGCTGTAATTCGTATACAGTATATCCCACAAAATCAATTTGTTTCTAATCCACGTAATTGTGAACCAGGAAGTATAAGGAGCGACAAACCCCGCTTAGCGAGGAGGTCGGTGTGGATGGCTGGGTCAAAAAACGCCGGACTTTCACCCAGGAGACCGGTGTTCGTACTCCGTGTGAAACCAGAAATCAACATTGATTTATTTGTCAAGTTACTTCCAAACTGAAGTTACGCCACTTCCGGTGTTATTGTAACCAAAACTTCAGTCGTTTCCTAAACCTACTAACTAGGAGGTTTTTGTCACGTAACTTCTGTGCTTGAGATACGCCACTTTCTGTGTTATTTTAACCAAACTACGATCTTTTCCTAAACCTACTAACTAAGTAGTTTTTGTCACGTAACTTCCGTACTTGAGTTACGCTACTTCCGGTTTTATTCTAACCAAAACTACGATCTTTTCCTAAACTTAACTAAGTAGTTTTTGTCACGTAACTTCCAAATTTAAGTTAAGCCACTGCAGTGGTATTTTAACCAAACTACGATCTCTTCCTAAACCTAACTAAGTAGTTTTCGTCATGTAACTTCCGTACTTGAGTTACACCACTTCCGGTGTTATTTTAACCAAAACTATGATCTTTTCCTAACTAAGTAGTTTTTGTCAATTTTTTTGCCAAAAATTGACACATGCGTCGCGTGTTGAAAATGCACGAAAAATGAGGAATAACTTATCGAAAGATGAGGATACATTCAACTATTACAGCTCGTCTTTAACTTAGTTAAAGCTCCTGTTGGAACGGTGATTTATGGCCCAGTTAGACATGTTTGTCCACACAGTGCTCACACACCTGCATACACATTTTGAACACACACACACACACACACATACACACACACACACACACACACACACACACACACCACTCCATGAGCTGTGGCTGTGTGTCATCCTTGGCTGTGGGAGTCCTTGGCTGGAGTCTGGAAGGATAGTGCTTTGTTGAATCCACTGAGACCACATGTTCAAGACTGCATGACTCGGTCCTTCCATGGCTTCCACGCATGCAAGGCCATGCTGTGTCTACATACCAGGAGGATGAGAGAGACGGAGGAATGGTGAGGGAGGAAAGGATGGCCTTGGCTCCGGAGACGGGACGATTTATCTTCAGTATCTTTACTGACTCCATCGACTTTTGAAAGAAAGAAAAGCAGCAGGATCAGACCAGACACCTCAAACTTAATACAGTCATTTAGGAGTCAGGACTGCAGTTTATCTAAAAATGTCAACATAACAACGTAACAACACACTGTCGTGTCGTACCTTTGTAGGCAAAAACAGAACAAACCGGGGCTCCTGTAGGTTGCACACTTTACGATGGAATAACCTCAAATTGAGTGTCTTGTGTAATTTTTCCAGCATGTAGCAAGCCAAGAAAAGAGCAGGGTGGGCAGCCCCTGTGTGAGGGAGCTGTCTTAATCCATGTGTTTAGCAAGCACCATCTGCTGCTTTTATTCAGATGGGAGTAGAAATATTTGGTTGATTAGGAGAGGATCTGTGTAGGATAGCCGCACCGTTACCACCGCTTACGAGGAGAGACACACATGCTCGATTCTGTCAACTGGCGTCTTGGAAGGCAAACAGAAGACAGACACACACAGCAACATGCAAGCGCTCAAATAGATACACATGTGCATATGGATGTCCATGTGTAGCACGCACACATGCTAAACACACGACAAGAGTGTTGCAAATGTAACGCTGTAATGAGAAGCAGACATGTGGAGACACACACCAGCTGAATGCAGACAGACAAGACTTTTCTACTGACTGAGGAAATGGTAAAGAAACACAACAATTTCAGATCACATGTGCAAAAAAATCAGATTTGGACCACTTTTGCCTGCAGTGTGAACGTAGCCTAACATTTAGCCTTCTTTAGTTTGAGTTTAGCTCAGCTGGTAAAACGTTGGTTTGTGACAACAGATAATTCAGGTTTAATCCACTAAAAAATGCTGACTGATCTAGAAGTTTCTGGCTGGTTGCAGTTTATCACACATTACATGCTGATGTTATTAAAATCCTTGTAGAGAATTACATAGAATTAGTTGGATGCTGTTTAACGTGATTCGTACACCAACATTTCAATTAATCATAAATGTGATTGATGCCAATTTCCTATAACTTTTAAATAACCCTGTTATTTTTCTATGTCCAGGTGCTGATCTGGGTGGTCTGATGGACCTGGACTCTCTGTACCGTGGCGTGGAGCAGAGTATCAACCACACGCGAGCGGGGCGAATGCGCCGACAGAGCCTGGACAGGGCCTACAACATCGAGGTGCTGCTGGGCGTCGACGACTCGGTGGTCCAGTTTCACGGGAAGGAGCACGTCCAGAAGTACCTGCTCACACTCATGAACATCGTAAGTGTTGGTGGCACACACACAGTCAGATACACACAGAGAAGTCGATGAATAAATGCCAATTAAAAGAATGTATCATTGAATCAGGCACCTGTTATGTAAATTGCTGACATTAAAGGTTATTTTAGAAATCTCAGGACATCACACACACACACACTGTTCAGCATGCTGTGACACACACATATCAATGCATCTCCATGTACAACCATCACCCCAAATGACCAAGAATAAATACAAGCATTAAAACGGAAAACTGTTCCATTTGAGTTGAATGGGAAGTAAGTCACAGAGAGGTCAAAGAAAGAGGGTAACACACACACACACACACACACACACACACACACACACACACTCACACAAACACACACACTGAATGAGGATTCAATTCCCTTCCTACATGTTCTCATCCAGCAATCAGCCGCGGGTAATCCTTTCTTCTCTATCTGAATATGATGAGATTTCATTTGTTTGAGTGAGTGAGTGTGTGTGTGTGTGTGTGTGTGTGTGTGTGTGTGTGTGTGTGTGTGTGTGTGTGTGTGTGTGTGTATGTGTGTGTGTGTGTGCTAGGTGAGCCCTGTGCTCTGAAGGGGCTCCTACATATCATTTCATCAGGCTTTGTGTCATGTCATCATTCATCGTGAGTGTGTTTGTGTTTGTGTGTGTGTGTGTGTGAGAGAGAAAAAGAGTGCGAGAGCTCCAGAAACAGCAGGCAGTATGCTCCAGGCCACAACAACACTTAGCCAAGCACTCAAACTCCCAGGTGTGTGTGTGTTTGTGTGTGTGTGTGTGTGTGTGTGTGTGTGTGTGTGTGTGTGTGTGTGTGTGTGTGTGTGTGTGTGTGTGTTGGTGTGTGTTGGTGTGACACTGAACACGCTGCAGACTTTAATCTTTGCAAATTAAACCTGTGGTGAGAGTGCTGTTTGCACGCATTCGTACGCGTGTATGGCGTGCGCGCGTTTTGTGTGTGCGCACGTCTGTCTGTGTGCGTGCTCCTGTTTGCTTTCGCTGGCGTTGCGACCCACTGCGCAAGGAACCAATCTCCGACTGTTAAGCAGGTGCGAGCGTACAGCAACAAATCCTACCACACCTCTTTGTCTCAGCTCAGCGCTCGAGAAAGAACAAGAGCCGCTGTGCTCTCTTGCCTCCCCTTTTAGATATTTGTTAGACAATATAGGAGAAGGGAATACACAGCCCCCCCCCCCCCCCCCCCTCTAATCTGTGGGGAAGAGATGGTGAGACGGAGGGAGAAGGAGTATTTTAAACAGCGCATTCGGAATAAATTACTGACAGCCAGATAAACAGAAATAAATAAATAAGGGCTGCCTCCCACGCGTGGCATCTGGGCGACTTTCTTCTTGAAAGTTTGCTTTGCTCACTTCAGGATGGGTGTGCTCTCTCTCTCTCTTTCTCTCTCTCTCTGTTTTATTTCTTACCCTCTCTGTCTTTCTCTCACCCTCCCAGTCTCTCGGAGTCGCTCCACGCTGAGCTCTTTTGCATTGTTACTCCTCCCTGACTTGGGTAGTTTATGGCAACAAATCCTCAACGATGTTAAAAAACTTTCCAAGTATAATGTGAGTGATAACACAGAATGAGGCGAGAGATTTGAGGATATACTGTATGTTTGCCACAGGTGCCCTCTAAAGGTGTTCAGGTGTTTGTGTTATTGTGATAGTGTGGCTGCTTAACCCTGTCTGAAATAAGACATTGTAAAAGCATCACATTTATAGAGCTGCAATGATTAATCGATTAGTTGTCAACTATTAAATTAGGTAACACTTTATTTTACGGGTCTGCAAATTTCATGGTAATTATGTGATAATTAGCAAGTAACCTATTTGAATTACTGCCAAATTACCCCAATATTTACCTCAAAATTTTATCGCAAATTACTTTATCATTTCCCAATAGCTGGTAATTTCTTTAATACATTTCCAGGAAAAGAATACAAAGTTAATTGATATATTTTATTTCCATGTCTGCTGATAAATAGATGATAATTAGCAAATATTGTTTGAAATTTCTTAAAAACTCCCTGAATCATTACATCAGCTACCAGGTTACTTTTGTGTAGACAATTAGTCACAATGGTGAGATTTGTGCCTGATCAGAAGTGTCTTCTATTAGTTTTGGTTTTCCACCTTCGATGAAGAGCAGCCGCTTCTCAAGCCTAAGGGCCCTATTTTAACCATTATATGCTATTTTAGCATATAATTTTTAAATCATGTTTATAATAAAGTAATTTTCCATAAATTGTGAGGTAAATATTGGGGTAATTTTGGCAGTAATTCCAAAGATCACTTAATTACCATGAAATTTGCGGACCTGTAAAATGAAGTGTTATCTTAAATTAATCGCCAACTATATTTGATACTACTATTACTATTTGATAATCGATTCATCAGTTTGAGTAATTTTTTCAAGAAAAAAAAGTCACAAGTCTCTGATTGCAGCTTCTTAAATGTGAATATTTTCTGGTCTCTTTACTCCTCTATGACAGTAAACTGAATATCTTTGAGTTGTGGACAACACAAGACATTTTTAGGACGTCATCTTGGGCTTTAGTAAAACACTGATGGACCATTTTCTGACATTTTATAGACCAAACAACTGATCGATTAATCAAGAAAATAATCAACAGATTAATCGTCAGTGAAAATGATTGTTAGTCGCAGCCCTACACCTTTATATCACCACTCCAGTATTTGTCCTGCTTCCACCTGTTATAGCCGATTCTTCTCCGTACTTCCAGTCTGAATATCTGACAGAACTTCTGCTGTATGTGTTCGTGTTTACACTTTCAACACACCTAGAACAAGTGTGTGAAGTGATCCTCTGTCTTTTGTTGCAGCAGCTGTTACACTGTTGTACAGGCACCTTCAAAGGATAAATAAAGCACTTGCGTTCCAGTACAAAAGGTTATTCTGTAAAACTACAGTGTATGCATTGTTTCTCAAAGTTTATTTTCACTAGTCTATTGTGCTTTTGTTATTACTCTCCGCATCTTCCTCCTCCACGTCTTGCGTGGATCTCTGTCTATCTGTCAGTCTGTTTGAGAGACTGCCGAAGTCAGATAAGGGTCAAGGTGGACTGTGCGTGTGTGCGTGCGTGCGTGCGTGCGTGCGTGCGTGCGTGCGTGCGTGCGTGCGTGCGTGCGTGCGTGCGTGGAGGATAGGGGGCGGTACTTCTGTCTGCAGGACATCAAAGCGCTCCCACAGAAAACCACTAAATCCTGTCTGCCAAGTTCAACAGGAGTGTCAGAGTGTGTGTGTGTGTGTGTGTGTGTGTGTGTGTGTGTGTGTGTGTGTGTGTGTTAATGTGTAGGTTGAGTTAAATGTGTGTATTCTGCTTCCCACTCCTTTCCCATGTGCTTACCTCCCTTTACCTCCCCACGTTCTATTTTTGCTCAACGAACAAGAATGGGTCTAACCACCACGTGCCTTAATTATTTATTAACCATTTCACAATCTTATCAATGGATGAGAATTTGCATGCAAATATACAGTATGCACAGTTTGTTTATTCTAACAAAGTGTGTAACATTGACACAGGATACGGCCGTTTGCGTCTCCTTTCCTAACAGCAGTCGATGTTGGTTTATTTTAACCATGGCCGCTATTTCTTCCCTAATCTCAACGAAAATGTTGAAGTCGTTTAAACTGAACCAAACCTGGTCAGAAAACACTCATATGGGACATTTTGGAGGGCAATGACAAACATTTGGAGGGCCTGTTTCTGATAAGCTGCCCTTCATTTGAAGAGTACAGTAATTTCGGGCTACTTTGTTTGATAGTTAATGTTAATAACTGAAGTGTGGCTTTTAATCCCCACATTTCTGTGGCGGAGAATGTATTTGTATTTACCGACCCGACATCACGCCAAAGCGTGTAATAGACCCGCCGGTCCACCAGAGGATAGCGTGTCAGTGTCATGTTGTGCTTTGCCGGGGCGTGAATATTACACACCTACCAGCAGGGGGCAACAAAACCATTTAGTTAGGTTTAGGAAAAACGTCATGGTTGGGTTAAGAATAAGTACGTAAACTAAGTAAACACGTACGGAAACAACATAAGTACGGAAAACACATGACAAAAGTCACTAACGTAACTTACAAAACAAAACACACCGGTCTCCTTGTTGGAAGTTCTGCGTTTGTTGGACCCATCCACCCCCCCTACCGCCCGCCATAAGCAGTCTCTCTCCCTTTTTATTCTATGTCACTAGCTCTGAGTGTTGCATATTCACGCAGATGCATTTACATTACAGTCATTACAGACTACATAGCGTAAAAATAACAAGAATGGCGTTGTTATTGCACGCTTTTGCCTTGCACGTTATCGTGTCATTCACACGCCTTTTCATGTGACCAGGCTGTATATACAGTTACATTTCCACAATAATGTACATTTTACACTTTTTGCTAAGATACAGTGAAGATTTTTTTTTGTAAAAAAAATAATAATAAGACAAAATTATAAGGGAGAGAGGTGTTTCACTGGGGTCTTATTAATTCAAAGACAAGAGGCAGAACACGTTGCATATATTGAGTGTGATTTGGACAGGGGGGACAAAAACAAACAAGAAAAAACAAACCAGAAACGCAAGACAAGTGAAGAGAGAAAAATAGGCGACACAGAAGGGGAAAATGAATAAATAAAATACAGTAAAAGTGCGTTGGGGGAAAAGGAAAAAAAAAAAAGATAGAAAAGGGAAGTGGAGGAGAAATGGCTGGCCAGGTAGCTCTGTGCGTTGTGGCCACAGGTGACAAAGCGGGCTCATAAAAACAAGAGTGTTGTAGCGACAACGTTGTGGTAAATCCTGTAAAGTATGACATGTGCCAAATGCCAAGTGGAGGCCATTGTGCAGTAATCTTCCTGTGGCGAACATCACGGTGATAGATTCAGTGGCCAACAGTGATCTGTGTGTCTCACCCGTTAATGGAGACCTTTAGAGAGGTGCCGCTACGTGTTAATCACACTCTCCATGGATATGAATAGTCACCGCTGGTGAGGAAGACACACGCATGTGTGTGTGTGTGTATGTTTAATTTTAATGATGCATATTGGCACACTGAGGTGTATTTTGTCTGCACCTTTATGCCTCCAGTATGTGATAAGCATCATTTCCGTACGAGCTGTCTGGAAGTGGTGCAGATCGTTCAGTCTTGTCTTTACCAAAGCTCCTGGAGGCAGAAAGAAGTCACATTAATAAGTGGCAGGAAGAGCTGGGAAAGGAGAGGTAGTCCAGGTAATAATAGACACCTTGTTAGCTGGAAGTGTCACAGATATGTGAGGAGCACTGTCAGACTGAGCGCTCAACATTCTGGGTCTCACTTTTTAAATATTCCCATGTGTGTTGACAAAAAAGATGTAGAGAAGCTGTCCAAAGTCTCGTCTAATTTATGTAACGCTCCAGCCAAATTTTATTTGATGACTCAGTTCTGTCTCATCAGCAGCTGAGAGTGTTTTTAATGCAGATTTTCATAATGTTTCATTTGCCTATTAAGTGAAACCCACTCTCCGTGATGAGGTGATTTAAACACACAAGCTCTGAAGCGCTGTGAAAATATTCATATTATAACACGGCTATCTTTAAGCCTTTAAGAGCTTATGTGTGTCCCTTGGTCTTAGAAAGAAATAGACACATTCTTACCTTTATATGTCATTTTAAATATGTAAAGTGAGGCATCATTGTAATACTAAATGTAGGTGTGAACCTGTGGACGAGGTGCCAGCAGCTAATAAAGTGCAGATTAAAAGTAGCAAGACAGAAGTGCTCGTGTCTCTCTTGTTCTTGGGTTTCAGTCTGAACTATCCCTCCCTTATTCTCTCCTTTAGAGCACTGTGCTTTGCTTTTGCAGCAGTTAACATCTCTGTGCCCTCTATTCCCTTTTATGCTTCAGATTTAAATTGAATCTCCTATAACCCGACACTGAAACTGAAACAAACAAACAAACTGATTAACAGGTTGTAAATGCGCAGACCGACAACGGCAAGTTATTAATGACCCCTGATGACGTTAAAGGTTTTATTACATGAGTTTTGGTTGTAAACATGAGTAAAACAGGCCGATATTTCCAATTATGATGCACATAAACAATCAAATGTATTATTATCATTATCATTCATTACTTTTTAAATTAAAACATTTGAATTATACCTATAATCTGTGTGGTTAAACAAAAACGGCCTTTAAAGGCCCCATATTGTAGAAAGTGAGATTTCCACGTCTTTTTTGATTATAAAGCAGGTCTAGGCGTAGTTTGAACTCTAAGGTTGGGAGTTAACAAAAAAAATCTAGAGAGAATGTGATGTGTACAACACAGAGAGGTCTAGTGTTATGGGATGCTGTGACCTAACTGAATGTGACACGAGCGAGCTTCAGTGACAAAATCAGTTTTATTGCACTGTTTTCTACTGGAATGTCCTAAATGGCCGCGAGTGGTGCAGCGCCACACCATTTCGAGCTGAGCTTTTGTCGGATGCACGGACGAGGAACGGCTGATTCGTGAAGTTGAAATGAGGAGTTGTCTTTGACACCTCACCCTCACCACTACAAAAACCTAAATAAGATGGTATCTGAGGGAGATCGCCAGGGAGCTGGAAGTTTCCTTCTTGCTGTTGGCTATATTGTATTTAATTTCCAGTAAATAACACAATAAAAGTGTTTTCTATTTAAAAAGTAGGCTACAAACGTAGGAAAATAGCAAATATCACCCGTCTTTTAAGTGGTTAGCTCTCCAGTCCGATCTCGAACGCACAGCTGATAGGTACGTGGTTTGTTTACATAACGTAGCCTAACAGAAAGTGCATTGCCTATTTAAAGGATTCAGTGTGGACAGAGATGTTATTATAAGTAAATAAAAAGATCACAACTATCTTCTTATCTTGTTGTTTTCTCATTCTGTCAATAATAAGACACAACACGGTTGATATTATTCATCATTACAATAAATTATTAGCTCTGTGTTATGATAAAGAAAATATAGATAATATGTAAATGCCTACATGCGTTTTAGGCTACGACTACTAGGGGGTTCAGTGACCCCTCTGAATCAAAGCAGACTGCGCCTGTGGGTCTAGATGCTGTATAAATACTGCGAAAGTATCAAAACGCTCGATCCACAGAGAAATGCACATAGTCTGTATTCAGAAACTGTGCTTTTAAACGAGCCGTCAGGACTTCCGTGAGGTTGTGATGTCACAACTACACAGTCACAGGTAGAAGTGCCGCTAAACTCTTTGTAGATGACACATCCACTGAGTCCCCGGCTGCAGTGACGCTGTGAATACGGCAACAGCGCAGAAGACCGTAAAAAGCTGACCAATCAGAGCAGATTTGGCTTTCTTCGGTAGGGGGGCTTAAAGAGACCGGCGCTAAAACGGAGCGTTTCAGACAGAGGGAGAATACAGGTTTATTAAGACGGACAGTATGAGAAAAATAATGTGTTTTTTGAACAATAAAGCACGTAAACATGTTCTAGTAGAAACCCAAAATACAAGTATGAACCTGACAATGAGCATGATATGTCTCCTTTAATATCACTCCTCCTTTGCAAATTTCCTCCTACATTCTCTCTTCATTTCGTGCTGCCTTTTGCAGAGTTAAGTGACATTATTTATTTGATTGTGATGATTTTGTGCCTTGCTGACCTCTAGGCCTGCAGTAGTTACAGACACACACACAGGTGGACAAATCTACCTGTAGCCAAGTAATGACACCTGGCGTCTCCCTTCAGCAGCAGTAATGAGAGACATGCCTGCACAGTTGTTAACAGTGAACTGTGTGTGTGTGTGTGTGTGTGTGTGTGTGTGTGTGTGTGTGGGTGTTTATATGTGCATGCATGGGTAAGCACATTTCAGTGAATATATGTGGGTGTGTTATGAATCGCTTTGCCATATCTGTCCTCTAGTGTACAGCGTCTGTGTGTGAAGTGTCCAACTGAATGCAAGCGTTAAAGTGCACGAAGACAAATAAAGCTAAAGTTGGGGCGTTAAAGGACAATACGCTGCTTCTACGCACGTGTGTGTATGTCTGTCTGTCTGTGTGTGTCTGTCTGTGTGTCTCATTAGAGTGGACCTTGTAGTGTCGGGGTCACCTGGAAGTCAACCGCCCCCTAATTGGCCTAACAGTTGTCAAGGAAACGGACTGGATCAGGCCAAGTGTGAACTGACCCACCCAAGTGTTCATTTTGTCTCAGACAAACAAACACCGCCACACACACAAACACACACACACACATACACACACACACACACAAACACACACACACACACACACACACACACACAGTCATTAAGTGTCACTTACTCACATATACTTCAGCCTGCCAAGATAACGAGGGAGTGAGACAAATGTTACCGAATGAGAGACAGAGACAGAAATACCAGTAGGTAGACAGACAGACAGACAGGCAAGATGAAAACTGCAGACACACACACACACACACACAAAATCTCTCTCTCTCTCACACACACACACACACAGTCTCAGACAGGGTAAAACTGAAAAGACAACAGAACCCTGCCTTTGTTTGGTGGTTGCTTAGCAACTCCGTATCTTTTTTAATGTGTAAAAGGAGCATCCAAAATGTGGAACTGAAGGTCGCTGAAAGAAAACATGTCCCTCCCCGTCTTCTCTCGTGTCCCTCGCTCTGAAACTCGTCCCTACCACTCCTCCGTCCTTGTTTTCAGGATCAAATACTGAAAGTATATTAAAAGAAAATGACATTAGTTTTAACATCATAGGTCGTTGCCACTGAACTATGTTTATATTATATTCAATTGTATAAGGTAAAAAGTTACAAAATTAAAATGACTTTACTTGTGTATTTCCATTTTATGCTACTTTACCCTTCAACTCAATGACATGTCAGAGGGAAATATTATATTTTAAACCCTCTACATTTATCTGACAGCTAATAATGACTAGTTCCTCTGCAGATTAGGATTTTACATGCAAAACATATGAACAATTTATAAAATATGATGCCTTATTATTATAGATTACCACTTTGGAAAACTACAACAGTCGAATGTTTCCGATAAAAATTAGCTTTTATGTCAGGATAAATCCCTTGAGACGTTTATTAGCGGGTCCAGAGAGAAGAGTTGTACTACAAATGTACAAGAAAAGTCCCTCAGGAATATGTTTCTGTTATATTCATGAAGGAATTATGCAGGTGCTGCGCAGGACAATGAATCTCAGCTTTGTCAAGTCTTAGAAGCATCACTTGACAAATATCATGGGTTTAATGGTGCCTTCAAACGGGGTCGTGTTTACCGTGTTCACGAGATGAGTTCATATGAACGCCCCCCTCTTGAGGTATTCACGACCTCGTAAGTGGAAAGTTTCTGAAAGCTCTGAGTTCACGAGTTGTGACGTGTTTGTTGACGTTGTGAGAAATGGTGGAGGCCATGGAAGTTAATTTTTCGGTACATAATAAGTAAGTATATTGTAATTTTAGTCACATACTGTTTTTCTTCATAATTTTAATTTGTCTGAGGAAAATGTTGATATTCCTAGTGACCTCATCTTTTTCCTCTGTCATTATGCCTTTGCATTTACTGCATTATGTTACCCACTTGCTATCTTGTTAAATCGTTAGCCTCTGTGGCTTCTAGACGCCGACAGTAACGTAAATATTGCCGTTGCTTAGCAACGGTGTTCGCAGAACTTAACCACTTGAACACCAAGCATATCGTGTACACGACTTGTAAACACGAGCTCACGAGTTTCATTTGAAGGCACCATAACAAAAGATGCATTATGGGAAGTGTAGGATACAGTATTTTTGACCCACACAAGAAACAAAAACTCAAATAAATATCAGCCTCTCGTGCATCAATTTTCCCCATTTACATTTTAATCTGTCTCTTACGAGTCCCCCGACTTTATGGAAGTGCAATACCAACAATACCAACCTCTTTAATGTGGTTTTATAATGCCTTAATGATCACAACTGTCCTCAAGTATTACTCTGATCTTTCCTTCACGTAATGCTCTGTTCCATTCACAGCTGAAGGTCAAAAAGTCCCAGTTCCAGTACTGTCACAGACTAATCACAGCCTCTATTATTTCTAATGTTCCAGCTTTGAAAACCAACACATGGATGCCCACGAGGGTTGACGTAAAATGTCGCTTCCACTTAAAACCGCTAATGTCATTAACATGTTCGCTTAGAACGCTGGCAACCGTAAACTTTACATTTGAGAATTAGTATTTGATCATTTAGCAGACAGATGTTCTTAACAACACACACCTTTATTTTGAGGTTGCTGAAGATGATGTAAAGCTGTTAAGCCTTTGTGTTGCAGCCATGTTTATGTGTTGATGTAATCAAATAAATGTATTCCAGGCGCTTTGTGGTTAAATCAGGGTTCTGACTCCGCTGGATTTTTTCCTAATAGGATGCTGGAATTTCCGACTTTACACCATGTGTGGAACGGAGCATTAGGTTACTCCAAATGTCTCCTCTCTTCTTTAAAAAGCCGCAGCTCTACGCTACATTTGTTTTCTAGGAATGCATCGTTTCCACTCCCCTCTAAGCTCTTTCCTCACTTTGCCTCCCTCTCTGCTCAGCTTCTTGTCTCTCTCCCTCTGCCTCTGTGTCTCTATTCGCAGCGTTCCCCAACTCTCTACCTTTCTCTCGCTGGCTGGGTGTGTCTGCAAATTTTGTTCTTCATCTCTGTACCTCCGTGTGTGTATGTGTGCAGTCTGTGTGTGTCTCTTTCTCCACAGCGTGTACATCAGCCATCTCATTACGGCTGTCTGTTTTTACATCCCTTTGCCTCATTAGGCACCGCACACAGCCACTGAGGACAGCAGGCCTCAACTCCTGCGCCAATTTACCCCTCTCTCTCCCTCTCTCTCTTTATGTGTGTGTGTTTCGCCAGTATAATGCTCTCTGCATCTCCCTTGTCACACATTACCTTGTTTCCTTGCATTAGGCTCTTTCCTTCCTTTGCATCTTTCTTCCTTCATCTCCTCTCCATCCGTGCTCATGGGAAACAGAGTTCCTTGCACTCTCCTCAACTTCCTTTCCTCTCTGTTTTGGGCCTCTCTCCTCACTTCTAGTCTCTCACATCACTGTGTTGTTGCTGCTGGGATACTCTAGTCACATCTGCTCTTTGTAAGAAGGCACCCTTTGTAACAGGTTCATAATTTGTAACTACTGGATTTAGCCATGGTTAATAAGTCATCATAAATCCGTTATATTAACTTTTTATTAGCATTTACAGTTGCAGACTTTATAGACTTTATGAAGCCTGACAAGATTGATTTTCATGTGACATTATCCCGCGATTCTCGCGTGATCTCGTAACATTGCGAGAATCCAGCTGCCGTGCAAGGTTACCATCACAACCCAGCAACTCAAAAGTTGTAGGCTTATAACTGGTCTATCAATCATTATTAAAATATTTATTGTATCAGCCATTAATAAAGCAGTTAGACACAACCTACAAACCCTTTAAATATTAGATTAGATATTGTTGTATTCCTTCTGCTGAGACTTGTGTTCCCTCTTCTGTTTCTCCTCAGGTGAATGAGATCTACCATGACCAGTCTTTGGGAGCAAAGATCAACGTGGTGCTGGTGCGGATTATCATGCTGGGCTACGGCAAGGTAAGACCAGATCAGAGATGAAAAATTCTACTGTAAAGTCCACTGTGGTGCCGTTCCTGAAAAGTGGACGCCTCGTCTCTCTCTATCACCACTATCTTTGATACGAGGATTTTGCCACAATCGCTTTAAGTACCTACAGTAAGCACGGCCAAGTCGTACACACACACACACACACACTCATAAACAAACACACACATCAGCACGCACTGATGCCCGGAGCCTGTTATTCCAGTGGACTGAGCAAAAGAGGAACTAAAAGCATGCAGCATCCCAGGGGAGTGTTTTCAAGTCGCACGCCTTCACAGTTCAGCACCAAAGCACACAGAAACTCTGCCCGTTATGCAATCAGCCTTCCTCCCAGTAGGCTGCAGCACGGAATCATGGGAAGTCCAGGCAAAGATAAACAATCAATGATAGCCCTCCCTCATTCATAAACAGAGAGACCGGACGATGGGGGTAGCATCCTTTTCTTCTGGCCTGTAACTCTATCCTCCTGTCCTGTGCTGGAGAGAAGAAGCGGAAGAAAAAAAGAGAGATAAAGCAAGAGATGGCAGGAATGGAGAAGGGCAGGGATTACCCCACAGGATGGTTTTATTGCTGGATAGGTGCTCTGTGATACACTTATGCTGCTGTAGCCTTATCTCTTCCTCTCATCTCTGCATGTCTACAGTCCCAGTGGAGCCCTGGAAACACACACACACACACACACACACACACAAACACACACACACACACACTCCTACATTGGTCATTCTGGGCCAGCCCCTATGCAGCTTCAGCCAAAGCTCCGGCTGTCCATCATCCCCAATTACCGTGGCAACAGAGCTGCACCCAGACAGCCTGCAGATTGGCTATGTGACCCTGAATGCAGGCGCACCCACACACCCACACTCCACACACAACATGCACACACGACAAACCATTCCTAATACATTTTTAAACATAAAAAAACCACACTGAAACACACACACAAGCACCTGATGAACATGATGAAGCACACACAAGTGCACTCTGTCTACGGGGTGTTTGTGCAGAGGCAGGCCATATGTCTTCACTGCAGCACAGTACACACACACACGCACACTCTCTTCCCTGTTTGATTCAGCTGTGTGAGCATTGTGAGTGTGTGAAAACAGGGAGGAAATGTAGAAAGCGAGGCAAAAAGGAAGCAGTGGAAGGAAAGACTTGTACAGCAGAATGTAGGGAGGAAGAGGAGGGGAGGGGAGATCCTAATGAGGAGGAGAATGAGAGGTGAAGGTGAATGGAAGGAATCGCTGGTATCTGGGTGTTATGCATTTAATCATAAGTAAATATTCTATTATTGCATAGCTCATTAATAGGCAGCTCTGTGTTCACTTTCTTATTCATTATTGAAACCATCCAGATTACAGGATCCTAAGCATCATTGTGTGAGTACTGTGGATCCCTCGGAGTGTGTCTGTGTGTGTTGTACACCTCAGCAATTTGCAAGATGCGCTGACAATATATAACATTGTGACACTGCCCCCTACAGGGTTGAGTGAAATGTTATTGGACCAGAAATGAAACAAGAAGCAGGTTTAGTTCCCTGTTTTTCTTATCAACTATAAACACCCTCTTCTTCTTCTCTCTCTTTCCAGTCCATGAGTCTGATTGAACTGGGGAACCCGTCTCAGAGTCTGGAGAACGTGTGCCGCTGGGCCTTCCTGCAGCAGAAGCAGGACACGGGGGACGCCGAGTATCACGACCACGCCATCTTCCTCACACGACAGGAGTTTGGCCCAACGGGCATGCAGGGTATAACGACAGACGCGATCGCATACTGCACCCTTGCTGTTTAACGTATTGGCGCATGCATCGAAAAGTGCACGCCCACCCTCTTGAGGACCTAATAAGTACACACAGAAAACTGCCCTCTTCCTTCCTTTGCAGCCTCATAAAGCTGCATAGTGCACTGTGGGTTGTGTGGTTGGTGGTTTTCTGTGCAGCAGAGTGCAGGCTAACAGGCGGGCCCAGGGGAGAGGCCTCTAAAGGCAGTGGCCTAGCTATCCAGAAGCCCTTCAGCTGCCCTTGGGCTCAGCCTTCAGCAGCAGAAAATCAATAGGCAGAGCAGGGCCAGCCACAGTCCCACAATTAAAGGCAGTACGGGACAGACAAGCACACAGGGAGTTGGAGATTGGCGTATGTAGGGGTGGAAGGCGACGGTTTAGGGTTAGGATTAGACACTGTGTGTGTGTCTATGTGTAAGTAGTATGCATTATGCATGTCTTTGGATAGATAAGTCTCAGATTTAAGGTAAAAAGTGAGTATAGATAACCATGAATGCATGCATATTTCAGTATATGGAGTTAAATTAAAGAGTTGCCTAGAGACTGACTGAAAATAATTTTCAAATATTATTCAATTTAAGAAAATATATGCAAATCAAATAATATGACAATATGAACTTAATTAGTAATATTTCTGTTTACACTGATGTGTATATATTGATGGGTATGGATCATCTTACTTACTTATTTTCAGAAGTAATACACATTTTTTGATTCTTTCTTTTCCATCATGCATATGTGAATAGGTTTGTTAGATTTGTGTGCATTTTGCATGAAATTTTGTGTTGGAAGTATACACTGTAAAAAGTGTTACAGTGAAGTTCATTTAAAAGGAAACTTCACCTTTGATGGTCAGCGCAAATACGTTAAGTTCAAACTAGGGCTGTCAATCGATTAAGATATTTAATCGTGATTAATCGCATGATTGTCCATAGTTAATTGTGATTAGTCCCAAATGAATCACACATTTTTTTATCTGTTCAGAATGTACCTTAAAGGGAGATTTGTCAAGTATTTAATACTCTTACGTGGTAGTGGGCAAATATGCTTGCTTTATGCAAATGTATGTATATATTAATTATTAGAAATCAATTAACAACACAAAACAATGACAAATATTGTCCAGAAACCCTCACAGGTACTGCATTTAGCATAAAAAATATGCTCAAATCATAACATGGCAGACTGCAGCCCAACAGGCAACAACAGCTGTCAGTGTGTCAGTGTGCTGACTTGACTACGACTTGCCCCAAACTGCATGTGATTATCATACAGTGGGCATGTCTGTTAAGGGGAGACTCATGGGTACCCATGGAACCCATTTTCATTCACATATCTTGAGGTCAGAGGTCAAGGGACCCCTAGACCCCTAAAACCTAAAAATCTCAAGTTGCGTTAATGCGTTAAAGAAATTAGTGGCGTTAAAACAAATTTGCTTTGACGCGCTATTATCGCATTAACTTTGACAGCCCTAGTTCAAACTTCGCAAAGGTTTCTGAAGCTTTCAGTACAACACAACAACATCGTCTACAAATCCTGACCAGTGTGTCTCTCTTCCTGGTTGCCTAGGTTACGCCCCAGTGACGGGCATGTGCCATCCGGTAAGGAGCTGTACTTTGAACCACGAGGACGGTTTCTCCTCTGCCTTTGTGGTGGCACACGAGACGGGACACGTGTAAGTGCATTTGCCATAATGAAGTCCTCCAGCCTGCTCGCATGGCACAACAATAGACAACAAAGCAGTCACTTATAAGACCGTATTGATTTATTACAGTGTTGTTGGTCCATTGGTCACCTCAGCCAATATCTGATGACAGAATTGCTACAACCTCCCTCCCTTTGTTCCTTGTTCTTCTTCTCCTCCCACATGTTCCCAATCTGTCTCCGCTGGTTCACCCCCCCCCCCCCCCCCCCCCCCCCTCTCTCTCTCTCACTCTCTCTCTCTCTGCAGGCTGGGGATGGAGCACGATGGCCAAGGGAACCGCTGTGGAGATGAGGTGCACATGGGCAGCATCATGGCTCCGCTGGTGCAAGCCGCCTTCCACCGCTTTCATTGGTCCAGATGTAGCATGCAAGAGCTGGGACGCTACCTCCAGTGAGAGACACACACACACAGACTTATACTAGGATTTCATTATATGGGTTTTTAAAGGGAACCTATTATTCTTTTGTGCTTTTTCCCTTTCCTTTAGTGTGTTATGTAGTTTTTTTTGTGCATGTCAAAGGTCTGCAAAGTTACAAAGCCCAAAGTCCACGCCAAAGGGAGTTACTCTCCCCCACAGAAACACCGCTCCTGAACTGCCTGAAAGGCCTCGCTTGAAGTCCCGCCTTTTCTTCTGTAACATGGTGATGTCACCAAGTAACACACTTTGCCTAGCAGCTAGTTTGGCTAGTTAGAAAAGAGGAGAGGTCACGCGTCATCAATCCGAGTAGTTGATTAGGTGATTGACAGAAAATGAATCAGCAACTGTTTTGAATAATTAATTATGTTGTGAAGTGAAAGTGCCAAATATTCATGGCTTCCAACTTTCCAAATGGGAATATTTGCTGGTTTTCTTAACCTTCTGTAATAGTACGTTGAATATCTTTTGGCTTTTGGCAAAACAAGCGATTTGACGTCACCTTGGGCTTTGGGAAACCTGTAAGTTTTTCACTATTTCATGACATTTTATTGCCCAAATTATTAATCAAGACAATGATCATCAGATTAATAAAAAATGACACAATGACATGAATAACTGGAAGAAAATAAACAAAGAAGGTAAAAATTCATCCCACTTTTTGATTCCTCTTGCAGCTCCTACGACTGTCTCCGTGACGACCCCTTTGACCACAACTGGCCGTCGCTGCCTCAGCTTCCTGGTCTGCACTACTCCATGAACGAACAGTGTCGCTTTGACTTTGGCGTTGGCTACACGATGTGCACCGCGGTAAGAGATACCCGTAGTCTCACGGTCACTCTACTAACATAGCGTTAGAGTTTACTAACACTAACTAACTGCTCTAACATACTGAAGGCAACCTCTACAACAGTCAGCATCACTTTATCTCCTGAGATGATTTCAGAGTTGGGGTAAACTCACTTTGAATTCAGTCTGCTCAGTTAATTCTGCTGAATTTCACCGTGGAAGATACATTTGTATGGGAGGCTTTCCTAGTGAACTGAGCGCAGCACTGACATCTATCATCTCTGATCTACATTGTAATGAAAGAGTTGCACACACACAGCTATTCACATTCTCCTGATGTCCTCTGATTTCCTCTCCCGGCCACTGGTGGGAATGGTATCTTGCTTAAAAGCAGGTAATTGTTTTTTATAGCTATTTCTTTTTTCTGTTGTTAATGTTAAATATGATAAAAACACTTAACCTTGACACCACAGTGCCTTTACATGAGCCTGTCACAAAGCATATTTTTGTAAACACAAGACGTCACACAGTAGACAAGCTTCACCCAGCTTCAGCATCTCGCCCCCCCCCCCCGTCACCCTCACCCACTCTAAGACTGTGAAGCCACTGTGGCACGCTGTTGGGAAGCTGTTGCTTGATTGACAAAGGGCTTGTTCAGGGGCTTTACACACATTGCTAGATTACCCTCTATTCTCTGTTCAAACCCATTCCCCTCAGCTACAAAAGGCGGGCCAGTCAGGAACGCAGGTAAGGTAACCCCACCTCCCGGAAGACATGTGGCCCGTCATTTGTTTTCTCAGATTTTCTTTTTCTATTTGTCCTCTGAGGTCGTAATTGTTTGTAAAGTTGCTCCTTACTTTTCTTTTTTACTGTTTCTCTGTTCTACCCATCGTCATATTTTGGACGTTAGTCTGCAGGATTCTAAAATGCTCCTTTCCAGAGACAGTGGCTGTAAAATCCCCTAAAAACACTGTGACTTTACTGGTTCAGTGGCTATGGCGCAGTTCAACAGTTGAACCGTACCATATCCCGACTCTTTGCCTGCAAATCTGTGTTAAATCACGGCAGCGCCGGGCAGGAAGAGCCTCATTATATTGGCACTCTCACAACTATAAACGAGTGGAAAAGGTTGGAAAGATGTCTTTCCCATCCAAGAGGGAAAGGGCTGAGCCAGAACAGAGGCTGTTTTTCCATGTTTCACTTCAGCTTTTAGGATCCTCCAGTCTGATGTCATTGGTGATTACCTACCACAGTCTAGCCATTGATTGTGACTCGCCCTCTGACCTGCAAAGGTCCCCTGGGGTCATGGTGTGTGTGAAAGTCTGTGGAAAGGAGGGAGGAGGGCACCTCAGATACTGGACTGCGGGTTAGTTTGGTGGTATCCTCATCAATGGTTCATATCAGACAAGGAGGAGAATTTGGTCCTTGATCTGTGTCTAGGGGCATTTTAGAGGTCGATGAGACCTCACCTTTTGGCCTTTTAACCTTTTGCCCTCTGACCTCCCTTGTGACCTAATTAAACCACAGGCTGTCTCATTCTGAGAGCCTCGTCTCTCTCTCTCATCCTTTGGTTTAGTTTGCATGAATGGCTGTGTGTTTCTCAGTGGAGCGTATAGTGTACAGTGCAGTGACACGGTGCAGGGTCGGTGTTGTTATTGTTGGGTATTAATACTGTTGTGGTGATATTTCTCTTCTCATCTCTCTTTTTATTTTCAGTGTTTAGTCTCATCCCAGCTGTCTCGTGATGGTTGACTTGTATTATTGAAGGCCAGTGTGTGTGCTATGTGGTGGGGCTTTTAATAGTAAGAAGGAGTCTCTCTCTCTGTGCCCTGCAGTATCGCACATTTGACCCATGTAAGCAGCTGTGGTGTAGCCACCCAGACAATCCCTTCTTCTGCAAAACCAAGAAAGGTCCGCCCATTGACGGCACCATGTGCGGTAACGGGAAGGTATTTACACGCTACTGCGCTTCAACGCACGTTCTGTCGAAGCAAAATAATTTGATGCCACCACGCTGTGTCCAAATAGCAACTGTGTCTCGTGTTCTTTGCCTGTTGCAGCATTGCTTTAAAGGTCACTGCATCTGGTTGACACCTGACATCATAAAGCAGGATGGAAACTGGGGTTCATGGAGTGAGTTTGGCCAGTGCTCCCGCACCTGTGGTGGAGGAGTACAGTTTCGCACACGCGACTGTGACAATCCAAGGTATGAAACTGTGTGTAAAAAAAGTGTCTGCGCTTAATTATGCCAAATTCTGCTGAGCCTCTAAACTTGTTTTAGCAAGCATTCCTCGATTCTTCATAGTTAACCTCTGATATTTGTTGCGCTGACTCTTGATAGTGATAATTTGCTCCTTTAACATAAATCAAGTTAATTTGTACAAGTGTTAAATGTGTCATTTCCAGCCCAAGTTTTCAAATAAAAGCCAATGAGTGAGTTTTAGAAGTGAAATACAGCGCCACATTTTCAATCCTCTCTACCCTGCAACCCTCTCAGACCAGCCAACGGGGGCCGCACCTGCGTGGGGGCGACTCACCAGTTCCAGATGTGCAACACCAACGAGTGCGAGGACATCTACAGTGACCCGCGAGAGGAGCAATGCCACGCTTGGGACCCCCGCTTTGAAATCCACAGCAACAAGCACCACTGGCTGCCTTATGAACACACAGACCGTGAGTATGCGTACGCCTGCAGACGGAGAGGGGATGAAGTAGTTCAGTGGAGAGAGGGACGCAGAAGGAGGCTGTCAGAATAAAGTTCATATTTGCCAACCTTGAGACCTTAAAAAAAAGGGAGGATTTTGAGTTTCAGAGACTTTGTTTCCTGCATTCTGTTGACTTTAAAAGAGTGGAAATAATAATTACACTGCAACAGCATTTTTGTTAAACTTTTGATTTTTACCTTTAACTCCCAGGAAAGAAAACTGAATAGTTCGCCCCTCTGGTGTGAACTTGACATGAGCTCAGATTGCGCTGTGTCGCGAGCATAGACCACTCTCTTCCGCCGGGAAACGACAGTTGGTGTAGCTCTATTGTCGGCCTGGTGGAAACAGTAGGGATTATACGCACTGTTCAGTTCCAGGCTAAGATAACGAAAAGGAAAAAAAGTGTGAAAATTTGCCATAAATCGGGAGAAATATGGGAGAATTGTGACCCCGGGAGGAAACCGTTAGTGGGCGATGAAAAACGGGAGTCTCGCGGGAGAATCGGGAGGGTTGGCAAGTATGATAAAGTTACCAGCCTGAGAATGACAAACCATAAGTGATTATGTACTGTGGAAGTTGTAAATACGAATGAAAGCCAAAAGGATGAAGCAAACTCATAATTCATGACTGCGGTTGGGTTTTAGAGGGTTTTATATATATAGGTTGTGTTCTGCTATGGTCGTTGACATCTGGCTGTCCCGCTGAGGCTGAGTACAGCTTTGAGCTACGACTACGCCCTCCCCATAAAAACACGCCATCTCTTTGGAAATCTCTTTAAAAACAATCTTCTTTGAACTCTCTCTGATGTCATTTGAACTTCACAACCCCCTTTTTCTTGAATCTTTTTTTCCCTCATCCATGTATCAGTTGGCACATATGGACAAACTCTCTCCTCTTGATATCCAAAACCTCTTTACGTTATAGAGAAGATTTGAAATGTATGTGTGTGTGTGTGCGGTCTCTAAGTGGAGGTGTCACTGCCTTTCTGATAGGTATTAAATTATCATCCCACTAAAGGGCAGCCCTACAGTAAAGTGCTGAGCTGTCTCCACATCTAATCGCAGGTCACGCTACGCTAAGAGGGGCCTCGCTAAATTGTTTTTCTCCATTCTTATCATTTCTAAATGCCATATTTTTCAGCACGGCTTTCTCCGTCTCAAATTACTTTTCCGTGAGTGCGTGTTGGTGTGCGAGCGAAGAGAAAAAAAGTGAACGGGGAAGTGAAATTGAATTCCATTCATGGTCTGTCATCTCCTGAGTTTCAGATAGTGTTAGGAGAGAAAAAAGAGTGCGTCAGCTCCGAGTGTGAAATTGTAGTATTTGTTTACAGACGTCTGACACACTGCTGCTTTTTTTGTCTCTATTTAGGTCCCAAGTCAACAGATGTACTGTAATATACTCTTGAGCAAAGGAGCGTATGGCTGCCCAGTGTGTGTGTGGCTGTTCAACCAGCTGTTTAGAGGGATTCATCCAACCCTTTGGTCTATCACATTAGATCAAATTTTCTCACAGATGTGATCAGATGTCTCCTCGTAAAGCAGTGTGCAAAATACGGGGGATATCAGGGGGTCTCTGACCCTTAACTTAACACCTCGGACCTCCTGAAAAACGCCAAAATAGAATTTTGGGGGTCTCAAAAATGAATCTAATTATTTTCTGTTTATCTAAACTATAAATGTATTTGCATGTTGAAATGTTGAAAGATGAGGAGAGGCTAGAAAAATGTACCGGCAGCTAGTGCACAGTATATCTTGCTGCATGGAAAATATAAATACGGGCCAGATAATGAATTGGACCTCCGCGGTTGTGCTACTCAACTTCTCGAATGGTTCTCAATGCTGGGGTCACAAGAACCGTCATCTACTGTAGGTAACACACTGACTATGGATAAGTGCCTCATACAACCCTGCTTCAAAACACCTGAACTATCCCTTTAAAATGTTTTCAGTAGCATTTCTGATTTATTTTTTTTATAGAGGATGTTGAATTGTGTGGTGTTGATGTATAGCTACTTGGATTGAGTGGCTAATATAGACGTACTCTGGGCTGGACGTGTATATAAATTTATAAATATATCATAAATCTACCTACACTTTGACTCACAGGTATAATTACACCTGTAACGCTCCCTCTATTCTCATATTTCACACACTGTGGAAGAGAGTTTCTGTTCTGCTTTCTCAGTTCAAGCTGAGAAAAGTGTGTTTTCTCCACATTATAATAATTCTACAGCAGCACGTCTGCCGCCTGCTTATTAGTGTCACAGCACCATGAAGACGAGGCCTCTGGATTAGGTCCATGTGTAATAAACGTGATGAAGTAGGAGTGTTCATTCTCGCCGGGATGAACTGCCAGGTTTTGTCTCTGGAGGCTCATGTAGTTGTAGTATGAGTCACGCAGACAGACACAATGAGCCGACAGAGCGCCACGCTGACTCACGGGGAGCTCATTCAGAAAATAAAAAACCATCCCATGTCGGTTGTAAAGATGAAATCATCATCTCAAATGTGCCAATTGGGTCATTTTTGTGTTGCTTGTGTTTGTTTTTCCCAGCTAACAAACGCTGCCACCTGCATTGCCAATCCAAGGAAACGCGAGACGTGGTCTTCATGCAGAGGATGGTCCTGGACGGCACGCGCTGCTCGTACAAGGACCCGCACAGTGTGTGTGTGCGTGGCGAGTGTCAGGTGAGTGACGTTATATATGTGTGTTTATGTGTGAGAGAGAGCGAGCATGTGGTCAGGTCTACATGTGTCAAACTTTCCATGTCGTCATGAACAGAAAGTGGGCTGTGACGGAGTGGTCGGCTCCTCAAAGCAGGAGGACAAGTGCGGAGTGTGCGGAGGAGACAACTCCAGCTGCAAAACCTTCAAAGACACCATCACACGTACTGCCAAGAAACAAGGTGAACACACACTAACAGTCACTCTAACCTTTATCTGAATCTAGCACAGACATGACATCAGTCTATCTCTGCTGGTAAGTACAGGGTAAATAGTTGGCTTACAGTCTGTACACCATGTTTAGTCATGTTCAGCTAAACATCGCCCTCTAGAGGAAGATTTGCCACAATGTCTAAACCTCAGTGAGGTCTGAGTTGTTTCCACGTGAGTCAAGCACTGCCAAGAAGTTACGTCAAACCTCACTCTATGAGCGAGTGTTTATCAGTATGTTATCTAACCTTTGACGTCGACCTTTGACAGACCTACGTTACAGCACCACGATTCCCAGAATTTTTTAGAATGTTTACTTTGGATGAAAATAGTCAAGACTCTAAGGGTTTTAAGTTGGTTGAAATGAGTAAGAGCTCTTTACTGGATTAGCTGAGGCTTTTAGTCAGGAAACTGTAAAAGGAGCTTTTGACGGTGTTGGAGTCACGAACCAGATGTGTGTTTCATTTCAGGTTTCCTCAAAGTTCTTGAGATCCCCAGAGGAGCGAGACACTTACTGATCCAAGAGCTGAGAGCGACCTCACACACTTTAGGTATATGAAATTTGTTTTCTTTTCTGTGTTTATATTGTATTGTATTGTATTGTATACGTGTGGTACAAGTGTCATCAACTTTTCTCTGTCTTTTTTAAAATGAGTCGGGAAGCCGACAGCAGAGACTAACTTTACTTTTAATGTTATCAAACAAAGAGAAATGCTCTCCCCTCGTCCTAAAATGGTCCTAAATCGATACTAGAGTACTTCCTTGGGTCAAACTTTATAATAACCATAATTTATAAATGGTAAATTGATAGTTAATTGTTAACAAACAATAAAATGATAATTAATCATGTTTACTAATTATTAGTGATGCTAGTATTTCTTTTATTTTATCATTCGTTTATGTAAAATTAAATAAATAGTTAATATAAATTCTATATTGTATCATAGCTGATAAGAGACGACAACAATTACATTCTGATTACATTAGTAAACTATTAACAGTTTTTGTTGCACACATTATAAAATTTTATATTTTTTAACATTTGTTAATGATTTCAAAAGGATTTGTAAACCTTGTAAGAAATTGTTTGACAAACATCTATAAACATGACATAGATAGATTGACCAGAAACCAAAAATTAACCATTTAACTATTTAAACATTGTATATAGATGCTTTACAAAGTATTTATTAACCATTTAACAAGGTATTATAATCAGCAGTTTTAACTTTATAATAGCCATCCAAATAATGTTTATAGATGGTTTACAAACCAATTATTAACCATTAACAAAGTGTTACAAATATCTATCTATGTAATGTTTATAGATGTTTTACAAACAATTTCTTTAAAGTTTACAAATAATATCTTAATCAGTACCAAATACTTTATCATTTCGTTGTTTGTTAACAGTAAAATAACTGTTAACTAAGTTTAATTAACTATCAATTTACCATTTATAAATGATGATTGTTATAAAGTGTTACCCTTCCTTGTTTTATGGATGAAGCAGCACAGTTGAGCGCTGAGTTTGACCAATCAGCGATGGTCATCCCTGCAAACCCCACCTCAAAACTTCCTGTACTTTCAGAAAGTACTACCCACCCGACCAGGGTCTTTGGGGGGGGGGGGGGTAAAAAGGCCCCAAAAATATCCCCGGAACATAATTTAGACCCAGGTCCCTGCTGCGGTCGTTCCTCAAAAGGTTCCTAGTTCCAGGAGAAAGTTCCTGCGGTTGAAAACGGAGCTAATGAATATTTCTCACCCATCTACAGCTGTAAAGAACGTGGCATCAGGACTGTTCTTCTTGAACGGGGAAAACGATTACCCAGAATCCCACTCGCTCATAGAAAAGGGCGTGGAGTGGGAATACGAGAACGACAACGACAAGGAGACACTTCAGACCACCGGCCCTCTCAGACATGGAATTCTGATTATGGTACACATTGAAATGAGTGAAAATAGTGTTGAATTTAGTCGGGCCGCCGCCTCTTAGTCGATTAGTCGACTCTTCGGTCGGTTTGGTCTTAGTCGACTAAGATTTCATAGTCGATTAGTCTTTTTCTATGCTTTTTTTCATGCTGAATGACTTATTTCTAAGAAATTTATGAACACATCTCTGGTAAACACAAGATTTAAAGTGGTGCTTTTGTGTGATTCTTTGTGATTAAATCAACAAATCGATTTGTCGACAAAATCGTACGAGTGTTAGTTGACTAAGAATTTCTTTGTTTCTTTGAGGACAGCCCTAGAATTTGGTTATACATAAGCAATTTCTGCATAACAAAAAATCTAAGTTACAAACATATTTTTTTAATTTTTTATCTAAAGTGTTAATTAGGTTTTGTGACTTCTTTCTGTTTGTAGATGAAATTACACGGAGACGAGGATGTGAACTTGTCGTATAAGTACATGATGAACATGGACAGTGACTCTGCCATTCAGAACAACATGCTGGTAGAGGACAGTGCCTATGAGTGGGCTCCAAAGAGATGGTCCTACTGCTCCAAGCCCTGCGGCGGAGGTACAGTAGAGCAACGAAAAATACTTGTTGTGAAACTATGTGCATTTTTCATGCCTGTCTTTATGTTTGTGGTGCTTAAATTTGCAACATTTCCCATCCCCTCGTGCTGTAGGGAAGCAGTACCTGCGATACGGGTGCAGAAGAAAAGTTGACAGTAAGATGGTGCACAAGAGCTTCTGTAACAAATCCAACATGAAACCAAGAGGAGACACCAGAGACTGCAACCAGAAGCCCTGCCCTCCACCCATGTATGCATTGTATTATATGTCACCAACTGTAAAAAAAAAAAAAAAATATATAGCAAAACTGTGATACAGACTTTTTCTACATTCAGCTGGCCCCATCTTTCCTCCTCTTTTATTGTTTACTTAATTTTGACAAGTTGAATGCCCTCAGTACTCCTGTTTCTCTCTCTCTCCCTGTGATGTCCTCCAGTTGGGTGACAGGGGATTGGCAGAACTGCAGCAAACCATGTGGAAAGACGGGGATGCAAATCCGCTCGGTCAGCTGTGTCCAGCCGTCAGATGACAACACAACGCGCTCCATCCACAATAAACACTGCAACGACGACCGGCCCGAGACTCGCAGACCCTGCAACCGACACCCCTGCCCCACCCAGTGGAGGGTCGGACCGTGGTCGCAGGTACGCGGGCTGAACACGGGTCAACGGGAATCAAAAATCCGACAGAAAAATGGAAAATAAACTCTGCAGGGAAAATACTTGCACTGATATTTTTGTAGTGAAGCCCAACAGCTGCTGTTTTTGTGAGACATTCAGTGTTTTAAATATCAGACTTCCTCAGAACTGTATTCTTGGCAGTGTTGACATCAAACCTCCAGGAAACAGATGATGTTTTACTATTACTACTTAACAGTAAACCAAGAATTATGATTAAAAAACATCATGTTCATGTACTTTATATGCCTTTGTGGAGATTTTACGTCCATTTATAACAAGTGATTTGTTCTGATGTTTTTGTGTGGTGTCCATGTCCTGTATCTGCAGTGCTCGGTGACATGTGGTAATGGGACCCAGCAGAGGCAGGCTCTGTGCCACACCAGGGACAACACCATCGGCCTGTGTCTGGACAGTAAGCCCGACACCATCAGAGTCTGTCGCCTGGATCCATGTCCCAGTGAGTGTTGAGGAACCTCCAGAGCAAACTGTGCTATGTGGAAGTCACTGAAATTCATTTGTTTACATGCAATTGTCTTTAGAAATTCTGTTTATTAAAACATGGATCTTATTTTCATAGTTTTGGCCAACATTCCTATCTGCAAAACTGGCATTTGCTTGAAAATTACAGTAAATAGCCAACATCGTTAAAGAGAAGTTTAGTATGATGGGGTAAAACATTTTTTGCCAAATATGAATCAATATTCTGTTACTGTAATGCCTATTTCTCTCCTCAAAAGTTTTCAGAATCATCTTGTAGTGTACTGTTTAGCTGTAAAATGAGAAAGTTTGTAACCATGCAGCCATGTTGAGATCAGTTGAGGAAATGCCAAGCACCGCCCACCAGCTGGAGCACAGCCAATAGGAACGCTCTCTCTCTGAAATGACCTGTGATTGGTCAAAGTCTCCCGTCACAGGCTAGATTTTTTAAAGCCTGAAAACAGAGCCATGAAGAGGTGCAGAAGTCTAGTTATGTCTCAGAACACTTGAATTACAATATGCTGAAAGGTTGTTATGGAATTTTTGCACAATGATGCCAAAAACTTTCCGCCTACTGCAGGTTTAACTACTGCATCACTCTCTCCTCTTTTCTCTGCAGAGGGCTCATCAGACCTCAACAAGAACGGCAACATCCTGATCCAGTGGCTGTCTCGCCCTAACCCCAACTTCCCGAAGATCTCCTCACGTAAAACCTCCCTCTATAGTTCCCAGCCTGGTCTCCACAGCGGCAGCCGCAGCTGCATGTCTGTCCTCTGCTGGGCCCTGCCCATCTCTGTCCTCCTGTCTCTGCAGGGCCGGCCCCGGCTGGCCCCCTGACCTCCCCCACGGCCCGTGCCTGTGCCCACGCCCGTGAGCGAGCGGCAAAGCTTTCGCTTCTCTTTTGGGGGGGGGATGTTGCCTCTCTCTCTGTGTGTCTGAGACGGCTCTGACTGGGGGGAGGTCTCTGGCTCCTGTGTGTGCTAGTTGGTTCTCTCTTGCTCTGTCTCTCTCTCTATCTCTCTCTCCTCTGTGGAGCATTGTGTTGTAACCGCTGGCCAGTCGAAAACTCAAAAGATCAACAAAAAATTTGATGTGAAAAGGATTCGAAGTGGCGAGGCGAACAGGTTTTCAAGGGCACCTCCTGAGACGTGTGTCGGAGAGCCGTTCACGTGTGAGGGGACCCCCCTTTGCATTTGGCGGCCATGTTTTGCGCGAGCTAGCTGCGTGTTGTCATGGGTTACCACTCCCGAGATGCAGCTGCGCTTTTTTCTTTTTGTAGCGCACTGTCATTGTGGGGAGAAACAGGTGTGAAAATAAACAGAAAAGGTATATAAATATCTATATTGAAAAAAAAAACGTTATCAAAAAAATATGAAAGCTTTATTGTGAATGTGATCTTGTCACAATGAGGACATCTTTGCTAAAGTGCTCATCTGACATCCTGGTTCCATTCGAGGATGAGAATGGCGTCTCATTCTACGTTCCATTCTCAGATTGACAGGAACTCAGCACAGGGACAGGAAGTGACATCAGTAAACCTTTTGATTTTGGGGGGGAGGGAACTGTGAGGTGAAGAATCTTGAAGAGAGTTTAAAAAAACACACTACGAAAAAAAAAACAGGGTAGTCTGACCGCTTGAGGTTGCTTCCCATTTCACCTCATCATCAGCCATCCTCTCTTTGACTGTTATACTAAAGTTCAATAAATGCAGCTTATTTGTGCTTGCAGACTTTAAACAAATACATCTATAAATATATTTGTATTTATATATACCTATAAATCTAAATCTATATGAGTAACAATAATATTAATAATGTTTTACCATGAATAAGCTGTAGCTTATTTGCCTAAAACCTTTGGACTGCTATTGATCGCTTAGATCCTTGACTGTTATGTGTATTTTTTTATTGATTTTACATGAATACAGATGAATATTTAATAAAGGTAAAGTGTTTCGGGGGGAAGGGGTTAGACCTATATTATGCAGGACTTGGTCAGTTAGTTGCCTCTCCATTCTCTCAGATGGATCAGTGGTTTACTGTCGCTTCTCGTTTTCTTTAAGGATAGGGTCCCGTTTTGTCATGCATATTTGCATCCATCACCTGTGTGTATGTGTATACATGTGTGTGAGTGTGTTAAAGCATCTGTGTGTGTGCATGTGCGTGTTAGTTTAGATGATAATGAATGCGCGATTGAATGAGATATACAAGTCTTGTCAGTGAAAGTGTGTTTGTCTGATTGTGTGTCTGTGTGTGTGTGTGTGTGTGTGTGTGTGTAAGGGAGCTTCATCATTCGGGCTTTTACACATTGCGATCAGATACAGAAATACCTCATAAACTTTGATTTGAGAGCGTCCGATGATCTCATTTTATGTTGATGAACATTAACCACATGAACAATGCCTTATCTTGGATTGAATGTAATGGCATTTATCTGTGAAAGAGATGGCTTTACTCATTCAAAGTTTCACTCGGAATAGAGGCAGCTTCAAACCAACTTAACAAACTCACACCCGCCAACCATCAAACCTACCAAGGTGATGTTGGACCAATGTCCGACTACTGGGAAGGGTTTACAAAGGGCCTAGGGTATCGACACATATGGCATCTAGAAAAAAAAAACACTTCAGACTTGTCATTGTATTGTGATCACATATTTCTGTTGTGACTATGTAGCGAGCTATCCAAGGTTTCCTTCTGCTGGAGTTGGACTGTATGAGACCAAGCCAGACCTAGCAGTGCGACTGTATATAACATTGGTGTTGACTGTATTTAATAATGTTCATGACTGTTATCTTCTTCTATAATATTCTATACTATGGGTAACTGTTTTGTGGCTTCACTGGCCTGCTGCGTGGGGCTGGCTAACGTTTGGCTAACGTTGAAGAAACATTCAGATGGACTACGTGCACTGCGTCTATATGCACTTTGATTTATCAGGGAAATTTTATTAATGTTTTGTAAATGTTTCATATGACACTTAATGTGCCATTCCAGTTTTTACATCATCATGGAAATTATGTATTTCATTTAAACAGCAAATATCATTTATGTACTTCATGTTTGTTTTTTTCAATCGATAAACAGATTGACTGGTTGATTTCCAAGTAATGAAGTGTTTTACCAAAGTGACTGTGAACTTGTAACTTTCGATACAGTTGAATTATTTTTCTTAAGAAAAGAATATATCTATATATTGAGCAGGGGGGGGCGTACATCTCATTGTTTCAGTTACTGTCATTCTCAACAGCAAAGTTGTATCAATAAAAATGTTTTAAAAAGTGTGATCTTTCTCTCACCAGGACTGCTCACTGGCTAGATCCTTTGTCAGAGAAAATGTCAAATATTGCCAGGAGAACATATGGTACAAAAAGGGTACAAGTCAAGTGGGATTCAAATTTAACAACTGAAAAATGATGCACACCTGAAGCAAAGGCAACGCAAAGCTGCAAGATGAAGTCAAAATTTGAAAAATTCAGACCTGAAACGGTTATATTTACAACTCAAGACTGGCGACCCTTCTTTTTCCATTTCAGTTGCTTTGGACTAATCTCATGACTGCTCTTGGTGTTTGGGTTTTTCCTCCTCTTCCTTCCTGCATCCTCTGCTAATGGTCTGGCTTTACTACTGTACTCTGCACGGTGTGGAACCAACACACACACTCACTCACACGTATGCATGTACTTTATGTATAACTAACATACACACAAAGACTAATGCTAATTCTTATTCTTGCACATTGTGTCACATACAAAGACGTATCCCAGCAAAGACACATAAATACACACGTCTTCGTAGTCTCTACCGCTGGCTGCACCCAGTCTCAGCTCTCTGTTCTCTCCTCCACAGGCCAGCGTTGTCATGGAGACCGCTCCGTGTTCTGTCGTATGGAGGTGCTGAAGCGCTACTGCTCTCTACCGGAGTACCAGCGCATGTGCTGCAAGTCCTGCAGCAATGTCACCATTACAGAGCCTCTACCCAACTCCACCTCTACATCCTCTTCCATCCTTCCCAGGGTTACAACTCCTCCACCCACAAGCACCCTAAGCTCTCACTTCACCACCATCCAACCCACCGGAGCTGTCGTCACCACCATTTCAGCTTCTACCAACAATCCCTGGACCACCACTCATCCTCCTACCTCTACCGCTGCTGTTCCTCACTCCACCCCTTCCCCACTAAGTGCTACACAAATGATCACCACTCATCCTTCAGCTGCCACCAGTGCTTCTGTCTTCCCCACTACGTTTCCCATGGCAACTACCTCCGTTATTACAACTTCTCCCTTTGTTACTGCTGATCCCCTACCTCTGCCTGCCCCAGACATAGACGAGAACACAGACCCACAGTTACAGAGCACTACAAATAGTCCAACAACATCTGGTATGATAACTACCACAAACCTTCCAGCAACAACCAGTCCAACTATGACGAATCCAACAGAAAGCAGTACAAAAACAGACGGCCCACTAAAATCCAAGCCCAAAAAGATTCCGCCAAAGAAAAACCCCAAAAAGGTGATTCCACCAAAGATCAATCCCAAAAAGAATACTGCACTAAAAAATACAACAAGAAAAGATGTTCCACCAAAGATCAATCCCAAAAAGAATACTTCACTAAAAAATACTACAAGAAAAGATGTTCCACCAAAGATCAATCCCAAAAAGAAAACAAATGCGACTCCAAAAAAGAATACCCCAGGGAACAGCAATCCCCCAAAAAACAGACCAGAAAAAACAACTCCCCAAAAGACTACTCCTAAAAAGACTACTCCACCAAATACTACTCCTAAAAAGACTACTCCCAAAAAGACTTCTGCACCAAATACTACTCCCAAAAAGACTACTCCCAAAAAGACTACTCCAGCAAACACTACTCCACCAAATACTACTCCAATAAACACTACTCCCCAAAACACTATTCCACCAAATGGTACTCCACCAAACACTACTCCAGCAAATACTACTCCACCAAACACTACTCCACCAAACATTACTACCAAAAACACTACTTCACCAAATAGTACCCCACCAAACACTACTCCCAAAAACACTACTCCACCAAATACTACTCCACCAAACACAACTGCCAAAAACACTTCTCCACCAAATTCTACCCCACCATACACTACTCCAGAAAACACTACTCCACCAAATACTACTCCACTAAACACTGCACCCAAAAACACTTCTCCACCAAATACTACCCGAACAAACACTACTCCCAAAAAGAATACTCCTAAAAAGACTACGCCATCAAACACTACTCCCAAAAAGACTACTCCATCAAATACTACTCCCAAAAAGACTACTCCATCAAACACTACTCCAAAAAAGACTACTCCCAAAAAGACTTCTCCACCAAGCACTACTCCCAAGAAGACTACTCCATCAAACACTACTCCCAAAAAGACTACCCCCAAAAAGACTTCTCCACCAAGGACTACTCCCAAAAAGACTGCACCCAAAAAGACTACTCCCAAAAATACTCCCCCTGTAAAGACCACTCTCAAAAAGACTCCTCCAGTGAAGAAGACTCCAGCGAAAAAAACCAAACCCACGCCCAAAAAGAAGACTCCGCCAAAGGCCAATCCCAAAAAGAACATTCAGCCAAAGACACAAGTTACAAAGAAAAAACAAACAAAGACAAATCCTCAAAAGATCACAAAACCAGGTCCCAAAAATGCCACAAACTCTCAGGCCAAGGTTAATGAGAATAAGGCTAAAACTAATCCAAAAAAGAAAACACTTAAAACTATTCCTTCATATTATACCACAGCCCCCACTCCATATTCAAGTCTAGAACAACTGAGAGAGTACTTTTCTTCCACTGTCTCATCCAGTACTAGTGTATATGCGACAGCTGCAGGCATGCCTTCGCCTGAGTCCAGAATCAATGTTACGTACATTAATAACAACACAGCAACTACAGATGAAACTCCACTGTGGTATCATGATGCTTCAGCCACAACACCCAGCACTTTTGGCGATGTTATAACACCAACTGGAAACGCTCATTTTGAAGAAGTCAACATGCCGAGTGGAACCATGTCTTATACTGATGTCACAATGACCAGCAGCGGTGATGTCACAGTAACCAGTGGGACCATTCTCAGTGGTGATGACATCACAGTGTCCTACAGTCATGTGGGAGTGGTCAGTGACACCATGGTGCTAGATGACAGCCTCACCATGGTGATCCCGACCATCAACAGTGATGATATGACAGACCTCGCTTCCTCACCCTGGCTGGACTTGTCTGAGTACATCCCTGTGAGCATCCCTGTTCCCACGACAACCTCAGACCCCGCCACAGCCTCACCTCCCACTACCATCACTCTGACAACAGAAAAACCAGCCATCACAACCATCACCAGACCTCAGCGAAGACCAGAGGAGAACAGTGAGAACAACTCCATCGACGTCATATACCACAGGATCATCGGCGTAGACAATGACATCTCCCAGAACAATCTGATCCCAAGGCGTCGGGTCAACCTCCGAGAGAGAACCAAGAACAAACGCATTCAGGAGCTTCTGGAGGAGAAGAGGAACTTTCTCCTCAGGATGAAGAGAGGCCACGCAGTATGATAGACTCATTTCTCTTATAGAGATGAATGTTTTCTACAGACTTTTGTAAGCGGTTTAAACCACTCTGAACTGCCGTGATGCTTTTTATCAGGCCTTTCCATGAAAAGAAAAATCTCTCTGTCATATGACATGACAATCAGGACTGTTGCAGAGAGAGAATATTGTGGCCAAATGTTTAAACAGTTGCTTGGAATAATGAAAAAGCCCGTTAGAGTACAGATTGTAGCAGATTTGAAGCAAATCGCCTCACCTGTGTCAACACAATAATGAGAAACAGAGGGGATGAAAAGTGTTCAGTTTGCCAGTTTGGCCAGTACACGAATTCAAGCTTTTATCCCCTCAAACCTCCCACAGTCTTGTTAGAGGATTCATCGATGGTGTAGATAAGGTGTAATGTTGTTTGTAAAATGGCAGTATCCCTACTGACACTTATGTAACAACAAAGTCTACCACCTAGAATCCAAATGCCCATCTCCATATTAAATTACAGCCCTGGACTGCAGCTCATTTCCCCACAAACAGATATATCTCATCCCCTAATAACAGCTACTGTAGGACAAGATGAAAATGTCTCCTTGTTAAGTGGCCAACACTCTGAATACCCTTTACCTGAAAGCCATATGGTAATGCTATACAATCAGAAAGTCAACGTTTCCTTTTGGTTTAATTGATTTGTGTAAAGTTTACACTGCTTGGATTGGGTTGCCTTTTCCATAGCAAACGTCTGTCTGACCACATGGGGGGGGGGTCTCTCATCTCTCAGGAAGTTCAGATACAGCATGTCGAGGGAGATTGCCAAACACGTGGTGCTTCCTGAATTTTGATATATTTTGATATCTCATTAAGCTAGATGGAAAAACAAAATAAGTGAAGAGAAAGAACTATTGCATTTTTCTTTTTCTTTTTTTTTTACGGTCAGTCAAGTATGGTGCTTTTTTTTTAATCAGTGTTGCTAAAAGCGATGTCCCTCGTGCATTCATTTATGTGCAAAAGAAATATTATAATAAAATAAACAAGCCTGTTTGTATTATCTGTATCCAAAATAGAAGCTTTGGGGGCCAGTTTTGTTTTCTTTTATAAAAGTTTTTTATTATCGGTACATCTCTAACTTGCAGCAGCTGCAAAAGCATCCATGGATCTTTCTGTACGATATCTTGTACATATGAAAAAGAACTTAATGTTTAATATTTATTAAAGTTTAAGTGCCTGTGGTATTTTGCAAACTGTCAGTGTTGTGTGATTTTTGTTCCAGTGACAAATATCATGCTACCCTTCTTTATCTTTTTTGGCTGCAACCAGTAGATGTTATGTCACAATCCTGATGAGCAGAACATGAGCCAACAACTGTGAGCCTCGCTGCTGCATCAGTTTTAGGTTAGTCCAGTGATATAACACTCCACAGCTTCTAGTTAAGCAACAATATCATCAAATTATCAATCGCATGCTTACAAGTTTTCCTTCAATGTATATTTAACTCCCAATTGCACAGTAATGCAATATCTGACACATAGGGGGAGAAATATCACCTGTAGTTATGTTCATTGTATATTCATGTTTGTACCAAAGCATGACTGCCTTTGGACTGATGTTATTTCCTAAATATAGAGTCACTGATTTCTGAAATAGAGTCTAATATAGTAAAGATAAACTCAGTCTCTTCATTCTTGATAAAGCAGCTCCAGCACAAGTCAGCGAGAGTCGTTCTCACCCGTGGGATTCAAAAGTAGCCCAAGAAATGACCTGCCTAAATATTTTTGTTTTTTAACGAAAGTCGGGATACTGTTTCTGAAAAAGCATGTTGCTATTCATTTTTTTAAAGTGTCATTTTTTTTTTTTTTTTTGAGCACTAAAGGATTCCCGTCACCTCTGTTGTATTGGGATGGCAGATAATCAAAACCTTTCAAACTAAACCGCATAGCTAGATATCCTTGGGGTAGGAGATTATTATCTTGTTAATTCGGAGAAACAAGAGCAGATTAATTTTTCCATGAAAACTTTTCTCAGAATTTCCAAGAAAAACGGCAAATATTTTTTCTCAAGTGAATACAACACTTTGAGATAACAATATACACAAGGAAGAGCATTGTTTGGATTCCCCATTTACATCTTTATCAAGCCAATCAGTTGTTTTTTGGTTTTGTCTTCTTTTCCCCTTTTGGTTGTTTTCCAAAGCTGACTAAATGAGGAAGAACTTGTCGTAAGAAATCATACAAACTGTCGTATGAGGATACGTTTTCTGACACTCACTAACTTTAATCCTACCGCCTGGGGTCTCCACAGACCCCCGAGGTATACCTTTTGTCATACCTTGCTTTATTCTGTCATTCCAGTTTTTTATGACTTTGTCAATCAATTTGTTCCTAATGACTTCACGTCATTTTTTTCTGTTTCTGTTATATTGTTTAATTAGTGCTTTTTAAAAAGACCAATGTATTGGGCTACATCCCCAATCAAAAGCACCAATTCCGACTATGCAGTTAGATGGAACTGTTTATTGAGTTCATGTTTGCCATGTGTCCTAATTTAAAGTATCACACACTGTAAGTCATTTTGAAGGAGACAGACACAGTTGCAGCAGACAGATTTCCTCATGTGCTCTGTCTACTTTCGTTTTACACAATATGCAAATTAACTGTAACTTTCCTAAAATAATAATGTTTTTTTTTTTTTCAGATGGCATTAATTACATAACTAATAATGTTTTGAGAAGATATGTTAACATTTTGCTATGATGGTTACGGGCGCCACGGTAGTGTAGTGGTTAGCGGTTCTGGGTCTGGTCCCGGGTGGGGCCCTTCTGTGTGGAGTTTGCATGTTCTCCCCGTGTTAGCGTGGGTTTTCTCAGGGTTCTCCGGCTTTTTGCACAGTCCAAAGACATGCAGGTTAGGTTAATTGCCCGTAGGTGTGAATGTGAGCGTGAATGGTTGTCTGTCTCTATGTCTCAGCCCTGTGATAGTCTGGCGACCTGTCTAGGGTGTAGCTGGGATCGGCTCCAGCCCCCTCGCAACCCTGAATAGGACAAAGCGGTTACAGATGATGGATGGATGGTTGCTTCTTACAGTAGTTTATTCTTGGGGTCCTTGGGTAGTCCTTGTATATTAAAGATCCAGTGTGTAGGATTTAGGGGGTTTTGTTGTGGGTCCTCTTCATGGAGTCCACCAAGTTGCACCGCCATGTTTCTACAGTAGCCCAGAACAGACAAACCAAACACTGGCTCTAGAGAGGGCCTTTCACGTTTTTACGTTAAAGGCCACCGTAGATCTCCAACACGCTTGGAAAGGGGGGAGTGAGCGGTATTCAGTTGGTTGCAATCTGCAACCTCACCGCTGGATGCCACTAAATCCTACACACTGCTCCTTTAAATATGTCGGTAGGATGAGGGTTAAAGGTTCCACTGTGCAGCAAAGTAGGACTGCATGGATGCAATAAGGCTAACTGTTACCATTGTATCACTCTTGGAGATAAACAAAAAGCATAGTGTAACCCAAATAATACCAGAAAAGAAATTACTATGGGCTAACATTTGCGTCCCCAAAAATTCAGTTGATACATTTCTGTGGTTTGGGGGAAACTCCAAGTCCTGGTCCAGACTACAGAGGAATATTTGATTACAGTCGGGGACAATAGTCAGTATTTGTTTTCTTTAGACACAGTAGTGAAGCAACTTGCGTCTTCTTTGAGAGAAAACTAACAAGTTCACGATCGCTCTCCTGACTCATTTCGTACTCATACTGAAGGCCCAAGGGGTCAATAAAACCGTACAGTAACACCTTCCAGTCTAAAGGAGTCCAACAGCCCACCATAGTGAAGGTTATGATTGTGATCATGATCATTTTTGTGAGACTGTGCTGATCCAGTTGTGTTGATATTTTGTGACCCAGCAGCCATGTTGAGATCAGTTGAGGATATACCAAGCATCGACCACCAGCCGGATCAAACTTTCTCATTTTACAGCTAAACAGTACACTAAAAGATGTTTCTGGAAACATTTGAGGCTAGAAATAGGCATTAAAGTAACAGAATATTGATTCATATTTGATCAGCACTGCCTAGTTTGACCGTTTGATCGGAGTTCGTGAGCTGCCTCAGGTGAATAAGCAGCCAATGGGAACGCTCTCTCTCTCTCTCTCTGAAATGACCTGTGATTGGCCAAAGTCTCCCGTCACGGGCTAGATTTTCTAAAGCCTGAAAACAGAGCCATGAGGAGGTGCAGGAGTCTAGTTTTCTCTCAGAACACTTGAATTACAATATGCTGAAAGGTTATTATGGGATTTTTGCCCAATGATGCCAAAACCTTTCTGCCTACTTCAGGACTAACTGGGACACTTGAACAGAACGGAGCCATCGTTAATGTTATTAGTAACACCTGTGCTTCTCCTACTATGGTGAGTCCAAATGTCTGCTTTGAGAACGCCTGTTTGTTTGTAAAGTCAGCACAGAGGAGCCTCTCTGTTGAGTATTTTTTGACAATATAGCAAATCTGGGGCTAAAAGGGGGAAAAAATATAATTTACTTTTGCAAAAAAAAAAAAAATTTAGAGAACTGAGGAGAGGGTTTTTTACTAATAAGAAAATGTGAATTTAAAGTTTTCCTGCCATTTGAAAAACCATGTGTTGTGGTGGGCAGGACTTTAACAGTCTATACATGTGCACATACAGTAAATGTATACATATATAAATATACAGCACACACACATATGCAGTGTAAATATGTCCTCCTATGTCGAAAAGACAGATACAGAGCTACAGTGTATGATTGTTGGATAATTAACTCAGTAAAAAAAAGCTATTTCCTTGTAAACACACACACACACACACACACACACACATACACACACACACACACACACACACACACACACATCAACAAATGCAAATGGCAGCATGACTGGTGTTTAATCTTGTTTGTTGTTTGTAAATCTACATCCTGCCATTTTACTTACAATTGAAGCCTTGTTGATGTTGTGTCTCGTGTTTGTCGTTAGCAGAATGAACATTGATGAATGCAGTCAGTGTGTTGCCAGAGAGTCTGTCAACAGTATAACTGATCAACGTGCGTGCGTCTGTGCGTGCGTGCGTGCGTGCATGCATGCGTGTCTTTGAGGCAAATTTAGAAATTGTGACTACTCCGAAGAGACCCATAAAAAGCCAGGAATCTTTTTATAGGTTGGATGCAGAGAAGACGTGACTCATCTGACTCATCTGAGGTCATGCTGCCCCCAACACACACACACACACACATACACACACACACACAAATTATTACAAATATCACAACCATTTCTACAAACCCGTAACTGAATTTCCACTGAGGCCTGAATCTTTCAAAATGTCACATGCCCTCAAAACAACTTATGTCACATGTGTCAGAGAAACAAGCTTCTCATTGGAAAGCAAGTCATTTCAAATCTGAGCTCGGGAAATTTAAAAAAAGACATTGCCTCCATCCAACCAGCTGCCGTCCCATTTTTATTGTCAAATCTTTCCCTCAACACAAATAACAGCCAATTTTACCACAAAGCTGCCCAGTGGACAGTCATTACGTTTACGTAACTCTTGTTACGTCTGCCCCAAATCCTCAGAAATGGGTTCTTCTTCAAATTGTCCAGTTTAATATAAGCAGCAATGCTTGTTTGGGTGTGAAATATCTCCTTTCTTATCCATTGCTTCTAAATTTGTCTTTACCCAGAAACTCTGTCAGTGTGGGACTAAAGTCTTAATTTACATGAACTGCTGCCATAAAGTCTTAATGAAACACGTCAGTATAGTCTACATAATAAAGAACATTTCGTAAAAGATCAAACCAGCGTGAAGTATTTTACATATTTTGAAGGTATAATAATGATTGAGAAATTCATCCAACAGAGGAGATTGTCGAGGCCTCCTAACACCAGTAATCTCGGCTAAGAGTTAACACGTGCAAAGCTCTCACACGCACATCAAATTATGATGCATGTCGCATGCTTTACACACTTGATGTCAAATGTGTTTACAGTAGCTCCACAATATGTAGATTTCTAGGCACAAAGCATCATTTATTTTTGGTAGATTGACCAAAATTACAGGGTTTTTTGGTTTTCCCCTCTATCTCCTCTTTCCTTCTCCACGTCTTAGTCCTCTCTCTTTCTCTCTCTTCCCTCTTTCTCTGCCTCTGTTTTTCTCTCTCCATCAATACAGCCGGCCGATGACAGTGCCTGGGCTGAGGAAATGGATGGTGTGTCTATTTTTAGATCCAGGGAAGGAGGGCAAACCAAAAGCAAGCTGGAGAGAGAGGGAGGGAGGGATGGAGGAGGAGGAGGAGGAGGAGGAGGAGGAGGAGGAGGGATGTGAGGAGAAGATAAATCTGCATTCTACCGCTGCCTCTGGTCAGAGACAGTTGGAGCTCCAGAGAAGCAGCATCACTGGCTTGAGACACAGCATCACAAATAGAAAACAGATCCAGCTGCAAAAAAAGGCTGCAGACTGATATTTGAGATTGCAAGAGCAGAGAAGGGAAGAGAAGATCAACTGGACTCGACAAAGACAAAGGTGAGTGGGAGAGCAAATTGTGCAGAAAATCCTTGCATGATTACTGAGAATGCACGTACACAGAGTGCCTGTTCTGAGAGCTGCTGCCGTGGAACCATTTTTAGCCGTTGTATACTGAAGGTGTGGTCTAAATATAGCTATGGTTACACCTTGGAAGAAACTGGGAGAGGCTGGCATTTTGGTTTGGCTTGCACTATTTCTGGCTTCGCGGTTGAGACAAAAATATATTGTGGGCTATATACAGGGTTGTAACAATATGGGGTTGCATAACAAAATATAAAGCTGACACATTCTGTGGCTTTACGTGACTGAGATGGCATTTAAAATAGTCATCTATTTATGCTGCTCCTTGCTGGGATTGTTTGTATTTTTGGGGCTGTTTACGCTGCAACTCCAAAGTAAGCAGGGGATGGAGGCTGAAATGGGGAAGAGTGAGGAGAGAAAGGCTTGTTATGTGAATTAAATTTGTTTGATACAAAAATAGATAGTTGTCCAGATGTAGTAGCAAAATTGTCATTGGACAAACACATTAGTCTGTTGGGGTATACAACATAAAGGACTCTTTAAAACAAACTTTACGCTTCAAAAGAATAGTTTTTGTCTGTCTATTGGATACACAGAATATGTCAATTATAAGTCTCAGAAATGCAGTTGAATCAAATTTTTTTGGGATGGATAGCACATCGATGTGGTGATATAAACCGTCTTCTAATAAAGCAGTACCTTCCAGCCACAGCCTTTATTATACCTGGTCAAATCATACCATCATTTCAAGTTGAACAGTAATCTATCAGCCAATAATTGTCCACCGGTATTACCACATCCAGTTACTGTGTTTAAATCTGCTTTTGCAAGAAAACCCCCAAAAGATTCAATAGATTTCCTGTAAAACTGCTCATACACTATACATTGCTCTGCCTGCATATTCCCAAACATTTGACAGATGTTGTTTTGGCTCTTAACATGACGTCTTGTCTTTCTCTCAGCTATGCGGCCGCGGTCCAGACTGCTGTCCAAGAGAAGACTCCTGCTGCCCACAATCAGAGAGGGCACCGAGGAGACGGTGAAGGATTTGAATGAGGCCAACACGCTCCACATCGCCGGCCACGGCCAGGCCGTCTCCTCGGAGGACTACCTCCTCTCCATCTGCCACCTGGCCCTCCCCACCTTCCCCACCAGGGACGTCTCCCCTGACAACACCCACCAGAGGCCGCGGCTGTCACGGCTCAGTGGGACCACATCGCCAATCTTCGAATTCACCCCCACAGAGGAAGCACGTGGCATCGATATGCAACCGAGAGAGGAGAAAGAACTGAACGGCGAGCTGATGTTTGGCCACTCTGACCCCCTGGAGTATCTTTACGGACATCAGAACAACCTCTCAGGGGGTGTGAGGAGGGCGTTTGTTGAGGAGAGGTTTATAAGGCGACATGGGAGCATATGGGAGGGCCATGCTCGCTCCAGAGCTCACAGCATCCCCCGCGCTTCAAGTCCAGACCTCCCACGCCAACGCAAGAGTAGCTGCCCCGAGTTACACACCAGCACCAACACTTCCATTCCTAACCTGTCCCCAAAGCACAGCTTCTCCAGGTTGGAGGCGAGGAGAGGGAGCCCACCAGAGGGGGAGACACAGAGACCAACCATCAAACAGTCCCTCATCTCCCAGTGGATCTCTGACTGCAGGTCGGCGTGGAGGGAGGCACGTGTACGAGCCTGCATGCTGCCCGCCATCGCTGAGATATAGGGCGCAAATGGACAGACATTGTGACAGAAGACATTCCTCGATTAACCTTTTTCTGTCAGTGCATGAGACATTGACGTTACATGTGTATTATGCAGATATATTAAAGGGATACGATTAAATACACATTTGAAGACATACAGAGGCAAGTAAATGGCCACGATTGTCCATCTGTAATGTTTTATCAATGTTATTATTTACTGTTACCTACACTTGATGTATGCTGGTGATCATACAGAATCCTAAAAATCTGCAAAATCTTTTTGTACCTGTCTTGTGTTTTGTGAACTAAGTATGAAACAATAAAACGTGGTTTTTATACTCTCAACCAAACTGTGTGATGAGTGTTTTTCCGTGCTGTGATCTGTGTGTTTTCTTGCATGTGTGAATCCTTCGAAGATGAACTCCCCTCTCGGCTCTGCTGGTGCCAGGCGCTGGAGTTTCTATGGTAACTGTCGTGGGATCCTGCTCTGGTAAACACGAGTGTGGAGAAACACAGGCTGAGCAAAGATGACACCTGCTGCACCTAAACATGTGAGCTGCAGGTCATCTGTTGTTGTATACGGCTGCGTGTCGACAGCACGACAGAATCAAAAGCATAAAAATTACTGATACACATGAGTACATTTCAATATTGCGAAGAACGGAATAATCTGAATTTTTAGTTTGTAATTTAGTTGTAGAGAGAGAAAAATCGGCTATGATTAATGAGAATTGTTTTCATCTGAATAGGTTCAGCTAGAAACAAAACTAAGCAACCTTTGTATGTATTTTGAGTTTTCAACACTAGAGGGCAGGCTTAGAGAATACTTTACATAATCTCCTAGAAACCATAGAGGGCCATAAAATAGACATTATATTGAGAACTGGCACATTTGAGGCACATTTGAAGTCAGTTTACCCAAATTTCCACCCAAAAAAGAAAAAAACATATCCCTGTGCAAATAGGTTTTATTTGACCATGTTTTGATATATCTGCCTCTGAGATTTCTGCCTCCACCAGATTAAAAGATTTTACATTTGAAAATTTCAACAGCAACTTGTCTTTCCAGAAAAAAGGTCCATGCTTCATACACTGTAAACCGTGTAATTCTTTGAGCACCATAAACAAAATAGAGTGAATTGGCCATTTAAGATCTAATAAAAGTTAAGTATTATCTAGCAGGTCATTAAAAGCAACGACATAGAAGACACTTCTTTCCCAGAAAAAAGACGTCATTGTCCGTTTATTCAAAAAGCTTTAAGGGGTTTTCCTTGTTCAATTTTGGCCAACCTGCTTGCCGTAGTTGTTCCCAAACACAGTTTTCATGTGCAATGAGGTATTATTACCAATATTTTGGGTGCTCACTTTTGGTTTGAACACCAAATGAATTAGTCAATGTGGCTGACTTGTTGGTTTGTTCACAACCTGTCTGAACATTTGTGTTTATTTTATTTGTATATGTGACTTTGTTGGGGCGATGTCACCATGTTCACAGATTTTTTGGGGTGAACAGTGTTCATGTTCATCATAACCAATTGCACTTGACGGCCAAAACTAGCAAAAAAAAGTTGTTGTAATAAACCAGAATTATTATTTAAAAGAACTATTAAGATTGAGACACTGAGTTGTGGACATAAACCGGAAGAAACGTTGCGATGCCATGGGGGGGAGGGGGACATACATGAGGATGTAAGAGAAAAAGCCCCTTCACTGTCACCGGAAAACAGTCTTTTAGGGTCTGGAAACTTTCTAAGAGTCTCATGTGGTCTCACTTTTCACACTTACATCAGCACACTAACACGAAAGGCAAGGCCCATTGTCACCAAACTGATAGTGACAGACAGGTGGTGTGATGACAGTAGATATATAAACTACATAAAAGCACATTATTACACATTTAGTTTAATTAGCTTAATGTAAAATTCTTTCTGCAGGCCCCCCAAGGACAGTCAGGTGTCATTATTGTTATTGCTCGGCAAAAAAAAAATCACCTAATTTAATTATATATATTTGTAAAACATCATTCTTACTTTTCTCTTATCTTAAAGTATTTGAACACAATTTGAACTTAATAATATGGGACTTTTTTTTTTTACAATTAAGGAATCGTCTCAACCATGCTGGGTAGGGAATCAACCACAGTTAAGAACCACACAAAGGAACAATCCTCAAAATATCATGTGAAACTAATGTGTACCCGTTTGACCTGCACCATCAACTCAACATAAAAACTCTTTGTACAACAGCCTGAAGCAATGTGTCCCTTACAATGCAGAGTATGTATGAAGAAACTCCACGAGTCCAGAGAAGAGCCAAGTTAACTTCTATGTTTAAAATGTTTAAAGAGATACAGTGGATGTGTGGTGAAAAGTACTCAAGTACTGTATTTAAATATAATTTGAAGGTACTTGTACTTTAATTGGATTAGATTTATACTTTACTTTAGATGGAAAATATTGTGCTTTTCTCCATTACATTTAGTTAACATCTAGTTACTATTTTTCAAATTAAGATATTACATTATAAATTAATGATAAGCTCAAAAAATAAAACACAGATTCCCAATGATCTTGGCTTGTGACCTCTTACAAAAAAACAGTGTCTAGTTAGGACCCCCGAATGTCACAATTTAGATGTCTAATATGAGTAGTTAGTTCCATCACATAGTTATTTCCCCTCTAAATGTCATAATCTTCCGTGCTCCTACGTTGTTTTTCCTTTGTTTCATTCATGCATGTTTGTTTCCTGTTTTATTTTGTTACTCACCTCTCTGCTCGTTTCAAATCACTTCCTGCTTCTGTGTGTCTTTATTGTCTGCCCCGCCCTGATTAGTTTCACCTGTCCCTCGTTGGCCCTGCAGTCACCTGACCTCCTGCTCACCTGTTCACACTTCCCCGTTAGTCACTCACTAGTTATACTATCAGCTCAGATCCTTTGTTCTGTGTCGGTTTGTCATCGTTGCTGCATGGAGTTGAAGCTACCTGCTGTCCCTGCCTGCCTTTTGGACTCTCAGTCTGTAAGCTCTTTTTGTTGCACTATTAAAGTATCTTCACTGAATCTGCTGGTCTCTGAATCTGTGTTTTGCTCCTCCCTACCTGTCCTGCATCCATCAACTGTGACCTCCTTTACACATGGCATTAAAATGCGTTTTGGGTGATCGGATTGCAGTCGTATAGTGCTTAATCACATGGAAATACAGGTGTGAATGCACCCAAAGCGCATTGAATGAGGAGAGATTGTCATCCGATCAGCCAAACCACCTCCGTAGGTGGTCAGGGACGCATTGTGACCATATTGAACACAAGCATAAATGCAAATGCGTTTTCGATCCACACAAAACAACTACATGGGTGGAAATGCGTAATGCTAGGGCTGTCCAGAGTACCATTTCTTGGGCTCCAGAGGTTTGGTAGTAATCGGTTTGAGGCTGATGTGTCCGTGTATTACCTACCACCTGTCCGGCTGTGCCCGTGCATATGCAGCCTTCCTCTCAGCCCTTTCAGACAGAGTGATCGGATCTCAATGTGGACACTACAGACACATTAATACCAGTTGTAAATGTAATCAGGTAAATCCTATTTATTCTCAATACAACCTGGATACGAGACACATTGTAAAGCCAGGTATAAAGGGGGTCTCTGACACTTAACTTCTCAGATGTTTTCATTTATGCACAAAAAGGTAAAATTGTCCAATATTTAACAAAAAGCAAAGATAAAAGTCTAAGTCTGTGTATTGCAGAACTTGTTTTTCTTCTTTACAGCCCTAATTATCTCATATTGTGACCCTTTAGAGGGGACGGACCCCCTGTAGGGAACTAAACTACCTGACTGTGTTTAAAGTTTCTCTATAGATATCCAGAGCATTGATATAGCAGCAAACAACTATTTGCTATGTAAAGATATGGAGGAGTATTGTCTACCTGAGCAGAAAAGGAAGTCACTATTCCTCTGTGTGTGTGTTGTAATCTGAGTTTCTCTGTGCTTTGTTTTACATAGCTGAGATGGCCACTCAGTGCCTTAAGCGTGCCCCACTGGCTGACTCAAGCCCCCGCCCCGCCCGTTACAGCTGATAACGCCGTCCCGGAAGCGAATCGCCCACCCTCCGGTTCACCCTCAGGTAAACACTATTAGCTCTGTCATCACTGTTGGCAACTCAGCTGTCGCCATGTTGAGACCTGTGTGGAGGCACTAGATATGATCTTAATTTAGCAGCTTTAGGCCAGAGTTATACTTGCTGTTAACTACACGTTCGTGTGCGCATGGCGCTGCCTCGCCTATCCTGCGTCCGTTTGGAGCGCTAGTTGTGTACGTAGTCAGAAATCAACATGTGGTTAAATAGAAAGTATATCTACGGCCTTAAAGTAGTTAAACTATCTCGAGCAGCAGTACAATTCTACTCACTAACTGATGCACCAGTATTAGCAATCATGTAATGTATCACTGACAAGGGCCATTGAGTACTTCTACTGTTGATACTTTAGTACAGTTTGCTGTTAATACTTGTGTCCTTTGACTTCAGTAGGAACGTAGGACTTTTACTTGTAATGGAGTACTTTAACTAGTTGAAATGGTATTTTTTTGGAGTAAAGGTCAGAGTAGTATTTCGTCCACCACAGATTTTGTTTTTAATCCAGCATTTTCTCAACATTTCCCACAATTCATGTATTTCATCACAGCTTTTCTGCTGATCATAGAAATCACATTTAAAAAGAAATGAGAAGTGCAACTACACCAGACTGTATACCCCCAAATCTGCAGAGGAAGAGACTCTCCTGACGCTATTAGTTCCTGTCGGTTCATTCCTACACAGGGTCACACTTTGTGGTAAAGGCGCTTTTGTGCGAAGAGCCGCACAACAAAAGGAAACGTGAATTATTAAAGATAGTTATGGTTGGTAATTCCCTCGCGTATACCCAAACCAACTTTCACCCCCTACACAGCCAATAAGGCAACTAGAATAAAAAAAAATGCCTTTCCGTGAACCGTGCTGGTCGTACATGTTCTGCCACTGAAAGCTGAACTGCAGAGTCACCCCTTTTGTTTCTTCAGAGTGTATTCGGGGAACAAGCTGCTACTTTACTGATGGTGCACTCTCCCCAATAAGTAAAACTCATGAAATATTAACTGAAGGGAAGTATAAAATATTCAAGCTTGCTAAGTGCAGTCTGTCTGTCAGAATGAAAGTGGAGATCATCAGAGGTGGCAGAAGTATACTGGACCACTTCAAGCCACCGCGTGATAAATAAATCCATCGATAAGTCAACCACAGTAGAGCTAGAAATGACTCACATTGTTCAACGCTTACATTTGTGTTCGAACGGGATTTAATTTGTGACACGAGGTGTCTGCTTTGACCGTTTGTTTTAGAGAAGTGGCACTTTCTGACCACTGTTGTTTAGTCTGAAGAAATAAATGAAAGTCCCTTTCCCTGCTCTTTGTCAGGGAAGACCCTTGTGTCTTAAATTAGATTTCTAAAGAATTCAACAAACTTGGTCTCTATTTCCAGGTTTAAGAAATGTAGCTGGTAGAACATCAAGCAAAATACACTTTTACTATAAACTAATTTAAAGTACAGACTTAAAGCACCTCAGGATTAACACTTGAGAACGATGTATCTCAATCTATGATGATATTTAAGATAAACTTTAGGATTGTATGCTCCCACTTGTTCATGACACCCATTGGATTGTCTTAAAAATGCACTGTCATCAGATTTAAAGGGTCAGTTCACCCAGATTAGAAAATAACACATTTTCACAGTTACCTCGAGGGGGTTCCAGCCATGCGGATAGTTTTGGTTTTACTTGTCCAGGATTTGAGATATCGGCCTCTGAGACTTCTGCTTTCACCCCCAAAAGGAGATACACATCTCAAAACCTGGAGAAGTAAGACCAAAATGTTCTACATGTCTACAAACCATTACAGATAAGTGATCGAATGTGTTTTATTTTTTTTATCATTGGTGAACCAACCCTGTAAAACATGGCTGTTAAAGGGACTCAATGTAAGAATCAGAAATCGCTTGTTAACAGTGACACATGTGGCCGTTAAGTCAACGACAGTCAGCGTCCTGTTGCTCGCGCCTGTGCTTGCACTACCGACACACACCAGACTGAACGTGATTGACAGGCATCATGTTGATTAACGTTAGCAACGTTAGCAGCTAAAACCACAATATCACTATATATATATATATATATATATATACCCTCTGTTGCCTTTATGGTCCTTTAGCATTCTGTTTAACGGTCATGTGATCTTTAATACTTGTCATTACAAATGGAAGGCTATGGTATATTACAGGAAATCAGTGTTTTCAGCAGAATCTAAGTGTTTCTCACTGTCATTGCATTTTTGTGGCCAAAATAGAGATGAAAAGAGAAGGATATCAAAAATAGAGACGGAAAATAAACGTTAGGATGGGACGTCACATTGTACAAAGTGAAAGAGGACATAAAACTGAAACTTACATTTGGACCATGCTTTATGCTGAAACCAAGCATTTCCTTTCAACCACATGGCCATGACTTTAGGAGGGCAGATCAGATCTGACTGACTGTGGCGTTAATATCTAACAACTACAGGAGATAATGAAGATCAGAATCCATCAGATATTACTGATAATACTGTCTTATTCACACCACAAATGTCATGACAGTGTAAACTACCACGCAGCTGCAGTGGAAAGAAATGAGATCATACTTGCCTTCATTTTCTTGCGAGCACTCGCATGATTGATTTGTCGCTTTATACAGGCTGAAGGTGTTAACCACTGATGCACACGAAATACATACAGAACCAGGCGTTGTAAAGATCACCAGCCCACACTTTGTGTCGCCAAATATAAAACAGTCCACGCAAATCTAAACTAACTTGATTGAAATCTCATCCTATAGCATTTTTTTACCAAGTCTCTCAGAAATGGAGGATTAGCACTCTCGTGTGCTGACATGTCAAATGACTTGGCATTTTTAATACTTTAATTTAGGTGTGAAAGAAGGGACTTAACAATATGACATATTAAAAATATTGAATGTGTCGTCTATGGTATTTTACTGTCACCAAGACACATATTCAGTGTCATAGCAGTGTCTTTGCTTGATAATTGTATGAACCCCATGTACATTTTATATGACATGAGCTTTGTTAATTTTATATTGAAAATAAATTAAAATGGGAAATAAAAACACCTGATGACCTAAATGCTATCATTAACTCAGATATTTTTCATGAATATTTTCTTCATGACCCATTTTTCCGTAATCTTCATGGTATCAAAGTAAATGTGTGCAAAATGTCCAAAAAGATTTGATCATAAGTCATATGTTTTGTTTGTTTTTATATTCCTATACTCGTACATGATATTAAAATGTACTTTAAAAATTATATTAGTGACCACAGGGGAAGATGAGTGGGATGAGTGAGTAGGTTTTTTTTTTTTTGTGGATTCTGAAGTTTCACTTTCCAGTCTCCAAAAACTCCCTTCATCACAGGAAGCATGATGTGATGTGTCTCAAGAAGAGTATTTAAGGCGACCCTCGGCCTCTACCCCTCACAGTTCTCCTGTCAACAACCTCTGCTCTCTAGCTGCACTTGTTACAGCTCCTTTCTATCATCTTCACCGCAAAAGATTTTTTCCAGCACCAGTGTCATCTTGACCAAAGAGGAAACCAACAATGTCCAGCATCATGAAAGTGTTTCTGCTCCTGGCTGTCATCGTCTGCATCTCTAAAGCCCAGCGTAAGTTTTTCTATACTTTTTGTATACGTCTTGGTAGATGTAAGAAGAAATCTGTGCATTGATAAGAAAGTCTGATTAAATTAATTGATTTTTTTTTTTCCTTCCCTTTCTCTCTAGTTGATTATACATCAGGACAGCAGTGTCTGTGTCGACGTGTCAGGAATGGAATCAGCTCGAGGTCTGGAGTAAAAGACATCCAGATCTACCCAGCAACCGTCTTCTGTGATAAAGTGGAGATTGTGTAAGATACACTAAAATCTTTAAGAATGTGGGATGCAATAATATGTCATAATTAGAAGATTATGATTTGCTATATGCATTTTTTGTGCTAATAGGAGGCTTGTATCTCAGTAAACCTGGTACCATAAAACCTAGAATGGCATTTTATCCATTTTTAAGATTCATCAAAGGTTAAAGTCTGGCCTCAGTTGTAGTGAAAATTATAATGAACTACTGCTAAAGCAACAATAACCTGCACATTTAAGGCACTTCTAGTCATCAGTCTACCTGCCTGAATCATTGATGTATCTGTTTATCTACTATATTTGGTGAATAGAGTCACTTCACCTGAGCTCACCTCTACTGTTCATTTCAACAGTGTCACCGACAGGAGCGGCCTTCGCTTTTGCCTGAACCCCAAGTTGAAGGCAGTGCAGAAACTCATGGCTTCCATCATGTGAGTATAGTTACAGACATGAATCTGAGCCTCATCTTCACAATACCCAACTACTAATATTCATCTTTCAGTTAATCTCCATATTTGATAGAAACAACAGTAATGAGTGACATGATGCCTTCTCCACACTGTTGTAACGTGTCTAATGTGTGTTCTTCTGGTTTTATTGTCATTTCTAGGAAACGTAAAACCTCTACTACAGCCAGACCTACTGAGGTCTCTTCCACCCCAGGCAGCACCAACACAGCTAGCATCTGACTCTTTATCTCCTCGGATCAATAAGAAGAAGCTCAGATGACCTCTGACCCCCACAAACAAAGGCACCTTCAACTATGCTATGACATTTTTTGTCTATTTATCTTCTATTTATAATGATGTGCACTGACAGTATCTCTCCGTTCTATTTTATTTCCTTTTATCTGCATTTATAAATAGATTTATGTGTTGTGAACCAAGTTTTATGCATTTTGGTAATTTTAGTGTTTGTATTTTTTTATAATAAAAAAAAAAAAAAAATCAATGGACAACTGAGTACTTGTTTTCTGTTTCAAGTCTGATACTGTTTGTGTCCTATATCAACACTGGTACCTTGTGGTTCAGAGCTGCCAATGCAAGAATTACAGTCTATGTATCAGGTCACATATCCTGTGATATCATGCAGAATTAGGGTGCCAGCATAGACTTTATATATAGATGATCGACGCATTTCCACTTCCTGCCCTGTACAGAAGTGAAGCCATAATATCCCAGCTACGGGGGCTGCCATCTTGAGATTTTGACGTCATTTGGAGCCAGAGTCTACGCGGTAGTGATCGGGGGGTTGGAACCGCGGTATCGAGGTCACTCGCCCGGACCAATCCCGAGCCGAGCACGGCCGCAGCTTGTGAGCGAGAGAGACTCACAGCTGTCAATCATGACCTCTCGCCTCCTTTTTATGGCATCAAATAAGTAATTTAAACCAAACTTATCATAAAAATAAACACTTGAACATCAGTGTGATAAGAACTACCTAAAATGACAGAAACCATCTCTTGGGAAAAAATGTATTTGAGGTGTACTTTGACTTTTTAGTTTGGCCCATGTCCCATCCGCTAACATGGAGGGGATGGGATTTATGGCCTATACTGCAGTCAGCCACCAGGGGGCGATCGAGATGTTTTAGCTTCACTTTTGGGGAGCTGTCATGCAGTCTATGGTTGCCAAGCATTAATTATCAATGTAAGAATCAGATATCGTTTGTTAACAGTGACACCTGTGGCCGTTACCGACACACACCAGACTGAACGTGATTGACAGGCATCATGTTGATTAACATTAGCAACGTTAGCAGCTAAAACCACAATATCAGTATATAGTTCATATGCGTGGCAGTAATGTTAGCTTACCAAACGAAGATCCCTCCATGAATTGAAGACCCGGTCGATGTTGATCCTAGTGTTAACTTTTCCTGCTTCAGCCTCCCGACCGTGGTCAGAAGACACAGGGGAGACACCGTAGTTTTGGTCTCCTGGGCCAGAGTCGATAACGTTACTCGCTCATTTCACTCAGCCGCCGGGAAACTAGACACGGGAAACCTCTGTTGATCTTGAGGTGCTGCAGCATTTATTTCTGCACGAACTGTAACTTCCAGTGTACATTCATTTGATATTCACAAAGCTAAACTAACTCTCTCTTCTGCTCCGCTGCTCGCTCGTTTTCTCACACACTCGCCGCCGCTCGCTCTCTTGCTTCACCACTCACTTCCAACTTGCACACACACTCTTCGCACTGGTTCAATCTCCCACAACACTAGTTTTCCCCCCCGCCGTCGGTCACATTCCTGTTTTGCAAGATGGACTTCACGAGATATAACTTAGTTTTTTTTTTGCTTCCGTGGAGTTTGTGTTGGAGTCTGAATTGTGGTGGAGGCTGGTCGTTTGTTTGCGTTAGCGGATGCCATTTCCAACCAACCGCTGGCTATCGTTAGCCATCCCTGTAACTGCGCTGAAGGGAGTAGGCACACGTGAGCGCGAATGACGTCACATCCACTGGGACACCGACTCGAGTCCTTCAAATAAAAAGCAGTCTACAGGCTGATAGAGGAAACATAGATAGTCGCGGAAGGTATACATTTTTTTATGTTAGGTTACAACCTGTTTCCTCATTTGCAATAAAAAACGATTTATACGTCTAAAAAGTTACATACAGTCATTTTAATCTAAGTTTCTGAAAGTTGACATTTTGGAGATGTACATCTTTCCCAGGACCCTGCTTTTAGCAGTAATCATATGGCTATATATATATATATATATATATATATATATATATATACCCTCTGTTTCCTTTATGGTCCTTTATCATTCTGTTTAACGGTCATGTGATCTCTAATACTTGTCATTACAAATGGAAGGCTATAGTATATTACAGGAAATCAGTGTTTTCAGCAGAATCTAAGTATTTTTCACTGTCATTGCATCTTTGTGGCCAAAATACAGAAGAAAAGAGAAGGATATCAAAAATAGAGAAGGAAAATAAACGTTAGGATGGGACGCGACATTGTACAAAGTAAAAGAGGACATAAAACTGAAACTTACATTTGGACCATGCTTTATGCTGAAACCAAGCATTTCCTTTCAACCACGTGACCACGACCTTAGGAGGGCAGATCAGATCTGACTGACTGTGGCATTAATATCTAACAACTACAGGAGATAATGAAGAAATGAAGATCAGAATCCATCACATATTACTGATAATACTGTCTTATTTACACCACAAATGTCATGACAATGTAAACTACCACGCAGCTGCAGTGGAAAGAAATGAGATCATACTTGCCTTCATTGTCTTGCGAGCACTCGCATGATTGATTTGCCGCTGTATACGGGCTGAAGGTGTTAACCACTGATGCACACGAAATACATACAGAACCAGGCGTTGTAAAGATCACCAGCCCACACTTTGTGTCGCCAAATATAAAACAGTCCACGCAAATCTAAACTAACTTGATTAAAATCTCATCCTAAAGCATTTTTTTACCAAGTCTATCAGAAATGGAGGATTAGCACTCTCGTGTGCTGGCATGTCAAATGACTTGGCATTTTTAATACTTTACTTTAAGTGTGACAGAAGGGACTTAACAATATGACACAATAAAAATATTGAATGTGTCGTCTATGGTATTTTACTGTCACCAAGACATATTCAGTTCAGCAGTGTCTTTGCTTGATAATTGTATGAACCCCATGTCCACTGTATATGACATGAGCTTTGTTAACTTTATATTGAAAATAAATTAAAAAGGGAAATAAAAACACCTGATGACCTAAATGCTATCATTAACTCAGATATTTTTCATAAATATTTTCTTCATGACCCATTTTTCTTTAATCTTCATGGTATCAAAGTAAATATGGGCAAAATGTCCAAAAAGATTTGATCATAAGTCATACGTTTTGTTTGTTTTTATATTCCTATACTCATACATGATATTAAAATGTACTTTTAAAATTATATTAGTGACCACAGGGGAAGATGAGTGGGATGAGTGAGGAGGGTTTTTTTGTGGTTTCTGAAGTTTCACTTTCCAGTCTCAAAAAATTCCCTTTATCACAGGAAGCATGATGTGACGTGTCTGAAGAAGAGTATTTAAGGCGGCTCTCGGGGCCTCTACCCCTCACAGTTCTCCTGTCAACAAACACTGCTCTCTAGCTGCACTTGTTACAGCTCCTTTCTATCATCTTCACCGCAAAAGATTTTTTCCAGCACCAGTGTCATCTTGACCAAAGAGGAAACCAACAATGTCCAGCATCATGAAAGTGTTTCTGCTCCTGGCTGTCATCGTCTGCATCTCTAAAGCCCAGCGTAAGTTTTTATATTTTTTGTATATGTCTTGGTAGAAGTAAGAAGAAATCTGTGCAGTGAAAAGAAAGTCTGATTAAATTAAAAAAAAAATGTCCTTGTCTTTCTCTCTAGGTGATAATACATCAGGACAGCAGTGTCTGTGTCGCCGTGTCAGGAATGGAATCAGCTCGAGGTCTGGAGTAAAAGACATCCAGATCTACCCAGCAACCGTCTTCTGTGACAAAGTGGAGATTGTGTAAGACACACTAAAAATCTTAAAGAATATGGGATGCAATAATGTGTCATAATTAGAAGATTATGATTTGCTATATGCATTTTTTGTGCTAATAGGAGGCTTGTATCTCAGTAAACCTGGTACCATAAAACCTAAAATGGCATTTTAATCCAAGTCTGTCCTCAGTTGTCGTGAAAATTATGATGAACTGCTGCTAAAGCAACAATAACCTGCACATTTAAGGCACTTCTAGTCATCAGTCTACCTGCCTGAATCATTGATGTATCTGTTTATCTACTATATTTGGTGAATAGAGTCACTTCACCTGAGCTCACATCTACTGTTCATTTCAACAGTGTCACCGACAAGAGCGGCCTTCGCTTTTGCCTGAACCCCCAGTTGAAGGCAGTTCAGAAACTCATGGCTTCCATCATGTGAGTATATTTACAGACATGACTCTAAGCCTCATCTTCACAATACCCAACTACTAATATTCATCTTTCAGTTAATCTCCATATTTGATAGAAACAACAGTAATGAGTGACATGATGCCTTCTCGGCTTCTCCACACTGTTGTGACGTGTCTAATGTGTTTCCTTCTGGTTTTATTGTCATTTCTAGGAAACCTAAAACCTCTACTACAGCCAGACCTACTGAGGTCTCTTCCACCCTAGGCAGCACCAACACAGCTAGCATCTGACTCTTTATCTCCTCGGATCAATAAGAAGAAGCTCAGATGACCTCTGACCCCCACAAACAAAGGCACCTTCAACTATGCTATGACATTTTTTGTCTATCTATCTTCTATTTATACTTATGTGCACTGACAGTATCTCTCCGTTCTATTTTATTTCCTTTTATCTGCATTTGTAAATAGATTTATGTCTTGTGAACCAAGTTTTATGCATTTTGTTTATTTTAGCGTTTGTATTTTTTATAATAAAAAAAGAAAAAATCAATGGACGACTGAGTACTTGTTTTCTGTTTCAAGTCTGATACTGTTTGTGTCCTGTATCGACACTGTTACCTTGTGGTTCAGAGCTGCCAATGCAAAAATTACGGTCTATGTATCAGGTCACATATCCTGTGATATCATGCAGAATTAGGTTGCCAGCATAGACTTTATATATATATGATTGACGCATTTCCACTTCCTGCCCTGTACAGAAGTGAAGCCATAATATCCCAGATACGGGAGCTAACATCTTGACATTTTGACGTCATTTGGAGCCAGAGTCTACGCAGTAGTGATCGGGGGGTGGAGCCGCGGTATCGAGGTCACTCGCCCGAACCAATCCCGAGCCGAGCAGGGCCTCAGCTTGTGAGCGAGAGAGACTCACAGCTGCCAATCATGACCTCTCGCCTCCTTTTTATGGCATCAAATAATTAATTTAAACCAAACTTATCATAAAAATAAACACTTGAACATCAGTGTGATAAGAACTACCTAAAATGACAGAAACCATCTTTTGGGAAAAAATGTATTTGAGGTGTACTTTGACTTTTTAGTTTGGCACATGTCCCATCCGCTAACATGGAGGGGATGTGATTTATGGCCTATACTGCAGTCAGCCACCAGGGGGCGATCGAGATGTTTTAGCTTCACTTTTGGGGAGCTGACAAGCAGTCTATGGTTGCCAAGCATTAATTATCAATGTAAGAATCAGATATCGTTTGTTAACAGTGACACCTGTGGCCGTTACCGACACACACCAGACTGAACGTGATTGACAGGCATCATGTTGATTAACATTAGCAACGTTAGCAGCTAAAAGCACAATATCAGTAAATAGTTCACATGCGTGGCAGTAATGTTAGCTTACCAAACGAAGATCCCTCCATGAATCGAAGACCCGGTCGATGTTGATCCTAGTGTTAACTTTTCCTGCTTCAGCCTCCCGACCGTGGTCAGAAGACACAGGGGAGACACTGTAGTTTTGGTCTCCTGGGCCAGAGTCGATAACGTTACTCGCTCATTTCACTCAGCCGCCGGGAAACTAGACACGGGAAACCTCTGTTGATCTTGAGGTGCTGCAGCATTTATTTCTGCACGAACTGTAACTTCCACTGTACATTCATTTGATATTCACGGAGCTAAACTAACTCTCTTTTCTGCTCCGTTGCTCGCTCGTTTTCTCACACTCGCCGCCGCTCGCTCTCTTGCTTCACCACTCACTTCCAACTTGCACACACTCTCTTCGCACTGGCTCAATCTCCCACAACACTAGTTTTCCCCCCCGACGTCGGTCACATTCCTGTTTTGCAAGATGGACTTCACGAGATATAACTTAGTTTTTTTTGTGCTTCCGTGGAGTTTGTGTTGGAGTCTGAATTGTGGTGGAGGCTGGTCGTTTGTTTGCGTTAGCGGATGCCATTTCCAACCAACCGCTGGCTATCGTTAGCCATCCCTGTAACTGCGCTGAAGGGAGTAGGCACACGTGAGCGCGAATGACGTCACATCCACTGGGACACCGACTCGAGTCCTTCAAATAAAAAGCAGTCTACAGGCTGATAGAGGAAACATAGATAGTCGCGGAAGGTATACATTTTTTTATGTTAGGTTACAACCTGTTTCCTCATTTGCAATAAAAAACGATTTATACGTCTAAAAAGTTACATACAGTCATTTTAATCTAAGTTTCTGAAAGTTGACATTTTGGAGATGTACATCTTTCCCAGGACCCTGCTTTTAGCAGTAATCATATGGCTATATATATATATATATATATATATATACCCTCTGTTTCCTTTATGGTCCTTTATCATTCTGTTTAACGGTCATGTGATCTCTAATACTTGTCATTACAAATGGAAGGCTATAGTATATTACAGGAAATCAGTGTTTTCAGCAGAATCTAAGTATTTTTCACTGTCATTGCATCTTTGTGGCCAAAATACAGAAGAAAAGAGAAGGATATCAAAAATAGAGAAGGAAAATAAATGTTAGGATGGGACGCGACATTGTACAAAGTAAAAGAGGACATAAAACTGAAACTTACATTTGGACCATGCTTTATGCTGAAACCAAGCATTTCCTTTCAACCACGTGACCACGACCTTAGGAGGGCAGATCAGATCTGACTGACTGTGGCATTAATATCTAACAACTACAGGAGATAATGAAGAAAAGAAGATCAGAATCCATCACATATTACTGATAATACTGTCTTATTCACACCACAAATGTCATGACAATGTAAACTACCACGCAGCTGCAGTGGAAAGAAATGAGATCATACTTGCCTTCATTGTCTTGCGAGCACTCGCATGATTGATTTGCCACTGTATACGGGCTGAAGGTGTTAACCACTGATGCACACGAAATACATACAGAACCAGGCGTTGTAAAGATCACCAGCCCACACTTTGTGTCGCCAAATATAAAACAGTCCACGCAAATCTAAACTAACTTGATTAAAATCTCATCCTAAAGCATTTTTTTACCAAGTCTATCAGAAATGGAGGATTAGCACTCTCGTGTGCTGGCATGTCAAATGACTTGGCATTTTTAATACTTTACTTTAAGTGTGACAGAAGGGACTTAACAATATGACACAATAAAAATATTGAATGTGTCGTCTATGGTATTTTACTGTCACCAAGACATATTCAGTTCAGCTGTGTCTTTGCTTGATAATTGTATGAACCCCATGTCCATTGTATATGACATGAGCTTTGTTAACTTTATATTGAAAATAAATTAAAAAGGGAAATAAAAACACCTGATGACCTAAATGCTATCATTAACTCAGATATTTTTCATTAAAATTTTCTTCATGACCCTTTTTTCTTTAATCTTCATGGTATCAAAGTAAATGTGGGCAAAATGTCCAAAAAGATTTGATCATAAGTCATACGTTTTGTTTGTTTTTATATTCCTATACTCATACATGATATTAAAATGTACTTTTAAAATTATATTAGTGACCACAGAGGAAGATGAGTGGGATGAGTGAGGAAGGTTTTTTTTGTGGTTTCTGAAGTTTCACTTTCCAGTCTCAAAAAATTCCCTTGATCACAGGAAGCATGATGTGACGTGTCTGAAGAAGAGTATTTAAGGCGGCTCTCGGCCTCTACCCCTCACAGTTCTCCTGTCAACAAACACTGCTCTCTAGCTGCACTTGTTACAGCTCCTTTCTATCATCTTCACCACAAAAGATTTTTTCCAGCACCAGTGTCATCTTGACCAAAGAGGAAACCAACAATGTCCAGCATCATGAAAGTGTTTCTGCTCCTGGCTGTCATCGTCTGCATCTCTAAAGCCCAGCGTAAGTTTTTATACTTTTTGTATACGTCTTGGTAGAAGTAAGAAGAAATCTGTGCAGTGAAAAGAAAGTCTGATTAAATTAAAAAAAAATGTCCTTGTCTTTCTCTCTAGGTGATAATACATCAGGACAGCAGTGTCTGTGTCGACGTGTCAGGAATGGAATCAGCTCGAGGTCTGAAGTAAAAGACATCCAGATCTACCCAGCAACCGTCTTCTGTGACAAAGTGGAGATTGTGTAAGATACACTAAAAAACTTAAAGAATATGGGATGCAATAATGTGTCATAATTAGAAGATTATGATTTGCTATATGCATTTTTTGTGCTAATAGGAGGCTTGTATCTCAGTAAACCTGGTACCATAAAACCTAGAATGGCATTTTAATCCAAGTCTGTCCTCAGTTGTCGTGAAAATTATGATGAACTGCTGCTAAAGCAACAATAACCTGCACATTTAAGGCACTTCTAGTCATCAGTCTACCTGCCTGAATCATTGATGTATCTGTTTATCTACTATATTTGGTGAATAGAGTCACTTCACCTGAGCTCACATCTACTGTTCATTTCAACAGTGTCACCGACAAGAGCGGCCTTCGCTTTTGCCTGAACCCCAAGTTGAAGGCAGTGCAGAAACTCATGGCTTCCATCATGTGAGTATATTTACAGACATGTATCTGAGCCTCATCTTCACAATACCCAACTACTAATATTCATCTTTCAGTTAATCTCCATATTTGATAGAAACAACAGTAATGAGTGACATGAAGCCTTCTCGGCTTCTCCACACTGTTGTGACGTGTCTAATGTGTTTCCTTCTGGTTTTATTGTCATTTCTAGGAAACCTAAAACCTCTACTACAGCCAGACCTACTGAGGTCTTTTCCACCCCAGGCAGCACCAACACAGCTAGCATCTGACTCTTTATCTCCTCGGATCAATAAGAAGAAGCTCAGATGAGCTCTGACCCCAACAAACAAAGGCACCTTCAACTATGCTATGACATTTTTTGTCTATCTATCTTCTATTTATACTTATGTGCACTGACAGTATCTCTCCGTTCTATTTTATTTCCTTTTATCTGCATTTGTAAATAGATTTATGTCTTGTGAACCAAGTTTTATGCATTTTGGTAATTTCAGTGTTTGTATTTTTTTATAATAAAAAAAAAAAATCAATGGACCACTGAGTACTTGTTTTCTGTTTCAAGTCTGATATTGTTTATGTCCTATATCAACACTGGTACCTTGTGGTTCAGAGCTGCTAATGCAAGAAATACAGTCTATGTATCAGGTCACATATTCTGTGATCTCATGCAGAATTAGGTTGCCAGCATAGACTTTATATATAGATGAACGACGCATTTCCACTTCCTCCCCTGTACAGAAGTGAAGCCATAATATCCCAGATACGGGAGCTGCCATCTTGAGATTTTGACATCATTTGGAGCCAGAGTGATCGGGGGGTTGGAACCGCGGTATCGAGGTCATTCGCCCGAACCAATCCCGAGCCGAGCACGGCCGCAGCTTGTGAGCGAGAGAGACTCACAGCTCTCAATTTTTGTCAGCTGTAAAAAATGTTACCATGAATTTTTGTTACAATACATCACAATTTTATCATGCGTATATTTAATCTCTTCTGTTGATGCATGGACATTAGTTTGACTCTGTACCATTTTTTTCATTCATTCAAACCTTTATTTAATCAGGTAGTATCATGTAGTCCATATCTTTAGCTCTGGAGAAGAGCGTACATTTTGTTCAATGGTCGATTTTATAAAGTCATCCCAACAGTATAAAATAGTGTCATCTGCGTAGAGGTGGACATTATAGGTTCGCAAAGACGAGACTATGTCACTTATATAAATAGTGAACATGACTGGTCGTAGGATTACCATAAATTGTTCTTCTTGCCATACACAACAATTTTATGTGTATATTTAATCTCTTCTGTTACTGTGTGTGTAACAGGTGTGTTAAAATAACTGATTTATAATTCACCAAAAGTCCATCCTTTAATTTCTGCTTACGTTTTGCCGTATCTTTTTCATGTATAATTATTTTGTATGTGTGTTTGTATATTTGGGGAGCTAGTTTTATTTTTGTAACCGCCGGTCTTACGGTGAGGTCACTTCCTGTAGATTCGCGTTATTTTCCTCAGTCTCCAGAGATCTCGCTGAGGAGAGGTGAGTGTTTAGTAAACTGTTAAATATAGTTAATAGAGTGTTAAAATGCGGTAAAACTGCTAAATGGTGGTTCAAACTTCACTTTGTTAGGCTCACAGACCTTGTCGTTCGGTGGAGTGTGTTTGTTTAAAGTATTTAACGTGTTTTTAACGGACTACAGCACTTTGTTTTAGTATGCTAATTTACCGATCTCAAGCTCGGTTGCGGTTTGCTGCATTTCCTCCTCTCTCCTCTGAAGGTGTGCATGTAGGAGCCCAGTCCTATGAAGTTGCTGTACTGAAATTATTTTATTTTTTAACAGATATGTGAGCCCCCCCCCCCTCATTGTTTTTGCTGTTGTGTATTTTGTGTTTTCTGCTCATAGCGATTTTGTAATTTTAATATCACATGCTGTTAATGTTTACTGTTTGAATTCAATTTTGTTCTTCATAAAATACAAAAAATGTTGCTGCTGGGTAGGGATTTAGTCTCTTGAAGAGCTTTTTTAGGCCAGAATTTGTCAATATGGAATTTTAACTATACGATCAGAATCACACTGAAATGTATTTTAATTCCTTTAATGTTTTTGTGCAAAAGTAGATGAATGAGAGTTTGGTAGTGGCACATGTGCATTACTTAGGAGTCGCCAGAGATCTCGCTGAGGAAAGGTGTGCATGTAGGAGGAGCCCAGTCGTATGAAGTTCCTGTACTGACAATATTTAATTTAAACAGTGCTGGTGTGAAAATAAATCCCCTCCAGTCGGCAAGAGAGCTTTGGTCCTCGTCTGATCCTTCATCCACACAAGACAACGCAGAGATGTTTTGTAGCAAGGCAGAGTGTCAGGCCAGACCGGCTACACGTGGACATTAATTTTACCCTGTACTATTTGTAATGTGTTTTGTATTTTATTGTATAACATGAAGACTACCGGACTTGTAACCTGCTGCCTTCTTGGCCAGATCGCCATTGAAAAGGACATTTTTATCTCAACTGGTTTTTATCTGGTTAAATAACAAACAAACAAAAGTTCCAGCTCACCTCTGACAGGGGCGGCTCAGATCTGCTGATTCTCATAGGCTGTTTTACTCTACACCCATCACACACACACACACACACACACACACACACACACACACACACACACACTGGCACCCATTCCCTGGAGATTTATCCTAAACAAACTTTGCCCTCTTTGACTCCGGCTTATCTCTCTAGCTGCATTAATTTTATCATCTTCACCACAAAGAATACAATTTTTTTTCCTAGCACCAGTGTCATCTTGACCAAAGAAGAAACCAACGATGTCCAGCATCATGAAAGTCTTTGTGCTCCTGGCTGTCATGGTCTGCATCTCTAAAGCCCAAGGTTTGTGAGGTTTGTTTTGTAAACACAGACAGCCTATGAGAGTAGAAGAAAAAAATCTATTTTTGATACATTTTGATATGTTTTGGTAGCTGTGAGCAGAAATCAGTGCTGTGAAAAAAAATCTAATTAAAGTAAACGATTTTTTTCATTGTCTGTGTCTCTGGTCCAAGTCCCAGGACAGTGTCTGTGTCGACGTTACAGGAATGGAATCAGCTCGAGGACTGAAGTAAAAGACATCCAGATCTACCCAGCAACCATCTTCTGTGACAAAGTGGAGATTGTGTAAGATACACTAAAAATCTTCAATTAATGCAATAATGCGTTATAATTACATAATTATGTTTTTTTTGCAATTTTTTTGCCAATAGGAGGCTTGTATCTTCCTCAGCAAACCTGGCATCATAAAACCTAGAATGGCATTTTAATCCAAGTCTGGCCTCAGATGTAGTGAAGATTATAATGAACCGCTGCTAAAGCAACAATAACCTGCACATTTAAGGCACTTCTAGTCATCAGTCTACCTGGCTAAATCACTGATGTATCTGTTTATCTCTTTGAATTCAGTGAATAGAGTCAACTGAGCTCACCTCTACTGTCCATTTCAACAGTGTCACCAACAAGAGCGGCCTTCGCTTTTGCCTGAACCCCAAGTTAAAGGCAGTGCAAAAACTCATGGCTTCCATCATGTGAGTATATTTACAGACAGGAATCTGAGCCTCATCTTCACAATACACTGACCACCCAACCACCAATCTTTCAGTTAATCTCCATATTTGATGGAATTAACAGTAATGAGTGACATGATGCCTTCTTTTCACTGTTGTAACGTGTCTAATGTGTGTTTTTCTGGTTTTATTGTCATTTCTAGGATACGTAAAATCGCTACCACAGCCAGACCAACTGAGGTCACTTCCACCCCATACATGACTAACACGACTTTTTCAGTTTAACTTAAAGATCTGTCATTATGTTCAATATATTCAGTTATATCTGCATAACCTGCAGTACATAATAACCTTTCAGCATATTGTAATTCAAGTGTTCTGAGAGAAAACTAGACTTCTGCTCCTCCTCATGGCTCTGTTTTCAGGCTTTAAAAAATCTATCATCTGCAAGATTTCACAGACGGGAGGAAAACAACCAATCAGAGCCGATCTGGAGCCTGCCATCTCTGAGCAGCTGTCAATCACTCGCGAACTCCGGTCAAACTAGGCAGCGCTGATCAAATATGAATCAATATTCTGTTACTGTAATGCATATTTCTCACCTCAAATGTTTTCAGAAACATCTTGTGGTGTACTGTTTAGCTGTAAAATGAGAAAGTTTGCTCTGGCTGGTGGCCGTTCTTTGTATTTCCTCAACTGATCTCAACATGGCTGCGGAGTCACAAACTTTAACGCCTAATTTGACCGTTTGATCGGAGTTCGCGAGGGATTGACAGCTGCTCGGAGACGGCAGGCTCTAGATCGGCTCTGATTCGTTGTTTTCCTCCAGTCTGTGAAATCTTGCAGATGCCATTAGGAGCAGCGGAGGACACAGAGGAACATGATTTTTTTTACCTGTCTCATGCACTACTGTCAGGATATAGTGACCGTTTTATAAAAATAGCTTTTTTATCAATCATATCTGCTCCAATTCTACCCACTGCAGCTTTAAACTAACATGACTTTGTATACACAATGTACAATGTTCAGTCAACCTAATCCACTCAAGTAGGTTTCACGCCATTGAGTTATAAAGCTTTGACATGTTTTGTTTGTACATAATTTCTACAATCTAATTTCTGATTAAAGTATTTTGTATAAATGATGTGTACACACAGTTTTCTAGTGGGAGTGGAAATGAGGCTTGTGTATGTGTGCCCAGATCCACACATGGTTACGATTTATAAAATATAATCAGGGGTACGTGCAGCTTTATACATCTGATGAAAAGAATGCATAGTTGTGAATCTACACAGAGTTCTATGCGTCTGGTCCCTGGACTGCATGGTATGGTGGTGATACACCTTTATTTATTTGTATCTGTTTTTGTAAAGAATATTCATGTATCGTGAACCAAGTTTTATGCATTTTAGTGATTTCAATATTTATTTATCAATAAAAAAAAATCTCAGGAGCATTGAGTACTTGAGTACTGTTTGTGTCCTATATCAACACTGCTACCTTGTGGTTCAGGGCTGCTAATGCAAGAAATACAGACTATGTATCAGGTCACATATCCTGTGATCTCATGCAGAATTAGGTTGCCAAGCATTAAATATCAGAGGGAGTTACTCTCTACGGTGTCTTCTAGACATAATTAGTGGGTCTTACTACGTACTTACATGTATCAGATAGCAGAGGACACCAAAGCTGCAGGGAGACTCTGAGATTACAGGTTCAATAACCTGCCAGCACCAGTGATCCCTCTCAACTCTGACAGGGGCGGCTCAGATCAGCTGATTCTCATAGGCTGTAATGCTCTACACACACACACAGACACACACACACAGGCATTTATTCCCTGGAGACTTAACCACTATAGGCTATGCCTAATCCTAGCCCTAACTTTAAGATGAGTGTATTTTTTATACATGCATGTTAGATGTGTTATGGTAGTTAGATTTAAACTCTTATCCAACTTTTACAACAAACCTTCCAATTTACTGCCTGCCCATCTCAATTTCGAAATAAAAAAATTAGATTAGTGACGGCAAGTACTGCATATACAATTTTGAGGTGTTGTTAATTGATTTCCAATAATAAATATATACATACATTTGCATAAAGCAAGCATATTTGTCCACTCCCATGTTGATAAGAGTATTAAATACGAATTGCAATTAATCGTGATTAATCATTTACAATTATGCGATTAATCAAGATTAAATATTATGTATATATTTATTTATTTAAAAAATATCTATATATTTATAAATGTGTATATATATATATTTATATATATATATATAAATATTTATTTATTTATTTAAAAAAAAATAATAATAATATATATATATATATATATATATATTACTTATTTTATATATATAATTTATTTTATTTTTTATTTTTATATACTAAAATTTTGAATGCAGGACTTTTACTTGTACCAGCTGAGTTCTTCTTCCACCACTGCTTGTTGGTATGTTGTTGTGGTATCTTTACATTGCACCACACTTATTCCCAAACGGGCTGCAAGTCTTTAACTTTGGGATGATGATGATGATGATGATGGTGATAATGATGATGACTTCCGCCGGCTCCGGTGGCGGAGAGGTGAGTCCATTGGTTCCGTGTGGCCGCCTCAGCGCTGTTTACTTATCTGTGCATGTCCAAAAGTCATGGATGAACAAACACAGTATTTGCTCGTTCAGTCTGTCAAATCGGCGTCGCTGTGACAAAGAACTCCTCTGGAGCTGTGGACTAAATTGAACGGGAGAGGAGAGAGGACAACACTGACAGATTGAGGTAAGCGTTAAAGAGCTGCTGTAGCATGCATGATAGTCGAGCTGTTGTTTGTAAACGCTGCAAAATAACTCATCGATATTTTAAAATATGACAACGAAATGCATGTAGAGATTATGGAACATATCCGTCAATAAATGGTTAATATACTCCACAGTGTTTTAGTAGAGGTGGCCTCCCTAAAAGTAAATGTCATAGTTTACAGATTATTTTAGACGTTATTCCCACACCGCCCCACGGCGTGATTTGGTTCCTGTTTTTTGCAAGTCACTGTATCTGGCTGCCCACAGTGCTGACGTGAACAACAGCAGATAGGTGGCAGCTCACTTTAAAGTAAGACTAGTAAACATAAAACCACCCATCTAAATCTGACAGATTCAGTTTTTGCAGATGGCAGCCCCTTGCTCTCATCACTCATTTAAGTGGGTAAAACGCAGGTGGAGATTGCAATGGAAAGTGAGCTGATAAGGCTGATAAGGAGCACTGATAACAGAGGTAGACAGGTTTGCCATGAGGTCTAATGAGAGTGGCTTTCTTTCTATTTTACGCAATAAGGACTTAAATGTATTCCATTCTGTCAAACAGGCAGAATTATTTCCTTAATTCAAAAGGTTCCATTTCCTTGTTTTTCTCTGCTGTGGACCGGCTGTTAAGTGAGGGTGACTGACATAAACTGATTTTAATGACCGTGCTGTAACCAGACTCTCTGCTTCTATTTGGAGCCGCTCAGAAACAGGACACTATGCACTTTGCAAAGCCTCTGATGTGTTTATTCTCTGACTTAACCATGCTTAGGCTGGTAAAAACCTACACGGGACATTTATGTATTAGCCTCACTTCAGACTGACGTCATCTGTCTAATGACGCTGTAACAGTGTGTGATGTCATGTGATGAAGTGTTCAGGTTCGGAGCAGAGTGACCTCCACGCTGACACCCTATAGCCCCTCTGACCTGGTGTCAAAATGGCCTCACGGCGGGGAGACATTCCAGGTAACGCAGGAATTTAGATTTGGTGACTTGCAAAATGACTGCTAGCTTTGCGGCTATGTCAGAAATAGTTTCCTTATGCAACATTTCTTCTTTACTCCCATCCCTCAGCACTCGAGTCTGGCACGTCAAGCGGACTCTTTGGTATTGGAATAACTCGTCGCAATGTCAGCTATGACGACCTCATGGATGCCGCCATGCATTCACCGCCCCCAGACTTTACCATGAACATGCTGTGGAAAGACCCCGTCATCCCACAGCACAAGTTCAGGAACACTGCAGAGGTGCTTTCCTGTTTGTTCACACTATCTGATCCAAATGATTCTGAACTGGTTACCTGAACAAGACGTGGTTTGTATTACCTTGTGTGATACTTCCTGAAGGTTGGGTGCATGCCTGGACACATTTGATTTCCTCTTTATATGTTGCGTAACCTATTTGTTAATGAATCCTGACTGTATCAACCTGTGTGACCAGGAAGGCAAGAGTGGTGGGAAGTTCCTGACTTTTGAGCCAACAGCGCCAGTCAAGTCCCAGGTGCCTGTTGTGAAAGCCAAAGCCACCTCTTTAATGAGCTCATTTATGGCCAGTAAGTCTATTGTTACAGACACTATCTGTTGAGACACAGAAGTTTCTTCACTACATGTGACAGAATTTCACCAATGATTGTCCAAATGGCTGCTGCCGCCTTGGTTGCCAAATATGGATAAACAACCTTCAGAGCGGGCTATAATGGAGTGCAGCATATTAAAACACTCATTTTGTATATCCACTGTTGACTGTATGCCCATCCTTCACGTAGAGCAGACCCAGGAGAACCTCCAGAAGTTTGAACACCAGGCTGGGCTCGCCGATGCCGGGTATTCTCCCCGCAAGGGGCTCTCTACTGAGGAGAGCCGCTTTCACCGACTGGGTGACTGCACATTGCCAGTGAGTATGAACAAATGTGGGGGGTAGAAGCCTTGATGTGCCCAGGAGCAGGAAAACGTTTCTCTCTGTCCTCAAATAATAATAAATAACTGAAAATATAGCTGAACGACAGGTGTGTTAGAGGGCAGCGCAACTCGAATAAAAGTGAAAAGACTCCCACACGCTGTATTGCTTACTGTTAGATTATTACAAAGTTTAGGCCAAAATGAAAGGTCACAAGCCTGACCTTCATCAGATATACCTGAAGTGTGTTTTGGCTGACATGTCACAACAAACCAGGAGTAAGCATGACTGAGTAAGAGGGTTTTTTTTTCTTTTCACTTTCATTCATTGTTTTTATACCAGTGAACTTTTGGAAAGACTGAGTTTATTAGATTCCAACAGATTAGAGAAATTTGGTTTGGAAATGTCACATTGTCACACAAGCTCTGAAAATATGTTTTCTTGATCATAATGCTGTGTGCTAACATCCCATGAACACTGAAAACCACAATAATGTTCCAAATCGCATGCTTTTTCTTTTTACTTTTAGTGCATACTGCAGCTGCCCTTAAAAAGTATGTACTGCAGTATGCATACAATTGGGAAATACTACTCTGTCATAACATTGTGCCTTGAACTTTGACCCTCGTGCTCATGTCTGCTGCACAGAGGATTGTGGGTCAGAATAGCCAGAAAAGCATGCTGGCTTGCTGCAAAATGCGACCAGATGTACATCCTGGTATTTTTGGCATACTGCATTTGACATACTATGTATTGGGACATACTAAATCTTTTTCTGGCAGACTAAATAGTATGGTAGTACGGGTGTTGGTAAATTAACTCATAGAATGTCTCAGTAATCAAATTATAACTTGCACAAATAGAAAAAACAAATTCAGGTGTTAAATATTAACCAGTTGTAAGGATTAAGTGTTAGGCTTTATCTTTTGTACATGGGTTCAGATGGAAGGTTTCGCAAAGACCGTCACAGAGGAGGGAACACACAGTGTGCGGATGCACAAAGGTTGTGTTTTCTCTTCTGTCTAGATTCGTCCAGTTTCTTTGCTGACTATGACGAACTCTCCATGCTCCAGTTTCAAGTGCTCTCACCTGACCTAAAAGAATGATGGTGTCTGTGTTATTACTCAAAATAAGAAAGTGTTATTGTCAGAAATTATATGGGGTCATTCCTGTAATGCAGCAACATTACGTCCTCATAACTTTTGAAAAACATGATGGATTTTTCATGTTTTTTGCATTATGGAAGAATAGTGACATGCTTAACTGTCAGGAAAACATACTGGCCAATAACAGTCACTCAAATAATAAGTGCTATGGGTGGACCTGTTTTATCTATAAATATATATAATATTATATTATATTATATATATATATATATATATATATATATATATATATATTATATTATATTTTTTATATATATATATATATATATATATATATATATATATATATATATATATATATATATATATATATATATATATATATATATTATATTATATTATATTATATATATATATATATATATATATATATATATATATTATATAATGTGTGGAGGTTTTGTTAATTTTTTTTTAGTATTTGATAATTTTATGGCTTATATAGTTATTGTAGAAGTTGATTACTTTACATGGTAAAATGCCCCAAAAAGTATTTTTAATGTGTTTATGTGATATAGAAGACTGATCTATAATTAAGCCATTTATTATAAATATGTGACACATTTTAAACAAACTATGAGGAAGTAATTAATGACAGAAATGTTGCTGCATAACAGGAATGGCCACATTGTTTTAGCCTTATTTTAGTGGATGCAGGCCAGGATAAACACAGACTGGAGCTTCCGGCAGACGTGTTGTCAGGGCGACGCCCTTATATGAATCGAGCCCTCTTGTTTTCTCAAACGGACCAATCACAGAGCTCCTCACAAACAGACGATTTGGAAGAGGCCCACTGTGGTGTGTACCGACGCTTTCGTTTGTCCTTTCGAGAAAAAAACGTGTTAAAACAAGCTAATTATGGACAAAATTAAGGAATCTGTCGGACTGGAACGTCAAAGAAATCTTATCATAAAAAGGTATGTCTCTGAATCGCTGTGTTTAGCTGTAGCTGTGTGTACATTCCGACCGGAAAGAAGGCCGGTAGCGAAGCAACACTTCTAGGCTAACGTTAGTTAGCATTCGAGCTAACCCGAGTAAACAAACTAACCTCAGCTCATGTAATATCATGTAAACTAGGTGACCTATATTAAATGAGACACAAAGTGGCACTAGCTCCGCTTGCCTTCACATTTGCTAGGATATTTAAAACATATTCCACAGTAGCCCCACTCCTGCCTATCATGTGCTATTGTGTTAATAGTTGTATTTGTTGTAAAAAAATATATATACCTGCCTCTCTTTCTCTTTCTCTCTCTCTCTCTCTCTCTCTCTCTCTCTCTCTCTCTCTCAATTCAATTCAATTCAATTCAATTCAATATGCTTTATTGGCATGAATGTCAGGTGAACAATATTGCCAAAGCGTCAATTCAATAATAATAAAAATAAAAAGAACAAGATAAAAACAAAAACATATATATATATACAATTCATTAAGCAAATTACAATATATATAGAAACAATTAATAATATATCGGAATATACAATGATAAATGTTAAAAAATAAATAAATAAATAATTAAAAAAACATGAAGGGTTTTTTTTCATGAAGGTTCTCTCTCTCTCTCTCTCTCTCTCTCTCTCTCTCTCTCTCTCTCTCTCTCTCTCTCTCTCTCTCTCTCTCTCTCTCCCTCCACTGCTCCAACACTTTATAAAACACACAACTACAGTTTCTACTGCCAAAATGTTGTTTGTCCTGATTTGTGATATTCTGGCTGAGGTCCAGGAGGTTGGAGCAGTGATGAGATCCAACAGGATACAAACCCAAATAATACACAGGGGATTAAAAGCCATGGGGGCGCTGCCTGTTTATTCATTAGCACGAATCTACTGCCCTGAGCAGAATGTAGGACCATATAAGAGATATGTTGATATGTGTTTGGAGGGACGCTCAACATATTGATGGGAATATGCCCACATTGAATGGAAACTGAACAATATTCTCCCAGAGATCATTACTGAAATAAATCTAAATGTCAAGGCAAGTATGGTTGATCATTATTATAGATGTCAGGATTTATTTTTTGCACAGTTATTGTTAATTGAGTAGAAGAGGAGTGATGCAAAACCAGGGCATGTTATGTAATCGCTTGTACTGGTGGTTTTGCAGGTGTTGCAGGTAGAGTGAGTTTCAAGCAGTTTATATTAATTGCGGTAATGACCTAATATACTAATAATACTTCTTGGCTCAGTGCATATGAAAGCTATGATGTTTAATAATAATGTGGTTCAACATCAAATCCCCATAATTTGATCATAGTATGGTCCTCTGTGTCTCTCTTTTCCCCACCCACACCATATGGGCACAGCAGGTGATAGGCTCCGAGGATCTGTGACGCACTTGTTTACTATTTCTGGTCTGCAGGTCCACAAAAACACTGCTGACCTTAGTCATTGTGTAATCAGGGGGGTGTTTGCTGTTTAGATAAGATCAATGCTCTGTCTCTGATACATTTGTTACAAACATGGGCTGTTAGTCTAACATGGGCATAGGGGAAAAAAAGTGTCACAACTTTGCTGCTTGTACAGGGTGCATAAGTCAAAAAAGAAAAACCAGCCTGCCGCGATTATGAATATTAATACTTTTTGTAATCACTTTCTAATGTACAGGGTGATTCTGGATCAGTGGAGGGTATTCCTTCATTGTTTGTTTGTTTGTTTCATTGCTTGTTTTTTTCTGTCTGTGCAGAAGTTGAGAATGCCAACCGGGGACTTCAAGGAGGACAGGTGTACAACATCAGCACAATCCACCCCAAGTGGCACCCCTTCTGTCACCCCCTCCGTCACCCCCTGTGTTACTCCCAACACATCACCGGCTCTTAGTCGCAGGTAGGCATCATGCTGCCGAAATGTTTAGCTCATGTTGGTATTTAATCTGAAAACAATAAAACACGGTAAGACACGCACATCCAGTGTCCGATAGGATGGGAGCTGGATCAAAGAAATCTAACAGAATAAAACAGATAGATCCGCACACCAAATAGCTCCCGTTTCAAGGATTTTTATTATGCAGTAATATTTCGAGCACCAGGCTCTCCCTTAGACTTCTAATAAGTGCAGAGAGTCGCCCTTGTAAATACCCATACTGCATACAAAAATGCACACGTGACAATACCACACTTGTGTCACATAATCAAATACGAACAAGATAATATATTATATATTAGACATATGCACTGATAGTATCTCAAGGCTACAGAAGAGAGGTACATGCAAAGTTGATGGTATAGAAAGGAGCATATCAGTATACACACAGTATAAATACAAAATATGTCTCCCCCCCACAAGTAAGTACTCCGGCTCCAGCTGCATCACCGTCATATTCAGAATATAAACACATGTAATATACCACCCCGGTTGCAAGTACATACTAGGGCTAGCCCAAATACCATTTTTGGACTTCAAAGCTTCAGTGAGAAATGATTGAAGCTGCGCGGTGCAACAGGCTGACACGTTCTTCTGTCTGTATGTCTCCACCTCCCCCGTGTCAGTGCCCGGGACAGTGCCGCTGACGCACTGGTGTACACACACACACACCTCTACACACAACAAACAGCAATATCCGTCTGAGAATAACTAATAATAATTAATGTTGATCATGAATAATGAATAATGTTGTGGGATTATTCCTTATTTCTTAGGTTATTTTGGAATTTATACATTATTATTATATTTTATATATATACAAAAAACAAAGCATTCGAATACTGATCGGGTGGTCGATTACCATGGCAATGGTCGAAGCTTCGAAGCATTCGGGTCAGCCCTAGTACATGTAAATACATTAAGAATATACATTAATATATAAATCTAGGTCATATGATACAAAACTCCACAAGTATGTACAAAGGCTCATCGTACAATATGGCGGTGATGCAGCTGGGGGTCCGTGTTTTTGGAGTACTTATTTATGGGAGGGGACGTATTTTGTATACTGATATGTTCCTTTCTATACCATATAGAAACATACTATCAGTGCATATGTCTAATATATTATATATTTTCTTTTTTAATTTTTGATTGATTATGTGAAACAAGTGTGGTATTGTCACGTGTGCGTTTTTGTATGCAGTATGGGTATTTAAGACGCCGACTATCTGCACTTATCAGAAGTCTGAGGAAGACCCTGGTGCTCCAAATGTTACTGCATAATAAAAATCCTTCAAACTGGAGGTTTTTGGTGTGCAGATCTATCTGTTTTATTCTGTTGTTTAATCTAAACCCAGATCCAAAATGTTATCGAAATGGATGGAACCTAATCATAACATGCTTCATATCTCAACATGGTCTATATCATGTGCCATATGGCATAGCCTTTCCATGTTAATGCTTGTATGTTCATGTCTTGCTCTTGTTTGGTGGGAATACAGGGGCTGGTTCCAGCTGAGTCCTGCGCCTTTTCTTGCCGCCCCAGAGCTCAGTTGTCCAAACCCCAGCACAAGCATGGGAGGAAATGAGGGAGGAGGAGGAGGAGGAGGAGGAGGAGGAGGACAAGAGAGGTGGAGCTTCTTTGGAAATCGACCGGTGGTACAGAAGTCCCCCACTGACCCAGGCTGTGAAACCAGCACAGGTGAGAGATTTATATATATAAATAGATAGATAGATATATCTTGACTGTATTACAGTATTTTTTACAGTATTGATGAACAGCATATGGGATAGAATGTCATAGCAATAGGTTGAACCCCGTGCCATGAAACTGTGGTGAGGCCCCCACGTTTTGTTCTTTCTCTGAATACAATAATGCTGGTTCCGCTGCCACAGAGGAAGCCTGGTTGCAATTGGATAGGTCTTGTGATCAGTGGGGATTTTCCAGTGACAGGGTGGCGCAAAAAATAAATCGCAGTCATTAATGTGTTCTGAGGCCTGTTTTACCTCTAGACACACCTGGGTGTGGTTTAGAAGTTTGCTTTGCCTCCGACCACGGCTGTCGCCAGCGCAGAGGCGTTATGTTTTCGGGTTGTCCACCCGTCTGTACGTGCGTACGTACGTCTGTATGATTGTCCGTCTGTACATACTGTACGTCCATCCGCGCAATTCTCGTGAATGCGATATTGCAGGAACGCCTGGAGGGAATTTCTTCAAATTTGGCACAAACGACCACTTGGACTCAAAGATGAACTGATTAGATTTTGGTGGTCAAAGATCACTGTGACCTCAAGTCCGTTCCATTCCTATGAACATGATATCTCAGGAACATCTTGACGGAATTTCTTCAAATTTGGCACAAACATCCACAAGGACTCAAGGACGAACTGATTAGAATTTGCAATTTCACACAAATTTCTAACAGGATAAAATGATGAAGTGATGACATTATGGCCAGACGTGGATGTAAACTGCAACGTGACTGGTTGGCGGAGGCGTATAACCGCGAGGCGGTAATTCTAGTTTTACACGTGAAACCACACCCAACAATCAGCCACAACTAGATTGTCATGACACTAAAGCTGCTCCCTTTATAATGGCTAGATTTAGGTCATCAATGACAACATCTATCACTTCCTCGTCTCTCCCGCAGGCTTCTCTCTGCAGTCCTACTTTGGCATGCAGAAGTCCTCTACCATGGATAGCACCAACACCCAGGCCAACTTCAAGGTGGACGACCCTGCCAATTTCATGCCCCCCAAGATTGAATTGTCGGGCATTGAAGCCAAGCGGGCGCCCACACGGCCACACAAACTCAAACCTCGGGACATGAATGTTTTAACACCTTCGGGTTTCTGAAGCCAGACCTGCTGTGTAGTAACACCTCTGCACCACATCTTTCTCTTTTTTTTCCTCCATCAGTTTGCTCATTTGCTTTCTTGTCTTCCTCTGTCCCCTCTGCCTCCCTGCAAATTCACCGAGGCTGAGAGGAACGAGGACCACCTATAGTATTAGCTCATCATCCCCAGAGACATCCCCGCACTGTTACTCCCCCCCCAGCGGACCTACTCTGATGGATTGCCATCTTATCCCCTTCCTCCCTCTTCCAGCTCATTGGTCCAAATAAAACACCATATGAAATATCTTCATTTGTCATCCCTAAAGATAGTATTGCTTTGTATTATTCTTGTTGTTCTGTCACGTAACGGGTGCATTGACATGCATTGCCTTGCCGTTCTCGTCCCATTGTCCACGATGGCCTGAGATTGAAGTTGTTGAAATATCTTGTCAGTTCTTTGCTCAAGCTAATCACTTTCATGAAACTGACCAGCTATTTCAATTCATAATGCTCAGTCGACTCATTTGTCTTTTATTATTTGATTTTGAATAAGATGACGTGTAGCTGTGTATTGCTTTTCTCTGTTAGCATGCAGAGTATAGTGTGGGATGAATGATATTGTGCCTAAACTTGCAGCATGTTCGCTTTTGGCATTCTTGCCATCTAAGTAAAGCTTTTGTTTTTTTATTATTATTATTATTATTATTATTATTAGGAAGAGCATCTTATTTTACCTTGTGAGAGAGCATGACTGATGACCTGAAGTGATTTTATTATTTAGTTATTATTTCAACTTAAATATTTTCATATTGTTCTGCTTTGAATCAACATTGCTCATTCTAAATAGTAGAGTGTTGGGTGCGTCACATTTTTATATTGCATCACAGCATTGTTTCAACATGCTCTCAAAATGCAAAGCATTGAAGTGGTCATTTGCATTTTCTGTGTCGTAATACAAGACTTCCTGCTGTTTTTATTGAAAAAGTTGATGAATTCCAGTAAGTAATTGCACAAGGGAGATGATCTCCCACTTACATCTGTAAATAAATCTGATATTAACAAGCAAAAATGGTTTTCTGGTTCTGTTCTTCATGCAGTCGTGGAAATATAACTACACGGAGCCTCTACAATCAACCGACTCCTTTATTGTACTGTGCACATATTTTTATATCGTCAGTATACACAGCATTATGGTTTTTTTTTATAGATTTTATTTATGAAATTGTATCTCTTTTACAACACAAAAAAACAAAAACGGAAAAAAAGAAATAACAGTAAAACAAACTGCCAGCTCACAGAAAAAGTCAACATATGCACGTCCATCCATATGATGCTGTAATGTCCACAAGTGGATTGAGGATCAGAAATATAGAGTCCATGGAACAAAGACCCATTGAGGTTGAGAAAGGCCCAAATGCTACAGCAGAATATGAATTGAGCTGTGAAAATGCAGCCTAATAATCAGACTGAACTGCCATTTTCTTCCACTTATATATTTGAATCGCTGAACAAATGAGGGGAGTGAGCGGCAATATAAAATAGCTTCTTTTCACATTTATTGGACTGTATACCATGAATCAAAGTAAAAGTATTATCAAATTAAATCAACTTGTACCAACCTGAATTTTCTGTTGCCTTCATATCAACACATAAAGGTGAAATTTTGAACCCTGTGGTGATTATGTGGGAGGATTTTACACAAACCTTTATCTACAGTGTTTGGCCAGAAGGGGGTGCCATAAGCTCAAAATAAAAACACATGGTTGTTGCAAAATAAGTTTTATACTCATTAGTTTCATTATATTACCCAGCTTAAAATCAAGAACAGGAGCCCGGATGCTGTATGATATATTTTTTTCCCCAAATGAAAAGTGTGATGAGGAAATTAATTTTGCCGCACAGACATGAAGGGCAGAGGTCAGAAAAGAAGTCTCTCTGTTGACTGCGTACACACTCATTTAATGAGTCTCGTTCTACTGCTGGTTGAGAGATTGATTTATTGTAACAGCAATTACAGGATTTTGTCAGCGATACTGAACGTTATGAACTACCCAATCTCCCCTTTCTACATCAAAGCAAATATCCAGGCCATGCGACAGTGAGCCAGCAGGGAGAAACGGTAGGGAGCAGAGTTCCTCCCCCGTAGGCTCAGCCATCTACTGAGAGGGTTTACAGCCTTGTTAAAGCTCTCAGCAGTTATTGTCTGGTTGTTTCTCTCTATTGTGTCTGAGAGAGAGAGAGAGAGAGAGAGACAGTGAGTTGATTTATTACAGGGTGTGTCTGTTGCCCTCATTATGTCACAGACGCTCCAGGAGACACATACTGTACAGGACGTTTCTATCGTATGCTGACTCGTTATCAAAAGTATAAACCAATGACGACTCTTCCATATAGGTGCTGTAGTTCTAACAGAAGCATTTAGGCCTTGCCTTGAGGCAAAACCTCACTTTCTTTTCCATCAACTTTAAACTTTGACTCATTTAATTAGTTGGAGCTCCTGAAGGGAACGCTCCTTTTTACGTAATTACGGGCCGTTGAGCGTCCACGTCTGGTTTTCAGGTGGCGCTACGGGGGCAAAGGTGAACATGAAATGAGGCAGGCAAGTGCAGACAGAGAGCTTTCACTCAAGTGCTGGAGGTGGACGGTTATTAAGTGATGGATGGACGGACAAAAGATGAAAGGACATAGGATGAAGATGGATTTGGTGTAAAAGTTTGGTAAAACACAGATGGAGATAGGCCTGTTCAGTGTTGGGACGCATTTCTGTTACAGGCAACATGGCAACGATGACTGTCAGTAACACTAAACCAAAAACAAACGCAGCAGTAAAGCAATTAAAGCAAGAGAAACAGTGGGTGGGGGAGCCTGGAAGGGAGAGAAACAGAGAAATACAGAGCAAAGGGTGGGGTGCCCCAGCAGTCATGACATAATACAGATGGCTCTCTCTCTCTGGGTCCGACATGACATGGTTGTGTAGCCCCCCCTACTTCTCTCTCCGATCCCACACAAATCCCTGAGCTCACTCACAGATGTGCAATGGCGAGCGCCACCCTGCCAGAGTGACAACACACCAAAACAAACCCCCAGGGTCTCATCTGCAATCTGACACACTGACCACTCATCTAGATTTCGAAAAACTGGTCTGGCCAAATTCCTTCCACAACACAACCTCAAAACAATCACTCCGTGGGCTACACCCCTATGACACGACAAGCTACCATGATTTACAAGAAAACGGGAACATTTCTTTAAGATCAGCTTGCTCCAGTGATCCAGGTTCAAGTGCGCTAGTGATGCTTGGTATGGGAAAACACAGTCTAAATGTGCTCTGTGTAAAGGTCAGTTTTGAGGAAGATTATGTGCTCTTTCATCTAACACACGTAGGAGTGATGGGAGCATTTTATCACTTATTTTGTCAGGGTGACTCCAGGAATATGCCGGGATCACCAGGTATTTTTAATAAACAGATATTGGGCTTCTGATACCTGACCTACTCTGAATCATTATCCTCAAGTGGTACTAAACACACACTAAAGTGTGTTTTCTATATCAGCAGTAGATGAGATGTTACTTATGAAGAAACTCAAGGTGAATTAAAGCTGATCGGGCCCTCGCACCTTCGCGCACGTCGGTGTGTACTGGCGGGACACCGGTTGCAGCAAATATGTATTTCCGTGACCATCGGACACTGCTCGCACGAGTTAGACATTATTTCCTGCGTGGATTGAGTGGCACAGGAAATGACGCATTACAAATTTTGCACCACTTCTTGTGTCCACTATGTGGCGCTAGAGAACACGCGCTAAACATGCATTATGTTGCTCATTATCAAGTGTAGACCACACAATGTAAATTTCATGTAAATCGGATGATGTTTGTCACATAACGCTGACTTCCTGTTGCCAGTTTGTGGCGCTATGACTATGAGTCAATATTGCCATGTAGATGTCCTCAGGCCTGGACTGCTATGAAGTAGGTCAAGTTTGGGGCAGATTTGACCAAGTACAGTCGAGTTACAACAGTTTGACATTTAATGGCGAATCATGTAAATTCTCCACCACGCCACGTCAACATTGTTTCATAAAAACTCAAGCTTTTAACAACTTTTCATCACAAAGGTCTTCAGATTGTACTGACCAAATTTGAAGTTGATCGGGTTAAATCTGTAGGAGGAGTTTGTTAAAGTACAGGGCCTGGAAATAACCACAAATACACGCAAAATTCAAAATGTCCGACTTCCAAATCAAGATGAATAAAGTTACAACTACGAAAGCTGCTGTGATAAGATAATACAGTAATAAAAGACTTTATTACTGGTATTACATTTCATTTATTGCTTCTGAGTTATATATACAGTACGGGTATATCTTATCCATTAAACTCACAACTTGTTTATGTAACAAGCGTCACCAACCGATGACTAATGCAGTGTTTCTCAGAGGTAATCTAGTCATTAACGCCATGACACAAACAGATGGTGACAAAACTTAACAAGGGATTTCAAAGGGGTCCCTTTTGACGTCTGCTGCTGGGTGGGTTCCCCGTGTCGTATGCTAACGCCGTCTAACTCCAGAACCACATCTGGGGTTGATTCACGGTGAGCTCATGGCCCGGAGGTGAACCCACCAAGCTTAAGGGGAGGTGGGGGGGGGAAACACAGGTACCTGGCTGTCTTCAGGTATGTATCCTGTGAAATAAAGTAAACATCAATCATGCCCACTACCCGGGGGGATAGGGTTACAGTGTTACAGCTTTTAACACAGATGTGGGTCACACAAATCAGATCAGCGTGTTTGTTACGCAATAACAAGCTGCTGTACCTCATAAATCGTGAAGACATGACCTCTGACTGTTACAGCATCTCCGTTTCCCCTGAAGAGACCCTGCATAAAATGAGTGCATCTTTGTGCAGCTACAGTGTGTGTGGAATGTGTGTGGGGGATGCAAGCGTCAGAGCAGCACACAGACTAAATGCTATAAGTGTGAAGTCTCATTTTATCCATTTTATGTATATATTCTAGGGTTGTCCATAGTTAATTGCAAATTAATCACACATTTCTATTCTGTTCAGAATGTACCTTAAAGGGAGATGTGTCAAGTATTTAATACTCTTATCAACATGGGAGTGGGTAAATATGCTGCTTTATGCAAATGTGTGTATATATTTATTATTGGAAATCAATAAACAACACAAAACAATGACAAATATTGTCCAGAAACCCTGACAGGTACTGCATTTAGCATAAAACAAATATATTCAAATCATAACATGGCAAACTGAAGCCCAACATGCAACAACAGCTGTCAGTGTGTCAGTGTGCTGACTTGACTATGACTTGCCCCAAACTGCATGTGATTATCATAAAGTGGGCATGTCTGCGAAGGAGTGACTCGTGGGTACCCATAGAACCCATTTTCATTCACATATCTTGAGGTTAGAGGTCAAGGGACCCCTTTGAAAACGGCCATGACAGTTTTTCCTCGCCAAAGAAGCTAGTATGACATAGTTGGTACCAATGGATTACTGGTTTTGCTAAAAATACTATCTGACTTCCTGTACCTTGTATCTTGGTTCTCTTTCCTGTAAATGTGAAACTATCAGAGGGTTGTTAACTTCTGTATCCTGCCAGAAAGAAAAAACAGTCAATTGGAAACTAAAGAAAAAAAAACGTAAGTTTTCATGTGAAAAGGCTACTCTGTTTAAGGTCAATCCATTCCAAATAATAGGGGAGCAGTACATTGTTTTTGTATAGCAGTATAACAAATGAACCATATGTTTGTTGTGTCATTCTATCTTTATGTGGAGGGGGTGGTGGGGAGAGGGTTTACCTTTGTGTACTGCACTGTTTTGTTTTTGCTCTTCTTTATGTATATGGTGCCTTGTGTGGGAAAAATCGATGGATATATTGAACTAAAAATGTTAGTAGCTTTATATAACCCAGTCTCCAGCCTGTGGCCGTCAGGCTGTGTGTCTCTGTTCATCAGGCATTCTCCTGCCATCCCCCACTGAGAAGCAGAGTGTATTGTTGGGCCCTCCTGTACTGGCCCCCAGGCCCTAACATGAAGCAGATGTGGTAGAGGAGATCCCTTACAACAACCAGGTCTGAACAGTCAGCTGGAGCTCACTAGAGCCACATCCGCTTGATGCACTCACCGATGTCTAAAGAGGAAAAAACAAGAAGGCTTTTAGCGCTACCACACACACCACAGAGCACCGCCTGTGTGTGCGTGATTGAGAGTGAAACATGCAAGTGTGTGAGATGATTCATTTCTTGGCCGTGCTGTTATGAAGAATTTAATACCCAAGACACGTGTTGCGCAATTGGTCAAAGTGCGTAATATCTCTTAATCTAAATCACATAGTCCAGGCTGGAATGCTTCCTCGTGGAATCTAGCCAAAGGTGTCTTCTTCCTCATTTATCTCCATGACTATTGACCAGTTTTAATCATTCATAAACATATAAGTGTCATTATTATTATTGATTTAATATTTACATAAACTCTATAGTTCACAGTTTAAATATACTATATAGTCTCTAGTTTATTATTATTTCATCTTGTGAAAATGGAACATAAATCAATGTTTATGTGTTTTAATGTGATGCGGGTGTTGGAAGTTGTAAGACTGTGATTGCTGTCATTCCTGTGGGCTCACCCACACTAGTTTATCTGGGTTTATGGGTGTCACTGCTGTGTAACAATTGGCCCTTTTCACAACAGCATAAACACAGGTCTAATTCATAGCATTAATTACCGCCCTGTTCCATTTATGTGGGTTAGGGCCCTGGTATTGTGCATACTGGTTCACTGGAATGGCATGTGACACACTAAATGGAGCGGAGCGAATCTTAACAATTACACCTGTGTGGCCTATTAGAGAAGATGAATCACCAAAGTGGCTCAACAGAACAACAAGAAACATAGACGGCAGAAGTTAAAGGTTAAAGGCTCAAAAGTAAAATGTTGAAACCCCCTGAAATTCCTTGATTATCTCGCCGCTTGCCCATCATTTTATATCACCGTTGTACTTAAGGAACCTTTGATCTTTTGGGTGGATCTCATTGGATAAAAAAGTCATGGAGCACACGGAATTATAGCCTACTTATTAATCCCATAAGCCAGGAGAGGAATGCTGTTCTTTGGCCTCTGTCACTGGTTCTCACTCACGCAACATCCAGGGCACACCTATATACCTGTCATAGTACAAAGAAAGTTAATCATATGCACAATTATAGAGTTGTGAAGTGTGCCATCAGGAAAAAAACAATCCTTAAAATATACATATACAGTATAGAAAAAATGCGAATACATACATGGGAGTATTATGCACAAACACACAGTAATATTAGAATTAAGCGTTTTATGTAGCATTTCCCAGGTGTGGGGCTTGGAATACATAGTAATATAATAGTCCGAAACAAATATGAAATTAAACTTTTCCATAGGCCGTTCGCAAAATGGTCCATCCCTGTTCTCCTTCATCGTGATCACATTATGGGCGGATGTGGTGTTTGGACACAGCGAGGTGAGGCGTGTGACTTGGCAGGACGCTGACACATTCCTCGAGCAGAGATGTGGTCAGAGAGAAACCCATTTCGTATGTCTCTGAATCTGGTTTTGTAACTTTCTTTGTCATTTTTATAGGTCTTCCTGCCTACACACTGTCTCACACACTCTCACCGCCTGTCTCCTTCTAATGCCTGTTGGTACCCATCCAACTGAGATACAGGCAGAGACTGAGATTAACAGCGTCTCTGACTCTTACTGACATCTCTATATGTTTTTAATACACCAACCATAGTTTATATGTAGTTTAAATACATTATCAAACTATAGTTTACCCTTTAATTTAATTTCCCTCAGTATCTGCAAATGCACTAGTTATGCACATGCAATAAATCCATAAAAAACTGTCCAAGTCAACAACTTTCTATCATTCATTATTGCTCTAAATGTTGCTTGGCATCACATCTGTGCTTTGGTACGACCTTGGCACAGGGGAGACTGGAAGCAGTAGGAGTAACCAGAGTGATAAGGTTGATAAGTGCATGACTTCAGAGCTGTTAAGCTGTTTTGATTGAACTTGTGGTTCAGTGACCCGCTAATACAACTTATGTGAATAATATATCTGAGTAAATAATAAATATATCCACTTTATCCAGTCATTTATCTAATCAATAGTTGTGTAATCTCTGTGTAAATCTGACCTGGCCCTTCAAACAGACCGTCATTACTGTTGTTGCATGTCATCTGGATGTACCTGATACCCCGAACTTCTATAAAACTGTGACTTCATTTAAGAGGAGTAAGCAATAGAATAATATTCTATATCAACATAAAAGTAAAATGCTTTCGATCTAACTACACAGGCTGTTAAAGTAACAAATGTTCCAGAGTCCAGGAGACATTCAGAGATGATAAGGAAGCAACATGTATCAGGCAGGATAGGAGCAAAAAGGTGACAGAGCACTCAGTTTCTGTCTTTAAAAAAGGTACAGAAGTATAATAAAAAGTAAATATGTCTAAGTCGATCAGTTTCTGTCATTCCGTAGTTTTGTTTGCCATCAGGTCATCGTCAGTAGGAGTAGAAATATGTGAAGGGTTTATTGTTTTTATCCCACACAGAGAACAAGTCATAACCACTCCTGTAACAATGATGAATAATTTGTAATAATTTGTAAAAGGACAATAGGTTTCATCATAATTCCCTTTTAATGGACGTCACTCCTTCTTCTATAGAAATGAGCAGCTCCTCCTGCCAAATATGTAAAGAGGAAAGGAGCCCTTTTTGTGAGTAGGTACCAGGAAATAAGTGATAACTAAATTAGAAGCTAGCTTAGTGCTGAGTAACCAAAATAACAATGTAGTTCCTGAATAACACTGAATTAAGGACTGACTACATGACAAACCGATAACCTCATCGCACAAGCTCTCACGCACTTTAATACGCTACTCAATCAAAAAGTAAGTACAACTACAAGCCGAGTATTCTTTTCTGTAGGCCTATAAGGCAAGAATACTTAATTATAATTTTCATAAGTATATCTTTATCAAAAGCTTAAGCAAGTAAGCCTATAAGCCAAATATACTTAGACTTTTCTGTATACTTGTCAATATAATCCAAGTATACTTAGACTTTTCTGTATACCTGTCAGTATGAGTCAAGTATACTTAGACCTTTAAGTATACTTGTCAGTATGAGCCAAGTATACTTAGACTTTTCTGTATACTTGTCAGTATGAGCCAAGTATACTTAGACTTTTCAGTATACTTGTCTGTATGAGTCAAGTATACTTGGACTTTTCTGTATACTTGTCAGTATGAGTCAAGTAAACTTGGACTTTTCTGTATAATTGTCAGTATGAGCGAAGTATACTTAGACTTTTCTGTATACTTGTCAGTATGAGCCAAGTATACTTACACTTTTAAGTATACTTGTCAGTATAAGCGAAGTATACTTAGACTTTTCTGTATACTTGTCAGTATGAGCCAATACTTATGTATACTTTTGTAAAGTATATCTCTGATAAGTACATAAAAAGTGAACTGAAAGTATACTCTGTTATTTTAAGTTCAAAAGAAGTATACTAATAGCACACTTGAATAAACTTAATTTTGGTACATGCAAGGTAGGCCTACATGTACGGTGGGTAGCTTTGCCACCTGGGCCAGTAAAGTGTGAATGCTTTGGCCGGTGAGTGAACCAATCCTCCACCCACAGTGGATCAGCAACTGATCAACACTTGAGGAACTCACATTATTATAATAAATTAGTGCTTAGTTTCCTCATTGTTGCTCACTCCTTCCTTAGTGACTAATTTATTCACCCATTCTGTACAACTACATGTAACTTAGCAACAGTAACAGAATATAAATAGATTCCTTACTATGTACAAAACAAATGTCAAACATTGCTACAGAAATATTAGCCTACATTTATTTCCAAAAAAATGTTAATATACAGAGTTAATAGATGAACAGAGATACTTTTATTCAGGCCTTTAGGGAAATTCTTTTATTAGAAACAGGGAGCCGGAGGAACCAAAAGGTCTGCCAGCAGGTTAAGTAAAATCAAAAGTAACTGAGTGTACAGTTACACCTGTCATGCATCAGCCCATTGATTGCAAATATTGCAAAAAACTTTTATAAAATAAATGATGGAAGAAAGAAACTAGAGGTCATCTTGTTCAACGATGCCAAATTGGGCCAGGAGCGTAAAGTAGGGGAACCTATAGAGAGCCTAAGTCCCGCCCCTTCTGGTGGACCACCATGGGACCTTATTTCGGAAAAAATATGTCCAGTAGTCATCGACAAGAGACAAATATTTTTTTGATCCCATCTGAATTGCGTCATAAATCACACATATGATGTTCGTCAATTTAAAACATAATTTTGCAAGTCAAGAAAGTTTCAGTTTGTTGTTGAAGTATCCGACTTTGAAAATACGTAATTAGAAAGACTACACACCCAAACGTCGCGTAACTCACTGAAGCTACGATGCCTGTGTGTTTCCTACTGGGATGTACTCACACGAGCTACGGGTCTTGCTCGTTCTCTCGCCAGGAGCAAAGACCAGGGGTCGCTGGATAAAACACATCAGGTCAGATAACGGTTAATGTGTGCCTGGTCATAGCTAAGTTAGAGACGATAGATGTAGCTCACTGAGCGGTTTCACTCTTGCTTGCTCCACACCCAGAGCCGGCCCAGCCAATAAGCGATCATTGCGGTGGCTTAGGGCCCCGTGGCCAACAGAGGGCCCCTTAAAAACAAGAGATGTTGTTTCTGTGCCATATGTACTGTGAACGCACAGTCAGAGGGGCCCCCCAAAAATTTTGATTAGGGCCCACAAAGGTCTAGGACCGGCTCTGTCCACACCCATCTTTAAAGTCGGCCTTCATTTAAATTTACACACGTGAAGTTTTATGCATGACTGTTATATAAACTAGCAGTGGTAGTTCCTGCTACAGTAAACAATACCAGCATCCCTGCTGAGCTGGTAATGATTGACAATTGCAATTAATTATTTTATACTGTACACATTTCGAAACTTGGCTGACAGATACGCAAAAACGTGAACCATCACCTGATTGAAAGTGGACATACTCTTGAATACCTGCTGACGTTCACAGGTGGGTCGACAAATACTCGAGTTAATAGGCGCCTATCAATCTGTGACAGGTGAAGTGGTGACTGTGCAGTACGAGGGGGGAGCTGTCAGAGGAGGCGGGGCGCTGCCTCTGCAGGAAACACCATTTAAATGACTAGTGGGAGTGTACAGTCGCTCTGGATTTAACTCCACAGAAGCGCAAGCATCACTCCAAGCAACAAGTCCGTTTTCTCACAGAGAAGGTGTCCAACAACGAAGGCAAAGCTTGAGTCATGTGTGGTGAGTTTGCTTCTTTTTTTTTTATTTTATCGAGTTTGTGTATTTAGAAACTTGTCGTGGAGGAATCCCAGCTCCTTTTACGCACGAAAACTGCCTGCAAGTGATACCGATGTCATGCGTGCGTAGCGGTAAAGCGGAGAAATTTAGCAAAGTTATCATATCATACTGAACTCGTGTTGTTATCCCGATCTCGCTTTAGTCACAGTGGTGATGTGAAAATGTGAATAGTGAACAGAAACAGTGGCGTAAACGGCTCTTTTTACTGATCGGTGTGGATTCCTCAGATGCTTTTACGCGCAGCTGCGACGTGTCAATGTTTCCACTTACGGATGTTGACAGGCGAGTCATACCAGTTACTGTCTCGAATTAAATTATTAAGCTTCGTGTCTCACACCCATCCGCCGCAAACTACCTAAAGTAGCACACGTACTTTTTGGCAAGCCTCCTCACATGTTAGCTCTCTCGAACAGGGACGTTTAGTAAATCTTTAACTGCGATCTTCGCCCTCAACTCACGCGTTTGCGTGAAGGAAGAGGCCAAGGATGTGGGAGTTTTTACAGCAGCCTGCCTACCTGGCTGCTCCAACACTGCGCGCAATGTGCGTCCGTCAATGGCCAGCTGTGTGCTCGCGGGAGCAGAGCTGCCCGGAACATTCCTACACACACACACACACACACAGACACACGTACACAGGATGCATCAGCTTGGCCAACTCCATTACTGCTCTCTCATAAAGCCTGTTGTGAGTTCTTGTGTCCTTCCCAATCACATTAGTGTTATAGGTGAAGAGTATATAGACTTTAAAAACTAATACATTCTTTTTAAATGGAAATACCTCCGACTCACAATAGGTGGGTGAAAGATGTGTTACTGTCCATTGGTTTGGAGAAACTTAGATTTCACCTTAAGGGTACCCTCAATTCTTTTGAAAACTCTTAGAAGTCTTGGAAACCTCTCCTAAACCATAATGAATCTCTGACCTCCTTGCCTGGTTGAGACGACTGAGCCTCCTTATTTGTTTTGTTGGATTGGCGTTGTTTTTTTTTATTTCTAATTTTTTACTTACTTACTTAGTTACTTTATTTATTTTTATTTTATTTTTTTTATTTATTTTATTTTGTTTTTATTTATTTTATTTTTTTATTTTGTGTGTATATGTGTATATTGTATGTGTTTTATTATTTCATGTGTGTAGTGTGTTTCTAATTTTGATGTCATTGCAGCTTTAAGTCTTGTTTTAACTGTTTCCATTAGTGTGATATTGGTTATTTCCTTTACTGTTGGGGGTGTGAGGGAAAAATGGATGAAAAATAGAAGACTACTTATTTGCTCTGTAATTTCTATCCCTTTCAGTGTTCTTCCAATTAAAAATAATAATAATAATAATACAGAAGCTACGAGTTGACCTCATCTATCAGCATGTTCTTCCTCAATCATCTATTTTTTTTTTTTTTTAAAGTGGATATAGATGTCATCTAAAAACTATTGGCAACTGTTTGTTCCAGTATCCTTCACTGTAAATGTATCCTTTGCTCAAAAGATGCAACTCTTTTCTACAGTTGTGTAAACTCTGCCTGTAAACACGGTTCTCAGAGGGTTGAAGTTCTCTCTCTCCCTCTTTCTAAAAGGGATCTTTGCCTACCTGAATTACCGAGTGCCTCGCACCAGAAAGGAGATATGTGAGACGCTGGTGAAGGGACTGCAGAGACTGGAGTACAGAGGGTACGATTCAGCAGGTGAGACACTCGGCTTCACAGCGTTTCTACACACACACACACACACACACACACGCACACACACACACATACACACACACACACACATCATGCACAAAAGCTCATAGTCCTCCTTGGCAGCACCTGTGTGTCACGTCCTTAAAAAAAAAAAATTTAATCTTGGCAACATTCGACAGCATTCAAACTGCATTAAGAAGCACAGAAATGTAATGATGTGGAGTTAAATCACAGTAAAATATATATCAAATATAGTCTGTTGTTGGATTGAAATGAAGCAAAACTGGTATAACAACCAACACCTATAACTGCATGATGGGGTGAAGCCGTTAGCAATGAAATATTTTAGCTCCCGCTATTACACCAGGAAGCTCCGGTGAATTCTAGCTCTGATCCTCCTGCCACCTGGACATTTGATATTGTTCAAACACACACACACCCTCACACACACGCACGCACGCACACACACACACACACACACACACACACACACACACACACACACACACACACTGTGTTTGTTCATCCTATTTGAGTTAGATGATGCCACACAATTAATACGAGGTCCTTCAATGCCTGTTTAACACCACAACCCTACCTACTAGACATAATCACACAATAAATAACACCTCAGATACTAACATATTATATCCTGGATCACTACTTATAACCAATCCATCTGCCTTTTCATGATGAAGTTAAATTTGACCTCTCATGTACATGTCAACACTAGTAAAACATTAAGAATATTGGAATACACTATAAATATACCTGACTACTACAACTAGCATAAAAGAATCTAAATTATAAAAATCTAAATTAAAAAAGCATCTATTTCATTTCCCTCCCGTGTGTTTGCAGGTATCGCCGTGGACGCCCCAAAGAAGAACGGCGACGACAACGCCATCTGCCTGATCAAGAAGAAGGGGAAGGTCAAGGCTCTGGATGAGGAGCTTTACAGTGGGTTCATGCACATTCATATTCTCATGACATATTTTCTACGTAAAACATAGTTTTGTCTGTCTTTAAAAGTCCCCGCAGTGTCAGTAAAGGGATCGCTGTTGTGTTTTTCTTCTTCAGAGAAAGACTCGCTGGACATGGACGAGGAGCTGCGCACACACTTTGGTCTCGCTCACACTCGCTGGGCCACACACGGAGAGCCGAGCTCCGTCAACTGCCACCCTCATCGCTCCGACAAGGAAAACGGTAATATGCGCTAATGTGCTTTCAGGCACGCTCACATATGCAGTACAGTATACAGTATAAACGCTATAACACACATGCTTAACCAGCTATAAATCTATGCAGAACACACCGAAGGAATGTCAGTGTTAATGATGGTTTTAGGCTCTCAGTGAAACACAGAAGCTTCATTTGATAATCAGGGGAAAAAGGGAAAAATCCAGATCAACTCTGACCTTTTTTTTCTGTGTGACTATCATGTTTTGAATTCGTTGTCATCCAGTTATAATAGCCAATAAAATAAAGATGCTTTATACCTTAATTTAACACACCTTCGCACACCTCCTGTTCTCTTTGTGCCATACTGTAGGCAAATTCATAGGCGTGGCAATAATGTACTAATAATAGCAATAGTGTTTGACCATTAGCCCCTTTGTCTAATCTGTTCACTCTCACTGACTCTTTATTTTTCTTTTCTCAGAGTTTGTCGTCATCCACAATGGCATCATCACCAACTACAAAGAGCTGAAGGCGTACCTGGTAAGTGACCTTATCTTCAGGAATTTCTCTTGTACAAACAACAGAGTTGCAATCTAGTTCTTTGCCATCTCAGACCCGCCTGGTGTCATCCTGCTCAGTCACAAGCCGCTCCTTCACTGTCTCTTTGACAATCATATCATCTAATGAGCCATTTAACGTGGCTTACATTAGCCGCGCTGATCTGTTTTACAGGTTAGACAATTGTGCATCTGCGGTTGTATCATTTGTTGTGTTTACTCAGCTAGGTTTGTTTTATAAGTCACTCTTATGTCCACAGCGTAGGCAAAGGAGATACAAAACAACATCATATTAATGCATTAAGAATGCAAGAATTTAAGGCAAAATTCATTTGATATGATAAATACACAGAAAATGTATTATTTCTGAGTTGTTTTTAAATCTCTCCAGCTGTCAGCACTAGAACGATCTATTGAGGCAACATTATTCAGTATTACTCATTAACTAAGGAGTGACTTGTTGCCACATTGTACTTGGGCAAAAGTCAGACCTGGCTGGATTATACATACGAGAAGCATCGATAAAAAATGAAGACTGGATGTTGCGTAGTTGTATTTTTTGTTGATTGAGGGAGAAAATTAAATTCTTAAAAGCTTTTTTTTTTGTTGTTAAAATAGCACACCTTTTTGCTGACAAAATGAAGACTGTTCAAACTAGATTGTTGCACATAAAACATTCAATGTGAAATTACTTAATCGGCACATGCAACTTTAGTGTGTAATTTAATCACTTTAGCAAATAAAGTATTGGAGATCTTACCTGGTCAGTTGAGGACATTTTCATTTAAATTAAAGGGCCAGTGTGTAGCATTTAGGGGGATTTATTGGCAGAAATGGAATATTAATAAGTATGTTTTCTTTAGTGTATAATCACCTGAAAATAAGAATCGTTGTGTTTTCGTTACCTTAGAATGAGCCGTTTATATCTTCATAGGGAGCGGGTCCTCTTCACGGAGCCGGCCGCCATGTTTCTACAGTAGCCCAGAACGGACAAACCAAACATTGAGTCTAGATAGGAACATTTGTGTTATCGCGTTTTCACATCGGCCACTATAGTTCTCCGATATGCTTGGCACACAGGAGAAGTTTCAGGTGGTTGTAATCTGCAACCTCACTGCTAGATGCTAGATGATTGAATATAATTTCAATCAGCAACATGCAGAAAGTTATGGATTTCCACCTAAAAACTGAAATCTTTTACCTTTGTTTGATAATATTAATATTATATTATATGAATTCTGCTACAGTTTTGCTTCCTACTGTCACAAACCTTAAGTACTTTATAAAAAAAGTGACCAGAATGAATAATAAAGATGTAATGTATATAAAAAACACACTGTAGTCTGATCTTGCAGGATGACTGACAGTATATCCTCAGGCTGTTTTTGTTTATATTAATATGAACTGTGCTTTCCTCAGATCACCAAAGGATACGAGTTTGAGTCAGAGACGGACACAGAGGTGATCCCCAAATTGACCAAATATGTTTACGACAACCGAGAGCATGACAGCATCTCCTTCTCCACCCTGGTAGAGAGAGTTATTCAGCAGCTGGTAAGTAGCTCCCACACAGCAACACATTACATTACAACCCAACACTGTCTGCTACCATGATGACACGAAAACACAGCTCACCCCCTTTACAGCAGCACCGCTAGCGTTAGCATGCTCATCTTTGATCTGTTGTATTATTACAAGATAGCAGGGGTTTGCTTCTAGTTTAATTAACAGTGCAAGTAACCTATTTTAAATTTCTTTGGAATTACTGCCAAATTACCCCAAAATTTACCTCAAAATTTATCGAAAATTACTTTATGATAAACATTATTTAATAATTATATGCTAAAATAGCATTTTATCTTTAAAATAGGGCCCTTAGGCTTGAGAAGCATTAAGTAATGTTTCTAGTAAAGCAATTTTTTTTTTTAAAGCATCTACATCTCAGAGGGAAATATTGTACTTTTTACTCAGCTACATTTACATAAACAGCATATGATACAGTATATGATATGATGCAGTACTATACTACTAATGTACCTAGTAGTATGCAAAGTATCTCAAAGTGGCTCCACATTGACGAACTACAACATTAAAATGCTCTTACATGTAATCATTAGTGAAAAATGTAATATTCTATAATAATATAACACTGTGAAAGGAGACACTTTACTTTTGATACTTAAGGTACATATTGCTGATAATACTTCTGTACTTGGACTTTTACCTTTAATTGAGTATTTTTAGGCCATGATATTTCTACTTTTAATTAAGTAAAGGATGCCAGTGAGACACACCACAGTTTCTTGTCTTCTTTACTTCAGCTCTACATTAAGAGATGGAAATTTTTACAACCAGCTTCCTGATAGCATCATGTAGCTTAATGTCATAAAATGTGTCGCACACACACACACACACACACACATTTGCTCATTCTACAATGTGTGCTTGAATTTCCTGTCCATTAAAAGACTGCACACCATCACAAAAACAGTCTCTATAGCAACCGCCCTAACTGCATCACAAGTGACATCATCACTCATAGAAACAGATTTTTTTTGGGGAGTGAGATGGAGCAAGCCTCTCTTTTCCATTGTGCTTCAGAGTTGCTTCACACTTTTTGGTTGTTGGAGTGGCTTCTCTCTCTTCTCAGAGGAGGCAAAAGCAGCCATTTTGGATTCAAAGTAATGGGAACCAGATAGTTAGACCCACTAACAGCGTCACGACCACAACACCCTCCCCCTCGTCTCTCTCTTATCCCCCCCCCCACACTCTGAGCCAGTTCCTGCCTCCAACCGCCACAGGCAGCATTGCAGTTGGTGCTTTCGAAACACAGCAATAGAGGTCTTATTTCTCTTAACCCCCCCCTCTGTACACCACTACTTACCACACCCCCACCACAACTGCCAAACCCAACTGGGTCAGAAGAAACGTTTGTTTGTGTCCTGAAAATGTTTCTCTTAGAAGTTACATGCTTTCCAGGAATATACGTCTAACTTTAACTTTACATTTGAATTATTTCTCCTCTTCTCCCCTAACAGTCTACATCAGCATTCAGTCTTTCATCAAGCTAATGTAAACTCAGTGTTTCCTCTGCTTCTCTCTGTCTCAGGAGGGGGCCTTCGCCCTGGTGTTTAAAAGCCGCCATTACCCCGGAGAGGCTGTGTCCACCAGGTTAGTACCACACACGCTGCGCTGACATTTCACTTCACATTTTGCTCCGGTGTCTGTGCAGCGAGCCAGACTCATTGGAGATGAGTCAACCCTGTTGTTACAAATATGAAGCAATCCCAAATATGTTTTGGGGCAGACATTGTGGCTTATCTTAGCTAACATCCATTACACGTGACGTGTTATTATGACTCTGCAACGTGCTCTGCTCACGATAATGGTAAAATAGAAATGTTTTCCGGGTGTGAGTGCGTGTAACTTCCCGTCCGCCTGCATGTGTCAGTGCTGTCTGCATCTTAAGAACCAGGCAGAGAGGGGGAGCAAGAGCAGAGGTTGAATTCAGGTTCCCCCTCTCCCTCCTGGGCCTCTGGCCTCTGGGCTGCTGCCTCTACGCCGGCGTCTCTGTGACTCATTAACGAAGAGACTAGAGAGTTTCCTGTTTCTGCTGCCGGGAAATGCCCCTGCCAGAAAGGCTCACATCATTTTATCTCGCTTTATACCTTTCCTGGTTCAGCTGAGCCGTCGTGGATCAGGGTAAAGGGAGGTTACTGGAGCACGGGAGTGAGAGAGGGAAAAAGGGGGTGGGCAAAAAGAGAGATAAGTGGTTACTTATAGTTTATGGCTGCCTGGCAGTGCCAGTGTTTGCGAGGCTGGCACACCTGCTGCTAAAGTCAGGAAACTTTGGCATCTCATGGGTCTATTGTCTGCTTGCAGTTTGTGAAGACAAGATATCAGTATATTGCACAGCTTTGGCAAACTCAGTGCGGTTAATGTGTTGAATAGTCAGCATTGTCTGTCTCCCCAACGGAGGGATGAGGGAATGTTTGTAATTATCTAGTGATGCTTGTCACCACCCGCCCTTTGTCGTCAAGGATCAACCTCCCGGCAGGACTTTTACACTCTTCTTCTCAGCTTCTCTTTCTTTAACCTTCTAATCTGTTGTTCCTCCTTCCCCTTTCTATCTGCCACCCTGTCCTTCTCTTTCTTACCTCTTAATTGTCTTTCATCCCTTTGCTTGCCTTCTCTCCCTCCCTCAGGGTAAATATTGTATTGGATAGCGACCACATGTTTCTGTTTGCAAGCCTTCCCTTCTCAAGCCCCACACCCCTTAAAACAACCAGTGGCGTTACGTCAGCGTAGCCGAGCCCCAGAGACGGGCTAAAGCAGAGAGAAAGGAGGGATCGAGACAGAGAAAGACGAGAAACAAGGAGAGGCCCTTTGGACAGGGTTTCTCAAGAGCTGGTGTCATAACTAACTCATAATAACTCTTCGCCACGACTTTTTGAAATACTGTTTGCACTGTGCTCACAAGATGGGTGTGTAAAGGTTTCATCTATTTTGAGGTTAGTCTCCTCACACCTTCCTCCCTCACCTGTCAAATCTATATATGCGGCTGCACCTTCCCTGCCTCCGCAGCCAGTAGGAGAAGCCCACATGGGATTATTTGCCAATGAGGAAGCAGAGTGACTCGGTCCAGGAACTGGGAGCAAATCCTAGAGGGATGTATACTAATAGAGGATCAGTTTACCTGTCTGATGTTCAACATTAGAAAGTTTTAGTAGATCGGCGCACCATGAATTAAGGCCCGGCTTCGACTCCAGCCCAGACCCTTTGCTGCATGTCATCCCCTCTCTCTCTCTCTCCCCTCCTGTCTCTCTCCAAGCTGTCACTATCTAATCAAGAAATGTCCCAAAAAATATATATATAAAAAAAGAAAGTTTAGAGAGGATCTGGAAAAAGTGGGAGGATTGTGTACAAAATGATGAAAAACTAATGTTACAAAGACTGAGTTTGATGTGGTACATGAAAGAAAAACTGATCGGGAGAGAGAGCGAGAGAGAGAGAGAGAGGAGAGATCATAAGGAGTGTCAACATCCGTGTAGCTACAGGTGTGCCTGGATGTGCCTGTGCCATCTAAATAGCCTCCGCTTCTGTGTGTGTGTCCTGCCGAGAAGAGACCCGTCTTCAGCGTTTGACAAATATTAGCAAAGTAATTGATGACATAACACAGTAAGAATTGTATTGATTGTACAGACAGGGAGCATATTTAGTCAAGTTGTCAATAAATAAATAATAAATTAAATGATTCTTAATTACAAAAGTTCTGATCAGTCAGGAATACGTGGTTTTGTTTTGTTTTGGGTTTTTTTGTCATTTGTCTTACTTTATATAATCTCCTTTGGTTGTTTTTATGTCTCTGTATTTATCTTCACTTGTTCTGTAATCACTTTATCACACAATAAATAAAAAAGGACAAAATAAAAAATAAATAGATAAACAAGAAAAAAATGAAAAATAAATAAATAAATTAGAATGGGCCAGAGGAACTAAATATGGGCTTTTATGGACAAAATGTTTGCATGCATTGGTTCTTGCACACGCATTAATAACTACGTGGTTGAGTGTTAAGGAACTTTAGTTTCGTTGGGAATAATAGAGCAGGATAGGATGTCAGTTTACCTCAGTAGTCAAACTTTCACAAAGCACCACGTGAGCGTGTACGTATCTGACATTGTTGTGTGTCTACAAAGCCTAATCCTCTCCTTCCTCCCACCTCACCCACACTTTCTCTCCGTCTCTTCCTCTCCCTTTCTCCGTCTCTCTTCATTCTTGTCCCGGCAGGAGAGGAAGTCCGTTGCTCATTGGTGTGCGAAGCGAGCATGAGCTGTCGACTGAAAACATCCCCGTCCAGTACAACAGTGGTGAGCTCTGTTCCCGTCTCTGTCTGCCATTATCCGCTTACACTGCAACGTGAATCTCTGCACGCTCACACACAGAGAGAGAGAGAGAGTATTCATAATTCATTAGCATAATATTGAATTATCTAAAATAATCTTGTTCCTGGCGGTATCTGTGTTTCTGAGCTGCATAAAGATGCTCCAACAATCAGTGTTTTATTGGTCAAGTAAGCTTGCAAATAAATTTGACTTGTGAAGCTGCTTCTTAGTCACAACACAGAAAAGATGTATAAAAGTAGATGAAGAAATTAAATAAGGACTTAGATCCCGACTGACCATCCTAATAGGAAGATTTCTGAGTCTTTTGAACTATATTGCTATTGCTAAAATATGTAAATTATGCTCTATTTAAAGATGAGAGAAACCATGAATTTATTCCCTCCTCTCTTTGTGTGTTATCACATTCCTTACATGTTATAAAACCACTTAAAAGGATAAGGCAGGCGAAGACCCAAACCAACAATTCATTAGTCCATCTCTCAACACTTTCGGACTCCACCAACCCAAGCCCATTCATTCCTACTGGAGTTGCAGATCTTGAAATTGGATCGTGAATCTATACTTTCATTTTTAAAAAAAGACTAAATCATTTCCTAAAACAGCCGGGCACTGTAGTTAAGAGCAAACTCAAACGGGAGTAAATATTTGTTTGGGCCAGCAGGACGGTGTGCGTGGGATCGACTCAAAATAAACTCCACTGCTTGTGTTTATCTTGATGAAGGGACACGTCACCCAGTGCAACAGTGAGGCTCATTGATGTGTTTCTAATAGTTTTTGGGAAACAACGGAGCTTTATGGCTGATGAATAAGTTAAGTCAGGCTTTGACTACACAGTTATACTTGTCAGTAGGATAAATTTATTGTTGGTCTTTTCATTGAAATTTCTGATTCGGAAAGATATGCAGAAAGTTTATACAGTAGCCTTAAAACATGGATCCTATCAAGGGAGCATCTTCTCTCTTTGCTTTCTCCCTGCGTCCCTGGAACAGTGTCATATTTATCTAACTCTTGATTTTCTCGAATCTACTGTAACAAATCCCATAAAGTGACGCTCTTGGCTAACTGTAGAAGTAACGCAAGCTGTTATGTGGTTCTGTTATTCATTGTGCAATAATCCTGTTAAACGAATTTCTTAGAAAGCCATTTTCCCTAAAGTGTTGCCAGAGATTTCTGTGTGTAGTTTCAGACGGTAGTCATCCTTTGGAAATTCATCTGGATAAAGAATGTAGTTCTCAATAGCGTTCCCAACAATAGAGACTAAGTCAAGAGTTTATCTTGGTACTTCATCTCTACTGTGCTTAGGACTATGTCTTCTCTGCCTTATCTGCATACTTGAAATATATGGTTCTCAATGGTTCATTTGAGACCAGTCCAAAGTGCGAGGCAGGGTGTGTCGTTTTAATGGTTGGAAAAAAAAATCCCTTCAATTCTCTTTGGCCCTCTCTTTTCATAACATTTTATATAACATCTGATATCTGATTACCACACATCTTCTTTAAGAGTGCTTTGTTTAAACAATATATAAAATACCATGATTCCCTAATAAGATCACGTTCTTGTCTTTTCTTTACTGGAGATCTACTGTAGCTGGAAAATGTCATCTTTCTATTGCCGTTTATAGCATTACAAATACCATTCACTGATGCTTCCCACCAGGTCAATCATATCCGTTTTATGTCGTGTTCACTTGATAAATCAACATGGACTTTCATTCATGACCTTAATCCATTGTAAATATTCATGGTAGCCGCTGTTATCAGTTGAATGTTCCACCTCAAAACCTTTTCTGATCTTACGGACCGTAAAATCATAATTTCACAACATGACAACCCCAAAACCAGAGCAGTGACCTGACTCCATCTGGAAGTTGAGAGGAAGAATTCAAGTGATGAGCACATCTTGATTGCTTTAGTCACTCAAAGTTACTGTGCGACCTCTGACCCTTGACCTCTTGGCTTTTGACCCAGCAGCTCACTTCAAGGAGGGAGTCCAGGAGAAGAACAGCCATAATCGTACCGACTGCTCCAGCAGCATCAACTCTGTGGGGGATGGCCGGCCCGTGGAGTATTACTTTGCCTCTGACGCCAGGTGAGATACCAATCGTCTGTGAACCGTATCACTGAATTCTTATTTGTCAGGTTATTAATGTCGCTGACTCCTCCCCTGTTTGTGTCTCTCTACCATATCTATCAAAGTATGAGGGAAAATAATTGAAAAATAAACACGTTTAGTGCCCTCTCTAATCACCAGACTCATCACATGTATCCATCTTCTCTCTACCCACAGTGCCATCATTGAGCATACCAACAAGGTGTTGTACCTGGAGGATAATGACATGGCCGTGGTGAGCGGCGGGAAACTCTCCATCCACAGGATGAGCCGGCAGGTCGGTGACGACCCGGTGAGGGCCATCCAGACGCTGCAGATGGAGCTGCAACAGATCATGAAAGGTCAGATAAAAACAACAATTGTGTTAGCTGGCGGACATGAGGACAATACATTGATTTTAATTTTATTTTAGACAACGAGTTTAGCTTAAAAGGGTATTGGGTAACACTTCATTTTACAGGTCCGCACATTTTTTAATTTGGCAGTAATTCCAAAGAAATTTCAAATAGGTTACTTGCTAATTATCACCTAATTACAATGAAATTTGCGGACCTGTATAATGAAGTGTTACCGGGTCTTGTTAAAACGTACAAGAGATCACAGGTTTTAAAGAAAACTGAGAACACAGCTTCCAACTAATTTTGGTGAATGAAAAACACTCATTGGTCTCTGTTGTCTTACAACGAATGCATTTAATACTGACACCAGAAAATAGACCCGACACACCAGTGGCAGCCTGGAGTTAGAAACAATCTTTCCAACCTCAATTATACCCAAGAAACGAGGTCACAGATGGAGGTGTGTGCCTCGTCTCAGCTGTCTCTAGTCTAAACAACACAATGCCTGCGTCAAGACACTGAGACACAACATCTTATAACCTTTCTGATAAGACATCTTCACTTGCTGACAACGTGAGGGAAAGGACAGGGTCGGTTAACACTGCAGAAACACTTTATATTTTATACCTAAAAGTCTTTTTCCACCACACCTACTGAATACACTGAGAACACGCATGCAGTGCTACCAGTCAAGTTTAGCTTGTAGACTTGTTCGCCCTCTGCTGGCTGAAAGTGAAAACACAATACAGCTTCTTTCAGCACAGACCCTCCCTCCATATATACCCTCTGTTTTAATTCTGCATGTCCTCCCATGTCATTAGGAGTACTGACCAGGTCATCTGATGTACATATGTGCTCTTCTCTTTGCAGGTAACTTTGATGCCTTCATGCAGAAGGAGATCTTTGAGCAGCCGGAGTCAGTCGTCAACACCATGAGAGGACGGATTTGTTTTGACACCAACGAAGGTGACTAGTGATCTTTCAAACCTTCGTGTTTTAATGACATGTAGAAATGTCCCCTGATCCATTATCTATATGAGCCGGGACTGATTCAGGATCTGCAGTTTGTTGCTGTGTCCTTCTTATTATTTGTCTATTTGAACGAAGAAGCAATCAGAGACTAAAACATTTATTCGCCGTTATTTAAATGTAACTTTCCTCTGTTTCCTCAGTGATTCTCGGTGGGCTGAAGGACCACCTGAAAGAAATCAAACGTTGCAGGCGGCTAATTGTGATTGGCTGCGGCACGAGCTTCCACGCTGCAGTGGCTGTGAGTAGAGCTGTCAAAAATTAGGATATATATATATATATATATATATATAAGCATGATGACGATCATTCTGTGAGAAAGACAGTTATGATTAGTGAAAAAACACAACATGGAGAGTGGTGATGATGATGATGATGATGATGATGGTGAAACTGCTGCTTTTGTTTCCCCGATGTTCAGACCAGACAGATCCTGGAGGAGCTGACGGAGCTGTCTGTCATGGTGGAGCTGGCAAGCGACTTCCTGGACCGCAACACGCCCGTTTTTAGAGACGACGTTTGCTTCTTCATCAGCCAGTCAGGTGAAAATGAAACACAAAAACCTAATTTTTTTGTCTTCTGAGGTCACTGGTTTCGTTTTTTTGGATTTTAATTTCTCAAAAACGGCAATTTGAAATGATGGTCTTTGTTTTTAAGACAAATCTGACCATGAAACCGGCTTGTTCAGATTCAGATTCAGATCAACTGTATTATCCCACACGGGGAAATTTGTTTGCTCAAGTGCTCCATACATGAGGACGACATAAAGTCCACAGTAAAAACGATAAAAACAACAGCACAACATACACAACAAGACCACAACATACTCGTAATAAAACACATTTGATCACATTGAGACTGAGACAGAATAAAATAAATAAATAAATAAATACAATAAAAATAATGATAAATAATAAAAATAAAAAATAAAATAAAAACAATCAACCCACTTTAAAATCCACTTTAAAGTCAAATATGATATAAAAGTACAAAAGTGCAAGTGACCAGCTAAGAGACCAGTGGATTCAGCTGAATGTTATATAGGCTGATGGCTAGAGGAATATAAGAGTTCTTTTATTTACTGCTGCGTTGGAATTGGAGTGAAGGGGATAGGTACTATCCTGTAAAAATGTTCCCATTTTTTGTAGGATGACTTTGTGTACAGGCTAGTGGCTCTTTCTTGGTCAATGCCTATGATTTTTCCTGCTGTCCTGATTTGACGTTGCAGCCTGGCTTGGTCCTGTTTGCACATGTTACCAAATACACAGATAAAAACAAAACACACAATACTCTCAGGCACTGACTCGTAGCTCAGTCCGTAGGGACTTGGCTTGGGAACCGGAGGGTCGCAGGTTCAAGTCTCCGCATGGACCAAGTACTGAGTGTGAACCCTCTTGAGCACGGCACCAAACCCCCAACTGCTCGGGGCACCTGTCAGGGGCAGCCCTCTCGCTCTGTCATCTCTCCATTAATGCATGTATATGGGTCCTGTTTGTGCATGTGTGTATTTTGGGCCTGTGTGTAAAAATAACAGAGTGAAAAAATTTAATTTCCCCTCAGGGGATCAATAGAGTGCCTTCTTCTTCTTCTGACTGATTTATAAAACCGACAGTTTACATTTAAATGGTTAAGTTTGCGTAAAAAAGTCCATTCTCTGCTGCATTTTCCTGATTTTTGAAGCTGCACAGTCCCCGAAGTTAAGTTTATTGTCTATTTCAATTCCCAAGGTATTAGTATGTTGTGATCATTTGCACTTCTTCACTTTTGATTTTTGTGGCAGGCAGTGTGGTCATGTCACAGTCCTATGTGAAACCTTTTGACAGTATCTTCATCTCTTTATGTTTTACCAACAGCGGCCTTATTGAGCTGTAATTCTGCATTGTAAGCATATCTTTTCATTCCCTCTGCTCCTCAGGAGAGACGGCAGACACCTTGATGGCACTACGCTACTGCAAGGGCCAAGGAGCTCTGACAGTTGGTATAACCAACACTGTGGGCAGCTCCATCTGTAGACAAACAGACTGCGGAGTCCACATCAATGCTGGGCCTGAGATCGGAGTGGCTAGCACCAAGGTATAGTTTATACTGTCTCATAACTTTATAAAAATCTGCTTTTCAGAATCTGGAAACAGATATGTTTTTCATACTACTTACTTTGCCTTCAATTTAATGATAAAATCAAGTGTTTAAATATACACAGTTATTTGCTACACGGTTCAGCAACGCTTGGAGATATATGAGTGTTTCCTGTGTGTGTGATCCAGGCCTACACCAGTCAGTTTGTGGCCCTCATCATGTTCGGCTTGATGATGAGCGAGGACAGAATCTCCCTACAGCAGAGAAGACTGGAGATCATCAACGGCCTCAAGGTGCTACCTGGTCAGTCCAACAAACATCAGCAAATCACAAATGTAAAGCCTTCGGGGTCTCAACACAAACATGTTCGCGAAGCTAACAAAATGATGTATCTTTTGTTTAAAAAAATGTTCACTGTTAGCATAATACCACCATCTCCATCTCCATCACTCTTCTCCTCTTCTAGATCTGATAAAGCAGGTGTTGGCCCTGGATAAAAAGATCAAGGCCATCGCTGAAGAACTGTATGAGCAGAGGTCTCTTCTGGTCATGGGCCGGGGTTACCACTACGCCACCTGCCTAGAGGGGGCGCTGGTGAGTTGAGAACGCCACAGTAGTCTGTCAAAAAATTGCAATTCACTTCTCCTAGAACACTGGTTCCCAACCTGGGGGCCCTGACCCCCACAAGGGGTCGCAAAAGCTTCATGGGGGGGGGGGGGGTGAGGCCTTCTTGATTTTAAAGGGTGTAAGACAACTTTTTAAAAATATATACAGTTGGCCTATATATCAGCATTTCCTTCATTTCTGTGAAGAAAACTTAATGAAATTGTTATTTTTAAAGTTTGGATTATTATTGAAGATATAAACAGGATCAGGGAATGGTAAAGTTATATTCACAGACCATCTCCTCTGCTAAACAGTCTCATCCTACATTAGAAAAGTATGCAGTTAAAACAACCGCAGTGCTAATAGAACAATGGCTACGCATCAGGGGGAAAAAACACTGAATTTGTCAAAAAATTTGCCTATTAAGTATGTATGATTGTTAAAAAATTAAAAAAAAATACATAATACAGACAGAGAATTGTATTAAAAGTTCCTAAAAATAACAGGAAATCTCTGATGCAATATTCACAGGAAATAATCTGCTGAAATTGCTCGTTTCACACAAACTTCCTGCTGTTATTGCGTTCACTATTTGAGTTAATTGTTTATCAGTTGTTCTGTACTGTTATTGTTATGCATTAAATATAATATGAAATATCCATAATATATGTCACTTAGTCAGGGGTCGTCAGTTTATTCAATGATAGAAACGGGTTCCCTTTAGCAAAAAGGTTGGTAACCTCTGTCCTAGAATGGAAAACAATATGAGGACAAAATAGAAACATCAGATGACATAACAGAGTTGTAATGTCGATGGTGCTGTATGTGTTTTGTTATTATCCAGGATAATGCTCTGAGCTACTTTTATTCTTTTTACTCCAATGCAGAAAATCAAGGAAATCACTTACATGCACTCTGAGGGCATCCTGGCCGGGGAGCTGAAGCACGGTCCTCTGGCACTTATAGACAAAGACATGCCGGTCATCATGATCATCATGAGAGACGCCTGCTACACCAAGTGCCAGAATGCTCTGCAACAAGTCACCGCCAGATCGGTAAAAAAACATTTTCTGCTGTAACAGGCACTGAAACACACACCGGGACACTTTCACACAGATTTTCATTGCCACAAATATAACAAAATGAATCGACTGATGTAATTTCTCTCCATCAGGGTCGGCCCATCATCCTTTGTTGCCAGGACGACCCTGAGATGAGTCAGATTGCCTACGACACTATCGAGCTGCCACACACTGTGGACTGCCTGCAGGGCATCCTCAGTGTCATCCCCCTGCAGCTCCTGTCCTTCCACTTGGCCGTCCTGCGAGGATATGACGTAAGTAGTCAACGCCTTTTTCGACTCAAGCTATCTGTACAAATTCTCACTGTGTATGAAAAACAGCCTTTTTAACTTAAAGTACTTTTTATTTACCAAAACTTATCTACCAAACTTTTTGTCTGCTAATTTGATCACCGATCTGAGCCCCAGAAATGAGGGAGATCATACAAACAATGAAATATTAGCTCATTATCATGTGATTTTGAAATGGTCCGTAGCTATTGTCACATATCAATATTATGCTGTGAAACTTATAACAATATTAATTTTGTCTATACCCAAAACTGATTAGGAACATGAGATTTAAATGCACATATATTCTAAAACATCTTGTGCTTGTAGAATTTGCTATTCAAATGATTTCAGTTGCATCAATTTGCGTATGGCTTTGATATTGTTGCATATTAGTTTTAATGCTACGTCTGAAGTTCAGATACATGCAGTGCTCTTAACCAGTGATGGGATGTGACTGAGTACATTTACTCAAGTACTTTACTTAATTACAATTTTGAGGTACTTGTACTTTGCTTGAGTATTTCTATTTTCTGCTACTTTATACTTCTAATTCACTACAACTCAGAGGGAAATATTGTACTTTTTACTCCACTACATTTATTTGATAACCTTAGTTACTTTGCAGATTCAGATTAATGAAACAAAATATAATCAACAAATAAATTACGATGTATTAACAAAGGATAAGACAAGATTTTATGGATCCTCGGGGGGTAAATCCACATGCTACCCAGCAGTAGGCTATATAAAGTCATATTAATGCATCACTAATTGTAATCCAAAAATATAATATAAATCATTCTTAAATGGGACATTCTGCATAATGAGTATACTTACTTTTGGTACTTTAAGTAAATTTTGATGCTAATACTTTTGTACTTTTACTCGAATGCAGAACTTTTTCTTGTAACAGAGTATTTCTACACTATGGTATTGCTACTTTTACTTAAGTAAAAGATCTGAACACTTCTTCCTCCCCTGCTCTTAACATTAATGTTTTTAATTTAACAATAATTATGAATATCAAAGTATAATTTTGACATCTCAATGGAATGGAATTTGCATGAAGCACAAGACTCTGGGAGGCTATTTATTGCTTGTAGTTAATTAATTATGACAGTGGTTGTGAAGACTAATTTACCAAAGCTGCACTTGCTAAAGCCGTATGTGTGTTTGGTCAATATCACTTTGGTACCACTGCTGGATTTCATTTTGTGTGAAATGTTTGGAAGGCTTTGTTTTACATTTATTGATAATCTCACGTTTCATCTCTCTCACCATGTTGGACGATGTCTTTACATAGTTTACACAGTTCTGGCATGTGTTATCAGTGACTTTTCTTATCATAAGGACAGGAACTGGTCAGTGACTCAATGTGTGCGTTGTGGTTTTTCTTTTTACACGTTAGTGAGAGCTGATCCGTCCTCTGTTGCACCATTTGTTATCCACCTTTTCTAAGCTTGTTAATGTGTGTTTGTTTTAGTGTAAAAGGGAACCGTATGTTTCCTAGTAGATAACATAGAGAGAATGCCCTTAATGTGTGGTTATTTGCTCCAACAATCTGCTTTCTTTCCTTTTTGCAGGTTGACTTTCCCAGAAACTTGGCCAAATCTGTGACGGTGGAATAATTACAGTTCACAAAGCAACAGAGAGGAGAAAGGAGGCTCATAGATTTACCCGTACAAGTGTGCAATTCGTTCTGTATGTATGTATGTGTATGTGTGTGTGGCAAGATCGGGGTGAAGTAGGGCACTTTGTATGCGTGTGAACGTGGACAAGGTTGTGAGTGAGAGTGAAAGTGTGAGGTATACGGTACAATGACGTTTAAAAAAAAAAAAAAGAGAGAAATGTGAAGTCCGAATCCGACCAAAACACTGCTGAGGACGTGCCAGTGACACTGAGGCCTCGTGGAACAATCTATGAAAACAACATTCACACATCCAAAGCAACCAACATGCTGTGCCTTTTTCTTATCTCAAGATGAGCCAGAAACACACACACTACAGGCTTAGCAGAAAAACATTGATAAGGTGTATTGAAGTGTTTACAGTTGTGCAATATGGGGACCAAATGTGCATTACGTATGCACACAATCATGAGTGAGTTGATTTATTCTCTTTCTGTTTTATGAATTTCATATGTATATTGGGGGCATCTTACCTCTCTTTACATAACGGGAAATGTAGGAATCAAACAGTTTTATTCCAGAGAGTTCTCTGAATTATGAAAATCTCATATATATTTTTTTTTTAATATTTCGCTGCAAATTCACGCCATCACCGTGCCTGGTGGGCCACGAGCCCATAACTTTAATGTCGTTTAGCAGAAGCTACCAGAAAGAAGTTCCTCAATCTGACCTTCACATCACTACTTGATTCTTGTATAATGTTTCTGCTCCATTTTGATTGTTATTTCATTTTAATTTAAAATATATTGTATGTCTATTCTGTTTAACAGAATTGCAGTTTTCCAAAGTCAGTTCATGGTAGAGCATGAACCTTTCTTTCTTTATACTTATTCTCATCATAGGTTGGAGCATTTCCATACACATCCTTGAGAATTATTTCATGCTGCACTCATGCAGCAAAAAAAAATAATGTACCGTGACTTTCAATACTTTTATTTTGTCAGCCGTTTGTATGGGTTTATAATAATGATAATATTCTGTATTTATCTGATTTTTTTATTTTATAGGGGCTAAAGAGAGGGTTTGATTTATATCTTTAACTGTGATTGTATTTTATACTGTATGTTTTATAGACATAAGCAGGCACTATCAATCAATAAATAGGTAAAGCATTCTATTCTAAGTGTGCCGTTGTTATTCCCTATTTGTTCTTACCTGGCAGAGTTTGTTGTGATAAGTAATATCAGATGTTGATGCTATATTACTACTACAGGAGGATAATAGCTACAGGTATAGTTCTTTTTTATTTATTGATTAGACAGAGGTGGTATGAGCTTGCATGACCATTGATTCAGTGTAGTTTGTGTTTGTAATTTATCATCATCATGAGATGCATAAAATATGGCTAGTTCAGTCTATGGATGCATATAAGAGATAGGCTATTGCAAAGAAAGATGACAGTAATGGAGCCAGTTCACAAACATATTCAAAATCAGAATAAAAGTGTATATTTTATGATCGCCTCGGACCTCTCTCTATCTTTGGAACGCTACATAAGTGCATTTATTTAAGTACAGTACTTAAACAGAGTTTTGAGGTACTTGTACACTTTACTTGGGGACTACTTCCATTTTATGCTACTTCTACTCCGCTACATTACAAGAACAAACACTTTTCACTCCAAACTTTTCTGACAGTTAAAGTTACTTTAAAGAATCAGATTTTACCTTTTTTTTAATCTTATAAACATTTTACAATCTTATAAATTACTAGGGATTCATTTATTTATTTATTTATTGGTTTAAAAGGACTGTGTGCACAGACATTAATTGTTTACATAGAAACAAAAAGATGGGTGCACCAGATTTAGCAGGGAAGCAAATTTCCATCTGTAGTCCTAAACACAGACACAACAGACACAATAGACACACTACATAACATCACAACAGGATCACAATATAACATAACAGTTTCAAGTAAAATCCAAAATACAATAAATACATATAACACAATAATAAATATGACAGACTTCAGTCAAGCAGCATTATCACAAATAAATACAGGAAAAAATAATAAGGCAAATAGTTAAAATTAGCACCACTTCTACCAGCTGTAAATTATTATTATTATTATAATTTAAAATATTATTCTGCTGTCAGTACATGTTGAAGTAACATCCAGAACAAAAAAGTTTTTCCCACAAAGTTTTTGTGGAGAGAAAAAAAAAAGTTTGCGCCCACGTAAACTGTGCGTGATGACATCACCCGCATGCTCACTCTCGCCCTGTGCATGTTGTGGCGTTTCTTTTCCTCCGCACCACCAACACCACCACCACCTCCACCCGTCCCTCCGCGCTGCTGCCGCTGGAGTTAACTAGGACCTGGAGGGAGCTCTTATCTGTCGTGACAGCCCGTTCTCCGGAACTTTTCCTATTCTAGGTTGCGCCTGGAAGACGGAGCGAGTGTTTCATCTGTGTTTTCGATGCATGGGAGTGCCCTGGGAGCGGCGAAGGGAGAAGGTAGGTCTCTGCTGCTGCCGCCTCCTCCGTCCGCTGGTCCGTCACAGCTTTCAGTTCAGCCCCGGCCCCGACTACCGCATTGCTTCCGACACAAGTGGAAAAGACGGGGAGTGTAGGCCTCGGTAACTTTGTAAGCGACCGACCGCGACGTGAATTTAACCGGCGTTTGTGTTCGTGTCACTCGGACTGTGTGAACCGGTTATTTCTGACCGTTAAACTACCGAGTGCTGCGGCTGCGGTGTGTCATACACGGGTGACTTCATACCTCTGTGTGTCTGTGTGTGTGGTGTGTGTGTGTGTGTGTGAGAGTGTGTGCGTGTGTGTGTGTGTGAGAGAGTAGAGTAGGCATGCTGCGTGTGGAAATCTGGGATATTCTCAGTTTTACACCTAGGTTATGTTATAACTTAAAGGGGACATATCATGCTCATTTTCAGGTTCATACTTGTATTTTGGGTTTCTACTAGAACATGTTTACAGGCTTTAATGTTCAAAAAACACATTATTTTCCTCATACTGTCTGTCTGAATATACCTGTACACACCGTCTATCAAAAATGCTCCGTTTTAGCGCATTTCAACGGAATGGCAACGGAATTGCGTTGCTGGGAAACAGCTTCGGTCCATGTTTACTTCCTGTCAGCTGATGTCATTCACATACACTGCAACAGGAAATAAACTGGGACACATTTAGAATGTTTACGTTTAAAACCGTGTAATGGTCTGAATATTGTATATTTGTGACATCACAAATGGACAGAAATCCTAACGGCTTGTTTCAAACGCACAGTTTCTGAAGACGGACTGTGTGTATTTATGTGTGGATTGAGCGTTTTGATACTTTCACAGTTACTTATATATCACTAAAACCTGCTTTATAATATAAAAGACTAGAAAATCTCACTTTTTACAATATGGGACCTTTAAGGTTGTCAGTGCACATAGAATAGAATAGAATAGAATAGAATGCCTATATTGTCATTGTATTGTTCAAAACCATACAACGAAATTTGGAGTGCTACTCCTGTAAGGTGCCGTAAGTTAAAAAAACACAACCATACATCATTCATACATGTACCATACAATAGTAATAATAAATAATGAATAAAAAACAATGAATAAATGTAGTAGCTAAAAACTGCTGTGAGAGATGCATGTTGATGCATGTTTACCCACAGACCTACACTAATGTAACTACACTGAGCCAAATGAATGACATTTGTGTAGGCCGAGTGTTCTCAGGTTTTCAAACCACAGTTGCCACGAAAACAGGTGTAGATGATGAAAGCTAACGCTAGTGCTATATCTTATTTGGCATGTCAGAGGCAAGTTTCAGCTTGTCAACATATCAGGCACCACAGGGATTAACCTGTCATGTCTACAATCTGAAGCATGTCAAAGCTTTAGGTTGTTTTAGCCAACAGTACAGTGAGATCATAGTATATGTACACACAGACACAGTAGAGTACACACATGAGAGGATTAACAAGATTGTTTCTAGAAACGTGTCAAGCAACACGTGGTACTGCTGGCATATTTTTCCAGTTAAAGGTACTGTACGTAACTTTCAGAAAATCCTCTTTATTAATGCCACCTGTGGCCTTTACAGTGGGTGAACTGCAGTCAGCATCCTGACATCTCTCCACGTCGTCCATTAATTCCTGATAATGGACCCCTCGTCGTACATTATCCCTAACATAATGTTCTGTAATGTTCCTATATTTTATTTGGACCATTGGCTCCACGATACTAACTAGCTTGTAGTTTGCAAATTACTTTTTCAGCTAACGTTACGAAGCAACCAATGGCTTCTCTGGATTTTCCCGGCAAAGTAGTCCCGAGTCCTTTACATAGAAATCAGTCCACAGGCTGTTATAGGCAACCGAGAAAGTCGAGGAAGGTCTCAGTTTTTAAGTTACGTTTCAATCCGTTCACACACTGGCAATATAAAGTGATTAATACATGTTACATATAGTACCTTTAACACATCTTTAGTATCTTCTTCAAGAGACTGGTGGTACAGTCTCAGCAGACATCTCTGTGCAGCAGCAGCAGCCTGGATGTAGTTGCCCCTGTGTGTGTTTTGTAACTCTGCCACATCAGGATGAGATGCTGAGTCTTCGGGCCATGCTAATCTGATATCATAGCCAGCTCACTGACTCCCAACCGAGCCAGCCAAGGCCACGTCAGACCCCAAGGCTGCACTGGACTGAACTGGACAGCAGTCATGATGAGCTTGGGTTGAGGATGGTGAAGGTCACTTCTCTTATCAACTCCTTGATAAGAGACATGTTGAAATTAACAAAACCACATGCATTCATAACTATGGATTTTAAGGGACAAGGAAACGTTGCCTGCCATCTTTTCATGCATATTTATTCTAAATAATGAGTGACAAATACTCAGTGCACATAAAATTATGTTTCTTGCAATACCTTGTCAGTACACTGGCAACATATCGCATTGGCTTGTCATAATGAGGAATTTTGACATTTTAACTTTGACATTGTTCTGATTTCTGTCAGTTCATCTTATCTGTTCAATGTTTGAATTGGGGCACGTGTTACACAATAATTTCAGTTACTGAACTACTAAATAAACACTATAAGATTATAATTATTCATGATTATAAGATTGATAAGGGCTCCACAGTTAAGGGAAATATCTGAAAAAATGTCTATGATCAGGCAGTTTGTACCTTAGAAACTGGCAGTTTAGTATAGGGCTGAATGATATTGGAAAATAATCAAATTGCATTTTTTTTTTTTTAGACCAATATTGCAATACAGTATGCAACTTGTTTTCATTCCGTATCTTCTTCATTAATCACTATAAATCATTCTATAGTGTGACCAACACAACAATTAGATTCAGTCAACATATAAACTGCTCTTTCATGTAGACCAGGCCCACATGTTATGATGAAATGAAATGCATGAATTAATATGAATAACATGTCTTTTTTAGCTACTGAATGGTAAAAACCTCCTATCACAGTAGAATATTATAACTTGTAACTTCAATCCTTGTACACGTGTAATCATCATGACTTAACTTAAATAAAGTTCAAATGTATTATTATAATTTAAATATTTAAAAAAAAAAAAAATGATTCTCACTCATCTCCAGCCAGTAACAGTATTGTAACAAACTGAAGTGCACACTGACTATGGCTCTACCACTAAAATATTATTTAAATATTTAGATAACTCAAAGCCTAGGAACTGAAACCTACACTTACTGTACATTTACTACCACTCGACAACTTGTGGATTGCACTTGTTGGCCATCTTCACATGGTACTACTATGAGTATCAAAGCTCGCGCGTGGCGTAGCATTCATTCGCATAATGTCACGTGAAACATAGGGCAGCGTGCGTGCATGGGAAGCCCATGGGCCCAGGTGTTTCCGACCCTCTGGTTGGTTAGATTATGTAAGGGATAATGTGCAGCCAGCGAGCTGGTCATTGTTGTGAAATAAACCCCTTCAGGGCGATGCGGTCTCGCATCAGCTTGTTTATACTTTCTGTCTTTATATCCTATTAGTAGGGCTGTCCTGGACCAAAGAAATCCTTAGTCGACTAACACTCATATGATTTTGTCGACTAATCGATTAGTTGATTTGTTTAAACGACAGATCTGTGAAACTCAGTTTCTCCACAAAGAATCAGACAAAAGCACCACTTTAAATCGTGTGTTTACCAGAGATGTGCTCATAAGTTTCTTGGAAATTAGTCATTCAGCATGAAATCATGACTAATCGACTAAAGAATTCTTAAACTAAGCGGGGGCAGCCCTACCTTTTAGTCTTTGATTTGTCCCACTTGTAGCCTACCTGCAAAGGCCTAGATTTCCCTTGGGGACATTAACTTTCATCGACACTAATCGAATCCCCTTTGAATTTGAACAAATTCCTCAATGCCTGCTGGTGTCTGTCTGGCTTTCTGAGCTTACATGCAATTTGTTTCTCACTTCAGTTGTTCCCTGTCGGTGTCCATATATCTGTGCTGAGTCAACTGTACATTTAGTCGTGCCTAGCTTGGCAGCAAGTGAAGGATTGTACATACGCTGTGCCTGCTGCAGCTGAAATGGGTTTTGGTTATGATTAATGGCCCCATTCATAGTGTTCTTTAGCTTGATGTGTGTGTTGTGAATCGGTGCACCAGACGTTGAGGTAATACTGGAGAAAAATATCAAAGTGCCACTTTTAGCCAATGCAGCCTCCAAGCTAAAACAGCAGAGCCAGTATTTCTCTCAGAGGGAAAGGTGTTGCAGGATATTTGTTGCACAAGGTGTTCATGTGCTGTGGCCTAGAATCCATACTGCCTGCACGTCAAGGGAAACTTTAATTTTATTCCAATTGAGCACAGCCAAGGCCTTAGCATGATGTCTCTGCTGCACCTGCATTTTAAACAATTATGTAATCAAGTGGGAAAAGCTCTGCTTTGATAATCATAGCATTCATATCTGTCAGCACCATTCAGTCCCTTAGTGGGGTTTGAGGAGGCCATAGGGAAGATGGGAGAAGCCCAGAAAAGGGCAGAGGAGCGAGGGAATGTCAGGAGCATAAAAGAAAGACAAAGCCGAGGAAAATGGAAAGAGTGAGAGAAGCACGAAGAAAGTAAAGGTCTCTGCAGCTCTCCCCTTGGGTGTAGTGAGAGAGCCAGCTGGACGCGCATGTGTGAGAAGGAGGAGAAAAAGCCGGGGAGGCAGAGGAAGAAAGTAGATAGAGATGAGAAGGATTCATTTTTCATCTGAGTAATGGTGCGGTTGCAGACCCACACCGACTACATCTGAAGCCATATTTTTTCAGCGTTTACAAAGCAACACTTTAAAGAGAAAAGACGGCATGTTCATTATATATTTAAAATCCCGGGCTTATAAAAGAAACTATTCAGAACAAATAGAGGAAATAAACAAAAAAAACAAGATGACAAGCTGAGACTCTGTGGGATTAGATAACACAATCAAATGAAGTCATAAACACGGTGGGAAATACCTCAACAGGATGCACAAAATAACAAGCTGGGAAATACTGTTGTTTTAATGGAAATTAACTGAATGATGTAGTGGAAGGGTTTGTGTATTCGTGATGGCATATTCTAATATGTGTGCTTGAAGAGGGGAGATGAGAGACAGTGAGTTCAGTAAAGTGTGTATTATTTTTAATCTATTTAACCAGATCAATATAAAAATGATTGAATGAAGATGGTGACAGACTTAACTGTGCCTTGATAAATATTATTAAACTATTATTGAAAGCATCTTCAAAAGTTTATTACTCCTGTATTTGTATTTGCCTTTTTCTTTTATATTGCATTTATTTATTTACAAAAAAAAAAAAAGTTCTGCAAATATTAGACCTTTAAGGCTCATTTTAGAAGTTTTTGCCAACACTGCAACAATTCATTTCTAATTAAGTTCTCTAGCAGCAAACGACTATTTGCTATGTAAAGATATAGAGGAGTAATGTCTACCTGAGCAGAGAATGAAGTCACTCTCCCTCTGTGTGTGTTGTAATCTGAGCTTCTCTGTGCTTTGTTCACATAGCAGGGCTGGCTGCGTGTACCTTTTAGTGCATGTGAGCGTGCCCCACTGGCTAGCACATAGCTCTTATACGGCGGTTACAGCTGATAATGCCGTGCCGTCCATTTAAATTGGATGCGTAAGATCGCCGGATGAGCCGGGGATTTTATCACTCGGCAGTCGAGCCATTTTGGCTTTGTGCGCCACTGAGCAACTTTCATAGGATTGAACGGGAGTCCGCCTCCTACGCTGTATCCGGTTCTCTTTATACATCCATGCTCTAAACTAATAATTTCAAACTAAAGTCAATAACAGTCAAGTCGGTCAGCTGACAGTAGATCCACCTCTACTTACTGATGGAGCTCACCGCTCACTCGCTGCAGTTCTTTATAATGCTGTCACGGTGTCAAAGCTGAGACCGAGTGTCTTTACAATTCACACAGCTCGAGGTGTTTTTTGGCTCTATTTGATCATATCCTCTCTCCCGCTGCTTCTTTCTTTAGTGTTCATGTCCTTGTTGTCTATCAGACAGACATTTAACCTGTGGCTGTTTTCCGAAGGAATGACAAACAGCCGTGACTTCTCGCTGTTGCATAGCTACACAATTGTGCGCCCTCGCCCACTCACACACGCACACACACACACAAACCCTGGCCAAGAATAATACTCCTCCTCCTCCATTTCCTGCCTGAGGAATCAATGCTAACACTGACACTTTTTTTTGTTTTAAACACACAAACACATCACGTGTTAACATCTATTAGCATGTATCAGTTAGCATGTGCTCATCCCATCATGCTGACGGCCGTACACACACACTTGTTATGAAGCTGGATGCGAATCAAAGAATAATGAATATGCTTAATTGCTGCCTGCATCAGTGTGTGTGTGTGTGTGTGTGTGTGTTTACTGAGCAGGAGTGTGTCAGCATGAGTTTAGATATGGCAGCGAGAGCCTCGGGAACACCAAGCTGTCAGCTGCCTCTGTTCTCCACTACACACACACACGCATACGAAAACACTTACAGCCTCGACTTCAGCTCCAATCCACTGTTACCGTTGTCAGATGAACAAACTGGGCAGAAAGCAATGATAGATTGCTTGGCTTTAGGACGGGGCTGAAAATTGAGGGACTGATGCCAGGGACTGACAGATGGAACCATATTAGGCCCTGCCATTCACTGTGGATCATTGGAGTGATTCAGTGGACTGGAAAAAAAGGTTTCAAGTTTCTTTATAAGTGCAGTAAGCTCATCACGCTGATGTAGGCTTATTAGCGGGCTATAAATTGTTTACCATTCTGCACGGCCATTTGGAGATAGATGATTTTTGTGTACCGCTGAAGTGCCTGGCATGAAGTCAGTCATGTTGTTTGGGTGTTTATCTGTTTTTTTCCCCCCTCTGTATTATGTGTTTTGTTGGCAGACAGCGCTGGTGGTCCTGACTGTTCAGCAGGATGAGTGAGGCGGAGGGCCAGTTCTACAGCACTCAGGTGGGAGACTCCACCTTCACTGTACTCAAGCGCTACGAGCAGCTCCGCGCCATCGGCTCCGGGGCCCAGGGCATCGTCTGGTGAGAGGCTGTACTTTTATTAGCATTTTAGTGATCGTGTCACTGGGCCGGGGTGTTGTTACAGTTTTTCCTCAATCGATTTTGGCTCATTTTTTGAAACGGTCTTAACATTCTCTAAACTGTAATTGGAATTGTCACAACTGTTTGATGGGACATCACAACTCTATCGCATGTCTGCAAAAGGTAGTAACTCACCTAAAACACTTCATTCGTGCGGTGATTTTCGAACAATAGTCGACTAATTCCCAGGGATTTTCGAATAGTATTTTTGATTGGAATGCACATCCCTGCTGTAGTGTCCATCATTCTGTGTCCATCCATCAACATCGTTGCTGTTTTATTCCCTCTCATACGTGTCTGCCTAAATGTCTCTTGTTATGTTCACTCTGCTGGTGTTTTCGTCGTGTCTGGCTTTTTTTTATCTGTTCCAGTATTATTTTATCTTTGTAAGGTGTCCTTGGGTGTCCTGAAAGGCGCCACCAAATAAAACGTATTCTTCTTCTTATTATTATTATTATTACAAGGAGAGAGAAATGGAGAGTACTAAGAGAAAGAAATACTAGGAGCAAAAATAAATATAAACTGATGAATATTAGTTTATACCAGAGATTCACATGCCAAGTTCACACCAGAGGGGTGAATTATTCAGTTTTCTTTCCTGGGAGGTAAAATCAAAAGTTTAACATAAAAATGTTGTTGCAGTGTACTTATTATTTTTGTTATTTTCACTCTTTGAAAGTCACCAGAATGCAGGAAACAAAGTCACTGAAACTCAAATTTTTACCGCTTTGGTTTTGAAATCCTCCCTTTCTTTAAGGTCTCAAGGTTGGCAAGTATGCTTTATGCTGATTCCTCTTCTTTGGGGTCTTGATTACCTATGACTTTTTCTCGTCAAGTTGATTGTAAAACAGCTTTGCTCTACAGGATGCGTTTATTTTCTTCTTTGATAATAACCTTTGTCTCTGTCTGTCCCCTCCTCTATACGATGTGTGACCAGCTCTGCTCTAGATACAGTCCTTGGTATACCGGTGGCAGTGAAGAAGCTGTGTCGGCCCTTCCAGAACCAGACCCATGCTAAGCGTGCCTACAGGGAGCTGGTGCTGCTCAAATGTGTCAATCACAAAAATGTAAGATTTAGACTATAAGATAGGATATATATATATATATGTAAGATAGGTTCACATTTTTTTAAGTCTGTCTTATTTGAAAGCAATAGTCAGGTGCCCATATGTACATTGAAACAGCTTAGTGTAATCCTGTTGATACTAGCCTTTAAGAGAACCTTTCCTAACCTGTTTCCAACTTAAGTGTTGAGGGACAAAATCCACAGTGCTTGTTCTGTTAAAAAATATGTTATAAAGTTTATGTGACGTTTATGTGAGACTTCAACACACAAATCAAGCGGGTATCACCCAGACTCGCAATGCTTTTATTTTCCCTCTTTGTGTTTCCTCCGGAGAGTCTTTCTGTGTCGAGCTGCCATGGAGGGATAGAAACACAAAGAGGGAATTCTGTACTAAAACACTGTGACTTCGGAATATACCAACTTGATCTGATTAACTCTGAAGTCTCATGCTAACATTTGGAATGTATTTTTGCACAGGACAAGGACTTAAATCCTATTGCAATCGCGTTAGGAAGGGATCTCTTAATGACCAGTAGGAACAGGAGGAACGATTACAACGTTTCAATGTTCATAGGAGCATCTGATAATTGTTTTAAGACAGACTTGAAAACCATCCTTTAATGTCAGCTCTTTTTCCTACCCTCTAGAATATGTGCTATATGTCTGATTCAGATTTATGAAGTACTGTATTATAACTAGGGCTGTCAAAGGTAACATGATAACGCGTTAATGCAAATTCGTTTTAATGCCACTAATTTCTTTAACGTATTGATATGATTTTTAGGTTGTAGCGGGCTCAGTTTTAAAGCTAGAGTGAAGATACTGGCATCATATGGAACTAGAAAACCTAAGGAATCAATTGGTACCAATCATGTCATACTAGCTTGTCGCGAAGGAGGCTAAATAACGCTACAAACGTACGCAAAATTTTGGCGAGGAAAAACTGTCATTGCCATTTTGAAAGGGGTACCTTGACCTCTGACCTCAAGATATGTGAATGAAAATGGGTTCTATGGGTACCCACGAGTCTCCCCTTTGCAGACATGCCCACTTTATGATAATCTCAAGCAATTTTGGTCATAGTCAAGTCAGCACACTGACACACTGACAGCTGTTGTTGCCTGTTGGGCTGCAGTTTGCCATGTTATGATTTGAGCATATTTTTTATGCTAAATGCAATACCTGTGAGGGTTTCTAGACAATATTTGTCATTGTTTTGTGTCGTTAATTGATTTCCAATAATAAATATATACATACATTTGCATAAAGCAGCATATTTGCCCATGTTGATAAGAGTATTAAATACCTGACAAATCTCCCTTTAAGATTCAATTTGAACAGATTAAAAAATGTACGATTAACTTGGGAATAATCGCTATTAAATATTTTAATCGATTGATGGCCCTAATTAAAACATAAAAAAGCAGTTAAAACTTTTTTATTTGATAAGTTATGCAGGGCGGTTAAAAACTGCTGGCAGTCAAATTAAAATGAAGCTTGTATCCTCACATTTTCTTTATCTGATGTGATTTTACAGCAGGACTGCAATATGACCAGCAGCACAAAGACCGTAATTGTCCGTTCTAAGAAATATTGAAATAATGTGCAAAGTTGAGAAAAAAGAGAGGGTCAGCTCGCTGCAATGTGGATTAAATTTCTTGCTCAGAGTGAGAGAATCCAGACAAACCCACTTGAGTGCTCTTTCCTCAGTTGGCTAGCTCTCCCCACAGTGAAGTGGATGTAGATGGGAGAGTAACAGAGTGGACTAATGGCCTGTCTCTCTGCTTGCAGATCATCCGTCTGATCAATGTGTTCACGCCTCAGAAGTCCCTGGAGGAATTCCAGGACCTGTGAGTGGCAGTAGAGTGTTTTTTGGCTGCAGCAATCTACTCGCTTTCTGTGGGATTCAGATTTTTTAGCTGAAGCTAGCATTTAACTAGCATCCCTCTATTTACCTGTCAGCCTCTTCTTTTGCACTGTGCTGCTTTTATACAGTATGTTCTCTCTGCTTTAATTGCTCCTTTGCGTTCATCACTGTTCCTTTATAGACTCCTTTACTACCTTTTCTGCCTCTTCTTTATGACTGCCCCTCTTATAATCTCTTATCGCTTGTATCTCTTCTCTACCATTCTGCCATTTTGTATCCCTACTTCACTTCTTTTCATTCCCTCCTCGGCGTTTAGGTATCTGGTGATGGAGTTGATGGATGCCAGCCTATGCCAGGTGATCCACATGGACCTGGACCATGAGAGGATGTCCTATCTGCTCTACCAGATCCTCTGTGGCATCAGGCACCTGCACTCTGCTGGCATCATCCACAGGGTAACTGGACAAGGAATAAGTGGGATGTGGCCTAAATGTTAATAAGACTGTGATAAGAATTTCAAGTTTGTTACGTCTCTGCTGAGTGCGGTCAGAAGCCTGCTGTGTTGCAACTGTGACCACAACCAACAATGATGTCACAGTGTAGGCGCACCCTGGAGAGCACTTCTACATCACTGCTGTGAGGCGTTAAACCACCAGATGGCTGATTTTCAGATGGTGTTAATTTTCTCATTAATTAGCCATTTAATTAAGTATCCAGTCCTGAATATGTACTACTATGTGAAAAAGTGACATTAGAAAATTTTAACTTATAAAGAACCTAAAGGTTCCTGAACCTAACCAATGCGAGGATGATACATTATTGAAAATGTTCCAACTGGTCCGGTTTGCGTTCACAAAGGCAAAACTCAAAACTGTCCAGAAATTGAAAACAAAAGTTATGTGGTGGAAATTTCGTTTGATTATTGGTCATACAGTTGACTCCTCTTACAACTCAACAGTTGCCTCTGCGTTTTTGAGGTGCTTTCCTACACTGACGAGAGTGTGCGGATGAAGCAAAGTTGTAAAATTTTACTCATTTAGCAGCTGGCTAGTTAGCTAGGTAGCTTGCTAATTCCACCGTGCTTTCCTGCCCACTAGAAATTAATGGCACCAACCCAAACAAACCGCACCAAGGGCGTAAACGCTACAGGGTTCGGCTCAACCAACTAAACAAGGCTGGTGTGAATACGCCCTAAAATTGCATCGTTAACTTTGGAAGAATGTCGAGGTCAACAAAAATAAATACCTCAAGGGTTGTATTTGTGTGTGTATGTTTCTGTAGATTGATATATTTTCTCTCCTATCAGGACCTGAAGCCCAGTAACATCGTGGTGAAGTCAGATTGTACTCTAAAGATCTTGGATTTCGGCCTGGCTCGGACGGCCTGCACTAACTTCATGATGACCCCCTACGTGGTGACCAGATACTACCGCGCCCCAGAGGTCATACTGGGCATGAAGTACAAGGAGAATGGTAAGGACAGCCAAGCACCTGTCTTATATTTCTAAAGTGAGAGGGATAGATGAAGGAATAAAGCTCCACTCCTAAGCCCATATATACATATAACACTGCTCTGTCTCATTACACATATTTTAAAATTTGGCATCAACAATGGTATTGTGATGATTTGATTAACATGACATCATATACCAATGTAATACTGTCATGTGTTTACAGAAACAAAACGACCAACAGTTCAGAAATGATAAATGCTTAAACACAAAGGTGGCTCTTCCATGGAAAAAATACAGTATAACAAGGAGCCATTATCATTGGTTGACATTGGCTTATCATACATTCATTTGAATTTTACATATATGACAGCTAGTTTGCCAAAACGATATCACAGAACATAACGCGGAGGAAAGCATGAGCTAATTAAGAAACTGTGTCATCATTACATCGTTTGTCCAGCAGACTCGCACAGCAGCATTTGAGTAAACAAAGAAGCACATCACAGCTGAACAGATGGTGCAGGCTGTTAAGAATAATAAGTGCACAGCCACAAGTCTTTGATCCAGTATCAGTCTGGCTCTAGCTGGTTATTAGAGGTCCAAGCACCACAGGGGCTGGAACCCGCTTGGAACGGATTATTATCAATTTTATTTATAAAATTGTGTTGTTTAGGTCCATTTTACATAAACTAATAAATCAAAATTGGTTTGAGCTATTGTAACCAGATTTGATGCACAGTCTTGGGACATTCAAAAAGGCACCAAAAGTTTGTATCTCATAATTGACTTCATGTTTTCTTCTGACATTAAGATGACATGATCTGTAGTCATGCATTAATTCTCATAGACCTCCATTATATTACTATTCAGCATCATTCCCCATCTCTCTCCCCGTTGGCATCCAGTCATTTCTCTACTGTTGACTTTGGTAGAAAAGGCATAAAATGCCCCAAAAGTTTAACCTTTTCCAAACTCACTATGACATACTGATGACTACTATGTACTACATTGAAGTCAATAAGAGTGAATAACCTGATTGTATGTAGAACTCAGTCAATGTTTAGTGTCCATTGCTGTAAAAAGCAACTGTGTTGTCCTGATAAGATAAGATGATCAGACACATCTAAGACACACAACCTGTGACTGCATGGTCACTAGTTCAAATCCAGCTCAGGAGCCTTGATGTGTGCATCCTCCTGTCCCTCTCTACTGTCTGTTACTTGCACACTGCTTGCAGCTTTATTCGATTTTGTTTATTTGCCATTGATGATGACAATGAATGCCCTTACCATGGCACTATTCTGCTGCTGTGGACCTGTGGTCGGTTGGCTGCATAATGGCTGAAACGATCTCTCACAAAGTCCCGTTTCCTGGAAAGGACTGTATCCTTCCTTGTTTGTCTCCCTTTCAGCTTTTTCAGTTCCCTTAAGTGGAGGCAGAAGAACCTGAGGGGACAGAGATGTTGTTTTAAAAAAATCGGGAATAGTCTATTTTGTTCATTCGAACATACCCCAGAGATACCTAAAAATGTAATCATTTTTATAACGTGATATTTGTCTAGAAAACAGAGTTGAGTTGTTTGTATTTTTTCTAAACTCGCTTAACTACAAGGTGATACATGTACACCATATAGCGATAGGATTAGAAACAGGAAGTAGTCAGAAGACTTGTCCGGCTTTTATGTGGTCTGGCCTAACTGTTAAACCGTGTTAAAGAAGTCCCAATGAATAGTGTAACCTTTCCAAAGTTTGAATTTATGATGAGACTTGACCCAAAGTTGTCTGTTTGGTCTGGAGACATTAACAGAAAACACAGACCTTTCAGCTTCCAGAAACTGACATAGGGGGTTGTTTGCCGCATATGCACGCTCTAAAGCAAAAAGCCAACTCAGAGAGAGAGAGACAAACTACATACATCCTCCTCTGCTAAGCACACACACACACACACACACACACACACACACACACACACACAGGGAAAGTGATGAGGAGAGCAACAGCTGTGTAAACTGATAAGCAGAGGCGAGGAGAAAGGCCTGGAAGGCTGCGTCTGGTTTCCAAGCCAGAGAGAGAGAGAAGAAAGCCAGCCTTAAGATGAATGTGATGAAAGCATCAGGCCATGGCACAGCCAGAGGATGGACCAAAATAAGGCTAGAGAGCTGGTGTTCTACATTTCAGTGTTTGTCATTGAAATTTAAACCATGGAGCATGTTGTTCATCTGGCAACACCTGTGTCATCTTACTGTATATTTAACATGCATTATATTATGCGATCATTATTTAATATCTTTTCTGTGTGTTTATGTTTGCTTGTGTTCTCTGTTCCCAGTGGACATCTGGTCGGTGGGGTGCATCATGGGAGAGATGGTAAAGGGCGGCGTCATCTTCCAGGGCACCGACCGTATCCTTCGCCGCTCTCACCGTCTCTGTCGTTGTCTCACTTCCTCCATCTTTCCCCCTCCATCAAACCTCCATTAACACAAAGTATTTCACTCGTCTCGACAATTTTCTTGTCTTATAGTTCTTCTGGCACACTTGTCCGTCCCAGTTCTGCCCTCTAAACATAATCCGTTGAATAGGACCACTCAAGATTTCCAGCACATTCCAATTTAATCAGAGAGCTGCGTGTGTGTGTGTTTCCCGCCCTCTTCAGTGATTATTAAATCTGTGGAGTTGTTTTTTCAGATAGCTATAATCCCCTTAATTGATAGAGGGAATCAAATTGAAGCAATTCAAATCATTTGCATTTATATTGGCCGTTTCTCCGTTTCTAATGGGTTTGGTCACCTCTTTGCTCACCAGCTCCTTTCAGTGGCACATTTACACCTGAGTAGCAGAGAATGGATGCAGTGCGATTCTGGAGTAGATTGCTTTTCATCGGGGGGAAGTAATAGCCTTTTATTGCAATTGTAAGTCAGCGGCCCGCTGAATGTGCATATCTACATTTTTTGGTGGTTTTTAAATGTCTTAACAACTATTGGATAGATTGCCATGAAATTTAGTGCACATATTCATGTTTCCCCCAGGATGAAATGTATTAACCTTGGTGATCCTAGCACCATCGTCAGGTTTTCAGTCTGCAAAACTAACAACATTCCCATCAACCTTAGCTGTAGTTTGTGTTTAGTGCTAATGTTAGCATTCTAACAGGCTAAAATATGATGGTGTACATGGTAAATATTATCCCTACTTAACATTAGCATGCTAGTATTGTCATTGTGAGCATGTTAGCATTTAGCTCAAAGCACCACTGTGCCTGAGTACAGCCTCACAGATCTGCTAGCATGACTGTAGACTCTTCGTTTGGATATTTGTTATGCAAAGTCTATCAACGTCATGTGTTTGTCTCTTGATTCTGTGCCTTATCAAACGTTCCTCTCATTTGCTGACACATGTACATGCCCATAATGCAGCTGAGTTCTCCATAACAAGCCTGTTGTCCAGACATCGACCAGTGGAATAAGGTGATTGAGGTTCTGGGCACGCCCAGTCTGGAGTTTATGAACCGACTGATGGAGACCGTGAGGAACTACGTGATGAACAAGCCGCAGTATCCTGGCGTCAGCTTTGCCGAGCTTTTCCCGGACTGGGCCTTTCCTTCAGACTCTGAACACGACAAACTGAAGAGTAAGAATTTTGGACACTAAAATACACTTATTTAACTTAACTTAAACTTAACTAATGCATGCAACTCAACGAATACATATTGTCGCAGTTTCCTAGCATAGATATTTAAGAGGATTGTCAAATTTCATGTTTTTTTAAATCTCTTACCAAGGACACTACCAGAATACATAGATTTTAGTCAGAGGCACTTGTCTGCAGACAGTATATTGATGTAACAAGACATTTCCCAACAAAATTACAGGGACACAGAGGCTGAAAACTGGGTCCCTTATACAACTAGTCCAGAGGATGACCATGCAGGTCAAAAGTTTTTCTGCCCTAATCTGTGGCATTTAGAGCATCACTGAAACAAGACAACAAATCTTGACATTCCCAGAGATGTTACCCAACACCGCGATGGGAAGTAATCAGTTCTCATGAAGACCGCTTAAATGAAATGATGTCATTGACCTGTTTCCATAGTAACACTGCCCTTCCCCTGTTGCCATAACAGCAGGTCAAGCACGGGACCTGCTGTGCAAAATGCTGGTCATTGATCCCGAAAGCCGCATCTCCGTAGAAGAGGCCCTCAATCACCCGTACATCCACGTGTGGTACGACCCCGGAGAGGCCGACGCGGTGAGGAGAATGTTCCAGTGGTGGCTCACTTTTATCAATGTGTGACCTTGCTGATGTATGTATTTCTCATTGTTTCACAGCCTCCTCCCCAGATTTCAGATAAGCAGCTGGAAGAGAGAGAGCACTCCATCGAGCAATGGAAAGGTAGGATGCACTGCCCTCTAGGGAAATCTGTCAGCAGTACAGCTTCACTTTCTTTACATTTTGATTAAAAAAATGTACAGGAAAGTAAACCTAACCCTACTAAGAATCATGTTTTTACCACATCTATATGTAGTTATAATATATACATGATGTGCTGCGCAAAGCATTTAAAGTTAAAGCAAAAAAATGACCATCACTGTGTGACATAAACGCTGCCAAATCATTCTAAAAAACCAGCGTCCGAGCCAGGAAATATAGATTATAAAATGTCCCCTCCAGACTGTTCAGGCTTAAGCTCAAGGACAACGCTGACTGTTGGAAGTGCTGCAGCTCTGAAGGGGCTGTTCTTCATCTACTCTGGGAATGTCCCATGATTCAGAACTACTGGTTAAAAGTTCACGAATGTATAAAAAACATTACCCGGACCAAGTTTGAGTTCTGCCCGAGATTATATGTTCTCAGTGATCCACAAATGACTTCTCACTGTGGAGCCTCTGACATTATTCAGACAAGTATAATGGTGGGAAAACAAATTATTATGAGAAACTGGAGGAATCCAGGTGAGCATCATGGTGCAGATTTATGTAGGATTATGTATTTGATTCTTGTCTGTTTTTCGTATTTTATTTGTATGTTATGATTTTGTAGATATATTTTTTTTTATTTATTTATTTAATTTTTATATTAATATTATTTTGCATATAGGAGTTCTTTGATTTGTTGACCAAAATGTGACAATGTTCATGTAAAAAAAAAATCAATAAAATACTAATTACAAAAAAAAAAATTATAAAATGTAAGTTAAAGAACATACAATAGGACCAATTAACAGCAATTGTTGACATTTGAATTGAATTAACACCTATTTCACGATTTTTAATTATCTGTATCTTTTAAGGCTTCATTCTGAGTACACTGACGGCTCCTTTTTATTTTCTGCTTTTCTACAGAACTCATTTATGAGGAGGTGATTGATTGGGAAGAGAGGAACAAGAATGGACTGATGAAAGAAGACTGCTCCGGTACGTACATGCACCATCTTCAGTCATTATCAGCAATATTGGACACCAAACTACTACTATAAGTGGTCAGAGCATAATTAGCTTTAGCTTCATACTGGTTTCCTGTCATCATGGTCACGTCGGTCCCTTGAAAAAAATGTAAATATTATTCTTATTTGTACAATTACCTAAACTTTGTACCTCCTCTCCTTTGTGTCTGTGTGTCATGTATCAGATGTGGTTTCAGGTTCAGCCTCCCAGTCCTCGTCAGCCAACGACATCTCGTCCATGTCCACGGAGCACACCTTGGCGTCGGACACAGACAGCAGCAGCATCGACACACTGACGGGACCGCTGGACGAGAGTCAGTGAACACAGAGTCCATGGCCACATGTCTGCCCGCCTCAGTCCTCCCATTTACAGTACCCAAATATCAATCAGTCATCACCTTCCTCCCTTCTCTTTACTCCATCACCCCCCTCTTTTCTGATTTTTATTTTTGTGTTTTTCTTCTTTCCTTTTTAACCTCAATAAATAGGTCTATTTTTCTATTTTCTTTCTGTGTGGGATCTGGTTGATCTTGTTGAACCTCTTCAACGACAAACTCTGTTTTGGACTGGAGGTCAAAGCTGTCTATTCTATCTGTTGGGTCAAATCTTTCTTATCTTTCTCTGCTATGTGGATATTGTTTACCTTCATCAAGTACATATGATGTATGCATCCATATTGATTTCCAGGTAACCAGGAGTAGGTGGGGGATTCTCGTTTCTTCCATATGCCTGTATTTTAATAGTTTTATTTTTTTAGCGAATATTTCGTTGAGACTGGAGGTTTATCAAATTCGAGCAGACGCGCGCTGGACATAGACCACAGCCGCCAGCTGCTCTCATGCATGTTACGCCAGTACGAACAAAAGCTTACCGTAAGTCGATGATCAAACACTCAAAGTCCGATTGATCCTTCAGCTAGCTCGCAGTATTACAGATCTCTACGGTGGTGATTTCTGCACTTTGTTTTAATTAATTGCCTCGAGTGATGTGGATTTTGAGCTCTTCCTCCTGACAGCTAGAGGAAGCTGTGGTTGCAGTGTTACATTTCAATTTCCTGATATAATGTACTGTATGTAAAGATGTCATGATCTGACACTCATCGTGGCTGTTTCATTACTAATAGATAAGGTGTGCTCATTTTGTTAGAACTATATATCGCACCCCCCCGTTGAACATAAGGTACCGACTAACAATGTGTATATCAAAAGAACATCGTGATCCTGTAAATTTGGGAGAGGCAAAAAGATACATGTAGTATTTATTTTTGTGTTCTTGCAAAAATGTTGCACACAATCACACCGAGGCCCGTGTAAGATAAGCCTCTCGTCGAAGCATTTCATTGACAAATCAATGCATCGGCTGCTCCTTTTCTAAACCATTCCATTAGTACTGGAGCAGTCCCTCAATCCATCATGAATCAGACATCATGTAGATAAATGGCAGTAAAACACACATAATGGTGTTTAACTTGCATGAAGGCATTAAAGATGCCAATAAGATACCGTAGTTCTTGTTATAAAGAGAAATCCGTTCAGGTTCAGTTCTTTTACTTGCAGTACCTTGATATTCTTGATTCTGAAAGCCTGTTTGATGCAGATGTTGTATTTTTTTTTTTTGCCTCTGTAAGCCTTTATGTGTGCGTGTGTGTTATGAAAATGTACCGTGCAGCGCTCTCCTTCATTATCTCCTTTTGGATCGTCCTTAAAGACAGCAGTCGCCTGGTTGATAATTGCAAAGTCTGTGGAGGAAGTTGGCCCCCTCAACAAAAACATGAAGACATGTTGCGGTTTAAAATGAGGATGTGACTGAAAAATCTGGACCTCGAGATGGAAACGTAAAGATGAGACTGTGGAGCTGCTTTTTGCAGAACTGATAGCACAGTGTGATGGACGTGCAGAAGTACGACACTATGGAGTCACTGAGGACTTAATTGTTGAACGCTATATTTTTCCTTTTTAAAAACCATGACCTTTTTCTTTAAGTCATGCCTTAAATGACCTGAGGAGTGGCCATTGCACTCCTACAGATCTTATCAGATCAGGGCTGAGCGTTACGGTGCTCAAAACGTCTTTTACCATGTTTACCATCTTTTAAAAAAAAAAAAGCTCCATTGTATACACTGTGCATCTCACATTTTGGTTCTGTTTATTTCTCCTTTTATTTTCAGAGATGTCCTGTGTGATTGCAATGACCACAATATAATCACCCGGCCAACATCTTTCGCCCTTACGTAACTAATAAAGTGGACATCAGTGATTAATTTTCTTTCAGTGATGCTTTGCATATTTCTCGCCGTACGTCAATTAAACCTTTCCCAAACAGGGAAGGAAATATTCTGCATAGATACAATACATGTTCCTAACTAGAGTTTAAAGACTAGCCAGTCTTGTGCCTTTTGTCCTCCTCTTTGCACGCACTGTTCACATCATCGCACACAATTCATATATTCTTTCTCTCAAAAGCTCTTGACGATGTATTCTGTCTTCTTGGCCTCGTTGTTGAGCTCCCCGAAGGTGTCAAAGAACTGCTCCATCTCCTTCTGCAGAGTTGCGTTGCGTAGTTCTGCGGCGGCCCGGGTCCTTTCAGACTCCGCGATCTTACCCTGGACCGCCTGGTACCAGTGCCGCTGCTGCGCCAGGTTCGTTTTCAACCGAACAACCTCCACCTGCAGCTCCTCGTTTCTTTGCTCTAGGCTGATGTTAAAGGACACGAGAAAGAGGAGAATATCAAAATGATTAGGTGTATATGAAAGGTTGAGAACTGGGTTCTGTCGATGAGAAGGAGCAAGAGGAGATTGTTGATTGTTTGGTTTAAGTAGGTTTGATTCTTGATGTTTAGTATAGTTGGAAAAGGCAGAACAGGTGGCTTAGCAGGTTGGTGAAATTGTACAATTAAATCTATTCATCTCCTTCCTGTACTCTACGTTAAGCTAAAGGAATTGTGGTTTTCCTCTGGTCCTTGCCAAGCAGCACCAGTGACCTTCCACTGAGACTCGCTCTATCTATATCAGTAATAAATGAGGTATGTGTTGTGTCTAGGTCAGCAGCATGGCCCCTTAAATTAGCTCGCTTTCCAGTGCCTGGAGCTGTTCCTATAGGTCAACCACACAGCATGTCTTTTAAAACCACAAAAACGGCTATTTACCAACAGGAAGCATTGTGAATTTGTCTTTTAGGTCAGTGGAAAAAAAAGTAATTAACATAAAATATGTAATACAGTGAGATTTCCACCAACACAAAAACAGAATTGGTTAAAAAGAATGGAAATAATTAGGACTGAATTAGATATATCTTGCCTGTGTTGGGACATTTTAAAAGAAAGTCACAGCAGTTGATGGTGTGCTTTGAACTAAACAGGATATAGGGTGAAGCTCGGGGTCAACTGAATGAACAGAGCAGCATAGCTGAGTGGACACACACACTTTCTGGGCCTGGGAACAGTTTGTCCCCCCCTACACTGGAAATACCCCCAAGGGCTGGGAAAATCTCAAGTCAGTGAAGTGAAAGTGTGATTCTGAAGCCTGAAGTAAATTTAGGACATTTCATTTGTCTTTTACATGCTGAGCCTAATCTGTGCAAAACGATTTTGTGTGTTTGAAATGGAAATGCGAGACGAGATTACCTGAGTATTCGTGCCTCGTACTCCTCCCTCTGTCTGGTTATCTGCTGTTGGAGGCTGGTGAGGAGGCTGCGGAGGGCGCTGGCGGAGGGGTCTGCCAGGGGTACAGGAGGGGGAACCCTGGGAGGCCAGGATGGCTGCTCCGGGTGCTGGGCTTCGGCCGGGGGCCACAGAACCTGGCACTCAGTTTGGGACAGCTGAGGGGAACTCGCTGTAAGGTGTTGGAGATGCAGCATCGGGTCCCCCTGCTTAAATCCACAGGATCCTGAGTCCAGCTCTGGCTCCTGTTCATGCTTCTTGTCTTGGTCTGGATTCTGGATTTCAGCGAGGATGATCTCACAGGAGGACCAGGTGCTCTTGCCTTCGCTCGCTCCCTCGCCGTCCATCGGGCCCTGGATCTGCTCAGGGGCCCATGCTTGGTTCATCTGCTCCTGGAAGCTTGTTTCCATCTCGAAGACGTCTTGGAGGTCGTCGGGGGTGACGGCGTCGGGGAGGTTATCATACACAGAGAGAGCGCTCCTGTGCTCCAAGCTCTGCGATGGGTTGGGACTCTGGTTCAGATGAGCTCTGTCCTCACCTCCCCAGCTACGTCCCTGTTCTCTCTCTCCTCCTCCTCTTGCTTTGTTTACGCCTGGACCCAGCTCTGCTTCCCAGGCCCGTCTTCCCAGGCCTCCTCTCCAGCTGCAGTAGCTGTGATCTGGCCAGGCGCCAGTCCCTCTTCCCCCACCGACCAGTGTGGGAACCTCAGCCACAGCTGGGGCCAGACCAGGCAGAGGGCTGCAGGGGCCTGGGAGTCTGGTTACAGCCGGGCACACAACCCTACTCTCCATTTCCCTTTCCCTGGCCCTCCCTCGCCGGGCAAAAGGTGGGCAGTTGTCGTACAGGGGGTCCGTGGAGCAGGAGCTGGCTGTGGTGGGGGTCTCAGTAGGAAGACAGTGCAGCTCCATGATCCAACCGGGCACAATTGGGGGGTGCTGAGAGCCTCAGATAACTGCCCTCCCCTCCTCTTGTCTGCTGCAACTTGGGATTCAAGTCTTGGATTGTGGATTTGTGAGCGTGCTACGGAGCCTCCCCTGTGCCAAGTGCTGATGCGTCGCGGGGGGGGGAGGAAGGTGTAGGAGGCCTCCTCCCCTTTGGCTGGGCTGTGCCCTTGAAGCTGGCAGACAGGTTGTAGTCGGTGTGTGTGTGTGTGTCTTTAAGCAGGACTGACATCAGCTGTTACTTTAGCAGAGCTTCTGAGGGAGGGACCAGGGTGTAATATAGTCTGGCTCATTCCTAAAGACAGTCACACATAACTGGAACCACAGAAATAGACAGTGGCCACGGGCACAAAGTGTGAAGCACACACAATGAGCCCCATAATCTGCACTCAATATCTGTCAGAAAGTCGGAAACTGAAAGTCTTGATGTAATATTAAAAAAAAAATTAATATTTAAAGAAATTCTACAGTGCTTATTAGGATTATTCTGACTTTTACGGGATGCTACTTCCATGGGAGTATTACCTCATCTGGCTCATTGATTTCCCTTCCCTGTTTTATTGCACTCTGTCTACATTAACACTGTAGGATGTGTTAAGAGCCAAGTGCTTGTACTGTAGACAGAGTTCACCCCAAGAAATCTGCTGCAGAGCATTTTATCGCTTATCTTTGAGAGACGCTCAGCACTAAAACTAGTGAAATGCTGTCAGGAAAGCAACAGGAGCCAGGTGGCAAATCATATAGTGTCACCTGGTATTATCAAATCATGGAGATTTAACCCACATTGTATGATAGAGAGGGTAACACGTCATTTTACAGGTCTGCAAATTTCATGGTAATTAGGTGATAATTAGCAAGTAACCTATTTGAAATTTCTTTGGAATTACTTCCAAATTACCCCAATATTTACCTCAAAATTTACTTTATTATAAACATTATTTAATAATTATATGCTAAAATAGCATACAATGGTTGAAATAGGGCCCTTAGGCTTGAGAAGCGGCTGCTCTTCATCGGAGGTGGAAAACCAAAACTAATAGAAGACACTTCTGATCAGGGACAAATCTCACCATTGTGTGACTTATTGTCCACACAAATGTAACCTGGTAGCTAATGTAATGATTCAGGGAGTTTTTTTTAAAGAAATTTAAAATAAATTATTTGCTAATTATCATCTATTTATCAGCAGACATGGAAATAAAGCATATCAATTAACTTTGTATTCTTTTCCTGGAAATATATTAAATAAATTACCAGCTATTGGGAAATAGCGGACTATAATTATTAAATAATGTTTATAATAAAGTCATTTTCTATCAAATTTTGAGGTAAATATTGGGGTAATTTGGCAGTAATTTCAAATTGGTTACTTGCTTATTATCACCTAATTACCATGAAATCTGCAGACCTGTAAAATTAAGTGTTTCCGATATTTGTATGTGATGTTTTTGTGTGTTTTTTTCAGGGGTGCAAGTGAAGGACATAAAGGGACGAAAGGAGGAATCTGCATGAGAGAGAGGCAGAGAGAGCGAAAAATAACACTCACTCACCAATGTCACGGTCAGTGTGTCTTAAAACCTCAAGGTGGAGCTATAGACAACATTATGAACAGCCTCTACTGTAAATGGGCGGTGTACCTTGAAATCATTTAAGATATTTTGAAGCTGAGGATGATGATTCAAAGCTATTCTGATAGATATTGATTTGGTGCTCATATGTAACTTTAAGAGAATATCGTAGTAATTGTGTTTATATCCCATGCATTATTTATCAATTTATAGCTTCTGTTTTTAATCTAAAGGTTTCTTTTTGGTCCATGTTTGAGTTGTAGAGAGTTAGTTGGCTTTTAGAGGCTTATAAGGATCAGATGAGGCCTATTGATCCGCTATTGATCAAACAGCCCAAGGAAGAACTCCCTCATTAGTGTGATGCCACGGAGGAACTACTATCAAAGGCACTTCCTCTTGATCAGAGGAAACATCCATACAGACGCTTTGTCCTTAAATCCCCTCCAGTCAAACGGCCGCGCAGAGTTTAGAGGAAGTGACGTCTCTCAAACCGTCGTTCAACCACATGCGCCGCCTCATTTTGAGATCTCATTGAGATAAAAGTGTTCGACTTGGAGTGTCACTGCAATGCCTCACAAATCAAGGACGCGCTTGCAAACTGCACGGGCACATTAAAGAGTCAGTCAGTTGTCCGTCAACGCTGATAAAGCTCCGCTCTTATCTGCCCTATGTAAATCACCCTGCGTCCTTCAAGGCTGCACAGACCGAGGAGGAATCACAATGTTTTATCTGTTTGCACATTGCGGGATTTAAACGTGTTCAGAGTTTCCTCCTCGCCAACCTGAATTAATACAGGAAGCGAGATGCTTTTGGAATATGAGAAAAGTGTTGGAGACCAGAAAATGCTCTGAGATGTCCCCTTAAGAGACACCATCAAGAAAACAACCACCTGGAATAGTACACACGTGCTTCAATCTCTCTCACGTCCCTCCGAGGCTTTGCCCTGACCTCCACCTGTCATTGACCATGTGATGGACGACCTCGCCGTCTTTAACCCCTCGTCCCTGAACCCCGTGACCTAACACAGCTGGATCGCCACCACGCAGAGGTTAAGCTTCCTCAAAGACCCCTTATCGCCCCGGGGCCCTCCCTTCTCATTCGTCCTTCACCACTTCCTGTACATGTGCGTAGTTGTTTGTAGCCATGACGACAGAATCCATGGCAACACGGATCCCCATGGTTCTAAATAATAAAGGTGGATGGATGAAGGAGGAGGAGGAGGAGGAGGAGGAGGATGAGGGGGGTGGAGAGAGGAACGGCTCTGTGGCTATTTTAGCAAGTGTCTCAGTGGAGAGTAATTGAGGAGGGCCCTTGTTAACAAGAGACAGGGTCTGCTTAACAGGAGAAGCTTCCAAGGGCAACACACAGCCAGCTCCTCTTTGTGGTTATAAGGACGCATATATATATATATATATATATAGTCCAGGATACAGATTAATCACTGGGTATAAAACTAAGACAAATCAGGGAAAAGTGTGGCCGTGGATGTTGTGTATAGGAGTGGCGAGGAGTGGAGCAGATAGGCAGCAACATAGACCGTCGAGGACAGATAAGAAAAACAGACAGAGTTTGTGTGTAATGCGATGGTGTGTTCCTGCATGCAGGTGTGTTTTGGAGAGATTAACATCCCTGCCTCTCTTTCCTCTGATCCCCAACCTCTCTGTGTGTGTGTGTGCTTTAAAGCTGCAGTGCTACCTGAGCAGATTAAATACCGTCTCTTTGCTGTTTACTCATGTTTTATTGAGACAACCACGGTTTCCTATTCAGTCCGCTCAGTAGCTCTCAACGAAGGAAACAAAGCCCGACGCCACACTGAGTCAGACTTTAACTCTGCTATAAGTACGTTGCTTTAAGTTGGAAAGCATTTATTCTGTTTCTTATGCCAATATTCTGAGCTTCACAGCTTCACAATTACTCAAGTACTGTACTTAAAGGAACAGTGTGTAACATTTTGGGGGATCTATTAGCAGAAATGGAATATAATATTCAGAACTATGTTTTCATTAGTGTATAATCACCTTAAACTAAGAATAGTTGTGTTTTCGTTACCTTAGAATGAGCCGTTCATATCTACAAAGGGAGCGGGTCCTCCTCATCGAGCCGGACGCCATGTTTCTACATTAGCCGAGAACGGACAAACCAAACACTGGCTCTAGAGAGGGACATTCGCATTTTTAAGTTTTCGTGTAGTTCTCCAACATGCTTGGCACACAGGAGAAGTTTCGGTGGTTTTAATCTGCAACCTCACCGCTAGATGCAACCAAATCCTACACACTGTACAGTGTGTAGGATTTGGTGTAAGTACAGTTTAAATTGCAGTAGTTTTACTTGTAATGGAGTATTTTCGTAGTGTGGTATTGCTATTTTTACATAAGTCAGTGATCTGAATATTTCCTCCATCACTTGAGCCTAAATTCATGTTTAGTTGACAAAATAATCTCCCCTTACGGTCCATTCAGTAGCTGTTCTGGAGCTTGCGATGATATTATACATCTTAATCAGCAGATACTTTTCCGTCCACGTCGGCTTAGTTGATTTTCATAGTATTTTGTGTATTTTTTTCAATGTAGTAAATCAGAATATCAAGTGATACTGTGGGGCTTCCCTTTTCTATGTTTAAAACAGATTTTATACAGAATGAAATTCACATGAGGCTATGAATCCACAACGATGTGTCGCTCCAACATTTCTGATGCATGTATGCGTGTCTGCTCTGTCCTCTATGTGTTATTCATAAACTTTCTTCTCATGTCCAGAATTGAACTCAGGCCCCGTTGAACAGAATCATAACTCTTCATGTGAGGAAGCGACCGTGCCTCGCTCTCATCCATTTTAAACGGCGTCTGTTTGTCTGTTTCAAGGTTTCGTGCAACACTGTGGATTATTTGAGAACACGATCAAGGTGTCTTCAGGCAGCACGAGGCTCTCACTCACATGCATAAACACTCCTGCTCTCTCTCAAACAATCCCACATCGGTTTACACGTTGGAGATGTGCGTCACTGCTATCCGTGTGTGGGTAGCTTATGTTGCTGCTATGCTAAATTGGATTATATTGCTTTTTAAAGCCATCTATCCACATTCTCAATTAAAACCCTGCACATTTTAACTTGTGACACGTTCATGCCTTCGTGAGAGTGTCCGCGGGCTCTACAGTTTCATTATAGCTCATGTCATTAACATTTTTATTAGATAGCTCTTACTATCATCTCTGGAGGCAGCTGTGCGATGTGATTATCTACCCACTTATATGCTATACATTTTGTTTGCAGGATTTTTTTTTTCCTCATCATGGAGCATCACACATTTTGACAGTCAATTAACAGACCGGGCAGAGTTACCATGGGAACAACTTCTTTTAGAGTAGACAGGACGGGAAGAGGAGCAACACCTTTAACAACCAACCTGACTGACTGACTGACTGACTGACTGACTGACTGCAGCCCGGAGCAACTGATGCATGCGTTATATGTATACATGCAACCGCCACTTTGCATCACGCAGCTGTCGTGCCGGAGTGTGGTGAGGCAGATGTTCACTCTACTCGAGCCGAAAATGAAATAAAGGGAAAGAGAGTGGAAATCCTTTTTGAGCCGGGATGTTATTAGAGTGTCCGTCTGTCAGATTCCTGGGTGGGCAGAGGAAGTAAAAGCAATTATTACAGATATTTTTGTATGGATACACAGGAGTGAGGAGTAAAATGATGGAAGTAAACAGACGAGGAAAGGAGGAGACAGAAAAAAAGTAAACACAATAAAAGTAGAAGGGAGTGAGGCCTCGCAGACACGGAGAAAAAAAAGAAAAACTAAGGGGGATGAAAATATTTGTGCGAGTAGAAAGAAAACAGGAGATGGAAGGTAAAAAAAAAAAGAAAAACGCCGCTGATTTGATGACTTATTCAGGGTTCCTCTAGAGCTCCTCTTCCCAGGATCTCTTTGAGAAGGAGCATGTTTGAAGTGTCTGCATATGTGATAGTCTGTCTGTCAGCGGGAGGTGGAGCAGGAGGCGTCAGAACAGACAGAAACACAGATACAGAGTGTGTGGAGGTGAGATAGCGAGGGAGGGAGAAGAAGGGAAAGGATTGCTGGAAATAGAGAGGACGTGAGCGAGGAAGACGGCGTGTCAATGCTCTCCTCTGCACTGTGGAGGCCTCAGCAGGCATTGGCGAGGTTGGTGCATGAAAACGTGTTTTAAAAGGGGCTAAAACTGATCTCTCACGCTTGATTGGTGCAGAAAGGAAATGCTGAAGGAAGGCAGGAGAGAGAAAATGCTTTTATATGAACAAAAAGGCAGAAGGAACAAAGAGAAAGATGGGATGTATGTTGGGGGGGGGGGAAATAGCAAATCAATAAAAAAAATGAGAAGAGACATGAAAAACAGTGATCCATAAAAGCTGATGTAACTGCACCTCAGGAGCTGCAGGGGCCATCGGCTTCTCCGCGCCCTTGCGAGGAGTAAGGACACGTCCGACCTTCTATAGCTGGCGGCTAATGGGCAAACAGAGGCCTGACAGTTTCTCAGCTTAACAGCACGACGTGGGCTCACAGTGTTGGCTCCCAGGCCCGCAGCGTGTCCATGTGTGTGTGTGTGTGGCTGAGCACACATTTGAAACAAGTCCAGTTTGCACAGAGCACCGGGAGAGCTCGGCTCATTGGCCAGCCCCCACCGTCACCGTGGGAGACGGTCCTGGGACGGCTGATTGGGTCTGGGAGAGTAAACAATAGGATGATGGGAATAGCCAATGTGAGGGGTCAAAGGTCAGCGGGATGGATTGCACGTACTTTAGGAGCCTCCTCGGTGTATGCCCTGATATTTTTACACAGAACACGCAGCAAACACGCCTTTAATGTAAATGAATGCAATCTGTTATGAGCACATTATTCTTGGCTTTTTCCCAAGTGTGTGTGTGTGTGATAGTGCTGATGCAGCATGTGTACACCGTCCAGGTTAACAGGCCTGCATGCAGCATGTGTGCGACACCAGTTTTACCCAGGGTCCCTCTCTATTTATAGGCTCAGAGAGAGTCACAGCTCATATTTATTTATACAACTGATACGGAGATAGCAGAACTGAGGGCAGATAAACAGGGATCTGTGTATTTATGAGCTCACAGTGTGTGTGGCTTCATAAAGGGACGCAGGAGACTGCATTGTTTTATGGATGTGCTCCACATCTCAGTGATTGCTCTGCTTTTACATACTACAGTGGCTTTAAAAGAAAGCGGGAAACCGATCATAATGACTCCACGCATGATGATCGTATTTGTACTGGTGGTGTGCGGCATGCGTGCGTGCACTGTAGATGCGTTTCTGTTGCCAGCCTCCCCATCCCCCTCTGAGAACAGCGGAGGAAGGCCGTTTCTGTGTCTGTTTACACTGTAAACGGACAGGAGCTGTGCATGGCTTTCATTATTCTAGCAGACGCACAGGAACACTGCTGCTCTATCTCACACATCTCTCACAGGAAAAGTAGCATTTATTACTTGGCTCTTATTTTTCTTTTTTAGTTTTGGCCATTATTTCTGTCCCTTATTGTGAGAAAGTAAAAGCTGAGATATTTACTTGGAAATGTTATTTGGAGGTAGAGAACCTAAAGTGAAAATGTATGAAATGTTGGTTATAATGCGTCATTGGGACACAAACACAGGCAAGTTGGCTACAGTAGGTCAGAGTTGAAGCCAAAAGTCGCCCTGTGAACTGTGATGGATAATAATTTTATACTTACCCAGCAAAGATCATGTCTGTATAACGTCTGTCTGACCAGGACCAGTCTTGGACGTCTGTAGACGTGCAAGTTGGGTTCGATATTTGAACATCTGGCTAGGGGCCATCTTGGACGTCTATGGACGTGCAAAACAGGTTCAATATCTGGACATCTGACTAGGAACCCTCTTGGATGTCTGTGGAAGTGCAAGAAAAGCTATATACCTGGATGTCTAGCCAGCACCCCTTTTGGAGGTCTACGTCCAAGACAGGCTCAATATCTGTTTTTGGACAAATTGTCATGTGAAATAAAATAAATACAAATAATTACATTATTATAAATATCTTTATGAAAACGGCAATAATGAAATGATATAACATAGTAAGTTGATATTATTTAAAAATGATTCCATTATTTCGATTTATTTAATAATGTACATTAGGGTAGCAAAGGGGCGGAAATTGTCTCCATGATATTTGGGAAATTTCAATGAAAATCTTAGCTTATAATAGGGAACTTATTTTTTGTGGGAAATACACATAAGACAATAGGTCTTGTGGCATGTTTTGGATAAAATATCTCCACTTAAAGCCATTTGAATTGAAACCTTGCACATTCAGTGCACATTGCACTCCTCCATCACATGTAGGGCCTACAGGTAACCTTCATTTTGTCTTCCAAAATAACTTGACTAGGGTTTGTTTAAAACCTTTATGGTCTATGGTGATGTCACATCCCGCGACTCAGCAATTAACTTGATGAGTGCAATGTTATTTTCAGCTGTAGAAATGATGACCAAAATTAGAAACACAACACCCATGTTTATATGGAAACTGGAATTTCCTTCTGACATCAGTATGAGGAAATGTAAAAACACCATTGAGTATTTAATAAAAGAACAGAACAGGGAAGTTGGGAGCAGTAAAGTAGAGCAAAATAGCCTTTTACCTTGGCAGGAATGAACTCACTCACTCACACACAGAAACAGGGTGATCAACCTGCTGTGTGTGAAGCCGAACCACAAATGAAACACCTCTCAGCACACTTGTAAATTGATTCCACTGTCTTTATATTTCACAGCAGGCCTCATGTGCTTGCTGCCTCACACTACATACTGTATGTTATAGGCTACATATGTCCTAATATAAACTAAAAAAAAATCTGTCATTTATTGTAGAATGGCATTCATTTATATGTTAATTACTGCAGAAAACATGGATTGTTTAAAGCTTTGTTGGTGTGATGCTGAGAAGCAGGTGTGGAGGTAAGGTTAAGGTGTTACATTTTTACACTTGTTGCTGTAACAAAGTCGTTTTTGTGTAGGCATATTTCAAAGTATTTTTTCAAGTATTGTAGCTACTTTTCTAGCCTACATTTCAAGTGCATATGTTTTAAAAAAAAGTCATGATAAAGCATAGCCTCATACCTAGGCATATTAAAAAAAAACATCTAGGCTAATTAAGCAGGGATTTTAAAGCACCATCTGGCGAGGATGCAAAGTGACCCGAATCAAACCCACCTACACAGGTGCATTCTGGGTCTGATGCTAAGAAGCTAAATGCTAAAGGCTCATGGTGGTTTCTCCAGGTGACTTCCACGTCCACTGCGGGACTTTTACCTTCAGTAATGACATGTTTGGAAACTTTGAGGAAGTGTCTCAGCGTTGACAGACACACTGGGACTGGTTCTACTGGGACACAGAGGCCGAGTGGGCAGGTTTTTATTATGCTCTGAGAATGGACGAGCAGAGAAGTTAACCTGGAGCAGATTGAGGACTTGAAGACAGTGACGTCCAGACAGGTGAGAAGCAACAAACTGTACAGAGAGGAGAACATCGTCAACGTTGCCAGGCAACGTAACGTGAGTGCGCAGTACACAGAAACTGTGCAGCCGTGGAGTTTATATTGTTGATACAGCTCTGTGTTGTCTGCTGTGTGGTGATGTTTTATCCTAACGTTCATCGTATAAGAAGCGTCAGGCTGTTTAGTTTCTATATCTTAATGGCGTCCACAGCTGTTTTTTTATTTATTGTGGGTCATTTTTTGTTATTGTCTGAGTTTTGTCTCTTTGTGTCTGACCAAAACTGACCATGATGATGTTTATACAGAGGAAGATGAAGATTCTCAGCCTGTCTGGTAATTTTGGAGTTGAGTTGTTAACAAAATAATATCTAAAACAATGAGGTAAATCTGTATCTTTATATCTCGCCTTGTTTGAAGGTTTGAAGAATGTTGATGTCAAATATAGTCAATAACTGCAATTTTAAAAGTTTAAAAAGTTGATGTTAATGTGCACTTTGTAGCCTAAATGTGTTCTTTACTTTAATAATTTTGTCATACAACATCATCATCATTTTACAGCATATTTTTTAATTTACCCTCCCTCTACACCACTTCTCCATTTTAAAAATGTAACGCAATAACATTTACTCAGAGTAGAGACTACATATTAAACCTGCAGCAGGCAGAATGTTTTTGGCATCATTGGGCAAAAATGCCATAATAATCTTTCAGCATATTGTAATTCAAGTGCTCTGAGATAAAACTAGACTTCTGCACCTCCTCATGGCTCTGTTTTCAGGCTTTAAAAAATCTAGCCCGTGACGGGAGACTTTGGCCAATCACAGGTCATTTCAGAGAGAGAGAGCGTTCCTATTGGCTGTGCTCCGGCTGGTGGGCGGTGCTTGGTATTTCCTCAACTGATCTCAACATGGCTGCCGGGTCACAAACTTTCTCATTTAACAGCTAAACAGTACACTACAAGATGTTTCTGAAAACATTTGAGGTGAGAAATAGGCGCTGCATAGTTTGACCGTTTGATCGGAGTTAACGAGTGATTGACAGCTGCTCAGAGACGGCAGGCTCCAGCTCGTCTCTGATTGGTTGTTTTCCTCCGGCCTGTGAAATCTTGCGGATGCCATTAGGAGCGCCGGAGGACACAGAGGCACATGATTTTTTAAAGATTAGCTGTCTCATGCACTACTGTCAGGATATAGTGACCGTTTTATATAAAATAACTTTTTTTAATCATATTTGCTCCATTTCTACCAACTGCAGCTTTAACTGACCTACTTTTCATCGAAGTACAATTTTACACAAGTAATTTCACTTGTATCTGAGAAAAAATTCTTTAAATTACTTTTACTTGAGTATAATATTCTTGTACTCTTTCCCACCGTGCCAGCCGGTGTGTCCTACACACACACTCTCTCCCTCTCTCTCCGACACAGAGATTGTAATGAGGCTATCACAGCTCACTTGAGCTCTGGTCACTTTGTCAAGTGTGTTTGCAGCAGAGTGACTACAGAGGAAACAGCTCTCCGTTCGGTCATTCTGACAACCTGAGCTGAATATTAATGACTGTTACAACAGGAAACCTACGAGGAAGTGCATCCAAAATTCCCGGCACATTACTCTAAATATAACTGCCTTGCTCATTGCCGGACACACAAATGAATAAATATTTGCTTCCTGATTAAAAAGTTGGTGCGACAGTAAAGCCACTGCTGCACGGTTGTTATCCCCAGCTGTCCGTTTACTCGCTAGCCTATACGTTTCTGCTGCTGTTGCGTAGAGAAAGAGAGTGGTGAACTAAAGGAGAGACTGGAAAGCAAAGATGAAGCTAAGAAGAGCCAAAGGCATATTACTCTGTGTCTCTATTTCACACCGCTGTCTTCCTCAGTGGGAGGGCTGATACTCTCTACTTCTGTGTGTGCTTCTGCACATACCACTTCCAGCCCTGCAGGCACAGACATTTGCTATCTATAGAAAAGATTGCTCGCTCTTTAATTCAGGCTCAGTGGAGACTACAAATGGCAATAATGAAATATTCACAGAGCAATCGTTTGCTTCCTTCTCTGGATAGTCATTCCAGTTCCTGCGAAGGACACGGGAGTGTTTTACGGCGCACAATAAGAAGACCGATACTCCATCTGTCACACGTAATTCCCAAACCATTGTGAGTCCTTCCACGAGCAGATACCCAGGTATAAATAGAAAGAGTGTTATCTTCGACAAGATGTGATTACGAGAGAGGAGGGAGACCATAAAGCGGAGATTTAATAGGCAGTTCTTTTAATGTACCTGCTGCTGCATGAGCCCACATTCATCAGATGCTCTTTAAATCCTCTCACACAATGACAGGAAATAGGCTCATTCAAGCTTATGGAGTATCCGTATGAGATCAAATTATTGAATATAATGCTTTCCTTCTCTCTGTCTCGTTTCGTCTCACTGCCTGCTCTCTCCTCCCAATTCCTCCTCTCTCGTCCTCATGAACAGGCTTTAAGATTTTTGAGATTTGGTTCCCATCAGGAAATGTGTCAGGCAGAACAATTGAAATATTCTTTCTATTTGCATCAGAGGGAAAAAAAAAAAAAAATTAGGAGGGCGGTAATTTGCTTCTCCGTATAAAGGAGGATCATTTTAGAGTCTCTCAGATGTGTCGGCCGTTTGCACTTTGAGTGCAAGAATGAAGAGAAGTGACAAGGAGAGCGAGACATCTTTAATCTGAAAACATTGTTAATCTGAAAACATTGTTCTGTGAAATTGTGGCGTGAGGGCACTCGCAGCTCACATCTGACCCACGCCATTCCACCTCTCCATATTGATTTATGATGTATTATTACATGCTGTATGGATATAAGGCCGCGTCATTCACACTGCCCTCTGTAAATGATCCCTATCACAGCCATTACAGCCTCGTTACAAGACTGTCAAGACGCTCTAATGTTGCTCTCTTCCTCTTTCGCTCTTGCTTGCCCACTAGTCTTCTGTTAATAACTCCCAATGGGCCTTTTTCAGAGCAGACAATTCAACTTCTCATAACAGGAAAAGCACAGGTGTAACTATCCATCCATCCATCCATCCATTTTCTTCAGCTTATCCAGTGCCAGGTCGCGGGGGCAGCAGGCTTAGCAGGGAATTTCAGATGTCCCTCTTCCAAGCAACGTTTTCCAGCTCCTCCTGGGGGACCCCGAGTTGTTCCCAGGCCAACCGAGATATATAATCGGAGCCATCGGACAGGTGTAACTAATCCAATCCAAATCCAATCCAAATTCATTTATAAAGCACATTTAAAAACAACAAAAGTGGACCAAAGTGCTGTACAATTAAACATAAAAATAACACAATAAAACACTAAGACCAATTTAAAACCAACAGGACATTCAAATAATAAAAGCGTTAAGACCAATAGGAAAGGAAAAAGCATAAAAAAAAAGGCAACTCTCATGCCGAACCAAAAGCCAAGGAATAAAAGTGCGTTTTGAGGTTTGATTTAAAGACAGGCAGTGTGGGGGACAGCCAAACATGTGGAGCTGCAACTGAAAAGGCTCGCTCACCCCTGAGCTTTAACTTTGACCTCAGGACAGTCAGATGCAACTGGTCAGTGGATCTGAGTGTCCTTGATAAGTTGGAGCTTACCCATTTAACGGTTTATATGTTAATAACAACATTTTAAAATCAATCCTAAATAGGGGAACAGGGGAGATGTGCTCACGTTTACGGTGTACCAGTTAAAAGACGAGCTGCCGCGTCCTGAACAAGCTGCAGGCGAGATAAAGAGGTTTGGCTAACACCAACGTAAAGTACATTACAATAGTCAAGACGTGTGGTGATAAAAGCATGCATAACCTTTTCAAAATCATCAAAAGATAAAAAAGGACTTAACCCTGGATAAAAACCGCAGTTGGAAAAAGCTTGATTTCACAACTAAGTTTATCTGTTTGTCCATTCTAAAATCCTTATCCACTATAACCCTTAAAGTCTTTAGAGAAGATAAGGAACTAATAACATTAACAATGACTCCATTAAGTTGAAGTGTACCACTGAGACTTGACAGTGACCAAGCATGCACATTACCAGGACCCTGAAACCGAAGCAGCTAAATGGAGTTCAGCCATCATTAATTTACACCTGTGCTTTTTTTTCTACTATGTCAAAATGTCTCTGTGAAAAAAGGCCTATTCTAAATACAGTATGTAATGTAGTACTTATTATTGCATACTGCTTTTTGTGCTTGTAGGTGTTTCACCTCTATTTCATCACAATTACTTTCATTCTCATGCAGCTGTGAGCTGTTCCTCTTATTTCCCTTTTTGTCTTTCATAGTTTTAACAATGGTGTCCATCAACAGCATGGACAAGTCACGCAAATTTACTGTGCATACTAGCATATTTGATCATACATAGCATGGATAACCTGCTTAGATTTAACATGTATGGGACTGGGTCACAGCTCAGGCATCATTTTTTTTCCACCTGTGAACACCAGACCCAGCTGTCATTGGTTAGATTGAAATGCAGGGGACCAACCTCTCTCATTAATGAAGTGAAAAGAAAGTCGATTGTACGTATTGATAGTATGACTTGTACTTGTACTAAGTGGTGTAACGGTTCAACAAGCCCAAGATTCGGTTTGTATTGTGTTTTTTGGGTCATGGTTTTGGTTCAGTTTGTTTTGCACATTAGGGAGAAGAAAAACAGAACCATTTCCACTGTGTTTGAACTCCAAAATATTTAAATTGATTGATTGATTGTAATGAATGATCTTTCTATATTATGTGAAGCCAAAACACTGATTTTATACATTAAATAGGGCAGGCTATTTAATAGTCAAGTAGGCCTACAGTATGTTCAGATAATTGGCTCTTCTACGTCTCTGCTACCTCACCCATGTTTCTGACCCTGTTGGACTCAGCGATGAAGTTAGTGGAATGATCCTTTAAAACTAAGAAATGAGCCAGGATGGGTTTATGGGTTACCCTCTTCACGATGCACACACAGATGGTTTCTGTTCAGGGTGGGCAGGGTTGGTTTGAATTTTGTTTTTGAGTAGGGATTGTCAGGATCTGTTTTCTTGGCAGCTTTTATTTGGCACCACCATTTTTTGTCTTGTTCCCCCACTTGTTTGGTACAATCAGTGTACATATAGTAATCTCGTTGTAAACACCAAGTTTTTGATTTGCATTACTTTATCGTCTCGTTTGTTGTTATCAATTTGTTTTCTATCTTTGTTGGATGTTGTTGTTGTTTTCCACCCTCAATTTACCCTCTTGGAGTATTGGAGACATAGCAGATGGATTGTGCTATAATGATAATATTCATTATGATTCCATAATAATATTTGCATTCACCGCAGTGCGTTTTATACGTAAGGCCCCCAGCAACTTGCTAAAGGCACTGAGGTGTTCCTTGTAATCATTAAACATGTGCGTCAGTAGCTGGAGGCGTTATTTGTACCTGAGCTTCTCATTGTTTCCCACATTCTTCCTCTCTGCACAACGCGAGCCCGGCCTGTTTCATCACATCCTCTTACCTTGGTTTGTATAATTGCTTTCTGTGTTTCGTAAGAGGCCTCATTAAAGGAGAGGCAACGCCCAGTCTCGCACACCCTTAATGACTATTCCCCTGGATCTTATTAGGCCTCCTATTCAACAAATCAATTAGGGCCCAGAGAAAGATTACAGAGACTTCTTCTTACCCTGATCAGCCGGCAGTTAAAGATGAGATGTGTAGTCATTATTTAGCCATTAGATCCACGTCGAGACAGGCAGGGAGTGGAAGACGCAACAAGCCAGCCACAATACCACAGACTAATGATGGAAGAGAGAAGGGAGAAGGGAGGAAGGCTGCGAAGCGCCGTCATAGGGAGAAAAATCTAAATTGGCCTGTTGAGGAGAGCTGGAGGGAGGAAGAAGACGAGGAAGGACAGAGAGGGTAGTATGTGGGCCAGGTCTCTCTAAAGGTTGCTGTCACATTAGGAAAGGCTCCACTGTCTGCAGTGCTTCCTCTCTAAAGGTAAACCTTGTCTGAATGAGCTATCATTTTGGACAGTTTGACTTCTTCAACCAAAGATTCACGGCTCTTACATCCGAGGAACCAAATTGAATAGAGCACGTCTCGGCATGCGCGCAGTATGAAAATGTGTCCAGAGCTTTTCTAAAGGGCTGTGATGTGATGTGATTTGGCCTGTCTCCTATCTATAGTATTTTACAGACAAAAGAGGAGCCCACACCAGCCCTCCTTCTTCCTTCCTCCCCCCCCCCTGCTGCCGGTAGTCATCTCTCAACTATCCATTAACTGCACCAAATAGATGCCTGGAGGAAGAGGAGGAGGAGGAGGAGGAGAGGAAAAGGTCCTCACTCTCTGTTAAAGGGATTTTCTGAGAGATGGAAGGACATGGAGAGAGAGAGGCAGAGTTAGGTAACAATGAATGGGCGGTTGGAGGAGAGGGTGAGAGAGATGGGGGAGGAAGAAATGGCTTTAAAAAGGCTAGGTTGGAGAGAAACAGGAGGAGGTGGATGGATGGCATTGAGCCGGGTGAAAGCGCGGTGTAGAAAATATCCCGCGACCTACTTTCGAACATGTCAGTCATCGCGTTCCTCTTGGCCATTTTCCCCGTCGCCGGTCACTCATTAACTCTCCGTATAGCTTCTTATTCAGTATGCATGAGATAGGGCCATCGGTCAGAGCACGGAGCACTGCACTATCTGAACAAGATATGCCGTTGCTATTCTTCCACTACGATATTATAGTGATGATGAAGAAGTCCTCCCCTCCCTTTTCACTCTATAGCCTCTGTGCCAGTAGCCTCAGCCAGACCAGGATTTTTTTTTCATAGAGAGATTCTTTATTGGTTTTTCTGAAAAGCTGAAACATGATAGTGAGGGGTTTTGTCCATATTTTAAACTAAATGGGTATTAGCTACTGTGCTGGAAATTAAATTTTGAGTACCTTATCATTTTAACCAAGATAAAGCAACTATTCTCTTGTTAGCATTCAACGACGGCTGAGGTTGTGACAGCTTGAGGCTCAGCTGTAGTTGTTGAATGCCGACAAAATAATTGTTGCCTTTATCTCGGATAAATTATAAGCGGCTCATATTGTGCTTGTCCAGGTGTTTTCAGTTTGTCAGAAAAAGCAATGAAAGAATTCCTCTGTGAGAAAATCCGTGGAGAACAAAAAAAGTAGTGGTACAAAAGCCAGTTTTATGACTCTATATACTGTATACTAAGGCTCCTCCTCCGCTCCACCATCTGAACTGTATATTAATATTATCTTGTGTCACATGTCTTTGCCTTGGCTCTTTTTGGTGTCACCTTGTTCGAAGGTTTGCCACGAGAATGTGGAGTTGCCGCATCTTTGTTTCTCTCACTTACTCGCCTCTTTCTTTTGGTGTGAGTGTTTCACTGACCTGAAATGTTGAGGTATGATGCGCTTGTCAGGGGCCACTCGCGTTGCAGTGAAACATAGATACACAAAAATATTCTCTCCCAGAAGCCCCGAGTGAATTTATAGATCACTCATGCATCAGAAACTGGGCCGTATGCACACCGCACCACACTGCACAGCTCTTCTGGGTGATCTCAGCTCAATCTGCTGTCACTCCTGGGACAGAGCAGAGGTTCAACATCTAATACCGTCTACTGGAAGACAGATACACACACACACATACACCCAAAGCATGAATGTGTGCACATACACATACACTATCTAAAAGAGGTCAGGTGTAGGACCGTCACACTGTGCATCACCTGATTCCCATCACCACAACACAAAGTCCCAGTTTAATATGTAGAAATAGATTCGTCTGTCTGCTGGTTAAATACGAGACCACAGCCTGCAGCATCTGGCTGTTTGATGGGAGGGCTTTCAGCTGACGGACAGCCTGCAGCCAGACGGTTGTGAAATGGCCTGGCTCTAGATGTAGATCTGGGTTCAGACCCCAGACGCAGTCAGTCTGTCTGCCTCTCTGGCCCCCCCGGTGCTTTCAGCCAAATCTAACCTCCCAGACTGAGATAATGGATGAGCTAAATGCTTTTAGGTCTCCTTGGCATTTTTAGTTTTTGTCTATTTTCCCCCAGTAACCTTTAAAAACATTTCCTCTGGTGTAGCTTATTGACAGCCGGTGGCCTTGAAAGCACTACTTTTTTTTACAAATACATAATGACACATTGATTATGGAAAAGTTAAATCCTCTCAGATTGCCCATTAAGTGGGTATGAATGCGTAATGAGTAGCAACAGGGCATATTAACCCAAAGCGATGGGTTCAAGCTTGGTCTCTGGCAGACAAGGTTGCTATGACGACAAAGCCGAGGGCCTGTTGAGGAAGAAGGGATCATCCAGAAACAAATAATGGCAAACAAGAAATATTAGGATGTGAGAAGTGTATTGTGTGTGTACTATAGAGTAAAACACCACACATGGACATTTTTGTTGTCTTGTTTTTCTATCCAGGTGTGATGCTTATCAGAAATGACAACAGAGAAAACAGAGATGCAGGTGGGCTTTGTAAATCACCACGGGCTGAGGAAAAGATCTCGCAATAACACACCATGCTCAGAGGGAAGGCACATATAGTAAACAAATCATATACCTCAAAATGAATTTGCCTGTGGTTATTCTCAGCGGGACAACCGATGATTGTATTTTGCTCCCTTGTGTGTGCATGTGTAGCATGTATCTGTCTCTGTGTGCAACATGTATCCCCCCACAAAATCAAGACGTAATCCATACGAAGGCTGAAGGATATTGACCCGCTCTGTAACAGGACCTCTCGGGCCTCTCTGCACAGATGTCCTTCCGTACGCCCACATTTGATCATTTTCCCTTCTCCTTCCTCCCGAGCGTCCTTCACCCCCACACCTCCTCGCTGCCAGCAGCATTCATTGCAACTACAAGTTTCCAGATGAAAACACATCTGTAGTCTCGGGCCTTTGACTTCCCATCTCTTGTCTCAGATGATCTGCCCTGAATTCAACTCATTTGAAATGTATGTTTCACATTTCGTTCCAGTAGGAAGCAGCAGAACAGGTGAGAGGTCGGGGTGGTGGTGGTGGTGTGGTAGACACAGCTTCGACTTCAACACCAGAGGCTTGGCCCGGTGTCTTGTCTCGTAATTCAAGTGAGCGTTCAGTTGGCTAAAAACATAACCATAAAAACCTTCATGCTTTTGTTGCTTCGACAAAATATTTTAGGGAAATGAATAGCAGATGTTGCTAGAGAAAATTTTGCAGATATGTTCAATATCAACATTTGTCACTACATAATCCGGGCAGCAGCACACTTCCTTCAAAATGTATTTAATTGCATATGAATGTTATTAGGAAAAAAAAGTTTGTGACACGGGATCATTTTCACTTAAGTTTTCTAGAAGTGTGTAAAGACACTAGCACATGATCCCTGATCAGATTACTTTAAGATTTCCGTTTTAAAACTTAAAGATGCAGTGTGTAGTATCTGGCTGCATCTAGTAGTGAGGTTGCAGATTGCAACCACCTGAAACTTCTCCCGTGTGCCATGCGTGTAGGAGAACTGTGATGGCTGACGTGAAAACGCGAATGGCCCTCTCTAGAGACAGCTGTTGTAAGAGTAGCGTAGGTCATTTGGAGAATATCAGCATCAGTGCGTAGAGTGTGTGTGTATGTGGGAAGTGAGTGGTGAAGCAAGAGAGAGAGAGCAGCGGCGAATGTGTGTGAAGTAAGCTAGTGGAGCAGAAGACAGAGTTAGTTCAGCTTTGAGAATATCGAGTGATTATTTTTTTTTGTGCAGAAATAAATGCTGTAGCTCCTCAAGACCCACAGAGGTTTCCTGTGTCATGTTTCCCGGCAGCTGAGTGGAGTGACGGCAGGGATTAACTCTGAAGAGAGTAACGTTATTGACTCCGGCCCAAGCAGGAAAAGTTAACAGTGTTTGGTTTGTCCGTTCTGGGACAATCAGATGAATAGATAAAAGTAATCCCGGGACCATCAAGTTAAACTTAACTTGCAAGTCCTTTTGTATTCCCTCTTCTGCACTTTTCCTACAACCTCCATAACATACAGTCATATTAGTCAAAGCAGCCTCACTGATAAATGTCTGTTGCTTTTCAGAAAATTGGATTTTTAATTGGATCCACCTGACTGGAGGACAGTACAACATATTCATAAGTTTTGTGTGCTTTGTTGGTGTCACATGCTCCTACTGTATGATGAATGGTGCATGTTGTACAGCTCTCACTGAGATATCAATCTTAAGTTGTGGTAACAAAGTTCTCTCTTGACTGTATTTAGTTGTTTCTTGGTGAAGATGCAGGTCATTTAGTTTCCACCTATCGTTGGGCTTTTCCGCTCAGCTTTTTCAGCCATCCAGCTTCTGTGTGTCAATCCTGTTCCCGCTGATTGTTTCCCTGTTAGAAAGCCTAATAAGCATTTAGTGTGTTTGTGAAATGCCCCGTGACAGAGTGCTTAATGACTTGGGGGCTATTTACACGTACATGTCAGCTTTAGCATGTGGGCTAATTCATCAACTGTCACACTGGCACTTCCACAGACCGGGGCCCCCCTGCTGTTAAAGCTATTATAATGCTAATGTTATGGATTGAGATTGGATTGGCATTTTATTTTGGTCAGCTCAGGCATCCCTATAGTAATGCCACACCAGACGGAGACACTGTATCGCTGTGGCAGCTCAATTTAAAAGCCCAAACACCATTGACGGAGGATAAATGAGGCGAATCCAAGCTGCCTCTCATTTATATGACACGACTAAAGACGGCGTTCCCTGCAGGCATAGCAGTTTGAGCCTCCCACTCTGAAGCAGGCTAATTGACTGTCTAAGTAGTTCACAACACATTTAGTGCGAAACACACATTAAGCAACAGAAAATTGTACTGTACCTGTCCTGTAGTACGAGAGGTTTTTTTTGTTTGTTTGTACCAATATCTTTGTGAGAAGTCATTTCACTTTTAGAAAGTGAGGACACTTTTGCAAAGAGATGACATTTTGGCTGTTTCTTACTGCAACAAGGGGGTGTTTAAAGGACCAGTGTGTAACATTTAGGGAGATCTATTGGCAGAAATGGAATATAATATTAATAATTATGTTTTCTTTAGTGTATAATCACCCGAAACTAAGAATCGTTGTGTTTTCGTTAGCTTAGAATGAGCCGTTTTTATCTACATATGGAGCGGGTCCTCTTCACGGAGCCGGCCGCTGTGTTTCTACAGTAGCCCAGAAGGGACATTCGTGTTTTCACGTTTTCACATTTTCGCATCGGACGACGTGGTTCTCTTCCGCACTTGGCACACGGGAGAAATTTCAGTCGGTTGCAATCTGCAACCTCACCACTAGATGTCGCCAGATCATACACACTGTACCTTTAAGGCATGAATGGGGTGTTTCAGCAACCCTGCCTCCCACAAAATGATGTTCCCATACGACTATACTGCGTTATAAATTATGTTTTTAGGGAAACGTATTTTATCCCGGATTACAGTCACAGTTTTAGACACGTGATTAACATTGTGAATTGAAACAAAACAAAACAAACAATCTTTTTTTAGTAAAAAAACATCATGATTTGACTTAAAATGAGTACGACATTGAAACAAAACAAAACGAAAGTGCAAGAAAACTACTCAGTTCGGTTCAGGCAACAAAACTACTGGTTTAGGTTTAGTAAAAAACACATCACGGTTTGGCTTGAAGTGACAGCAGTCTCCTGCAGGAAAGTCCGGTAGTGGTCTTCCTCGAATGTTATACACGTTATTATTCAATAACGTCATTATTCAATAACGTCATTATTCAATGTAACTTTCATTCACGGTCGCTCGATATGTTACGTCACCTGCTCTGTGGTTCGCTCGTTGTACTACGTCACTCACTGTGGTCGTCCGCAGATTACCAACCTATTTATGATTCCTCAAAGACAAACGTAATCGGCGACAAAATACATTTCCTATCAAACGTAATTGAGAATGCATTTTTGTTGTATGGGAACGTAATTTTAGGAGACGGCTGGTTTCAGTGATTTAGGATTGTCATTAATTTGAGGGAATAACAAGAGACTTTATAATGCTCCTAATCGAAGCAGCAGAGGCAGAGATCTCCTGTCTTTTAGTCACCTAGTATAGGTCAAGCTCAAAAAACACTGGATCCAAAATTTCCCATGATGCAACCAATAACATCTTTTCCTCCATGCCTGGTTACGTCCACGCCCCCCAGTTTGTAACGTAGGTTTTGCAAGCTTCCAGCGTAGGTAGCCCAAGCTGAGATAACCATCATCATTTTATGACACTTGACAAAGTTCCCATCAGACCCACAGAGAATATTACACAACTGCTTTAACAGGCTGAGTAGTGCCGCCCATGACGAATAAACTGACCTTTATGTGTAAAACCCGTGGAATTCCCCTTTTAGTTGAAAGGCCAATGAGAGAGATTTGTTTGGTCATAAAATTCATCAAATACTGCAGCTTTAATGTATTAATATTCATATTATAAATGTTCTAGATACACACTCGCAGCAGATGAAGATCGTATGTGGTGAAAACGTAAGCTGCAGAATGATCAGTTTTATTGAACGTTGCACAAGGTCCTCATCCCATGAAGACCGCCATTTTCAAGGCATGTTCACAGTGCACGTACAGTATTGAATAAAGCTTCATGCTGTCCTTGAAAGCCCCTGCAAACTATTCCCTTCCCCATGCTGTGAGAAATGTAAGCTCAGTGTGTGGAAGGTCATTGTTAAAACGAGAAAGAAAGAAAGAAAGAAGAGACAACAAGTTAAACCCCTAATGATGCCACATTTGAATAAAAAAATATAATTTAATTAGATTTATTTAATTCCATTTCATGACAGGGGTCATTATGTTCATGATGATATCATTTGCAGTAGGGCTTCTTGGGCCATAAGGTTTGGGAATATGGAAGCGTTATGCCAGTAATGGTCCTTACAAGTATAGTAATGTGTGTGTGTGTGTGTGTGTGAGACCACACACCGGAAACGTCAACATAATGAACGTCAGTCTGATGATGACAAATAGGAGAGCAGGAACACGCCCCTCTGCACAATGAGATTACTGAAGCATTAGAGGTGATGTCACATCTGAAGGGTCGGCGCAGGTAATGAGGGAGTCATTATCGGTACTTCTCAGATGCAGACGAACTATACAGTTATTCATTACGTTATAACAAGAAATTAATTAAAAATAGATTTATTATAAAAAAAAAAAACAATGGGATATAATCATTTGAAATTAGTTATAAGTCAGTTTTATTCAAATCATTTACATTTTTGGAGGTTATTTAATTATTATTAAATGTGTGTTATTAATATTATTATATATATATATATATATATATATATTACTCAAATGAAGCAAATATATCGATTCTGGCATTAAAAAATCTATTTGAAAAAAGAAAAATAGCGAAACATAGGTGAATTGATTTTTACAACCCCCTATACACCCTTAAAAACAAGTCATAGTATGTCCAAAAATGTCACGAAACATACAAATACATTCATTCATTCATTCATTATCCGTAACCGCTTATCCTATGCAGGGTCGCGGGGGGGTGGATTAACCTAAGGAAGTGGGAGGAAGCCGGAGAACCCGGAGAAAACCCACGCTAACACAGGGAGAACATGCAAACTCCACACAGAAGGGCCCCAAGCCGGATTAGCTGGACCACCGTGCAGCCCATACATATTTATACATATACATATGCTGTATATACATATGTATATATACAGTATATACACTCTCCATAACTTTTTGCTGTTGGTACCAAAATGTCCTGCTAAGTCTGCAGTCTGTTACATTTACTTCCCATAAAATATTCAACTTTTCAGTCTGTGCTATTGAATATATATATTCATATTTATATATAATATATATATATATATATTTATATATAATATATATATTTATATATATGTATATACAGTATATACACTCACAATAACTTTTTGACGGTGGTACCAAAGTGTCCTGCTACGTCTGCAGTCTGTTACATTTACTTCCCATAAAATATTCAAATTTTCAGTCTGTGCTAGTGAAGGAAATGTGAGGACCTCAGCAGTATTTTTTGGCAGATAAGTCTCTAATCTGTTTATATTGTGTTCAGAAGAAAAGAGAACAAAGTGAGTCTCAGTTTTCACTTCCTCTCTCTTTTGCCAGTCGTTTTTTTTTTTTTTTTCTTTTGCCGTTCTGTTTCAATGGCCAGACTGTGGTCACTCACTGACCCTGTTCTCTCTCTCTCTCTCTCTCTCTCTCGCGCTCTCTCTCTCTCTCTCTCTCTCTCTCTCTCTCTCTCTCTCTCTCTCTCTCTCTCTCTCTCTCTCTCTCTCTCTCTCTCTCTCTCTCTCTCTCTCTCTCTCTCTCTCTCTCTCTCTCTCTCTCTCTCTCTCTCTCTCTCTCTCTCTCTCTCTCTCTCCCTCTGCTTCCTTCTACACTGGATCATGTAATGAATCACACAGGAGCACAATCAGCCTAAAACACAGCCCATAAATCTCCCTCTCTCTCCCTCTCAAACACACACAGCAGGTTTTTTTTGTTGAGCTGGTGCAGCAGCATGGAGGCTTTCTCCTCCACTCCATAACAAGTGTCTTTGCAGCCTCTGGGCTGCGGAGCTCCCTCTATACATCAACCAGACTGCAGGTTGCAGGAGGACATTTGTGTACAACAACTGCTCCGATGTTAAGCGCGCAAGCGGTCCATCTGTCTGTATGGAGTTGTTTTCTGTGTGCAGATGTTACTTGTCCATTTCTAAAATGACTCTGTATATAAGGAAGGCTGTCTGTCCGAGGGGCCTACATGAGCGTTGTTGTTGAATTAGAGTCCACTTATGGGAATGGTTTCATGATTGAGAGGGGGAGAACAAGGGGGACGGGGGGCTAGTTATCCACTCGCTGATGTGGGACCTTGTGTAGGGAGCTGAATATAGTGGAGACTAATCTTTCACCCTAATACAGCACTACCAGCTGTCTCCCAAGCCCCTGCAATGAAGACGGATGATGGTGAATGGCTATGATCAGTGGGAGCGGGAATTCATTTGCTAGTGTAAGAGAGAGAGAGAGAGAGAGACAGAGAGAGTGTGTGAGCAGTGGTAGAGAGGAGCGAGCCATGCTGTTTTCACAGGCCATTTCCCCCAGGCTTTCTGTGTGCACAGTCGGGGCCTACAGAGACACCGCCAAGATAGAGACAGCTATTCATACGGCTTGAAATATTCAAGGTAATAGTCGGAGCAAACATAATGACTCTGTGGTTGAAAATGTAATGTCGCATTGCAATAAAAGTTATTTAAAGTAAGCAACAGTTTGTTCACTTTGGAGCACATCAACTCTACAGATTAAAACTATGTTGTATTGGCAATTGTAGTTATGCTAGCAGCGTGGCTCTAGGGATGGAGCCGTGCCAGTCAGTTGGTAGCTCAGTCCAGACTGTATATCACAGCAACTGTTGAAGGTATTGCCATGAAATTTGGGGCAGACATGTATGGTCCCCAGATGATTAAGCTTACTGACTTTGGTGATCCTCTGACTTTTCCTCTAGCACCAGCAGCAGGGTAAAAATGTCAGTTATTTAGTGAAATATCTTGAGATTTATTCGATGGATAGCCACCAAATTTCTAACCTTGCACGACAGGTTAGTCGCTCCCCTGAGTAAAAGTCCTGTGTTTGTGTGACCCATCCACCTCCCCTCCCTCCCACCCGTAGTAGACTTTCTCGCTCTTAACAATACATCCATTGCTGTGAGCGTCTAATAATGACGTAGATGGGTTTAGGGCTGCAATCAACGATTATTTTCATTGTCAATTAATCTGTCGATTACTTTCTTGATTAATCGATCAGATGTTTGGTCTATAAAATGTCAGAGAATGGTGAAAAATGTCGATCAGTGTCCTCAAATGTCTTGTTTTGTCCACAACTCAAAGATATTCAGTTTACTGTCATAGAGGAGTAAAGAAACCAGAGAATATTCACATTTAAGAAGCTGGAATCAGAGAATTTTGACTTTTGTGTCTTAAATAATGACTCACGCCGATTAATCGATTATCAAAATGCTTGGCGATTAATTTAATAGTTGACAACTAAGCGATTAATCGTTGCAGCTCTAAACACGAGACCACCGAGTAGAAAGTGATTTCATGATTACATTGCGGTCGATATGATTTGTGCCCCTCGCTTGTGCACAACTAAGAACTTCTATTGGTCTTTCTCAGCACTATCAAACCCAATAATCCTCCTTGTAAATGCATTGTAGGGCACATGAGGAATTATAATGAGTGTGATTGTGGCAGCGCTCTAAGCTCTTTTATAAATGCAAACTGAGGCCTTGGCAAAGATTCACACAGGCCATCTGGGTACATGTGAGGTGCAGCTGATGCCACATTACTCGTCTCTCTCTGTAATTAACAAGAGATTGAATTACTAGTTAGGAATCTATATGTAGTCAAATTAATGTCCTTTTTTTTTTACAGCTGGTTGACATCAGTAAAAGATGAATAAAAACGTACGTCACAAGAAAAAAAATGTTTATGCAAAATTTCCAGTGATCTTTTGTTTGGAATTTTTGGCTTCTGTGTTTGTACCCATTTATTTTCCTCATATTCTCCTTAATAACTCAGTGAGCGATCATCAGCCTCCCCCCTCGTCACTGGTGTTTAATTCCCCCCCTGGAAAAACATGAATGACACAGAACAGGAGGTTAGGTAGTTATGCAATAAATGGGATGTCGAATAGGGAGATGCCCTTTTCAAACGCTCCCTCCGCTCTTCGCACCTGAGGGACATTTCAGAGCCCCGAATCCGCTGACTCATTAATGCGAGCAAGAGAATACTGCTTAGCACACACTCTATGGGACTCACACACACTCGTGCACGAGCAAACACACACACACACACACACACACACACACACCTAGTAATCCCCCCAGCTCTGTCTCTCCTTGCCTCAAATCAAATTGTGAACACCACAGAAAACAATTTGGCTCCCAGTTAGCCGTGGAAGTGGTGAACAATCATCAGATAACTGTGGCTGGAACATTTGTGGAGAATCTGACACCTCGCTGCTGTTCAGACTCGAGATGGAGATACTGGAGACAAAGCGAGAGAGCGGGATGCTGGAAATGACAGATATAAATAAACGCACATTTGCTCACACACTCCTGCGTGCACTATGCAGTGTATTCAAAACACAGATAAGCACACATGCGTTCTCCCCCCTCTTATCACCCCATCCCCCCCAATAACACCGCTCACACATGCCAGCATCAGTGGATTTGAATAGTATTTTGGATAAGCTGCCCTGACTGATTGGCGTGGGTTGTGTGTGGGTAGTAGTGGGCACAGCATCTTCAAAGACTCTTTGTTTAGTGATGAGGTGGGCATGAAAACAAATCCCCGGGACAAGGAGTATAACCCTTTGTGCTCCGTCCACGTACATATACGTTTTCTATAGCACTATGACAGCCATGCTGTTATGTAATCATCTGTGTATTGAAGCTGTCAGAGTCTTTAGCTGGCTGCGAAGACGCGCTCTATACATAGACGCCTCTTTCAGTTCCTCCCGCACCGGGCCTACACACTGTGACTCACCAGCGGCCCCACGCTGATTCTCCAACAGCGAGTATCTTGAAGATCATCGGTGCAAAACTTCAGCACTGGCGAGGCTTTTTCCTCCGTTTTGTGGCTTTTGTAAAAGTATTATTAGAGGAAGTTCTCAGTAAATCCTGGTAGCGATGAGAAAATGTATTGTAACATTGGTATTCTCAGCTCTTCGCCGTAGTCTGTGCAGAAAGGTGGGTCATAGCTGGAGGCTGAGTGGAAATGACACAAACAAAATGCACTGAGCGGGGACGGATCCGGGACGTTAAGTGGAATTTCCTTTTCTCGGCCCGTGTTTATTTGTATTAAAACTATGTCCTCAGGATATGGACTTTTCAGTAGAAAGCGACAAGCGTGTATGTTACAAATCATAGCAGGAATACAGAGGATTACTATGGGTGGGAGGAAAAATAGTTTTTATTATATAAACCATTGACCTCTTAACAATTCGATGGCCGCTATTCTGTCTTTCAGAGGTTGTAGCGTGTTCAGTCTTAAAGCTAGAGTGAAGGAACTGGTATCATATGAAACTAGAAGACCTGACGAATCCATTGGTACCAACCATGTCATGCTAACTTGTCGTAAAGGAGGCTAAATAACGCTCCAAATTTACATTAAATTTTGGCGAGTAAAAACTGACATGGCCATTTTCAAATTAGATACTTGACAAATCTCCCTTTGAGGTACATTTTGATAAAAATGTGTGATTAATATGCGTGTAATCACAATTCAATATTTTAATCAACACCTCTAATTGCAATATATCTTATCACGTTATCATTATGTTTAAAATCGCAATAAGATTGTGTCGTGACTTAAGTATCGTGATAACATCGTATCGTGGGGCCTCTGGTGATTCCCACCCCTGATATATCCTGATACTATACAGTACACATGAGAAAGGTTCACAATCACTGGGTCCACTGTAATTAAATGATAAAATATGTTAATAAACCAATCAAAATGTAGCCGCACTAAATTCAAATGAATCATTGTGAGGGAACAGCCGTGGCACTTTGAAGGTGATGTATGTGGATTTTGCGGCTTCATTATGTAAAATCCTTTTAATACGAGATGAGTTTTTATCGCAGCGATAAACAGTGAGAGTGGGGCGAGAGTGAGGTGAATATTTAGCCTGAAGGAACATGTTTTTATTACTGTACAACTTGTTCCAGCGTACTCAACATCTCCACCCACACAATGCCGGGTGGGGTACATGTGTATAAACACACAAAGAAACACACCACAAATTTAGAAATGCAGTTTCTATTTCTCCATGGGACCTCTTTGTACCAGGCAAAATATCGTATTTTTTCATCCTCCTCGGCTCCTTATCATTTTCCTCCACTTCTTCCTCTATCTCTCCTACTCGGCTTATTTTTCTTTTCCTCAGTTTGCAGCCACGCTTTTTATTCTTTAGCCTCAAAAGAATCGCAGGTCTTCTCATCATGGCATGAGTCAGATGAATAACATCAATGCTACTCATGGATGACAGCAAACGGCATGTGAATGAGTACTGTACTGTACTGTTTGTGACCAAATGCAATTTTTTTCCAAAATTACTTCAAAAATCAGTCTTACAAAAACTGTGAACATATGCAAAATAAATAATAATATATACAAATGATTTTAGAAATAAATTAGTCTTCCCTTCAACATTATTCTTTTTGAAACGTAGTCCTTTAAAGCTTCAAATGAGTTCCTTTTAAGGGAGAATCAATGGTGGGGAAAGTATTCAGATCTTTTACAATAAGCAAAAATAGTACTATGTAAACGTACTCCACTACAAGTAAAAGGCCTGCATTTAAAATTTAGAGGTACTACCAAGAAAATAAATTTAAAAAAATATAAATATAAAGTACTATTAATGAAGAATGGCCCCTTGTTATATGTTTTATTATTATATATATTCTTATTATTATTGACACATTAACATATAGTATATGCAGTATATGTTTAGGGCTGCAACTAACTATTATTTTCATTATTGATTAATCTGCTGATTATTTTCTAGATTAATCGATTAATCGTTTGGTCTAACTTTTAAAAACTTTATTACATTTGTCATATACAGACAGGCACATACATGAAATTTGACCTCTGCATTTAACCCATCCTGAGCATTTTTACTGCAGGAGCATTGGGCTGCTGTAAAGCGCCTGAGGAGCAGCTTAGGGTTCAGTGTCTCGCTCAAGGACACATCGACTTGCGGATAGTAGGAGCCGGGGATCGGGACTGCCAACCCGACCCGCTCTACCCATTGAACTACAGCCGCCCCGCCCATAAAATGTCGTAAAATAGTGAAAAATGTCCATTCTAGTTTCTCAAAGTCCAAGGTTGATGTCTTTAAATGTCTTGTTTCACCAGTCCAAAACCCAAAGATATTCAATTTAATATGACATAAAGCGGAGAAAAGCGGGAATTCTCCATATTTGGGAGGTTGTAAACGGCGTTTTCTGCCATTTTTGCATGAAAATTACTTTAACGATTAATCAAGTATCAAAATAGTTGATTATATTCCTGTCTATTGACTAATGATTAGTGGATGAATCATTGCAGCTCTACATGTGTTGTAGTTGGTTGAAGATATGTTTGTAAAGCGTTAATCTGCAGAGAGACCAGTGATTATAGCTTTCAGTAAAATGTATTGGCATAAAAAGTACAATTTCTTTCCTCAAGTAGGACTTGAGTAGGACTTGAGTAAATAGTTACTGCCCACCACTAGAATACACCCTCCAGTATGCAATTTCACTGTACAGCTGTATTTGACAAAGACAAACAACAGAAGAAAGAGAGAGAAGAGAAAAGCAGCTGAAGTGGCCCCTGCAGCATTAAATCAGTGTGGATGCAGAGTAGATGGCTAATGGGCGACCTCTTTGATAGCTGCCAATCTATGGGTGTCTAGAAAAAGACTACGAGCTGGTGGGAGGCACACACACACACTTCCATTAAAGTAATTAGAGGGTAATCAGGATGGGGACGCTGCGATCCCCCCTTGTGCCAGGCAGCCCTCACACAGACCTGTTGCTAGGAAACCCAACAGAGGGCCCGTGGAAGGACTATCAAAAACAAACCAGCCTGATAATAAATAAATTCCCTGCATCATGGTAAGACGCCGCTGAATGAGACGCTGGCACATTACAGACATGGTAATGTGATGGAATAGTGAAAGAGAGCTGATGGCGTAAATAGCTTTTCCCCGCAGGTAGGAAACGGGTTTTTAAAATTCATCATCATACATGTGTTTTTACTTGATGCGATCTGAAATGAAGCCAGGTTAAAAGACGCGAGGAAAGTGGGAAGAAGCTATGAATAGGCTCTGACGCATGTTGTCCTTTCTTTGCGTCTCCATAGCAGTGCTATTGTATGCATGGCACCCACTGTGCATCCGTCCCAGTAAGGATGGAGCAGCATGCTGGTAATTATGGAGAAGAGGGCAAGACATGGGTTAATTATCGCACACATAATGAGACGAGATGTGTCTTCCTCACTCGCTTTTCAATCCCTCCACCGTTCTCCCTCCTCTTCCTCTCGCTCTCTATCTGACCGTTTGCATCCCTCTTGATTCGCCCTCTCTCTCGGACTCGCACTAATTATTATACATTTGCTTTCCTAATTGCTGATTCTGCCATCTTTGTGAATTCCCCCCCACCCCCCCCCTCCCGGGGGTGTGGAGTGAAAAGTCCTGCAGGTCTGGATGGCGACTGGCTGTACTGAGATATCTGGATAAGAACAGAGGAAGACAGAGAGGTGTGAGATCATAGAAGGTGCGATGAAGCGAAGGCTCCTGGGAAAAATAGAGAAAGTGATGTTTTCATCAGGGTGTGATTCATCCGATCTGTGGCAGCAACACTCTCAAGTTGTGTTCTTGTGAAGTTTATTATGTCGACTGGTTTAAAAAGTGCATCCAGGTGAATCCTGCATGAGTCGCCGTGAGGGCAACAGCAGCGATACTGTGTGTCGGGGCACGGTGAAGGTGACACACACACGTTACAGACGCATAAAATAACTCTGACTGCACTGTCCGTGAGTCATGCTGTAGGTTCGCTCTCACAGCTCCTCTCTTTGCATAATGTGCCGTACTCCAAGGATCACAGTCGTACGCCCACTCAGCGCCCCTGAAGAGTTCTCTGCAGCTGTCCATGACTTGGAGCGCTGCCGCTACAGCGATCTTCATGCCGCAGCAGCCAGTTTTATATAATAATCCACACGGATTATGTATCCTCTGGTAATGTAAAGCCACACATGTCAGGGATGACAAGCTATAACCAACATAAGTGGGTCTCCACATCCCTTTTTGCCGAAGTAATGGCTTTAATGGACAGTTTTTTGCGCGTGCGGACACGAACATTGCCTGAGTTTTATGAGTCTAAATCAATACTGCATTTGGATTTCCGCTGTCAGACCAGCCTTTTTTCCCCTCCTTCGTGCCCGTCCATGTGTAGGTAGGATCAGTACGGATGTGACGCCGTAATGCCGAGGCGTTTTCTCTGCACATTTTCCCTTCTCATGCCGATAGGGTGCTGTCAGAATTAGTGATACATGTGCTGCTGACTAGCAACCACCGGGACAGACACCGGGATGCGCGCAGTCAGAAATGTGCTTTGTGTGGGGAATTTCATGTTCAAGATATTACCCACAATCCCTCACCTTTGACAATGCGTTTTATCTTACTGTCACTGGTGAATGCTGACAAAACCCCCCCGAGGGTAGCGGCTACGCCGGTGAAATATTGCGAGTAGAAGATGAGTGTTGCTGTCTTTATTTTATCTCCCATATTATATTTTAGGTGTCAGTCACAAGATATTTGCCCAGATCATGTTGAGCTTTAAATAATTACAGTGAGAGTGGGCTATTTTATTTAATCCAACAACTGAGCAATTGTTCTTTTCTATGGTCAAATTATTTCGCGCAGCAGTCATATTTGGCGGTATCAACACTTTTCAGTCATGTTGTTCAGGTGCCGTTGTCGCATTGTGTCTGAAGGGCCTTCAGTGAGTGAGAGAAGGAGAGAGATATGGAGAGTACTAAGAGAAAGAAATACTCTAGCAGGGGCAAAAAATGAATGAATAAACAAATAAAAACTGATGAATATTAGTTCATTCCAGAGGGGCGAATTATTCTGTTTTCTTTCCTGAGAATTAAAAATAAAATTAAAAGTATTGAAGATTAAAAATGCTGTTGCAGTGCACTTATTATTTTACCATTTTTATTCATTAACAGTCACCAGAATGCAGGAAACAAACTCAATTTTTTTCCCCAGACCCCCCTCTTTCATCTTAAAATCCTCCCTATTTTTGAAGTCTCAAGGTTGTAAAGTATGCCCACATCTACGGTGGTTATAGCGACTGATAACGCCTATTTAATGGCCTGATAACAGTCGAATCGGGTGTTTTGGTGGATGAGTAAGCAGTGATGTAGACGGAAGAGCAAGTAGGTTCAAACAGAAAAGCTGTTTTCAGCATTCGGAGCATATCTCTCGAAAAATTCCTCACATGTATTTGGAACCACTTCCAATTCACAAGTGGCTCCTGATAGTCCGCTTTAGCTCTGAGGCAACGTGCGTGTTTATGTTTGTGTGTGCGCGCCCACTCCCATGCAGGCCTCGTGGATCACAGGGATGTACGGAGTGTAAGCGGTGAAGCGTCCTCCTCATGCTGTAACATTCACTATGTCTGAGCATCTGAAATGATGTTCATTATCCACCCATAATTAAACCTGTCACATACCTGCTGAACAGAATGGGTGGACTGCTGTCAGATGTGACAGGATGCAGCTGTGCATGTGCGCATGCGGTGTTTTTGTGTGTGCATGTAGAGCATGCCAAAAGGAGACAGGTGTGTGTACACGTATCTAGCCCCTCGTGACTAATCCGACACTGTCACACTTGTCCACCTGGTTCTTCCTTCATTATCGCTGCAGACACCTCAGCGTCTCACATTGTTCCCTCTTCTGCTTCTTCTGTCACACGTCTGGCTCCCAACTGGGATATAATATACTCACCTCCAAATGCCAACACACAGATATGAAATAAATATGGCACCACGGAAATCTGGGGAAGGTAGAAAAGTTACAAAAAAATGGTCCAGGTGTAAAACAAGAACCTCTAAGAAACAACATGGAGGCGGTAAGGAAGAAGAGGAGATGAAATAGAAGAAAAAATTTTTACTTTTTGTGGTTTTCTGCATTTTGGCCGTCACCATCTTGTTTTTTTGCAACCAGAAGTGTCACGAGAGGGTGGAGCTAAGTACAACCGAACGCTGAATAAAATATTTTTAGGCGACCAAAATGTTACAATTAACTTTCATGAACTGAAAACAAACTGTGAAAGGGTTAAAGTTGTAAGACAAAACACGGACAACTCCCAGACCGGACAACGCCGTGGTAGCGACCTGTCAATCACAAGGTAGCCACTTCCTAAAGCATACCCTGCTTTATGGTCTATTTGACTCTAAATGGGACCATAATTTACTAAATGAACATGATGCTGTGTTGAAGAAGACTTGAATCTATTGATTGAGACCATAAACTCATGTTTACAATGTTTACTGAGGTAATAAATCAAGTGAGAATAGGCTCTTTTTCTCATAGACTTCTATACAAACAGACTTCTTTTTGCAACCAGAGGAGTCGCCCCCTGCTGGTTATTAGAAAGAATGCAAGTTTAAGGCACTTCAGCATTGGCTTCACTTTTCAGACTCGGATGTTGCCACCTGATCCTGACCTAATCAGAGATGAAGTACATATGATAAGAGTACAATGAGCACCATTTGTGTTAGTGTATTTGTCAGTGTGGATGTGCGCCTGCTCACTCCTTCCAGTAACGTTTGTCATCCGGCTCTTTAATAGAGTTTTGCTGTTTCATCTCCCCCGTGGGAACTCACGTCTTTCTGTCGGGGAATCTTATGAGCGTTTCCCCAGATATTTATATTTCTCTTCTGTATTTTCAGAACGTCAGCCCGCTTCAAAGACAAATGCAGAAAATCTACAGTACGTAGTGAGTTTTAGGGCTCCACTACTGTTGCTGCTGCAGAGATCTAACAGAAGACAGGGCTTAATAGGAAGAAGCATTAATCCACTGACTAGACTCACCAGCCGGTGTACCCACACATAAATTACACTGTGGCTGAATATGTGTGTATAATGAATACTGGAATGTGCCAAAAAACGAAAAACTGATTTTCAGCAGCCAAGGTGTAGCCTATCATAGGAGATGTGTACATGCAGTGCAAGTATATGTGTGTGTGTGTGTGTGTGTAGGGACAGCTGAACTGCTCTGTGGCCTTGTGTAAGACATCTACGTGGTGAGGTAACCCTGGGGAAGCTGATAGGCTCCGCTGACTCTGATTACTTTGAGTGTGTGTGCATTTTGTGGGTGAAGTCCGATGAGGTAATGTCACACTCCATTATTCTCAGATAGCTCTCATAGGTGTGCATGTGTATGTACGTATGTACGTGTGTGTGTGTGTGTGTGTGTGTGTGTGTATGTGTGTGTGTGTGTGTGTGTGTGTGGTCTCCAAGGAGAGGCTGTCAGGATGGACTGGAGGTCGGTGCTAACAGAGCATGGGAGCAGAGACTCAGCACTGTTTAGATAACTGAAATGGAGGAGGGAGAGGAGGGAGAGGAGGGAGAGGAGGGAGCGAGGAAACAAGTTTAGGCCACATCTTCCTCTAAAGGTCGCTGTCACATTAGAGAAGCTCCACTGTCTACCTGCCCTGTAAAGGTAAACCTCATCATGAACTATCGCGTCTGGCTTTCAAAACCAAAAGTCATGTTGTGTAAGAGAGAAAGCTCAATATTTGTCTGCTTCTGCTACCTCTTTAACCTGCTGTGTATCACGGTGTGCTGTGACCGCTCCGTCCTCCTCGCAGCGATCGCCTCATTAACGTTACGGTTCCCTTATAGCATTGGGTTTAAATCTGAAATATTGCCAAATAAGCGCGTTCGCTTTTCGCTTCGACACCAAATCCTCCGCCATCGTCTCGTCTGTCAACTCTCTCTCATCTACTCCGTATGGAGCAGATGTATTCACTTTCAGTTTGTAGCATCCATCGTCCGACTATGTTTTGATAACATGGCGCTGATACTCCAAAATTAACTAAATGGGTTTTATTTCTGTAAAAAAAAAAAGAAGCAAAACGACGGTGGGGGCGGTGGGTACGTAATGTAATCGGTGCGTGCCCGACCACCGTGTAACACTGGTAACACCGACTACCGCGGCAAGCCTAGTAAAAACTTACATACAATCCCTTTCATTATATTTATTCACAAGTAAAAAAATTACTTAAATTAAAAAGTTATGACCAACAGACAGTTAACTAATTATTTTACAAAGAAGGACGTGAAGATTGTATTGATAAATTACAGCACACTCGTTCTCAAGTGGAATCAGATAGTACAGCACAGGGTAGGATAGAATCGGATCCGATCCGAACAGATCAGAACCCAACGGATAGAATAGGATAGACGGTAATCAGATCAGATCATATTGGATGAGATCGGATCGTATAGAATCTCACAGGATAGGGTGGGATGGGATTGGATACGATGGGATCGGATCGGATCGGAACTGACAGGATAGGATTGTATCGGATCTGATTGGATAAGATTGGAGAGGATTGTGTTGGACTGAATAGAATAGGATAGAATTGGATGGCATAGTATCGGATCTAATAGTAGGACAGCGTAGGATCAGACTGGATCGAATCGGATTGGATTGGATAGGAGAGATGGCAGAAACAAAGATAGCAGGTGTGCTTCTTGCACTTCCACGCAGGTTCACACATGCATGTGTGAGAGTTTGAATGTACCAGCTTGCTTGGAACAGACACATAGACTGTCTAGATATGAGTCATCCTTCACACCTGGTTCAGTATGATAAATGCCCAAATCCTTTCAGGAGCGATCCAGGACCTGTAATCATTAGACACTAAAACAGATTATCAGACAGCAGCGATTCTAATAATCGACTCACGCTGGATGATGGTGATGATGTCAGTGCCTCCGTAGGGAAACTGGCTGGGAGGATGATGTCATGGACTCGATGCTAATCATGGCCAAGGCTCCCCATTGGTGTCTGGGAGCCTGATTGGATTGGCGACAAGCACAATGGATGATGTCATCCATCTCACTTGGCATTGGCCCAATTGTGCCATGGGCACTGCCTGTGTGAGTGATGAACTGTGCTCATAGCAACACTGTTAGAGCTGATGCTTAGTGACAGAGAGAAAGCCCGACAGAGGAAAGAGAGAAGAGAGAGTCACTCTATCTGGAGAAGTAGCTGCCTCCAGGCTGTTTTTTGACCCGGTCTAGTTGGTTTTGAATCAAAGACTCCTACCTTTGATAGTGCAGGCAGCCACAACGCTGTGCTTAAGCGGCCTGTATGGTGTGCGGAGTGGAGCTATATTATGACTGTGAATCACGGACAGGCCCTCACAGGAACTGGCCTCCTTTTTATATCGCTCCATCCAGAGACTAGTGTGCAAGATTGGTGTTGAGCAGGATGTGATAGACTACGAGACACGGTCGCAGTTAGAAAGGTAAACGAACGCTCACCGTACACCCTTTGTCTGTATCACTGTCATTTGTCAGGGGAAGTGTGGGATTGACTGAGTCTCAGCCACCCCTCTTCTCTGCCGCTCGCTCACCAATCTGAGGTGACAGAAATGGAGACGGAGTGTTTCGGCAGAGAAAACCCATCTGTCACCCTGGCAACGGAAGAGGTGGGAGGGGTATTATTCTTCAGCGGAGACACGGCACAGGCCTGTCAATCACAGCGCCTCCCGGAGCCTCTGGCTGCGAAGTGAGAGGATGGAGAGAGGTTCGATACGGACAGACAGGAGTCAGTCAGTGTATAGAGACAAAATGTGAACATAAGAGAGATAAAACAGGGAGTGATAGTTGGGTAAGGTTTACTTGGTTAATTCAGATACACCTGGACTGTTGATGAATGCACTTCAAGTTTAGAACGTTTTACGTTACAGTTCAGGTTATGTTTAAGTTTAGAATGCGTTACGTTACAGTTCTACAATGTTCAACTTTAGAATGGGTTACGTTACAATTCTACAATGTTCAAGTTTAGAATGAGTTACGTTACAGTTTTCAACTTTAGAATGTGTTACGTTACAATTCTACAATGTTCGACTTTAGAATGCGTTAGGTTACAATTCTACAATGTTCAACTTTAGAATGCGTTACGTTACAATTCTACAATGTTCGACTTTAGAATGCGTTACTTTACAATTCTACAATGTTCAACTTTAGAATGCGTTACGTTATCAATTCTACAATGTTCGACTTTAGAATGCGTTACGTTACAATTCTACAATGTTCAACTGTAGAATGCGTTACGTTACAGTTCTACAATGTTCAAGTTTAGAAGGCATTACGTTACTGTTTTACAATGTTCAATTTTCTTGTTCTTTCTTGATCTTGTTCAGTCCCTTTCAGTGACATGCATCTTGTCAGTCCATTATTTTTAAAACTGAGCAGTGTCCAGGTTTGAGACAGAAATAGCTTCACTGTTCCTTTCAAGTAATGTCTACTAAAACTGGTCATAGGTTCCTGGATAAAATAGTATTCAGTGCCTTCAGAAGTAAAAGTTCCTAAAGTTAAAATTTGTGCAAATCAAATGAAAATAGCGTACAGTTGCTAGCACATCCAAGTGACTTACTTTACCACCCCACAATTTAGCTTTTCAGGTTACATAGACACTTTAAACCAAGTTATATCGGTTAAATCAGACATTGCTGGTTAATGCAGAAAGTTAAAGAAAATTAAAAGAAATAGTAATATATATATTTGTTATGAGGTGATTCAGTCACTGTGCTGGAGAAAGCCAGAGGCAATCAGTAACAGCCATTCAATATGAATATAAAGAGTTCAGCGCTCTAAATGCATCCTGTAGCCTTCTGGCCATCCTTTATGTCTCCCTGCTGAAAAGATTTAACAGCAGAGAGAGTGACAGGGGACAAGTAGAAGAAAGAGGGGAGACAACAGTCACATACTGACATTCAGGTATACATGAGATCTAATGGCTTTTAGACTGCAGTTTCTCTTTTACAGACCTTTATAAAGCTACGACATGAAACAGTGATTGCATGATAACACCTACATGCTCTTAATGACTATATGACATTCATCGACCTCGCAATAATCTATTCCTCTAGTCATATCCACATGTACAGTGATGTTGCTAGGTATGCGTCCTGCTTTTTTTGCATTTTTCGTCTTTATATATACAGTATATATATATATATATATATATATATATATATATATATATATATATATATATATATATATATTATATTACAAAATGTTGTTTTGAATATAAATTAAGTTATTCTTAAAAAATATATTGATATTCTGATTTGGTAAAATGAGTGAGAGACTAGAAGGGGAAGCAACTGACATGAGAAGTATGGAAATAAACATTAAACTTTTTAACTTTCTACATTTTCGACTTACATGAATATATCCATAATTATAACCATATACTGTACAACATCAAACACGAGTTGAACACTACAATTTGTCTTCTTGCACACAATTCAAATTAATTAAATGTAACTGAAAAAAAAAAAGAAATACTGAAAGAAATCAATATATAACAGGAAAATGATTGTATTAGGCAACTCTGAATGGTCTTCTTATGTGAAGCTGTAATATATAGTGCAGTAGTGTGTACAGTGTGTGCTCAGACGCCTTGGGAGATACATGATGTCAGGACCAAAGCCGTCAACGTGGATTCCTGGAGCTTCGTAGTGACCTAGTACGAACCAATCAGTCCCGTATCCTTTCCCTCCGTCTCAGTGTCGACATGAGACACGACACATGTCACAAACTGTCAGGCACAACCATGTCAGAGCAGCTCAAATAAAACACACCCGTGTGCCCCGAAATCATTGTATGCACAAGCAAACCGCAGAAAAGATTCATGAGGCTGTGTGACAAACGAGAGTACACATCTTCTCCCCTTAGTCCTGCTAAATATTGCAGCTGACACGGATTTGGACGAGTGCTGTTTGTGTGTCTTTTGACGACGAGCACAGACGTCAACTGAAACATCAAATAGTCCTTCTCTTGTCTGAAGGGAACATTGCAACCCTGAGATTCCTCAACTTGAATATACGAGAATGTCTCTAATTTAAGCATTTTGATGGAACTTTTTCTGTCAAGGAGAGAAAATCTGAAACTCTATGTTCTCGAGCGGAGAGCACATTTCCCTCCGTGCGGCCATGTAATCCCCTGAACCCTGCTGATCCCAGAGCCGCGGGGAGGGCGGCAGCAGCCTGAAGCCCATCAAAGGAGCTCCGTCCTGGGCAGGCTAAACACAGACAGACCCCTTCACCCTGGGAGTCCCGCAAGCAAACAGAAGGATTATGATCCCTGCTTGAAAACTCTGCGTGTGATTGACAGCCAGACATACACTACACATGACTGTAACGCGGTTAATTACATCTTCCTCTTTGACGGAGTAGCGGGGGTAAGTGCTGCGTGGGAGGACGAGCCTGTGAATAGATGCTTGTCATCACAGCCTCCTCTGGTTGGTAATGACAGGTGGCGGCGTGCGCAGGTGAGGACAGGAAAACTGAAGATGATAAAGCTTTCTGCTACACCCCCTCAGACACAAATACACTATATGGAAGGTTAAAGATGTCACACTGAATCACCAAGACCTCTTCTAACACAGAGTCATTTTAAAAAACAATTACAATTGCTTTTCTTCTTCCTCCTCTTTGTGTTCATCGCTATTAATTCTCCTCTCCCACCGGTGTGTTTCATGCAATCAAACATCTGTGAATTCCTCAGTGTTTGCAACACACACAGACATCTTTAACTGCACTGCAATGGTTGTGCATAGCTTATACGTTGGCTTCTGAATTAACATCACTTTATCAACCTGTTGCAAAGGCTGGTGGGAGGAAGGAGAAAGGCTAAAAATACCACACACCAGCCACAGACCAGGAAAGAAATTGACAAACATGGGACAGCTCTCTTTGAGCTTTCACGCATATGAGGTACCGGTAGCTTCTATCTCTTGTATATTTGTATATCTATCTGAACTAATTACTGGCTGAGAGTGAACATGGAGCAAACTAAGACATGATGCCCCAGAAACCAAATATAACCTAGATTTAGAAGATACCACTTGATGGGGAGAAAGTTTTTGATATGTCATGTTTTGACATTTAGAAACTAACTTTGCTCACCACCATTTTCTTGATATCTAACTATAGACACTTGATCACATGGCGGGTTCTGAGGTTTCCGCTTGAGCTTTATAAAACTTTCAGTTCTAAATGAAGTTTCTAAACGGGGATGTCCGAGAATTGTTCTCTCGGTCTAAAGTTCCCCTTGTGTGTCATTATAATTGAGCCAGCAGTCATTTTAAGGAAACAGCTGATAGTGCATTGATTATTGAATTAACTATTCAGGCTGGTCTCATACACCGTTCGTAGCTATACCTACAAAAAGTAATGCATTGTAATTTGTATACATCCCACAAAATCAATTAATCCACGTAATTATGAACAAGGAGGTATAAAGAACGACAAACACCGCATAGGGAGGAGGTCGGTGTGGATGTGTCAAAAAACAGGACTTTGACCCAGGAGACCGGTGTTCGTACCCCTTGTGAAGCCAAAAATCAACGTTGATTTATGTGTCACATAACTTCCGTACTTAAGTTACGACACTTCCATAGTTATTTTAATCCAAACCACAACCTTTTCCTAAACCTAAGTCGTTTTGCTGCCTAAACCTAACCGAGTCGATCTTTTTCTAAACCTAACTAAGTTGTTTTGTCGCCTAAACCTAACTAAGTCGATCTTTTCCAAAGTCTAACGAAGTAGATTTGTCTCTTAAATCTAACCGAGTCAATCTTTCTCTAAACCTAACTAAGTAGTTTTGTCGCCTAATCCTAACTAAATTGTTTCCTGTGAAGACGGAAGTTTTTTTTTAAAAGACTGGAGCGGAAATTGACGCGTGTCACGTGTTGCTGGACATTCGTAGGAAAACGCATGAAAAATTAGGTCATACGAACCGCTGTTTGAGGATACGTTGAACTATTTGCTAAACCCCACCCCCAAACAGTGACTGTCCAGTCATAGCGGAGTAACCGTAGACATGGCAGGTCTATCAAGCTTTGGATTTCTCCACATGCCGAAGTGGTGTGCATGGGGTTTTAGTAAAAGCAATATTCGTTATACCAAAGGTTTGAAGGGTTGCGTCTTTTTTGAGTCCGTCCAAAAACCAAAAACACAAGAGCAAAATACCTGTATCAACTCCAGATCGTACCGTCCTGACCTTCTTTGTCTTCGCCTAGAACACAGTATTCTGGCTCCTCGGGTCTCGTTATTGTGTCTGTTCAGTCCTCACTACTTTCCAAATTTGCCTGCCAGAGGGGGGGCCTACGGCTGGGAGTGTCAGAAAACCCTCCCTTCCCTCCTCGACCACCACAAAAGAGCGCTCTTGTTTTGTCACCTCGGCCCGTTTATTCCCCTCTTCTGAAAGGGGGGGAAACGGGACGGGTGGCGTACAGACTGAGCCATTCGCCCGAGGAGACAGAGAGGCGCCTGGGGAAAGGGGGACTGACTGGTCCAGGGTGGTGGACTAGACTGGGATCTGGCACTAACAGCACTTTGGCCAGCCCGCACTCTTCACAAGTAGCAGCGGACCAAACAAATGACGAGACAGCAAAGGTCTCTCAACTCTTACAGAAGCAAAGCCCCCAGGAATCTGTCCTGTGAAGTCTTTGAGCTCCCTATTCATGCTTTTCAATCTGGCTATCGCCCTCCTGAATGCCTCCTCTCTTCTCTCTCTTTCCTCCCACTCATCCTCTGGCAACTAGCTATCTGTCTGTCCTGTTGTGAACAGTCTCTACCAGAACATCCTCGTGTTACATCACAGGCCCTCTTCCTTCAATGTTGCAAGTATTTTCTTCCACATACAGCACGATTGACAGGGTCTAACTACATAGCACAACGTGGTTGTAGAATTAGATTGAAAACCTAATTTGTTTAGTGGGACTTATCGCCCCATTTACAAGTGATTTATATTTGTAACAGATGCAAAAGCACTTTCATGTTGTTTTGGTACATTTTAAGTAGCATAAATTATGAGTGTGCCCCTGGCAAGGCATGTTGGGCCCTGCAGGAGAGCCAAGGAAAACAGAGGGAGAGAGGAGGGGAGAGGGAACAGACAAATACTAAAGAGTAACTGGAAGTCAGAGACACAGAAGAGGGAAGAAAAAGAAAATAACATCTTTGTGCTCTCTGGAGAAAGACTTTGAGGCTTTGTGTCAGTCAGAACCCATTAAGGAGCCACCTGCGTGTAACAACTTAAATTTCTGCAAGGTCACCATCACTGCTACCAGCTATAGAAACCTATAATGGCTTATATAAAAAAACACACCCAAAGGACATACAGTAGGTAAAAATTTTACCATGACAAAAATCACCAGTACATTTTAGATATTAGTGTTCAGAACATTTCATATATAAAAATATAGAGTGTAAAGTGTCCGAGTAAAATTCAAACAACAAAATTGTCATATTTTATGACGGAGTATTAGGGCCACATTGAGGAAAAAAAATAAATCTGAGATTTCAAGAATAAAGTCATAATATTAAGAGAATAAAGTCATAGGTTTACGAGAAAAAAGTCGTAATATTATGAGAATAAAGTCAGACGTTTAAGAGAACTAAACAACCTTTCGTTTATGAGTTATTGTTCAAATCTGTCAATATCTTTCCAACTTTACCGAATCAAAAAAGTCGTAGTATTATGAGAATAAAGTCATAATATTATAAAGTAGTAATTTTACGTGTTATTTTAGACGGGAAATAGAGCAGCGTGCCGCCTGTGTGAAAATGAGGAACGTGGAGCATCTTGTGATTTATACTTTAGTATAGGTTTCACAAATAACAAAATACTTCATCTTTTGACACATCAGCACCACATTATCATAAGTATCAGGACCTTGAAAAGATGCGCAAGAAACTGCGTTTATTCTGAAGAAAGAACCACACGGACCTGGGGGAAATTGCCTCTTTTGTGGAGGAGGAAATGACATTTTTCTCGTAAAGTTATGACTTTATTCTCATTAAATTACAAGTTTTTTTCCGTAAAGTTATGACTTTTTTCTCGTAATATTATGACTTTATTCTCAAAATCTTTCCCTCAATGTGACCCTAATACTCCGTCATACCTAAGAAACATGGTGATGAAACTTTAATTATTTCTACATTATGAATATGGAGTTTAATTTTCTCAATATCATATTTTTTATTTCCTGCAAATAACATGAAATTAGACTTTTTGACATACATACAGTGTCTGACCTAAGCCACATTTTGAAATGTTTTTTATCATTGTGCTAATACGGCTGGAAAGCTGCAGTTTCCGTGACGACTCTATTTGTGAACACAGCGTTCTCACCCATACTGGCTGATAGGGCTCGGTCTGATCTGTCAAGTTGTCAGTTAGCAGCGCTTCTCTGGGATGTCGCTCCCTCGTGCCGGGAACAAGCAACAGCTTTTGATAAAGGCGCAAAGTGTGTGTTATATGCTGCATGCAAATGATTTTGAAAAAAAGAAAAGAGAGTGAGGGAAAACAGCAAACAAACTTTCAGACATTGTAAGTGTGAAAGCTGCAATTAGCATCCGTCACTGATACTGTTGCAACACCTTCACTGCATAATGTGAGCCTGCCTGCCGGAGAGAGAGAGAGGGGAGAGAGTGGGGAGCAGAGAGGCGACGTGATGTGAAACATTTGAATGTGCCTCTGTCTGCTTCCTCTGCTCTTCTAGAAAAGCTGTTTGGAATCTATAACAAGAGCCTTTCTCACATGTGCACGGGGCACCGCAGCGCTCTGTTGTGTAATCATTAGTAGAGGCTTCTGTTCAAGTGACTACACACACACACACACACACACACACACACACACACACACACACACAAAAGAGGAACTAACCGATAAGACTGTTGAAGCTTAGAGAGGCAGAGTAAGTGAGTGAATGAGAAACATCCACATAAACAAACTGACCTCAGCAGCTCAAACATACTTGTAAGTTTTCCACCTGCTTCCACATATGCTGGCTGAATCATCACTGTGTATTTATTTACGTCTGTTCACACACTCGCACACACTGCGGGGAATCACCCTTCCATCTGGGGAAAAACACGTGGTAGATTAGGCATTAAGACTTTTGTGTTTTGGTTAAAGAAGGAGGTTAAAGGTCGGGGTCAGGCATTTGACAGTTAAAGGTTTATTATATTTTGTGTCATTTTGGCATCATTATTTCTATCAATTACAATTAGGGCTGGGCGATATGGCCAAAATCTTCTATCACGATATAGGTCATTTCATATCTCGTTAACGATATATATCACGATATAGCATATTTTCTGGTAAAAATATATATAGTCTATATGAAATAACCACATGGTAAAGCCTATTTTAAATACACTTATTTTCTCATTTTAAGAACTTGAGTGCAAAATGAACATAATTTTTAATTGAAATTATAGAGAAAAAATAAATAAATATAGGCCTAGACTATATCGTGATAGAAACAATATAGAAAAAAATATATGCGATAGACATTTTTATATTGTGTTGACGATATATATCATCATATTGCCCAGCCTTAATTACAATGACGTTGTTTGCGCCAAGTTAGTTGCTGAGATCTGGGATCTATTAAAAGTCCAACAGGGCAAGAAACACAAGTATTAGATGTTCATACAGGTTTTAAATAAACCCCACCGGATAGATTGGTAGATCATTTAGCCATACTGTCGACTTGTTTACAACCTGTCTGATCAGATGATCTCTTGTGTTTCTTGCAACCCCATTGCCAGACAAGAACACCAATATGGGACAGTTCTGCAAAAACAATGCCAACGATTCACTTTCCACAAAACCTGTGCATGGAAGTCGCTTGTAGTCTCCTTACAAGTGACAAAAAACAAGTATGAGTGTGTGTTTGTTTGAGGATGAGTAGCCGCAACAAGTTGTCATCCAAACTCGTCACATACTGACGCTTCGTCAGACCCCTCTGCGTCACTTTTTCCGTTGCACTAAACACGTGCTTAATATTGTGAATTAAACAAAAACACTTGCTTAGGTTCAGGCAACAAAACCACTTAGTTAGGTTTAGGAAAAAACAACATGGTTGGGCTTGAAATTACTACGTTTTTACAGCGCAAATGTGACTTGACGTTGTGAACACGGGACACGAACGATCAGCTGATTGTAAAGTGAAAGCGAAACTTAACGCACGTGAGTTGCGGTCTTCTGGATGAAAGCCGTGTGTTTGTTGGACCCATCCACCTCCAATTCCGCCCGCCTTGTGTGTCTCTTTCGCTCTTTATAATACGTCACCACAGCACTTTCCCTGAGCGGTTACTGTTGCCGCGGATGGGTTTACATTGTAGTTAACGGAAAGCCTGATGCGTCTCATACCGCTGCGAAAGGGTACCTCGTGCGGCGGGATCGAACGCCGACGGCCGTGACAAAGCGTCGGTATTTGACGCCCTGTGAATGAGAACAGGCTGGTAGCCTACAAGAGTGAAATAGCATGCAAACATGTTGGTTAATTGTCATTACTCACTGTAGCAAGACCTTCTGCACCTGCTTCAGCGCCCATGTGTATACAAGAGAGAGAGAGAGTGTTTTATCTCTGCCCTCTGCTGCAATGTCAATGTCAATGTCAGACCCATCCTCTTCCTCACCCTCAGGGCCAAGCAGCAGCTATCAGAGCTCCAGGGACAGCAGCTCACACACGGCCCCTCATGGCCCAACAAGGACCTTTACCACTCTGCATCTCTTCCGCTTAATTATTTCCCTCTCCATCCGTCTCTCCCTCTCTCTCTCTCTCTCTCTCTCTCTCTCTCTCTCTCTCTCTCTACGACGCTTCCCTTCAAATTAATTACCCCCCTCCAATAACTTACATCTCACATGATGACAGCAGCAGCCATGGTAACACCAGGCAATACTCCCATAACCCATTATTCCAGCTTCTCATGTCCACTCAGTGGGGAGGTTTTTGGACATCCCTCCCTTGTAGTTTGAATTAGGTGAATGGTAATAATTAACTGAGGTTTTAATGGAAATAGCAGCCCGGCTCTTTGTGTCAGAGTCTCATTTCCATATTCGGAGTCGGCCCTTTCATTCAGGGGTCACGGTTAGCGAGTGTCACTCAGGATGGAAGAGGGTTTTCCTGCAGGGATAGCAAATTAAAAGAGATCCCATTGTTTCTTGTAATCTGCCCACAACTGTTTGGATAACCTCTCTGGTCTGGAGCTCGTGTGTAATGGGATGACTCATTAGCCGACCAAAGAACAGTTTTGAATAATAAATTAACATCCCTGTTCTGCCTCTTAGGTCGGCTTTGAAATCTAAGGCTGTTGAATATATTGTCTGTGTTTTTCCCTTAGTGACTGTAATTGCACTAGAATTACAGTACACAGACAAATAGTTATTAATCGTCTTTAAATAGTAAATTGTTATTGTTGTTATAGTGTGTGTGTGTGTAGATGAGAGAGAGAGAGAGAGAGAACCACTGCTTGCTTGCCCACAGCAGCATCAAACCAGATACAATAAGCTACCGGAAATACGTTTCCCTTCAAAATAAAAGCTACGATATTATACATAGGCCTAATACCGATGATGGTAATAATACTAATCTATACAATAATACCAATCAGACAATACCGATCTGACTGAAATAAGAAAGATGATGACATTTTGTGTACATGAGAAACAGCTTTTTTTTTATTCCTGGACCCAAAAGCCTCAGGTTCACTCTGCATAAGGTTTGTGCAGTAAGTTGATTAACTTCAAATTTGTTCGGGTATATTTTAGGGCTGTCAATCGATTAAAATATTTAATCGCAAATTATATGCCACTTTTTTTATCTGTTCAAAATGTACCTTAAAGGGAGATTTATCAAGTATTTAATACTCTTATCAACATGGGAGTGGGCAAATATGCTTGCTATATGCAAATGAATGTATATATTTGTTATAGGGAATCAATTAACAACACAAAAACAATGACAAATATTGTCCAGAAACCCTCACAGGTACTGCATTTAGCATAAAAGAATATGCTAAAATCATAACATGGCAAACTGAAGCCCAACAGGCAACAACAGCTGTCAGTGTGTCAGTGTGCTGACTTGACTATGACTTGCCCCAAACTGCATGTGATCCTCATAAAGTGGGCATGTCTGTAAAGGGGAGACTCGTGGGTACCCATAGAACCCATTTTCATTCACATATCTTGAGGTCAGAGGTCAAGGGACCCCTTTGAAAATGCCCATGCCAAAATTTAGCTTAAGTTCAGAGCGTTATTTAATCTCTTTTGCGATATATGATGCCAGTATCTTCACTCTAGCTTTAAAACTGAGCTCTGAAAGATAGATGCATTAATGCGTTAAAGAAATTAGTGTATTTGCATTAAGGTGTTATTATCGCGTTAACTTTGACAGCCCAAGTATATTTACTATAGAATCACAAATTAAACTAAAATGACAATTTTTCTATGGGCCTTGCATTAATGTTGTCAAAGCTGGTGCTAACATGATGCATAGGCTGTATCCTATAAGTGACAATGTGACAAAGTAATGTTTGATTTGTTATGCACTAGGGCTGACCGGAATACTTCGAAGCTTCGAACGTTGCCATGGTATTCAACCTCACAATCAGTAATGGAATGCTTCGTTTTTTCATTTCTTCTTTTGTTTTTTTGTTTTTTTGTTTATATATAAGTATATAATAATAATATATAAATCCCCAAAATAGCCCATGAAATAAGGAATAATCCCATAACATTAATCATTATTCATTATTATTAGTTATTCGCCCCCCAGTGAGTCTGTTTCCAGCACCCTTTCGTCATTCGTCTTATTTTGAAAATCGAAAGCGGAAGCCTCGTTATGCTGCCTACTTGCCCGGTGAGTGTGAGTAGTCCTATAGTCTCCTCTCCTCTCCTCCGCCTTATCACTTGTTCCGAGGCCGTGTGGATGCGCTGTGCGGACCGCCGGATCTCCGTGGCGCAGGACAGGACGGGTCGCCACGCCTTCAGGAGCGCACTTTCTCACGGCGTCAGCTCTCCGTGTGTGTCCGCGGTGGAAAACCTGTCCAGAGGAAGAAGGACATTTAACAACAGACATTTCTCTCCCACTTCACACCAACCAGACTCTGGAGTCCGGCTCTCTACTTCTTCTCCCGCTGATGACAGTTTGAACAGGCTGTTTTTTTCTAAGCGCTAATTAATCTGGGAATATCTGGAGTTGTATTGATTTGACATCGGATACAAATCGGGATCAAAGATGGGGATTAAAGTGTAGTGCTGGTAAGTAGCGTTATTATAACAGCGAGGTTGCTGTCATATTGGGATTGTGCTCACGCCCACAGCCTGTGCGTGTGTGTGTGTGTGTGTGTGTGTATTATGTACATGTGTGTGTGTGCGAGGTGTTGGAACGCTTTTACGCACAGCCTTCCATCCACAGACGTTCTATTTACTGCGACCGAAACACCGTTTCGTCACAGTTGGAACTTTTACTAGCGACAGTGATGACATCACGATTCCTTATCGCGTTAGAAAACACTGTAGCTGATGCTCGCATCACTTTACTACGATGTAGGCATCAGAGTGTCTGTGATGGCGTGAGTCAGCGGCGTGTGTGTGTGTGTGTGTGTGTGTGTGTGTGTGTGTATGTATGTGTGTGTCTAAAGGGCGTGTGTTAGGGGATCCAGCTCATTCTAGCAGCAGCTGGAGTCACTGCGTCTTCTGCCTCTGACACATTCACAGGAGACAATGTTGGATATGTGTACAGGTGACATTGTAATAGTTGATAGATTGCGCTGAAAACAAAGAGCCACTGATAAGTGTGGCTGTGTTGTTGTGGACAGGTTGGTGCAGGGCTTATCTGGTTCTGTGTAATTATTTACGCGGGAGTAAATCCTCTGTGTAAACTCACTTCTGATTTCTTTATCAATTCCGCCTCTTGGTGTGTAAATTCAAGTGTAGAATAGTTGTTATTTTTCCTCACAGGGTGAACAGGTGTGGCACTGTTGTCATTTTTTTCACTCTATTTTCCTTAGAATGAAAAAAAAAAAAAAATCTGCATCATCCACCAAAGCACCCGAGAGGTGGTGAGCAGCCTTTTCACCCACAGGCAATGCAGCAGCAGCAGCTGCACAGCTTGCACAGCTTACCAACACAAACCAAAAGGATTTGTTATCTGTCTGTTGCAGCTTACTGCAAGGTGCATGAAAGTAAAAGAGACCGGCTCTGTCAGAAACCAGTTAGGTGGGGAGAAATACTAGCTGTTGATATTACCAGTTAAGGGACTTCCGCTGCTCCCACACCCTCAGCGGCACTGGTCTCCTCCACCTCCCTCAGCCTCACACGAGTGAAGCGCCGGAGTGGGGCGTCACGTTTGGAGACCGTGCTCTTTTAAGCATGGAGCTCCGAGAGGGAGGTCTTTCTTAACACATGCATGGCTGTTTCCTAAGTTATTTCCCCCACTCCCCCATGTTTAGGATGCAACCCTAGGAACTGTGTATTTGCTCACTCGCACCTTTACTGGCAGTATGTATTTCTGTGTGCCCAGAGGGGTGAAAAACAAACATTTTTTTGTTCTGTGGTGCTTGCCGAATGAGTGTTTCCTTTTGTGAAATGACAAAATGCTGTAAATCAATCATTTGATTCTCTCCAGTCTTGCATGAAATAATCTGAATTATTTAGATCCAAAAGGGTCGCAGGTTCAAACCCAGCTTGGGGCCCTTCTGTGTGGAGTTTGCATGTTCTCCCCGTGTTAGCGTGGGTTTTCTCCGGGTTCTCCGGCTACTTCCCACAGTTCAAAGACATGCAGGTTAATTGTTGACTCTAAATTGCCCGTATAGGTGTGAATGTGAGCGGGAATGGTTGTCTGTCTCTATGTGTCTGAATAGGATAAGCAGTTACAGATAATGGATTTCGATCAGCACCCTTTGACGTTGTCCTCCAGTGATCAAGACTTTCTTTCTCCCGCCTCTCCTCCGGTCGAGCTTTTCCGTGCTTTTCCCACAAAGCCTGAATTGAAATGACAGCTCGCTCTAACAGTACAGTAGATACGGCGGGTTGTACAGGCATGAGTCACCCAAGGAAAGGGGTCTGTCAGAAGACGGCGGTAACAAGTGTGCAGGTACAGACTACAGACTGCAGCACATGTTCCCTCTGATTCAGGCCAAGTCTGCAGAGAATAACAGGTGTGCTGTTAATGAGGGCATCGTTCGGTTCGTGAGATTGAGAGAGGCAAGTTCCCACAGAGTGAGGCAGGTCTTTGTGGGTGTGTACGGAGAGAGAGAGAAAGAGAGAGAGAGGGAGAGAGAGATCAGGGTTGTCTGGAGCAGGTCGACAGGGAGGTAAACACAGTAGCTGTTAGTCTGCTGGCAATGACAGCTTTATCACCACCACAAGGTTTATGGCTGTGTGAGTGTGTGTATTGGGGAAGGCGCTCGTGTGTGTGTGTGTGTGTGTGTGTGTGTGTGTGTGTGTGTGTGTGTGTGTGTGTGTGTGTGTGTGTGTGTGTGTGTGTGTGTGTGTGTGTGTGTGTCATAGATCATACACTATTCTACGCTACAGACATGACAGCATTCCACTACTGCCTTGTGGCGGAGCAGTCGAAAACCACTACAAAATCCTACTGACAATTCTGTTACTTGTGCACGATGAATTCCGGTTTATTGTGTGATTGTTAAACACACGAGGCAACTTCTTTTTAAAATGTATTTTTTTTTATTAAATGATCACTCACGTGTCCATGCTGGGATAGGCTTGAAGCCCATCCCCCCCACCCTGCTGTGTTGGATGGATGTGTGAATGATCAGTCAGTCTTTTGTTCTTCTTCTTCTTCTTTTTTTTGCTGAAGCCGAGACATTTTTCAATTTCGAGAAAGGGAGCGTGCGTAACAATAAAGGGAAGCGAGTTATAAATAGTAGAAAAATAGATAACTGTAGAATGGAAACTCTTCTTTTGGTACATTTTCATTTCTATTCATCTCAATTTTCCTGTTCTGAAAGTTACCACTCTTTCTCCGGTGCCACTGGATAGTAAAGTATATTTGATATGGGTTTTTCTTTTCCCACCTTACATAAACGGCTCCTCAGCCCGGCAAGAGCTTGCTGGGTTGAAAACGGAGCAGAACATTGTGATGGCCTGTGTACCTGACGGGCCTTCGGATGTCCTTTGGCTACACGGCAGCTTTGCCACTGACACGGGGATGATGAGAGTGATCTCGCTGACAGGCCGAGGCAGACGGGGTTCACTTGTGGAATCACTCTGTCATACCCGGCTGCTCTGTCGCGGCAAAGGAGAGGGAGAGAGAGAGAGAGAGAGAGGGGAGGAACAAGGGATTTTCATGGAATAAAAGAGAGAAGAGCTGGGTGTCAAAGTGGGGGCTCAACAGGCATCTAATTACCTCCCAATAGGAGCCCTGACTCCATGGAAACGCTGTGTGAGCTGGTCTTAGCTGCCTCCACATGACCTGCATGCTGTCATATGGACAGATATTGACAGTCTGTCTCTATGGATTGGCTGGGTCAAGAAAGCAATGGAATATGATTAGATCCCTGGTGTGTTCAGTAAACCACTGGAGTAAGCATATGGATTACTCCATCAGATGTAGGCTCCAAGTAATTACATTCACATGAACCGTATATTTTAGCAGAATTTTCGTTGATATATCAGGCCGGAGAGCCTCTGCGCACTTGAGGTTCAGGTATGTAGCGGCCGTTTTACCATGCTCCAGGTTCCTAGGCCACTTAGTCTGCAAGGTAACTCAGTTCTGACTCGTGTTCCACTTAATTTCAACCCTTTTTTTGAAGACCCAATGTACTCACAGGAGGCAGGAAATGAGGGTTTATTTGAGAAACAATTCCAACGTTACGGCAGGTGATTTCCATCAAAGTCACGTCTCGCCCGGTCCACTACCGACTTGATGTTCCATACGTTAAACGTTAACTCATCACACTTTCACTGTACGCTATAATACGTTATGACACGGTGTATAACACGGTCAAAAACACACCTACGCAGGCTTCACAGCTTCTTCCAAAAACCTCCCTTTACCTTACGGCACTATATCCTGTCGTAAATAATAAAATGTCTATTCTAGCACTATCACAAGAAAATGGTAAAACGTCATAATCCTACATGATAGCTATTTAAAACTATACAAAAACTGTTGATATTTTTTGAAATGTAACACAGGTTGGTTTTGTTTCCCAGTGTATAAGTGGAGGGTTGAGGTGGGGTTGGAAACATACTGTAACTGATTTTAGAAACCCCAATGAACAGTAGGTCTGAACCGTCATTATAATATGTTAATGACATGGTTCCACTTTAACAAATAGGGGGCTAATTTTAGCATTCAATTATGGATGCAACTAACGATTATTTTCATTGTCAATTAATCTGTCAATTATTTTCTAGATTAATCAATGATGGTGAAAAATGTCGATCAGTGTTTCCCAAAGTCCAAGATGACGTCCTCAAATGTCTTGTTTTGTCCACAACTCAAAGATATTCAGTTTACTGTCATAGAAGAGTAAAGAAACCAGAAACTATTCACATTTAAGAAGCTGGAATCAGAGAATTTTGACTTTTTTTTTCTTAAAAAAATCACTCAAACCGATTAATCGATTATCAAAATAGCTGGCGATAATTTAATATTTGACAACTAATCAATTAATGGTTGCAGCTCTACATTCAATGTACAAAATAAGTTGGTAAAATCCCTTTCTTGATATGGATAGCACCATCATGCCCACTGGGCAGTCCCCTGATAATCTGTTAACACCAGGCTGCTGTGGCGGCACACCGATGCTGTAACTGAACCACTCGTCATCACAAATAGAAAACCACGCAGGAAAAGTGTGAATGCATCATGAAAACATTTCATGGTATGTGAATGAACCATGTGTTATTTCAGAAAGCATTAAATGAGATAGATAGATTTGAAATCAACATGAAACAACTACTTGCAGATTAATGAAGCATGCATTCTGACCTCTGTCTGTCTCTAATCATATGAAAATACTTGAGGCCTGAGTTATGAACGGACCATGCAATCTCCCAACGCTAATTTGTGCGCCTCGACATCATACATCAGCAGTGACACACCGTCCGCGTGGCCTCTGCCCGCGCTGGTTGTAATGAGCAGATAGATGCACTTCAACAGGAAAAGAGACAGCCGTGATGAAATTAGTAACGTCTGGTTATTAGATTTGCATCTGTTACCGTCTCGCTCGTTAGATTGCGGCGCTTGTTGTGCAGGTTTGATTGAGAGTAATACAACGCTGAGTGGGTGTTTGGATGATGCCTAATTTGAAAAAAAAAAGCGCTTAAAGGACCATTGAGGTAGCTGCATTGTTTCATTCATCCTTTCTTCCCGGATGCTCTCAGTCACTCCACTCTGTTTCCCCATATTCTCCCATTCACTCGGCAAGCTGGGAATTCCTCATAAGCGGCACTTGAGGCCAAATTATGCCTGTTTAGGAGACAAAATCGCTCTTGTCTGATTTGCATCAAGGGTGGTTGTAAATTAGAGTATTATGAATAATACATGACTGTTTTTTAAGGCATTATGACCATTGTGAATGACAGATTCAGGGCACTCGAGGCTCAGACACGTGCCGCGTGCCCACTAAGAGCCGATCTGTGCTCAGCTTTAATTATCTCTAAGTAACGTGATAGATTGCCCAGACCCATCGCATGTCGCAGGCCTTCAATTCATTTTTGTGCACCATTTCCATACAACTCCAAACAGGGGAAATAGATTCAGGAGTGTGTTTTTTTTCACACATGTGAAGTGGTTTGAAAGAGAAGTCAGTGGTGCTCAACCTTTAAGAGTCGGTCTCAAAAGCACAGATCTTCTCTCAGGGTGATGGTTTTGTTTAACGATTATCTTATTTCCATCTAAATGTAAATATAAGCCAGGTAATAGCTTGACTTTAGGGATTAAAAGTGTGCACGTAACATAGCCTTTGCATCTTGCTTTGTCTCTTGTTCAAAATGTGAGAAAACAGACTGCAGCCGCGCCTCTTGGAGAACAGTCGGACAGATGGTTGTATTCACAGTGAAGGAATGACTTCACTTGGACTTAGATGCGCTCTCTCGGTCCTTTACACACACAAACGCATACATGCGGCGCACAATTGTGTCCAAACTCGCTCAGGAATGAGGACGGCTGCACATGTGCGCAGGGCGTGTTCGCGGAGGAGAATTCCCAGTGAGCTTTACATCGGGGTCGATGGAGCTGCAGCGGGTGTGTGTGGAACAGGTGCCAGGACGTTAGCGTGACCCCCCCGCTCAGACGCTGCAGGGGCATTCCAATAAAAGGGATTTGGGAAGCGTGTCCCATGTTGAGCCCCGCTGAGTGTGATTCCCGACCTCTGTCGGGCTCGAACGGGCGGGGAGCTGGAATGCCTCGACGGTAACTCAATCCTCTGTTTGGCTGCTGTGTGGGTGCAAGTGTGCATGCATTTGTTTTTTCAAGGCACAATGAACTCATTTGTTTTCAGCTCCACTCCCTCCCCCAAACACCATTAACCAACAGTAGTGCGCCGGTTTGATTTTGTTGCAAAAACGTGTGCGCGGTGACATATGTGTGGTATTTTGCGCTCTCTCCGTCGCCGGCGGTGCCAGGCAGGCAGGCAGTCACCGTGCAGCTCGGCAGCCAGATTGGCTCGCACCCCGCACCTCGGCATTCGGACTGGACGCCAATACACTTTTGGGCTCCTGTTGAGACTGGGGATGATGGCAAGGGCAGAGGGCCAAAAAGCCTCCCATGCCAGCAGCTCCCACTGGGAGAGCAGGCTGCTGCAGGGCCATCTGTACAGGCGTCCTGACCGGGCTCATTGGAAAGTAGGGCGTGGAGCGGGAGATGAAGGAGGAGGAGGGGGGGGGGGGGTGGAGAGGACATGTGGAAGGGAAACGGGGATTGAGAGGCAGGCTGACAAAGAGGTGTTTACTTTCTTTCAAGCCCCTTCCATCATGAGAATACTCCCTTTTATTTCTCTAGTTGCATCATTTCAGCTTTCAAAGAAACACTGTGGAACATTTAGGCCAGAGCTGTAATACTCTAAGGCACCCAAAACAGTGTCAGGACCAAAAATACACAAGGATCTGCTTTTTTTTTCTTTTTTTTTTTTTTAAAAGAGCGCACTCCCGAAATAGATGGAGTGTTGAAACTGTAATGTGTTAAAGGAGCGAACATGTGGGTCCTAAATTAGAAAAGGAAGTGTTAGAGTATGTAAATGAGGAGGGAGCCGGGGAGTCATATGATGGAGTCGGCAAAGGAAAAGAGGAGTTTAGTGAATCTAGCATTAACATTCATTGAGCCTAGACTGTCTGCACACTACCCTGGGGGGAGATATCACCCTCTCACCCCCCCCCCCCTCCACAGCCCACCTTTCTCTCCTATCTTTGCCATCGAATTCCTATACTCATCCCTGAGCAAGGTAGGGGATGCAGCTTTTACCTCAGTGTTTTTACCTCCCTTTAACTGTGATCTCTGAAGCAACTACAGAAACAAAACAAAACATTGCTGCAATACCCACGCCGGATATTTGCTGTGCTTACTTCTGATGATGTGCTCCTCTAAAAATAGCATCGCATCACGTCTTGGTTTCAATCTTGCTTTGTGGTGTTTCTCAGTATCGATACGCCATATCCTTTCTGTTAGAACAAATGCATTCAGCCAGCTAGATAGAAGCAGTCCTAACTCAGGAACATAAAAAACTACAAAATATATCAAAAACATATTTTATATTTTGACATTTTCTGGAAAGCAATAGGACAGTGGGTTACAAACTTTAAATATTCAATCTTTTCATCCAGCAGTACACCTGATTCATCTTAAATCAACCCCCTTATCAGTTGTATGTGATCTGCTGATGCAGATGTGTATCAGCTGTACGCTAAAGGACATGAAAACAACTTTGAAAACATGCCTGTCTGGGACTTATTTAAGCTTGAGGAAGAATGCTACTGGGCAAAGATAAGAATGTTGTTCATGGGTACAATAAGTCAGTCAAGTTGGGGGCTGGATAATGTCCAAATTTTTTTTTTTTTTTTTTTTGGATCCTGTCGAAAGGATCTAGACTATTTCTGCTACTATAAAAAGCACGTGGGTCTGGGATATATACCTGTAGGCAAGTGCCTTGTCCTTAACTTCCATTTGGGGTGATGATGAGTTAACAGTGTCAATCAACCAAAGTCACTGTGTCAGCCTTCATGGATCTTTTAAAGTCTTGAAGACCTTTTTTTTTTTTTTTTAAATGTCCCTAACTGCAGACAAAGCCTATCTGTACCCTTGAAACTGAGCAGAGCAGCAGAAAAGCATAATTACAACAAGATCCAACTGCCCCCACCAAGGAGTCCTGACTCTTCACCTTTGACCCCTGACTCCTTAATGATAGAGGTCAGACAGCGGTTAGATTTTTCCTAAATGAGCCTCTTCAGTCTTAATGGAGAGCCGTCTCTAATGCTGATTGTGTTTATCCATTAACTTCTTAGTGGCAGATCAGATTTGTCAGCAGCTGTGTCACCAGTCTCCTCAACAAACACACACACACACACACACACACACACACACGCACACACACACACACACACACACAGGTAGGTGTGAGTAATACTATTTATGTGGTGAAACAGGTTTCCCAGAGGTGCGACAGAAGTGGCCACTAGAAAACCGAGATTAACAAAGTTGTGAAGCTGTTTGACAGCTACAAGCTGCTCGGTCGAGTCAGGAATGCCATTGTTTCATCAACACACACACACACACACAGCTAGACAGTCAAGTGTGCTGATAAAGACCGTGTGTCTCACAGACAGTGCCATTCTGTTAATCGTGATAGAACAAAGCGGGCGGATCCCCTGATGTCAACGATAACAGCCTGACAGAACCACAAGGACCCCGAACAATGACACTCCCCCAGCTGTCTAGACGGAGCGCGGGGCCGCCGATGGCTGGCTGGCTTCTGGAGATCTCCGGGGGGGATTAGAGCACACGGCCGCTACGCTCACCTGTTCTTAGCTGCTTTGTTTCTCGATGTGTTGTTTCGTGCGGTGTTGATGCAATGTGACAGGCACAGAGGGAGCTGGGTGTATCATGAGGTACGGAAACAAAGTTATACATAGAGTACAGCTGGGGATGACTTCTTGGTCACATTGTATGGAAAGAAACAAGTGGTGTAAGCAGCAGTATGGTTGTGAAAGAATATAAGAAGTTAGAAAAAGTAGACATTTTCTTGGTCAGTCACAGGACTCGTTGGGTCGGTTTGTTTTTCATGGGCGGCTGTGGCTCAGAGGTAGAGCAGGTCGTCCATCAATCGGAAGGTCGGTCACATGTCGAAGTGTTCTTGAGCAAGATACTTAACTCCAAATTGCTGTGAATGAGTATTTAGATTAGATCCTGATGGGCAGGTTGGCAGGTTGGCAGCCTCTGCCATCAATGTATGAGTGTGTGTAAAGTGCTTTGAGTGGTCAGAAGACGAGAAAAGCGCAAGTCCATTTACCATAAAATGATCATTTCTGGCCACTGATGTCTGATTCTTAAGTTATCTCTGGGAAGTGCACGTCAACTCCGTAGCAAACACAGCTCAGCAATACAGAGATGTCCCCAAAAACCCCAAATGGCCCAGACAACAGGATCTTGCAGATTGCCACTTAAAAGTGAGACTACGTAACATGTGAAAATTATGAACTCACACTTGTGTGTTTAGCTGCTACAACCTCACTTGGTCTGGTATGACCCATAGCTTATGTGAGCTAATCTTAGTAAGCCTAGATACTGTGTACCTGGGTATTAGAGCTGCAACGATTAATCTATTAGTTCTCAACTACAGTATTAAATTAATTGCCAACTTAATTGACACTTTTTTGATCTTAAAGCAAACTCTAAAACCAGTTTTCATGGCCCAGTGCAAACAAGGTTGAGTGTGTCTGTCATACACAGAAAGTGATGACTGACTGATCTATCATAACATGCACACATCTGTTGCCCGTTGCCAGACTGTGAGAAATCGACTGACAGAGACGCATGAATCAGAGCCGTAGAAATGCCGGAGGGAGGAGAGGAGAGCTGAGGAGGAAGCATTTGGGAGAAATAAGGAGTGAAGATTATCACGAACGATAGAGGAAATCATTGACAGTGTGGGCACGTAGAATAAAACTCCCAGTCACTCCCATACATATATGAATACAAACACACCCGGCAGAGGGATGTGTGTGTTTGTATGCATGAGGTGACTCACAGATACACTCCTGGATTTAGTCACAGACACACTCCTAGAGCCGAGACTTTGTCCTCCTGTCGGTCCTATCGCACAGGAAGTCCCTTCCAGTCCCCGTAATGCTCTCCCCCTGCATCCGTGTTGTTACAGAGGCTTGTTGGATTTGTCCGTTTCTCTGTTTATCAGGCCGTGTCTACTCCGTGGCTGCATGTTGTAATCCAATCTAGAGGAGGTCGCTGCAAGGACAACCCCGGCTTTCCCCTTTTCGAACCTAATCTAGACAGTGACAATCACGTTTATAGGAGGAAAACGGCTCAAATGCTGCATTTAGGACATTGTAGACCAGCTTTTTAGATTATAGTAGTAATATCTCTCAACTGAGGTCCCGTGGGAATGTCTCGCCCTGCAAAATAGACTATTTAAAAGCTTCGGGGATGGAAGTTATTCGTCTGTTTCCCTATTAAGTATGTTGTATAGCTTCAATATTCAGATTGATACAGCTCCATCAGATGTCCTGAGTTTCATCTGCTCCGTTAAACACGTCTTTTTTTCCTCTCTCGCAGGCCATTATTATAGCTCCGAGGGCCAGACAAGAGGATGTCGGCCCTCTTTAACCACAACATATATTATAAGAGATATTGCTATGGGTGTCAGTGGCGTAAGTAGGAAGGAAGGCTGTAAAAAAACCTCCACACCCCCCCAGCCTTTAGTGTGCCTGCATGTCTGTGTGCAGTCGTGTCTAGGTGTGTGTACAAGTGCGTGAATAAGTGTAGGGGAGAACAAAGGAAAGCTGAGCCCCTCACACAGGAAACTTGAGACCTGAGCTGCGCTTCTACACACCAGTCAGCGTGCGCTTGACCTTTCACCCCAGGGACCCGTGACACCAGTTTATCGAAGTGGCTGATAGGCAACGGGGGGGGAGGGTCTAGGGCTGAAGGTCACCAGAGGATGAAATGACCGCAGCGAACCTGGACCATTCCTAGGTTTCTTCCAGTGATTTAGAATGATGGCTAGTGCGGCCAAATCATGCAGATTCTCTTTTAACTGTTACTGCTCTGAAATTGTATTATTTGTGTGTGTATAGAGAGCTGCAGGAATGAGTCCTAAAACCCAGAAATAAGTTAGCATTTCAGCACTTCCGGTTCCCTTCTGGAAGTCGATGGGTTGGAAGAGATTTTAACGTTTTGTTCTACGATATAAAATACGTCAGTAAATATCCCTCTTGTGAATTTTGAAGCTTTTATATATCTTAAAAAAGGCGGTTGCTAACAAGTGGCTAAATGAGACTACTAAACGTCATCTCGTCGACTTGTCCACCTTTACAGCCTCGTTGTGTATACTCGCACTCATGCGACCGTTGGGTAGTTCGTTTATAGCCTAACGATAGCTTTTTACTTCTGCCGATCGCATTCACACTTCAAAAATCATAAAAGTGGTGTTCAGTTGTGGAGATTATCTTGCTGAACAAAACTTGTAGCCTAACGTTAGCTTTGTATTTCTGCCGATTGCATTCACACTTCAAAAATCATAAAAGTGGTGTTAATTTGTGGAGATTATCTTGCTGAACAAAACGTGTAAATATCATAAACGTGTGTTTGCCACAGAGCTTATGTTCTGCAATAACCCAAAACCCAATGGAAAAATCCCATTGGCTTTTTGTCACGGGAACCTCCTGGTTGGCCTACAAAAATACGTCATCCCTGCACCATTTTATTATCATTATTATTAATGAATCACTATTATTATTATTATTATTATTAGTGTGTATATTTGCGTGTACGTATGTACTGATTCAGCCCCAGCTGTTGTCTGAGCTACAAAAAGCAGGAAGAATACGGCGTGTTTACATCCGAAATAACTTCCTGCGTGTTGCTCAAGGTCTCGCTGTGGGTTTGCTGCCCTCCTCGTGACTCCTGCAGGCAAAGAGGCTTTGTGCCGCTGAACTTGCCTGAAGGCACCCAGAGACTGCAGTCTTCCTCGGCGATGATGAGTGATTCAGGTGGACGTAGTCACCAGGATCGGTCAGCGGGAGCACAGCAGAGTCTATTCTTATTCAAATTAATCTGGACATAAGAAACAAAACAGTGCCGGTAGTACAAAATCAAATGACTTTGAATTGCTTATTTGCCATTTTAAAACTTGTTAATGAAGAAGGGGTCTCTATAATTTATCAGTTGCATGTAGATGACTTTAAGGTGATGATGAGTGATGATGATAATTGCACCCTGAGGACCACAATGCTCTCTGTTTCCGTAGTATCTCTACTCCAGCGTACGGTGCAGTTAAGTGCTTCACTCCGCTGCAGCTGCAGCAGCGTTGGTCCATTGAGGGAAAGAACATGTTGAATTTTTAAAACGTGTAACCCAAGGCTTATTCTTAAAGGGAAAGACGTACAGGGCACAGATGGAGGCCACGCGATCGCTTTCAGGGCAGCAACAGTCTCCACGGCGACCGATTGACCCACATTTTCATTCTGTCCTCTGTGTTGTCGTCGTGGGAGACGGGGGGGGGCAGCTGTTGGGGGGTATTCCGTATCCCCCGACGACGGCAGCGGGTCGTCAGTTTGATGAAGTGTGTAGCTGCAGGATGAGAGTGAACAGGAGATGATACACCAGGAGAGAAAAGTGTGTGCTTAGCAGATCTGTTGCAGCGAGAGTGTGAATGATGCATTAAATTTGTTTCCTCTCACCAAATCGAACTAAAGCCAATAATGTACTTGAGTTTCCATTTCCTAAAAACCCATCGTATCCCTCTCCCTCATTCTGTCTACATCCTGCTGACAGGTTTATTTTCTGTTTGTGTTTCAGACAGGAATGCCCCAGACTGTGTGCTCAGGCACCATGTTCACCACTCCCAGTGGCTTCAGCCCCCATCTGGCCTGTGCTGAGCCTGGGGAGGAGGAGGAGGAGGCCCCGCAGGAGGGCCCGGGGCCCGGTGCTTGCCTCGCCGACGGGCCCCCGATCACCTCCGCCTCCCTGGACACCCTGATCCATAACCTGGTGCCCACTGCCGATTACTACCCCGAGGTGAGCGGAAATGCACTTCATTATAAACTCTTATCAGTTTATCTTGGCACTGACAGTACTGCCAATTAGATTATTAGCCCCACGTCTCTGTTGAAAGTCTTTTAATTACAGAAAGCCGCAGTTTTTTTTTTTATTGATGTAGTGGCAGTGTCTTAGCAAATGTCTCCCTCTGTCCTTTGACAGAAAGCCTATGTGTTTACCTTCCTGCTGAGCGCTCGTCTGTTCATCCCTCCTCCGGAGCTGCTGTCCAGGGTGTGTGAGCTGTGCATCAAACAGCAGCAGCTGGACCAGAGCCCGCTCGATACGGTCAGCACTGCACCACGCACACAAAAGAAATACATAACTCCTGTATGAGGATGCACGAGCCAATGAACAGAAAACACAGGGAGGCACATTGCTGATTGCTGACTTTATCATTGTGTTTTTCTTTTGCTGAGGGAGTCACAAACGTTGACCACACTGAAAACTCTTTCACTTCTTCACAACAACAGGCAAAAGTGCGCAAGTTCGGTCCCAAGATCCTGCAGCTGCTGACAGAGTGGACGGAGACGTTCCCGTCTGACTTCAGGGACGAGAAGATGGTCGGACACCTTAAAGACATCATCCACAGGATAGCTCCGTGTGACGAGGTACACTATAGATAGATAGATAGATAGATAGATAGATAGATAGATAGATAGATAGATAGATAGATAGATGTATAGATAGATAGATAGATGGGTAGATAGATAGATAGATAGATAGATAGATAGATAGATAGATAGATAGATAGATCGATAGATCGATAGATAGATGTACTTTATTGATCCCAAATTTGGAAATTATTGTGTTACAGCAGCAGGTTATCCAAGCAATGCACAGGAACAGTACATAAAATGTACATGTCAACACTAAACAAATATATCCATAGAATACAAAATATAAAGAATATTGGAATACATTACACATATATACCTGACTACTACAACTAGCTTAAAAAATCTAAATTATAAAGCAAAGTGTGCAAGTTACAATGTTTTGTTCTTAAATAAAAAATAATTGAGGTAGTAAATGTGCAAATGTAGCTGTGCAAAATTCAACATGTGCAAGATTAATACAGACTAAAACAGAATGGAGTCTGGTTGAAACAGAAACTATAGAGCTGAGAGTTCTCTGTTAGACAGAGGAGGAGGTGTCGAAGAGAGTTATTGCTTTGGGCAGGAAAGATTTCCTGTATCGGTCCTTGTGACAGCGAAGCTGAATCAGTCTGTTAGAGAAAGAGCTCCGCTGTCTGTCCAGTAGGTGGTGGAGAGGGTGGTCAGGATGATCCATGATGGATAACAGTTTGTTGAGTGTCTTCTCCACAGCAACATCGAAGGTGTCCGGTTTGCAGCCAATTACGGAACCTTCTTAATGAGTTTATTAAGTTATTAAGTCTATATGATAGCAGTCCAGTCATCATCACAAAAGACAGGAATTCTTTTCCATTTTTTGAAAGGAGGCCTCTTTATAAAGGGTGAAATAACAATATGCTACTCATGAAGTTATCCGTTTCTGCAGGATAATAGTTTGTGACAGGCTGTGAGACTCCTGATTTTGATAAGTTGTGCAGTTGTTGCCATTATAGCCTTCATAAGCCGTAGCTGCAGTGAGAAATGCTCTGATGGGGAACGAAATTCAATTATCCTCGCCACCGCTGTAGCGGGGTGATGGAAGGAGTCAGAGTGTCAGTTTGGGGTGAGTAGCCACAGCTCAGCGTTACACAATCTTACATTACAGGAGAGGAAGGAAGGATGTTAGCGGAGTGGCTCTATCTGCAGCCTCGAGGGGGAAAATAGAGAGAGGGAGATGGATGGAGAAAACGGGGGGGGGATGGGATACAGGGGCACAGAGAGCAGAGGAGAAGGTAGAGGAGGGAGGAGGGTGATGGAGTCAGAGTGGAAGACCGGGAATAATGGAGGGAGGTGAAGAGAGGACAGGAAGAGGGGAAGGGCAGGTGGTGATGAATGTGCTGCTATTTGCAGCTTGCTGTCTACAATGTGTGTGTGTGTGTGTGTGTGTGTGTGTGTGTGTGTGTGTGTGTGTGTGTGTGTGTGTGTGTGTGTGTGTGTGTGCGCGCATACATGTGGGAGCCGTGGTTCTGGGTCATTGGTGAGACAGACTGACCAAACGACCTCGGTGACCAGTCATCTGGAGGGAGGGGCGGCGAGACTCACATTCCTGGACACAACACACGCAGCGCAAAACCTCGAAAACACATTTTGATTCAACTGAAAAATGAACTTAATTCTTGGGCTCATTAAATCCTTTCAAACACCATTAGATAAATTCAAAATGCGCTGCTGTTGTGCTAAGAATAAAGATGTTTTTAAATCATAATGTTTTCACTAAACAGCAACCAGTCACAACAGTGATGCAGTTAATGAGATACCAATTTACGCATATAAAGAGTTTATAAATTGCCAGAAATGTGTTCATTCTTTTCAAATCAGTAAGTCGATGTTACAAATTACAAATATGCAGATACAGACGTGGAGCTAAACAAAGATAACTAGCAAACTTGAACATATAGCTGTTACATACAGGCAAGAGCTGGACAACAAACTAAACAGGATATACAGGTCAGCAGTGATGGAAGAAGTACTACACTTACGTAAAAGTATAAATACCACAGTTTACTGTGTTACAAGTAGAAGTCCTGCATTCAGTTTTTGACTTAAGTAAAAGTACATGAGTATTATTAGCAAAATGGACTGAAAGTATCAAAAGTAAAAGTACACTATGTATAATGGTCCTCTTCAGAGTGTTATGCTATTATTTATGTTATATTATCACACGGCTTTGTTGAATACTCAATTCTGATTGGTCAATTACAGTATACTACGGTCTGTTTTTTCTTTATAATGATAGAAGGTAACTATAGCTGTTAGATAAATGGAGTGGAGTAAAAAGTACAATATTTCCCTCTGAAATGTAGTGGAGCAGAAGTATAAAGTAGCATAAAATAGAAATATGCAAGTAATTGTTATTATGTAGTGAATGTACATGACTGTGGTACAGGTTGTGCATGGCAGTGCAAAGGTTACTGGAATAAATACTGCATATATGATAAGTTACTTTATTTACAGAAGTGGGTTAATAATACATAATGAGAGTATACACATTATGTACAGTATGATATGTATGTGTGCAGTACGGTGATTTAGCAACCAATCTTTGGTTTGCCAGGTTGTGAACCTACATTACACTGACATGAAGGATAACTTAAGCATTCTTGCTAATAACTAGTAATGACTAATGATTGATAATTAATAACTGTATGCTTAATGACTTGTTGTAAAATGTTATGTTCATAAGTTCTACAATGAAGAGATGGGATAAAAACAGTAAACATGTTTTGGTAGAGAATAGAGTGCTGTGCTACAGATGGGCTCACAACCTGGCAACCCAGAGGTTCTTTTGATTTAATGTCTATTACTGATCTATGAAGCATTAATGAATTATTCATTAAAGTCGTAATTGACAGCTCCTCTCCTCTCCTCTCCTCTCCTCTCCTCTCCTCTCCTCTCCTCTCCTCTCCTCTCCTCTCCTCTCCTCTCCTCTCCTCTTCCTCTCCTCTCCTCTTCCTCTCCTCTCCTCTTCCTCTCCTCTTCCTCTCCTCTCCTCTCCTGTCCTCTCCTCTACTCTCCTCTCCTCTCCTCTCCTCTCCTCTCCTCTCCTCTCCTCTCCTCTCCTCAGGCCTACTGGAAAACCCTGAACCAGATGCTGCAGAAGCTCAGTCAGCGGCTGGCCCTGATGAGCCAGGGAGAAGAGAGCATCCTCAAGGTCTCCCTCAACGCCTCCTCCATCTCTGACAAGCTGGTGGCCTTCAAAACCAAGCCTCCGCCCATCCAGAAGGACATGCTCTCCATCTGCAACGACCCGTACACACTGGCACAGCAGCTCACCCACGTGGAGCTGGTGAGGAGAGGGAGAGGGGAGAGGGGGGGAGGGGGAAGCGTGGGTTACACAAAGGTCAGGGTAAGGGATGATAACAAGGATGGTCGAGGAGGAGTAGAAAGGATAGTTAGATGGGTGGAGAGACGGATGGTGAAGCACGGGTGGAGACATAGTCCAAGTGAAGGACATGGAAGTCAAGAATAGAAGACATCAAACGAGGAGATGGAGTGGATAGAAAGAGATATGAGGGTGATTAAATAAATGACTTTGAAAGAACAAAGGAAAGAAGATGGGAGGTGTAGCGGCTAACTAAAACTGGCAGAATCACTTAACATTGTGATCTTGTAGCATTTTGAAGCTCGCTGTAGCGTAACCTTGATTATGACTCGTCAGCGCTAACTGGTCTTCACCCAGTATAATCAAAAGAACAAAGGGAATAATGTAACGCAACATACATGAACAAAGGATCTCTGCAGTGTCCCTCACATTGCATGCATGGTGCCTTCAGTCTATTCATGTGTGTCTTGATGAGGGCACGTGGATCTGGGGGGCTGGTTGTGTTTCTGTGTGTGTGTGTGTGTATGTGTGTGTGTGTGTGTGTGCCTGAGTAAGCTTGTACCCTTGTCTGAGCGGTGACATCACCCCAGAAGTCAGCGATGTGCCTGGGGCTTCAAACAAAGGGGATAAAACCCGCTGTGGATATATGTGACCTGACAGCTTCACACTCTGGCACACACACAACACACACACAAAAGGAGAGAGAGAGAGAGAGAGACAGGCATGTACACACATACAGAACTATTTCTATTGTCGGTTTTAACGTGAATTCTGATTAAAACGCATTAGCTGCCATTGTGCCGTGTGTCACCGTGTGTGGTATTGCATGGGTGCAGCACTGTTTTGCTTGTGGATTACATCAAGAGTCGAGTCTAATGAATCATTGTGATTTGCACACGCATGTGACTGCACGGTTGTCTTTTAATAGACGTGAAGTGTCACTTTGAGGAAATATGATTCCAGTGAGTCATTACTTCCTCTTATTGATTGCCTTCCATTACTGAAATGAAAGAATTATTAATGGGACGACCCCCGTCTGTGTCTGTGTGTGTGTCTTCCAGGAACATTTGAGTCATATCGGGCCGGAGGAGTTCGTCCAAGCCTTTGTTCAGAAAGACCCGCTAGATGGAACCCAGGTAAACTTTTTATTTTGAGTGTTTATAAATTGCCTTTGTCAGTAGTATTTTCATGTATGAATTCTGGGTAACCCTTCATTTTACAGGTCTGCAAATTTCACGGTAATTAGGTGATAATTAGCAAGTAACCTATTTGAAGTTTCCCCAATATTTACCTTGAAAGTTATCAAAAATTATGTTATTCTAAACATTATTTAATAATTATATGCTAAAATAGCATATAATGGTTAAAATAGGGCCCTTAGGCTTGAGAAGCGACTGTGCGCTGCTCTTCATCGGAGGTGGAAAACCAAAACTAATAGAAGACACTTCTGATCAGGCACAAATCTCACCATTGTGTGACTTATTGTCTACACAAATGTAACCTGGTAGCTAATGTAATGATTCAGGGAGTTTTTTTAAGAAGTTATTTGCTAATTATTATCTATTTATCAGCAGACATGGAAATAAAGCATATCAATTAACTTTGTATTTTTTTCCTGGAAATGTATTAAATAAATTACCAGCTGCTTCTTGGGAAATAGTGGAATATAATTATTAAATAATGTTTATAATAGATATAAAATAATAATGATAAAAGTCAAGAGTCAAGTCCCAAGTCAAGACAGCCAAACAAGGTCATTTTCGATAAATTTTGAGGTAAATATTGGGGTAATTTGGCAGTAATTCCAAAGAAATTATCACCTAAATACCATGAAATTTGCAGACCTGTAAAATGAAGTGTTACTGAATTCTGTTTTGTCATATCAGTGGAAACCCGTAGTCTGTCCTCAGGTCAAACTACAACATTTTTTTTCATATTTTTAGATTTGTTATGATAGCTGTCACAGTAAAAAAGCATTCAGACATAAAAAGCCTTGTATATTGTGTTGTTGGGGTCTAATGCTTCTTAAGGGGCCATATAAATGTCAGCAGGCCACTAAGGTCACGCACAGCACAGCATTGTAATACCACAAACTGTAGCGAGCACACTCAATGGCTTCATCCTCGCTCCCTGTATAACTGTTGAATGCTTTCAGTCTGTCTTCTTTGTTCACTGTGGTTTTTCTCCGTATTCAGTCGCCGTCTCTTTCACTCATCTCCTCTCGGTCTGTCCCCTATGTTGTTTTTTTTCTCGTGCTCTCCATTGATCACGTTATTTCCGCTCCCAGCTCGCTGTCTTTGTCATTTACACTCACGTCGGGGGGCCAGCCTGTAGATAGGAAGCTAATTAGGATCAGAGGAATTCCCTACGGTAACGCTTCCTATACTGACTTGTGCGCACGTTTGTGTGTCGTTGGCAGCCGTGTTTCGGTGACCAGAAGAAGAAAACCTCCAACCTGGAGGCTTATGTCAGGTGGTTCAACAGACTGTGTTACCTGGTGGCTACTGAGATCTGCATGGTGAGTGGCAAATGTTGGTACACCCGGTGCTCATTTAATCTGACATCAGACTCTAGAAGCAAAGAAACGGCACACAAAATGTACTCATTATGACAAAAAAAAAAAAATGAGAGTATGAAAAGGAACACCTGGTTCCTGGACACAAACTAGGACAACCATTGATGAAAAGCACTTTAATCATGAAGTAGACATGAATACGAATAGGAGGAGACATGATTTTATGCATAGTACTGATTTATTTCTGAAACATGCAGCTGACAACACTGAAATGTCACTATAGAGTATACTTGGATGAGCGTTTTACAATATACGTATGTTCATATTTTATGTTTATATTTATCATAGCTCCAGTCCTGTATTTTTTTCATATTTCACATCATAATTCCTAGAAAAACTTAATATTGCTGTACAGTTACAAACAAATAGAGGGGCAGCAGACAAAGGTAGTTTAGTTGTTACAGAGCGTCACTGACCCCTAATGGTCACTTTGTGTTACTACACTGTCATAGCACAGATGGTTTATCTGTTTGTGCCAGTACCTTGTAGAGAGAGATAACATTCACAGCGAAAAATTAAGTAAATATGAAACAGCGATTAACCGCATGATTGTCCGCATGAATTGCAAATTAATCGCACATTTTTTATCTGTTCAAACTGTAACTTAAAGGGAGATTTTTCAAGTATTTAATACTCTTATCAACATGGGAGTTTCCAAATATGCTTGCTTTATGCGAATGTATTCATATATTTATCCCTGGAAATCAATTAACAACACAAAACAATGACAAATAATGTCCAGGAACCCTCACAGGTACTGCATTTAGCATAAAAGAATATGCTCAAATCATGACATGGTAAAACTGAAGCCCAACAGGCAACAACAGCTGTCAGTGTGTCAGTGTGCTGACTTGACTATGACTTGCCCCAAACTGCATGTGATTATCATAAAGTGGGCATGTCTGTAAAGGGGAGACTCCTGGGTACCCATAGGATCCATTTTCATTCACATATCTTGAGGTCAGAGGTCAAGGGACCCCTTTAAAAATGGCCATGGCCGTTTTTCCTCGCCAAAATTTAGCGTAAGTTTGGAGCGTTATTTAGCCCTTCCCGACAAGCTATCTCCACTCTATCTTTAAAACTGAGCCCGCTACAACCTCTGAAAGATCGATAGCTTTAATGCGTTAAATTAATTCATGGTGTTAAAACAATTTTGTGTTAACGCGTTATTATCGCGTTAACTTTGGCAGCCCTATAAACAACAAAACCTCTCGTCCCTTTTTTTTCGCAGCCAGCGAAGAAGAAGCAGAGGGCCCAGGTGATCGAGTTCTTCATCGACGTTGCCAGGGAGTGTTTCAACATTGGCAACTTCAACTCCCTCATGGCCATCATCTGTGAGTCTGATTTTGCAAGAGTATAATTACTGAGAATTCTCCTGCAAAACCTGGTATTGATAATCCATTTCCTCCCTGTAGCCGGTATGAACATGAGTCCTGTGTCACGGCTGAAGAAGACTTGGGGCAAAGCCAAGACCGCCAAGTTCTTCATTCTCGAGGTAAACACAATTCCACTATTCACCGCCTGAGAGGTACGAGACAGGTAATAACTTGAACTTGACAGCGTGTTGTTGTTTGCTTCAACAGCATCAGATGGATCCTACGGGGAACTTTTACAACTACAGGACCGCCCTGAGGGGGGCCGCCCATCGCTCTCGGACTGCCAACAGCAACAGAGAGAGGGTAAAGCTCAGCTCACCGCGTCGCTGCCTGCCATCCCTCTGACGGCACGCTGGCATCGATTCAATCCGTCATTCTCATCTCCACGTCAATATTTCCTACATCTTCCTGCCTCTTTTCTCCCTTCAGATTGTGATTCCCTTCTTCAGTCTGCTGATCAAAGACATCTACTTCCTGAATGAAGGATGCGCCAATCGGCTGCCCAACGGCCACGTCAACTTTGAGGTGAGCCTGTTGCCTTTTTCTCCTGACCCCGCCATGTTTTAACCACCCTAAACACATGTACTCAGTGCAATTTTGTTTTCTTAGAAATTTGTGGAGTTGGCCCGGCAGGTCGGGGAGTTCATGACGTGGAAACAGGTGGAGTGTCCGTTCGAGCAGGACCGGGCCATCCTACACTACCTCCACACTGCTCCCATCTTCAGCGAGGACGGTGAGAACCTGGTTTTACTTCTTAGGAACTTCTTCACACATGTTGCTCCCGCTATAGTTTGTGATAGTTTGCTCTTACCAACCAATCCTCTTTACGTATTCTCCCTCAGGACTCTACCTTGCCTCCTATGAGAGTGAGAGTCCAGAGAACCAGGTAGAGAAGGACAGATGGAAAGCACTCAGGTAAGAATGATGACACACGTCAAATGAGAGATTAAATAGACAATTTCAATGGAATTGCGTTGCTAGGCAACAGCTGGGGTCCATGTTTACTTCCTTCCAGCTTCGGGCTGCGTCCAAAATTGCATACTATGCACATATACTCAATATGTGTACTATTGTTCAACATAGGGAATAAACAGCAGTATGTATCTTTTCTGTTTTGTATCTAATGTTTACAACTGTGAGAGGGTCTACATCAAAACTCCATCCTTCATCGACCTTTCATCTCTTTTCCGCCATCAGGTCTAATGTTCTGGGAAAGACATGAGGCATTGACAGTGGCAGCTGACCCTCCCACCAGCGAGGGAGCGTGTGTTCTCGTTGCACTAAAATGAACTGTGAAGGAACCTAGCTGGTACTTAGGTGTTTTTCTATGAAGAAATTATGAAAAAAAAAAAAAGAAACACGGTGAACAGGATTCATCAAGAAGAGTGAAAAAAAAAAATTGGAAAAGTTAAGCTATGGAAACTGGAGCAAAATGCCTTTGCAGCATCTTAACTATCAGTGATGAGGTACAGTATGTTGGAGAGGGATACAGCCTCTCCTTCCCCCTTCCCTCCATGTGTGTTTACTCTGTGAAGATATGTTTACTACTATAGAGAGTACAGTTACAGGGAAAACCACTTTATAAAATGAAATTCCTACTGATTGTTGTTTTTGTATTTGCCCCTCTCCCCCTTTTTTCCTCTTTCTCTTCCCCTTTGGTCCAAGGCCTTGTCTAGGTATTTAATTTGAACTTTTACTTGTAATGTACTGTAATGAATCTTACAATGATGTGAAGGGCGCTGGCTAGCCCATATCAGCTGTCTAATTTTATAGGTCTACTGAAGGAATAGTGTTTACCCGGGAAGACAGAAGAGGACCAGTTCATATCACATCACGTGTACTTTTATGTGTGCGAACGTGTTCAGATGTTCATGCATTCATGTCCGTTCAGTCTTTGTTTTGCATGAGAATGACTGGAGAAGCCTGTTTTATTGCTCATCTCTTACTGTATTTTAATTTATTGTATCTTATTTTGGGGCGGGGATTATGAACTGTTTAAAAAAAAAGTGTTTACTACTTTTAAGTGTATTGTGCCAGTAATGCGAGACAACTACAGCATAGCTTAACGGTCACAACGGGAGCTAGGCCAGGTGTAGATAGTGTACAGGTGACATTTATTTACCCCTCATCTTTCTGCTCTTCAGGAAGTTTTCTCTGACTGACGTTCAGTTGTCTGATATATTTATGGAGATTTCTGTGCTGACAGATGTATAGTTTTTATTGTAACTTTCCTTTACTGAATATGAAGTCCGATAGCATGCTACGACAGGTGTTTTTAAAGGGGCATTAAGCGTATCCACCTTGTAAAGATTCCTACTGCAAAACACATGCTTTGTAGTGACGTTCTGTGGAAGGACAATGATGAATTGGAGACTTTTGTCTGTCTATAAAGTAAAGAGGGAAACTTGTGCCATATGAATCACTGGTTGTCATGACAATTCAGGTTCCTCTGACTTGAAATGTGTTGTTTATCGTTTTGTGGGATCGTCACGTTTTTGGCAAATTTCGTTGTGATTCGGGAGCCATTTTTTGGAGGGTGGGTGGCGGGAGGAGGGGAACTATGTAATTATAAGCTTTTAAAAAACAGTCTTATTCAGTTTGCTATAATTGATTGATGTCAGTGTTTCCTCTTTAGAAGCACCTTTCCCTCTCAATAACAGACTGACTTTAATTCTCCCTCCTCATTTTGTCATCAATAAACTTGCTTTCCCTGTAACACGTTCCCCAGATAGGTTACGACTATAGAGAGCCAGAGATGTGAAGTCAAACCTGCCGTTCAAGGTGAAGACATGTTTTAATAAAAACATTGCCTGTGTTTAACATGTGTTTTCAATGACAATCGCAACACATTACTTAACATCGGTCCATCTTTGAAAATTTTGCTTTCACACGTGCGTTGCTGTGTGCAGTTCAAGGAGTGCATTCAGTGTTTTTCATGGTTATTGAGGCCAAGCAGACACAATTTTGGCTCCAACATTCGCTGCAAAATTTGTGACTGGTTCCTAAAAAGCCTTTAATAAAAGTAAACCATGCTTAGTTGATGGCCTTCAGTTTGTTTTGTTTATGACAATGCTTGGTTCGATCTGCAGATTCAAGCTTTGTGCCTTGAACAAAACATTGAAACAAAGCATTGCGTTGAATTCACACAATCAGCCCCTGGCATTTAGACAGTTTTAAAATGTTGGATTAGGAACAAAAATGCCCCCAAATGCTGTGAAAATCCAGGCATTGCAAGATTTCAGATACAAATTCAGACATCATTCAAAGCTGAGTCACCAAAGATAAATTCATTAAGCAATCTGCAGTCAATTGCAGCCCCATTTCAAACACCACCTTTTAAAGGTACTATTAATAACATTCAGCCACTAGATGTCACACCTTGTTAGAAGCCTTATTAGAAGTGGAAACCACGTCAGATATCTTCCACAACACAACAAAACATTCATTTTGGACCTGCCAAATTTTTTTAAATTATTAATTCACAATCAAATTTTTTTTTTTTAGAAAAAGCGACATTTATTTGGCACCTTTCTAAAAGCTCCGTTTTGTTTTTTTATATGAATCTACATAAAAATGTGATGAATAAGACCTTTAAAGGGGCTGCAAGTAACAATTATTTTCCTTACTGATTAATCGTTCTATTACTTTCCAAATTGATCAGGTTATTGTTTTGTCACAACATGACACAAAATATTGGAAACTGCACATCACAATTTCCCAGAGCCTGAGGCGACCTCTTGAAATTGCTTGTTTTGTTCAACCAACAGTCCAAAATCAAAAGACATTAAATATAAAAATGTTATAAAACAGAGAAAGAAAAGTGATAAATCTGCACATTTGAGAGGCTGGAACTAGCAAATGTTTGTCGTTATGCTTTGTAAAAGGACTTACAATTAATAGATTATCAAAATTGTTGCTGATTATTTTTCTAAGGATGACTTATAAATTGTTTTTTTAAAAGCATGTGCCCAAAAAGGTGTGAATTTATGCAACTGGTTGATACCAGCAATCTTAGAAAGATAGTCCACAATTAATTTTATTTGTGGGGTAAAAAATCTCAAGCATATTCCACATGAAATGGTGAATTTGATAAATACATAACCCACGAGTCACTGCAAATCAATGCAAACATCGTGTTTATTTCAAGGTTCAAAGTACATTTTTATTCATTGAGTTCCTCTCCACCTGAGCCAAATGTGATCTGAGCCAGTTTGGTGAACGTGTCAAAGTCCCTGGAGCCCAGGTAGGTGCCGAACACAGCCTGGAGCACCAGCACCGCCCTCATCCTCCTCAGGACCGGCCTGGAGAGGTCCAGCCAGTACCGGAGCAGGTTGCCCTTCTCCGGCATCGGTGCGGTGTTGTACCTGGTCGCGAGGCCGATATTCACAGGTAAGGCCAGGAGGATGGGGTACACCCCGCCGCCGACCACGCCCACGAGCGCGCCTCGGATCAGGGTGCAGGTGGGACAGGTGAGGTCACCGGACATGAGGGGGACGGACACCGTGGCGTTGTACAGCGCGTACGTGGTGAGGAAGGGCAGCACCGCCATGGGGAGACCGGAGGCGAGGGGAGCCTGTGTGATGTTCAGAGCTCTGCGGTACAAGCTGTTGGATATCAAGCCTGCGAGGCCCCCGTTTCCCCCGAGATAAAAGGGTCCGTACATGAAGATTTTCTGATCAATGTCAGGCAGTCTTTCGAAGTTCTTCGCCAGCATTTCGGCGATCGCAGCTCTCGAGAGCCTGTTTCCAGAGACGCTCTCCTTCAGGCTGCTTTCCGACATCTTCGGAGTTAATGTTAAAAAAACAAAACCAAAGAGATTCTTGTTTACAATGTGGTTATCTCAGGTAAGAGGGTCCTCAGGATGGAGACCATAGGGCGCCGACATGTTTTACCCATAATTCAAAGCGTCTAATAATGTGGGTGTTATTACCCTGGTCATAGCCTCTCAGGCAAAGCTCCGAAGTTGTTTACTCCACTACCAAGCTTGGTTATGGAGGGTTGAGAATTCTCCATAGGTTCTTCATGTATTAACATTTTTTGAAAAAAAAATAAGTAAATAAACAAAAAAAAATCTTCGCTATGGAGGGTGAAGAATTCTCCATATAATATTTTTTTACTTCCATAAAAAATGTAAAACATAAATAAATAAATAAATAAAAACAAAAATAAAACTATATAAAATAAAAAAAGATATATATATTTATATATATATATATATATATATAATATATTATATATATATATATATAAAATATTATATATATATATTATATTTTTGTATTATTATTATTTTTTACGTTATGAAACAATTGCGAATGCATTTGTCAGGTTTCAACCAACCACAGAGAAAACTGACTTATTTGATTTGAAAAGGCCCTGCCACGCCACCCTCCCTTTCCAAACGTATGGGGACAAAATTGATGTTCAAATACAGGCTAATATTTCATAATTTATGAGGTTATAACTTCGTTTACTCTATGTGCTCCGTTTTCTAGCATATTGTTGTACATTCATACAAAAAAAGTGCTGCTTGATTGTACCTGAAAGGATGAACTCAGGACAACAAAACCCCTCTGTTTAAATTAGTGGGCGTTGTTATGGTGAGTTGCGTCATGGAATTTGTTTAACAACGTTCCATAGGATTCCAGGGAAGCTCGCCATCTTTGAAGACGTGTAGTCGGAGGCATTTGTTAGTTTCTTTGTTCATATTTTTTACCCAACCAACAAAGCGACCTTTTCGAAACACATAAGTGTAAAAGCCAGGTAAGACCAAGACCAGTTACCACTTTATTCTGTTACCTATAGTTTAATGTTAGTGTATTCCCCGGATGTTAGCTAACGTTAGCATGTTAGCTTCTCCGAAACTCGACGGTCGTCACGCCAACATGGCAGAAGCTCATCTGGCTAATTAACCGCGTTTAGCTACGATACATTATTTCCTCGGCTACTGTAAGTAACGTCAGGGCAAATTGGAGCACAACTTTCTATAAGTGTGGCAGTCAACATTTTGAAGTTGGTAGAATGTTTTCATTAAATGTAAGTTAGGCTGACTGACGTAACGTTAATGTTGTATAAGGTGGCTACGTTAAATACTAGTGACGTTAGCTTACGTGAGTTAGCGTGCTCAACGCGCGGTGGGGCCTTCGGATCGAGATCAAGCGTCCGACGGCTTTCTGCTTATTCACCTCTAAAGTGAGCCGGTTGACTGGTTACAATCATAGACCGAACAAAAGTAGTTGCCACGTTTTGAGTTGCAAATCACAACATGTAACTTTTAAAGTTAAAGGAAACAATGGACGTTGAGATTGGATATGGACGATGTAATCATATGTTAAATATATATAATGTGCAATATTAACATATCCACAACATTCTAACATGTGCAATATATTTATTACCCCATCCTGATTTATAACTGTGACATCATCTGTTCTTTATGACCTAAGTGCTCTTTTTTATTTTTTATTATTATTTATTCCTGTAGTTCTTACGTGTTTTTTTATTCTTGATTTTATTACAAATGCACCTTCAGTTGTAGCACCCCTAAATTTCGTTGTATAGGAGACTGTGCAATGACAATAAAGGCTATTCTATTCTATTCTATATCGTTGGGAAAACGTCAATGTTGGCACCAAGAAGTTATAAGTTCCTTGTGTCAAGTGCTTTCCTAACATTTTATCAACTAACGTTTAGTAAGCTAACGATATAATTAAATGTTAAGTTTTTTTTATTAACGTCTAACTCTTGCATGTATTGCATTGGGGATTATCTATTTGTTTGCAGTCACCTAATGTTACGCAATGATGGAAGGTTTTGATTTTGTTTGAGAGCTGCAACCAACGATGATTTTCACTGTCACTTTGCTGAATAGATTCTCGAATAGTCGTTTAAAACTCGAAAATATTTTTTTTATATGATATAACGTTACATGAGAGAGAAGCCTTAATTTTTCCACATATGAGAAGCTGAAGCCAGAGAATGTGTTTCTTTTCCTTTTTCAATGACAAAAGATTATCAAAATTGTTGCAGACTAAATTTAAATTTTCAGCTCTACTCACTTTAATGTTTATCTTTAATGTTACACAGCTCTCAATTTTAGCTGGCTGCTGCCACATGTGATACATAATATTGGGTCTTTTGCAATGGGGAGAGGTATCTCCAGAAACAATCACACTTGTAATGCTGCAACTGAGTCCATGGCTACAAAAACATTGCAATGATTGATGAATACCAGAATTGAATGTGTTTTAGGATTAAGTGGAATTCCATTTTGACTTGTGTTTCAGATGCGCCACTCGAAACGAATGCGCTCCCCGGGTGTCTGGCTTGACGAGTACAGTTGGGAAGAAAGAATGGAGTGTCGTAAGCGAAAGAAACAAGATTCGCACAGCAGCGAAAGAGAAAATAAGTCCAGAAGAACTCACATTCAACACAAGATGTATGATGGGTAAATATCATATTTATTAATAATATAATGCCACTATTTGTTGTGAAAATACCTACTAAAATTCTAGGACTTTTTGGGGGTGGGCGGGGTTATTTTAGGTACACATTTTATGTCGAACAATATATCAAGTGTTATATACTCAAAATTCCACCGGTGTTGTATGAAATAAATGCATTTCATTGACCTTTCTGTAGAGAGCTGTTCAACCATCACATCATAACATAAATAGGAAAAAAATTTGGTAAAGTTTGATAAATAACATGATGAAAATTAAAAAAACAAATATATATATATATATATATATATATATATATATATATTGTGTCTTCCACTTGGTTTCAGAATTTTAGTGTCTTGTGCTGCCATGTTTTGAGATGAACTTCCAGTTAGGCTTCTAAACCTTGAGATTGTAAACAACCTTTGCTTCATTTCAAACTTGCAGTGTTAATTTTCGTAATGGCATGTCAGATACACTTCTTAAAATTAATCCTTTTGCCCTTAAATGGTAGTCAATTTGCAATTTCATTGTCATCTGGTGAAGTTTTGCAATTGTAGCTTTTTGTGGGCATGTATGATGGCCCATGGGGTTACGTTATCTGTTTTCCAGGTCTACTCTAATTTTAATTCTGTAGAGAGGCAGACTTCCTCCTGGAAGACAGCTGATACCGGCAGGGTGCGAGGGCCCAAGGGGTTTCTTGGACTTTTTTAGACGCTTAAGTGCTAACACGGCCTGCTGGGTGGGTGTACTGGAAGCGTTTGGTAACATTCTAAGCAAACATTAGGATGTTAAACGGCAAGGCCTATATAAAGAACTGTTGGAAGGAGTTTTTATGTAAGCAATAAACAAATTCTCCTTGAGATTTTTTAGCTCTCTGCATTTCATATTGGCAGAAATGGTACCACATAGGTGTTCACTTCTGGCGTACTGAGAACTGCAGGTGCAGAATCACAGATCGTATTTCGCACTATCAGGTTGTGCCGAAAACCTTTCAGCCACTTTAAATGCCTCACACTTGCCAATATGGCTCTCTGTCAGGGTGCACGAGTTTTAAGGAAGGCGTGCTTTGGGTTGCCAAGGAGACAGCTGTATAAATGTTAAAATTGCCCAAATGTGTGACATTACATGTTGCCATTTGCATACCTTTAAAAGTACTATTTACAAAGTGATAAACCATTAATAAAATGCTCTTGCTCTTTGAATGGGATGCTTGGTGTTTGGTGGCTGTAAATGAGTATGTTGCTAATTCCAAATGTTACATAAAAGGCTCAGGGGGATAGAGTGTCAGGCAACGGGCGGACCATTAGCACTATCATATACAGACCTCATTTGAGAGTGTTATCACAGACAAGGAACTGGGCTGTTCCTGACATGACCTACGCTTTCTAGTCCTTGTTTTTGATTTGTGTTTATTTTTTGTTTGGCTGCAGGCACTACCTGGAGACCCGCAGTTTGAACCAGAGGCTGGCATCCAGGGAAGGAACCACCGGGGACCACAGTTTGGGCATGGCCTGTGAGGAGGACAGCCGTGAAGGCACCTGCAAGGACAGAGACCCTGACTGGCACCACTACAGCAAGTCATCGGGGCGCAGTGGTCGGAGTGGTCGCAGCAGGCGAAGCAGCCGCAGGCACCAAGACCGAAGGCGTAGACGTAGCCACTCTCGCCACAAGTCCACCTCGGTACGGGAACCTCCTTCTCCCCTCTACTCCCCTCTCCTATCTTTGCCACCAAATCGAATGGGTCATCACTGGTGTTTAGCCAATGCTTAACACCTATCTCTTTGTCTCTCTATATCTCTCTGTGTCACTCCTCACTATTAAGCATGATTTCCAATAATAACAAGTAGGGGACTTGGGGTCTCAGGAAGTAACGGATTGTGAGTGTTTATAGATTTGCTATAGAAAAGTGGACCCAGTATTTGTGCTGAAATCTTAGTGGGTAGTTTATGGGACGTGATAGTAAAGAATTAAGTTGTTTCGGAAGAGTTACTAAGAACTACATGTAGATAGACTGTAATCAATCAAGTTCAGTTTTTTTTCTGTACTACTCTGAGAAAGTCTCTCATCTGAAAATCTTGTTGCCATGTTTTTCTTCTGTAACACACACTATGTGGTGGCTGGCGCCCAATTTCTCTGATGGGGCTGAATTTGAATTTGCTGCTCCGTCCATTCGCCTGGCGGTGTTACTGAACGGGCCGAATCTATCCACCCCTACACCTCCCCCCCTTGGCCTGGTTGAATGAATGACGATGTCGCATTGTGGTGGCCTGGTGCTGGCTGACTGATGGGTTATTGATGTGATGGCGGATTGCGGCGGTTCCGGTGCAGACGAGGAGCCAACAGCGCAGGAGCAGGAAAAGATCCAGGAGTGTTGAGGATGATGGCGAGGGTCACCTCATCTATCACATTGGAGACATGCTGAGAGCGAGATGTATAGAATATATACCTTTTTTTTCTACTGTTGTTCACACTTTGTCTCTCTCACTCTCTTGTTGTCTGGTTTTTATTTCCAAACATTAATTTAGAGACTGAAGTATTTGGGCCAATAGACTAAATTTTTTGGTTAAATACTGCTTGTCAGTGTAAAATATGTAGTATTGAGTTGTATTCCAGTGTTCAGAAACCTGTTTATATTAGTGTAGCTAAACAGAGCTATCAAACATCAGGCAGTGCACCAGCCAAAGGGCAGTATTTCACTTTGTCAGTGCTGTGTTTCTAACTTCAACTCTCTATTTTCTGTAGATGAGATTGTGTCTACTCTAGGAGAGGGTGCCTTTGGGAAGGTCGTCGAATGCATTGATCACTCTAAGTAAGAAAATATTCCTTACACCTCAATGTTTTTAATATTTTTTTCTTACTCTATCTCCCACATTTGATGCTAATAGTATTTATATTGTGTGTTTCCAGTGATGGAGCTCGAATGGCTCTGAAGATCATTAAAAACATAGAACGCTACCGTGAGGCAGCTATGTCTGAGGTAAAGGTGCTTGAGCAGTTGAAGTCCCTTGACACTGATAAGAGATAGTAAGTCAATCCATAGTTACTTCATACTACAAATATCTGGTCATAACATATGACAATATTCTCTGAATTTGCACACAAGAAACTTACTTTGTATCTATGATACCTCTCCTCTTTAGTGCTTGTGTACACATACTGGACTGGTTTGACTACCACGGCCACGTTTGTATTGCCTTTGAACTGCTTGGCCTCAGCACCTATGATTTCCTCAAGGAAAACAATTTCCAGCCTTTCTCCGTAGAACACATCAGGCACATGGCGTACCAGATCATCCGGGCTGTGCGATGTGAGTAATAGACACATAGGTGGACAGAAATTACAGTATGTGTAAAAAAAAAACAGCTTGATTTAAAATGTGTGCGTGTGGTCTTGTCTTTCAGTTCTGCATAACAACAAGCTGACTCACACAGATCTGAAGCCCGAGAATATTCTCTTCGTTGATTCAGACTATGATATGGAGTACAACCCTGAAATGGTAAGTGTCCCTACATATTAATCCAGAAAAATCATAGCTGCTGAAGTATTCGCCAAAACTTCTTGTTTTGTTACGGCAGCTGTTTGAGTAGCATGATTGTGTTCTTGTCCTCAGAAACGGGATGAACGAACTTTGAAGAACCCAGATGTGAAAATTGTGGACTTTGGTAACGCCACATATGAACACGAGCACCACACGTCTGTGGTGTCGACACGTCACTACCGCGCTCCTGAAGTCATCTTAGGTACGTGGCTGTTATAAAGCACTATAGACGGATCCTTTTGTGGTGACTTGTTATTTAGTTGACATTGTCTCTTTCAGATCTGGGCTGGAGCCATTCCTGTGATGTCTGGAGTGTAGGCTGCATACTCATTGAGTACTACCTCGGATCTACTCTCTTCCAGGTAAGTGGCAGTAGAGAGCATAATGAAATTAGTAATACTGTGTCATTTACCATGGCGTTTGGCAAGATGTGTTATATTTTGTTTTCTCCATCAGACTCATGACAGTAAAGAGCACCTTGCTATGATGGAGAGAGTCCTGGGTCCCATCCCCACAAACCTCCTGCAGAAAACAAAGTACGTGGCTCACCAACTAGCCTATTTCATTGTCTAGAAAAAAAGATTTGTAACAACATTGCTAAGGCCACCAGATCATGCTCTGCAGGTGGAGTTGATTTAAAAAAAAATGTAATCCTGTGTTGTACAGGAAACGGCGGTATGTTCACCGGGGCAGGCTTGACTGGGATGGACAAAGCTCCTCTGGGAGATACGTCAAGAAACACTGCAAACCCCTCAAGGTAAGAGGAATATTACTGGAGATCGCCACATACAGTCTGTGTCAAAGTTCTCCTGAGCGCTAAGAATCACATCTGAAAATACATCTGTATTTATCAAATGTGGTTAAAAAATAAAAATAAACAAACAAAAATAAGTAACCTGAAAGTCTCATTCAAAAACAAAATTTGAGCATCACCAAACAAGTATTTACTGCAGGGCTCTATTCTGTTTTGTCCACCCTGTACATGCTTCACATAGTTCACACATGTAATATACTGTAGAACTACAATTACAATGCAGAGCACTAAATTAATCGTGACTTATTTTACAATTGTCCGTCCTTTCCCATCAGCATTACATGCTGTCTAAAAGCGAAGACCACCAGCAGCTGTTTGACCTGATAGAGAAGATGATGGAGTATGACCCAGCTAAGCGCCTCAGTCTGGAGCAGTGCCTCAGACATCCCTTCTTCAACTGCTACCGCAAGAGCAGCAGCAGCAGCAGCAAAAGCAACAGAAGCACCAGCAGGAGAAGAAGCGAGAGCAGTAGCAGCAAAAAAGACTGAACTCCTGAACCTGTAAACCTCTGACCTGTAACCCTGGTCAGGGCCTGGCTGTCACTATGACATTTATCATGGTATTCAGTGCCAGCCTCTACTTCCTGACTCTCCAGGAGAGGTGTACCTTAGCTGACTGTATCAGTCCTCTGCCCTGCTTTGCTGTGTCATGTCTTAAGCCAGTGTGTTATGTTTTCATCTGTCGCATGTTTTGATGTAATGAATCCCCCAATTGATTTCTATTTATTTGCCAGTGTAATTTAATTCGTAGCTCTTAAGCTTATACTGGTGGAGCTGTTTTTTTATTCATGAGTAGTCCAATTGTGTCCATGTTCTTTCTCTGCATTGTCAAGTGATTGGTAATGTAACAGATTGAGAAATGCTTTACCCTGCATCAGTCTCACCTGTAATTTATTCAGCAGTGTAGATGTAACAAAAAAAGGCTATTGCGGGCGGAAAATCCTTGTACATAGATTTGTTAAGATATTTCTTTTTTCACTGACGGGTTGTGTAACTTTTTTGCAGTATCATGTAGCCTACATTTTCTCAATAAACGTGAAAAAAAGACAGAAGTGCGTCTGTGCAGTGATTGAGATGTTGAGGTGCAGTAGTTGCATTAATCCACAGGATGGCAGTAAAAAGCTGTAAGATCACAGCAAAAGGCAGCTGCCTGCAGGCCAGCATGGTGGAGTCATTTTAACATTGTAGCCCAGTGATGTTGGGGTGAAGAAAGGTCACTCTGATTTTCCTTATATATATATCTTTTTGTTGAAATGATTTGGGCCTCGTTGAAGTTGAAAGTCTATGCATTAAAAGTGACTGTATTGATGACAGCACCAGTTTTAAAACAGTAAATTTCACAAAGCAGAAATATTGGGTTCGATAACTAAAAGAATAAGATTTCAAACTATTATCAGGCTTCAAGATACTAAATTACTGTATTCTTATTATTCAAGCTGTTCAAGTTTCAAGATTGAACATGGGGGCACTAGTGAAGCCTAACTAACAGCTAACTTTTTTTTCAATAAACTTTATTTTAAATTTGTTAACAATACAAAGAACAAATAATTCAACACATAGGTAAACGGTACATATAAAGGGATACATCAAAACAAACAAACATAAAATTAAATAATTAAATAAAAAGTAATAAATCATGCCAGGGGTTGATATAAATAAATAAATAAATAAATAATAGTAACTTCAGTAAAAACATTAAAATGGGAGCACAAACTCAACGTTTTATTAGCCTAACAGCTAATTACCTTGACAGTTGTCTGGCTGATTTACGTCCTCCTTTGTGAACTATAATAGGCTAAGAGCAGGATCCACCGTCCGCAATATATTGTGTGCAAGATGCGTTCCCCATTGACAATATAGGGCAACATTATCTAGTCATGGATGTATAATAGCAACTTATTCTACTTATTATACATCCATTAATCTAGTTCAGGGGTCTTCAACAATCTAAATTTGATAACAGTCACTTTGTTAACCTGTTTTCATTTATATCCAATCAAATTCACAGACACCCCGTCCCCTTCTGACGCAAAATTATTATTAGCCAATCAGCTGTCAAGTAAACGAGACGCTGCTATCATGTCAGGTGACACCGTAACATTCGGGAATGTTAGCAGACTATCAAGCGCACAACAGGTCCGGCAATGACCGAATAAAATAGCCAGGCCAATAAAATGCAAAAAAATATATATACTATATTCATGAGGAAGGGTTAACAGAGGTTGTTTTATGCACGAATGTAAATGACAAATGCGTGTGTCTTAATTACGAGCTAGCTAGCTAACGTCAAGCGCCACTTCACCAAAGCAACTTTCCAGGGGACTTTCTGGCTGGTTGCAGTCTGCGAACAGAGAAGAAGGTAAATGAGCTATAAACAACGCTTAAAAGACAATAGTCTGTTTGCCAAACTGACGAAGAAGGACAATGTAGCAACAGAGGCTTGGTTTAGTGTCGCACATCCTAACGAAACAGGAAAAGCCCTTATAGCACATGGCGGGGTTGTAACAGACTGGTGGCTGAAACGTTATTAAAGTACCATAAAAGTAAGACAGAAATGTATGTCTGCTATTGGCGATGTACAACTTGGTGCTATGAGCGTCTCTCGGCCATTTTCATTTTAGCCAAATTGTCTCTCAGAGGACAAAAGGTTGGAGACCCCAAAGTGTCATGTTGTTGTTCACAAGATCACAGTTCTGGGAAACTTGGACCGGTCTATTTGGAAGTCTCCAAAGCAATAAATTATTAAGCAAATTTCACAGTTTATCACATTAACAAGGCACACCATCACGAGTCACTGTTCGTGCTGAGTGATCTGATCAGAAGTCGGCTATAGACTGAACCACTTTAATTCTGCACACTACAACAAAAAAAAAAACTTCTCTACCTCAGTTCTTATCCTGCACTATATTCCATATCTGACATTTCTTCATATCTATATCTCCTTTTTTTAATCACCCAGCACTATATCACTTTCTGCACAACATTCACTTTTTCTTTAAATAGTCCTGTATCTCAGTTGTTTACCCTGCACTATATTTATTTTTTACAGTTCCCTTGCACATAGCATTTTTTGTTTTATACTCTGTATTACTTACATGTGTCTTGTACTACTTGTGTCGTTTTCACTAATATGTGTACTACTCACCTGTGATGTTTTCTTACTAATATGTTTGCACTATGGAACTGTGATGCTGGAAACTTGAATTTCCCTCGGGATCAATAAAGTCACTATCTATCTATCTATCTATCTATCCAAACCCTCACAGTCTGACTCCCAGGCAGCTGTCAATCTGCAGCCTCCCACGTGGTCGACAGGGCGGGCGCATCTCAACGAGTTGAACGTGCAACTTTTAGGGAGGCAAACAATCGGACCCATTGGTAGTTGCACTTGCACATCCATGTCGGAAACTCCCCAACAGGAAAACAAACGACCTGCAAGTTTTAGAAGGCGCCTCTTCTCTGGTTGGCATCCAGATCGCTCCCATCTGTGTCTGGCGTAAACCCGGTGCGCGCTGCTGCAGCTGCCTCTTGTTCCAACACTGATTTAAGACAGCGCTTTGAACCGTGAGCCCGGTGTACCGGAGTTTGAGTGTTGTGGGTGTGTTGAGTGCGTTGCTTAGTTAGTCCACGGAGCCCGATTAGAGTTTGGTCGCAGAAATACATCAACAAATCGAGGCATTTTTCTGTTCATCAAGAGGACTTGCGCAGGATTTCAGCATGGATACATCCAGCGACTCCATGGGGGAAAGTAAGCCGGTGTGCCAGTGTGCGCCCAAGTCCGCGGTCCAGCGGTGGCTTCCAGGTTTCCCCATCGCTCTGTGCTTGCTGATGTCCATGAGCTCCATCACCGTGTGCCTTCTGATGAGCCTCAAGACCTACCAGCTGGAGAGCCGACTGCAGATGGAGATGGACAAAGCGTCCGTCTTCCCCCCGCCGCACGGGGCTTGTCTAAACGAGGATGGAACCCTAATTCCGGAGCTGAGCACTTCGATAGGGAGGCTCGTTGAAGAGGTACATGACGTCTATTGTCATTGATAAATACATATATTGTGTTTATGCACCTCAGTGACGCTGCTCGCCTGTGCGTAAAATGTGCGTAATTGCAGGGGACATACAGTATGCAGTGAGGTTGACAAACGCACAGACTTGGCACTTTTTTGGCAATTGCATCCTAATTATTTCCCCTAAAATCAGTCCGTTTTAATGCATGGCCGTAGGGATCAACCTTGCATGCAGCTGGCCAATTAGTTAGCAGTTAAAGGTCTTTATAGGGTGACATAACCACTGATGAGACTCCAAGCTATAATTTTATCACAAGGAGGAAGCTCCTTGAGCTGTATGTAATGGGAGGAAGTTTATGATCTCATAATTGTTATTGGTAATCATTGAGATTATTTTTAGTCTTATTTCATTCTCTGAATTCTTTCTTAATGATTTCCACATTGAGAATATATTCATGTTTTTTTTTTTTATCTTACACTGGAATTTATTCTGTGTGTCTGCAGAAAGTGGTGGTGCTGATGCCGAAATTGCGGACGACTAGGGATGTCGGCCAAGAGTGCTCCTGTCCTCCAGGTATGTCTCTGCTCTTTGTAGCATTAGTACCACTTTCCAAAACACACAAACAAAACAAACGAGAAGTCTGTACCCTATCAGGTACAGTCCCAGCATGACTGACTGCTTGTGAAACCTGATCATCTGTCTGCCTATGATGCTTTCAGCAGCTCTCCTGACATTTTAAGGGTGTATGTGTGCGTGTGGAGGATCACGGCCCCTGAGCCAGTGTATGGCCCGTACTGTGACGGCAGGGATCTGCACTCAGCAGATCAGCGGGGTTGGGACGTCCAGCCTGAGCCCTGCAGCCTCGTGTCAGTGGGGGATGCTCACTTTAATAGATGGAGCAGCCGTGTGCCAAGATCGGCCACGTTTGGCTCGCGGTGTTCGTTACAGGGCTTGTGATAGTTCCACGGGTGGAGAACAGTGTGTGATCCACATCATGTTACACACAGAGTCCCTCCTGTTATGCCTGTGAATAAGAGAAAGATGGCATTTCTTTTAATTTGGGTAAAGCTGCTGCTATGGTATTTGATGAGCATTAGGTGTGTGACTAACTGATCAGCTGTTTATTTAATACATAGGCTATTGTACCTCACCTGTGGAGAGGAAATTGGGGTTTAGCAACAGGATGTGTTTGTGTTTTATTGAGTCTGGCTTTCACGTCATTCCAGTTTTAAAAAAATTGCAATTCAAGTGGAAGTGTCTGCTTGCATATTTTCTTCTTTTTAAAGTTTTGTATCCAGAAGTTATGGCAGAGATTGAGTTTTTAAGATGCTTATCGGCACATCTTGGGAAATGTCTCTCCCTGGCTCTTTCTTTCTTTCTTTCTTTCTTTCTTTCTCTTTCTCTTTGTCTCTGGGTGTGAATAGCCCTGCAACAACAAGAACAGGTGAAAGCGTTCACAAGTGGAATTTCTGGCCCGCTTTCAACACATTCTGTGTTCCAGGTTGAAGTCTGCTGTGCCAAGATAGCTGCTCGCTGGCTCTGTCTGGCTGGTCGGCGAAGTTGGTGCAAGTGTTTGTTGTTTGCATTGGATTCAGCACAGCCAGAGCCACGCGTACTGTCAATCTAAGTGGTAGTTCGCTGCTGTAGTTCCACTTTTATACATTCAGTGCATTTCTACTAAGCATGACTCAGTAAAATTGTAATGAGGGGTACCTTGTAAAAGCTGCCCAACCAGGTCAAGCCTGCACTGCCCTTGCTGGCTACTCGTGCATTTGAGTGTAATTTCTCCATTAGATCATATTATTGTATCAGATGTTGCTTCCCATTTTCCTGTCAATTTTGCTGAACTGCTGTGCAATCAAGCGGTTTTGGCACTGAAATATAATCTCTCCACAACTATTCAGAAGTCTATTTAAAGTTCTCTCTTTTTCGGTTTCTGGTCTTTAAATATGGTGTCCTTTTTTTTGGTGAAACAAAGGCTATTTTGTTTATTGCGGCTTTGATGCAACCAAATGCCCGTGAGCATGTACTTTTTCACGTCCCAAATACCCCAGATTGCTCAATAGAGACTCGTTAACTTTTCTCCATAAAATGTGTTTATTTCTAAAGAGGGGTTCTCAGCCGATTAAACTTAGATTTGGGGAGTTTTCCAGGTGCTTTGTGCTCAAGAGAGCTGGGTACGATCAGCAGTGTGCATGTGTTTGTGCCAAGCACCGTAATGCAGTATGTGACTCATCATGTAAAATGTTTTTATGTACATTTATCTGAGCTGAGCTGAGCTGCGCCTAAATGTGTGCATCCCATCTGTGTCCTTGTGAGTGTACAGTCTGGTCATGGTCTCATATGGCTGCGTGTGGTGTTGTGTGAGTCTGAGTTTCTGTCCCTGAGCCTTTGAGGGGCCGACGGAGGCACCTCTCTCAACACGACACTGTAAGAAGAGACCCCTCCGCTCCCTTTAGCACCAGCTCTTCCCACCTGAAACTTGAATCTCTCACCACCAGGATCACAGGCCAAGGTATTTCTGCCTGTATGTGTGTGTGAGAGACAGCATGAGCGGCATTTCTGCCATTAAAGCTATGCCCTCCACATCAGGGTGCTCACCTTTCAGCGTGCATGAAAACAGGGGCCCAACAGGGGGCAGCACTACCGCAGCAGCACTGGGAATGATGATGTTGAGTTTGTCATTGACACTTCTGACTGAATGACTTCCTTCTGAGGAAAAAATGAAAGTATTTTGAGGGCAAAGCCCTCTGGTTCAGTCAGCAGAGACACTGCCTATAAATAGTATTTGAGGGACATTTTATCTCTCGTAGCACCCTCGGTGGAGGCAGCACTGTGACACTTTTATGCTCACAGATACGACGCGACAAGCAGTCGTTAAGGCTTAGGCGAACTATGTCGCAGAGTCCAACTCTGCTTACAAGCTTCAGGTGTTTGCAATTAACACCCGCCTGTTCCCTCAACAGACACACACTATACGTATACTCACACACAAGCCTACACACTATTCATTACTTACACATGAACACAACACCTTTATATGGTGCCTTGGCTAATTAGAACCATGTGGGTGCTGTATGTGTCCTGTGTAGGGGGGAGTGTATTGTCATCTCTGCAATTTGCATTAAAAGGCTGTTTAACGGGTCTGATAGCAGCTAGAGGGTCCACACTTGGGCACGGGCCCAAAATGAAATGCCAGCCAGATGCACCCGTTAATGTTGCTCAGTCACCGGTCACTGGAGACTGTGCGGCAGGAGAGGGTGCTGAAACAACGCAGTCATCACCACCCATCATCACATATTGAAGTTTTGGAGGATTTCATGTTTTAAGGACGTTTGCACAGTCTTCAATGGTGAAACCTCTTTAACATGTAGATGAATTAAAAAAAAAAACATAATGGTAAATCTACAATGCTTCTTACTTCTTGAAAAAGTACTTTGGGGGATTATCTCCATATTTCTGATATTTCATAGACCAAACAATCGATTAACCGAGCCCTTCTTGATATATTGTATTAGATTTATTGATCAGTAATTGTAGGATATCACCGACAGTTTTTGGTTAAATGTTTGTTTGAGTTGAAAACACTGTTTGCGTGTCCTCAGGTTTGTATTTTAAGTCACAGTCAGGACTGCGCTCCTTCAGTCAGTATAGGACATCTAAGGGTTCTTTGGTGTTAGTGTATATGAGGGCAAGAGGTCAGACCCCTGGCTGTGCGGTCAGATCAATTTCCATCAGATAAGAGCGCATTAATGCACTGAAAGGGAACACAGGTCCCCCATATATGTGTTTTTGTGTGTGTTTATATAACTGAGAGAGCATGTTCACAGCGGGGTTCCTTGACTCATTTGACATGTAGACATCATAGACTGTATGCAAGAAGTGGACGTAGTCAACGTGACGTCACGCATTGGTTTGTGGACTGCCGTTTTGAAGGTTAAAATTGTAAGACGAAAACTCGGATAACTCCCAGACCGGACAACGCCGTGGTAGCGACCTGTCAATCACAAAGCAGCCCGTTCTATATCATACCCTGCTTTATGGTCTATTTGACTCTAAATGGGACCATAATTTACTAAATGAACATCATGCTGTATTGAAGAAGACTTGAAACTAGCGATTGAGACCATAAACTCATGTTTACAATGTTTACTGAGGTAATAAATCAAGTGAGAAGTAGGCTCATTTTCTCATAGACTTCTATACAATCGGACTTCTTTTTGCAACCAGAGGAGTCGCCCCCTGCTGGCTGTTAGAAAGAATGCAGATTTAAATCACCTCCGCATTGGCTTCACTTCTCAGACCCGGACTTGCCCACTGGTACACATACAGACAAAAATGTATATGAATTTGTGTCTGCTTTCTGTACAGGTTCAGCTATTTGTATTTATAGCGACTCCAAATTCCTACATATGTGGTGGGTTACTATCCTAACCCTGCTGTCTGTCAGTATAACGTCTTGTGTCTGTCTGCTGGTGTTCACCGGCCCGTCTGGGGATCAACCTCTCACTCAGGAGGCTGCACGCACTACCCGTCCAGCTTCCTGCTCCCCACATGGAGGAGGAGACGGGGAAAGCCGGCTTTAGGGAGACCCACGATGGGGCCAACACCCAGCGGGCTGCATTTTGTTTTTAAAGCCCCCCATAAATTAGACAGGAAGCTCGCAGCTACCTATACAATCTATCGCCACAGGACAAATGCACCGGCCATATAAGATCCATTAATGACCATTTTATTATAATAAACGCAGGAAATTTGTTTCCATAAGTGGTCTCGTTTTAGATTTGTTCCGCTATAGCTATGGGCTGTAGGCAGTTTTTTTTTTTTTTTCTTCAAGTATTAATATGCTGGAGAGCATCCCATAACTAGCTGTGTGTGTGTGTGCGCACATGTGCGAGTCTCTGCTTGTGTGTGCTTGCAGTCATGTATTTTGTGCACGTGGGTTTGTTTTAATGTCTGTGGGCATGTGTTTTAGTGTGCGGCTCCCAGTGACTGGCTGCAACGCTTTAAATTCACGGCCTAAGAAGTCAGTTATGAAGACGGGATCCTCTGGCAGACACCCCGGGTGGCTTTTCACATGATGCTGCAGATTTTAAACCAGGGAAGAAATTATACAATTTTATCTTTTTATCCTGCTGCTACACAGAATGGTTTCCCTAAATATTTAACCTGTCATACCATACATCTTCAACACTGTATCATATATTGTGATTTAGTCTTTAAAGGTCGATGTCGACGGTTGCTTTATTGGTGGTTATTGCTTTATGATGGACATTGTCAGGAAGGAAATAGCCTCCTCCTCCCCTTCTTCCCGTCGCCCATCCTTCCTTGCAGCCTGCTTTGTATTTAACACTAGCTTATATCGCAGACTACAGATACCATCGTCATATGGACAGCAGCTCTAACGCACAGCTGTGCAAGCCTCGTGTCCTTAGGTTACTTCTGTCCTTCAGTCGGTGTGTCTTGTTATTCCCTCCGGTCGCTGTAAGAGTCAAATAAAAGCGAGTGACTCTTCTTGATATCTTGTTCTTGTTTGGAAGAGGATCTTGGACGGCTCGAGTGAGCTCAGTTTATTTGTAGAAGACGAGGGGAATGCAGCCTCTCAGACAGTTGGAGATATTTAGTTTGGAGATGGTCGTGTCTGTTGAAGTAAAAGGCTCCAAAGTATTATCTAGTTTATCTAGTCTGATAAATTGTCTCAAGCGTTGTGCCTGAGGACTACAAGTTTGAAAATGTAAAAACTGTGGGGGTGTGAAGTCAGAAAGAAGGAGCTTACCAGACCTCTGCAGCCCGCTCCTCATCTCTGCTTTAGGCTAACGGCTCGATGCTACATTAGCCTCTACTGGCATAACACACCCGAATCTCTGACTGAGCTGTTGGCGGTCAAGTTGCATTGTGGGTAATGAAGGCTCCAGGTTTTCAACCCATTTTAATTTACATTTGAACTTAAGAACAGCTGATGCAACTGGCTCCAGGTGTGTATTTGTACATTTGTGTGTGTTTGTAGCACACACACACACACACACACACACACACACACACACACACACACACACACACACACACACACACTGTGCACACTACTCACCCACACCTAAACCACATCTCGACCCCTCCCCTCTCTGTCTCTCATCAGCCTTCTTATTAAAGTTAGCTTTGTGAAACCACAGTGTTTAACAGCGCGGCCGACATTCTTCCTTTTTGAAAAATAAACTGCTGGACACGAGCCGGCCAGTCGGCAGCGTATGAAGGGCCGCGAGGACCTCAGGAACACACAGAGGAGCAAAGGGCCGGGTGCCAGGTACATGTAGTGAGGACTGAGCGGAACTCACTGAACAGACTCGGACTCGTCCTGTGATGGTAGTTACACAACACGTATTCATTGAAAACATTGCTGGACGCAATTATCTATTGTCGTAACGTATTAGCTGTGAGGTCATTAAAAGCGGGGAAGTGATGTGGAGCGGATAAAGGAGGAGACGGGGATTGTAACTTATTTATAGGATTTCGCGTCCCATGTGTTCATATTTAAGCATCAGATTGCAGGTCATCACCTCTTGGCAAACTGTGGAAATACCAAAGATAGCCTGCTATTGAGCAACAGTGAGGGCCTGTTTATCTTTACATCATTGTCTTTTTTTTTCCAGGCAAGTCAGAGAAGTGGGAGTTTTCTCACAGCTCCATATATTGGTGCAAGGATACAAAAACGAGCTATTCTGGTACACACTGCCAACATAAACATGGGCCACGAGTGTTTCTTATTACCACAGGTGGACAGAAATGTCTTAGAGTTCAGCATTTTTCAGAAATATTGGACAATGTGTTAAGTATTTAGCAGTTTAGCAGTTTTACTATAATTAGTTGATATTTTAGCATCTTCACAACAATATTGGATTTAATAAAATGTTACTAACTAGATATTTACAATTATACAAGAGAGAACATTTGAGGAGGTTTGGTCCAAAATGAGTTATATTTGAAAAACACATGGCACCAAAGTAAAACTTGATTTAGAAGAACATCTGATTTGCTGCTTTCCACACAATAATGCATTGTCTGATGCACAATATTTCAAAACACCAGTTGTTTTCTGCAGACCAGCGTGCATCAAAAGGATCAAGTGGTGTGTTCCAACCACAGGGACATGACTCATTTCTTCAGTCTTGGATTGATTTAAGAGCATCGCCGCAGAATCCTTCATGGTGTTTCTGGAGCAAGAGATCTCGGTTATCTTAACATATGGCTTGTGAAAGGTTACACTTAACTCAAGACGCGTTTTTTTTCTATATAGTAATTATTTGAATATGTTCATATTATATATGCTTGTTTTCAAAGATGTTCTTGTCTAGAGGGAGAAGAACTGCCAGCAAATGATGTCAGAGCATAATGCAACTTTTCAACAAATTAGTGACTTAAAGGGCCAATATGTAATATATTTACTGTAATAAATAATAAAATGACCATGATATGTCATCAGAGATTAAAGAAACATGGTAAATTGTAATACTGGCTTCTCCGACAACAATGCTACAGCCAGTATGTTCTGTTCTGCTTTTATTTTGGTGATGTGAGTGATCCCGTCCACTGCCCAACACCCCGTTGCCACATATGAAACAATTTGGCACAATTCTGACAAACACGGCCTTCTGCAGCCGTGGAAGCAAGCAAACGAACTGGATCAACAGAGATAACGTTAGATTATACCCGATCTGAAACACCTCGGCACTTCTCTCTGTGGTTCGTGTGCAGCTGGATTATCAAGGCAGCGAGTATTTAAGACACACAGCTGGTGAAGTGATTCTGACTACTAGTGCTGGCCAGAGGCTAACGCGGTCATGTCTAGAAGGTAACCCTCAAATTGCAAAAATGTGTGCTGCTATCAGTCTCATCAGAGGAGCTCCAGTGGCTCCTGTGTTTTGAATTTGGACTGCTGTTACCCATTTTAAACGCTAGCTGTCAGTCCTACATATCGTTCCTTTAAGCAAAACAACCCTGTTTAACATCTAATATGTCACTTTAAAACATGAAAATAGGAGCATTGTTGGCCACATCTGTGTAGGAGTTCAGTCAAATTAAGCATGAGTTACAATTAATTGCCTGTTGGCCTCCTCCCTTTCCAAGACCGCGGTTACGTGGTAACGCCGTTCGCCTTGCTCAGAGGTCTTCCATACCATAATAACACTACTTTAGGAGCAACGTAAGTCAGACAACATGGCGGACTCCGTGAAGAGGACCCGCTCCTTAAGTAGATATGAAGGGCTCATTATAAGCTAACGAAAACACGATTCTTAGTTTCAGGTGATTATACACTAAAGAAAACATAGTTATGAATATTATATAGATCCCCCGAAATGTTACACACTGTTCCTTTTAGAGGAACACGTCTGAAACTCTCAGTATTTTGGAGATATTTTTGAAGTTGCTTTGTTAATTTTTTCCCTTCCTTCTTAAAACAACTGTGATAAACTTCTTATTTTAGGTAACCCTAAAAAGCTCTAACATAAAGTATGATAAGGCCATAATAGATTTCCTGAATGTCCTAAATAATCAGTCGGTATCAAAATGTTTTCACAGGGACGCCATGTTGTCAGCGAGAGCTGGTATAGCATAGTGTGGTCGAGAGCAAGCAGGAGTGGCGAGAGCTTACAGAGCAGTGCTGAGCAGACGCGGTGCCAAATGTGGAAACTATTATAATGTTTTCTTTAATTATCACAAGTGGCAGGTGACAAGGTGAATAGCCTTTTAATGGGGGGGCAGAAAAACTCTTTAACACCACCATGTGGCCTCTGGCTGGCTGACAGCACTGGGAGGTCAAACGATCTCTCTCCGTGCTGCAGTATGTGTCTAATCCTGTTTAGTATTGTATCCGAGTTTACAGGATCTGAGACCTAAAAGGGAACTCTTTTAAATTGTGTTTCGGAAGAAAAAAAATAATGCTGTCACTTGAACACTCCAACAAACCTGTAAAGTATGTAAACAGGCTTTAATTTCAATCCCATCATCTGTTAAAGATGTCCAGCACGGATAAAGAGCCATAGAAATAAGTTCCCAGTATCACTCTTTTCCTTGGCATTTACAGCTCGGTTAATCCATCAGGAATGTAGAGAGGCTGAATCCAGCTGCACGGTCGCGGGACTCACGCGAACACACCTGGATTTATTGGACAGATAGCATCTCTGGACGTGAACCCAGACAAACAAGGAGGCAGAGATGGAGCAGAGGTTATCGTTTATTCCTCCATCCATATCTTTCCTTGGGGGTGGGGGGGGTGTTGGAGGTGTGAAGGAGGGCATCGGTGATCCAGATGGTCTCACTGTGCCGAACATGCTCCTGCTTAGTGTAAAAGCCCCTCGACAGGCTCGTCACTCTCCCAGCACCTCTTTAATGAGAGCTCGGCTCGTAAAACTGGGCCTGAAACCTTTGAACGAGCCCTCAGCATCACTGGTCCATGTTATTCTGTCATAACAGGGAGGCGAGGGGTATTTTGGAGCGGAGCGCAGCTCTCAACAACTTAACACCACGGCTTGGGGGGGGATGTATTTACATGTGTCAGGTCTGTTTTCTCTCTCAGTTTGACCCTTCTCTGTCATTTTGTCCCTTCTTTTTTCCTCCGTGTCCCATCTTTTTGCTCTTTTACATGTGATGCATGCGTCTCACTTTTCTGTTTCCTCCTCTCCATCCCTGTCTCCATATAATGATTTGAGTGAGTGTATATTTAACGCTGGGATCTGGATGGCCTGAGGCTGCCGTACCGCCACAGTGGGTCAGTCTGTTCGCTGTATGTATACATTAACCAAAAGTTCAGCCAGAAGTGAGGTGGGAGGGGGTGGATGGAGATGACTATCACACATACTGTAAACAGACAATGAAGAGATGCAGAGGGAGATTCTTAGGTCCTGTTCAGACCTGGCATTAACATGCGTCCTGATTGATCTGATCGGATCGGATCGGATCACAAGTGGACAGCTTTAAGTACGTCTGTTAACACCTGGCATTAGAATTAGGGATGCACCGATCCAGCTTTTTTAGTCCCGATAGCGAAACCTGGGCTTTGGGTATCGGCCGATACCGAGTACCGATCTGATACTAGTGTTTAATTAATAAGCTGTATGCCTCACTGTGTGGAAGTGACTGGGATCATTCTTTTATGTGTAAGACAACATCAGGCTTGACTTAAACATTGCTTTCCTAACTTTGTAAAACAAAATGTAACAAATAAAGGCATCGCTATAAACTTGATGGATTATTTATTATTAAAATAATAAATTGTACACCAGCAACTTGGTAAAAAATCTTCAAAATTAACAGGAATTACAATTAAGGTATAAACCTGTTTAATGCCGCAACAAATTGTTAAAAACCTAAACAGTAATTAAAATTTCAGTATATAATGTACATAGGACATAAACATAGAATTGAATCGAATAGATCGGCCCCATTGTCACCTACTGTATATCCGATCCAGCTAGTCAGTATTGGCCCGATATCTGATCCGGTATCGGTGCATCCCTAGTTAGAATGCTTCTCCACATGAGTCTTGAGTGACCACTTGTGAGCCGATCTCACTTCCCCGCTCTATATGCAAATAAACACGTAGTAATCACATGGATAATACAGCAGACGTTGTGATGTAATATTACATGAATGTCAGTAGTGATATCCTACATGAATTCGGGTTAATTTTATCAACCTACAAATATAAGGTTATTGTACCGGCCTTTGCCAGGCAACAGCGGGGTACAGAGCTTCAGAGCCGGAGATGAGAGCGAGCAGGCGGGCGGGTGTCAGCTCCGTGCATAGCACTGGAACAAAAACGCCGACACATCTCCGACAGTATGATAATAATGCACTTTGTGTGCCTAGTCTGATATGTAGCCTATAGATAAGATATATTTTAATAAAATACTGTTGTACAGACAGGATACAGTAGATCACAGAGGCCGCTTCCATGCTGCGAGGCAGACGAGCGCTCACGTCTGCCTGTCTATTCACATGAGGAGCGCAGAGACCCCGCGGATCCCAGCGGGACGTCAGTTGAGTAGGCGGTCCTTTAATGTGGCCGAGGACACATTCACTACACACTGCTAAAAGAATGTGGCCATATGTGGCCCAAACCACCTCTGAACGTGGTCTGAAAGATCCGATCTCAATGCGTCCTCAATGCATCTTGAGTGCGGTCACACCTGTATTTAGAGCTGTCCACTTGTGATCCGATCACTCAGGACGCATGTTAGTACCAGGTCTGAACAGGGCCACAGTGTTAGTGGGCGCTCCCTCAGGTGTGTCTGTCCAACAAGCTAATTTCCTGCTTTTATAGCCGTCAGTGACGGCAACAGATTACTGGCAGCTCTGTTTTGCTGAGACAGAAAATGTACTAGTGGATGAACCACAGGCCTTATAAAATTACAACTCCGCTATGGAATGAGACATTTGAAAGAATAACACGATAATTATACATTTGTGTTTTTAATAAAAGGAACTATGAATCATCAGGGTCTCGGTCAATTTTGAGGGAGTTCAATCAAGGCAGAGAATCAGCTCAAACACATTAAGTTTAAACCCTCAGTCGGCACAAGTTAACCGACCGAGACGCGCCGTTGTCATTTCCCTCGTGTTTACAGCCGTATGTAACACATCTACGGCTTAACATCCGACCGCAGTGGCTGCAGTTAAACTATCCGCTTCATTGTGTGTGAAACAGCCTGCCAAAGCCGTTGATGGGCCCTTTCGCTCTCTGAGGTTTTTTTGACCCTCATTTGAGGATTTTGCACGCAGTCGTTTCCCAGCAGTGTGGATATCTGAATATAATTACAATAATGTTGCACTAAAATTACCCTGTCAAACTGGATCCGATCATTGGCCCGAGCTAGAGCTTGATTAGAAATGTGTGTGTAAGCGTAGTGATCGTTTTGGTCTTTGTCGACTAAGATTTCTTTAGCCGATAAGTTGTTTTTTATGCTTTTTTTTTCATGCTGAATGACTGAAAGAAACTAATGAGCATCTCTGGTGAACACAAGATTTTAAGTTGTGCTTTAGTGTGATTCTTTGTGGAGAAACTTTATAGATCTGTGGATTAAATCAACTTATCGATTAGTCGACAAATCGTAGTGTTAGCCGACTGAGAATTTCTTTGGTCGAGGACAGCCCTCGTAGGTTCATATATCTTTATGTGTGCCAGCAATTGTAGGTTTTTATCAGCAGGTTTGTGGCCGATGGTGCTGCGACGATAACGGCTGTTAAATAAGTGTTAATGAGCGCACAGTGGTGGGACACACACACCACGACTTGCCGGCATTAAATTGAAACACTCTTTTCCTGTCGGGAACGCTGTCGCTGCTGCCGCTCACTGTCTAACTGCCTCGGCCAGATGGAGCCACAGATGGGGGGAGGGGGGGGGTGGAGGAACTTACTATACAGAAATATACTGCACATGTTGAAACTTATTGTCAGCGTTCCATCTGTTTTTGACATATTGAGCAAACGTGTGTGTGCCTTTGCATTCTTGTTGCAGAAAGTGCGTGTCTGTATGTATGTGTTGGCTCACGTCGCACGTGTGTTGTAATTCTCATGCGTGAGCGTGTGTGTGTGTGTTCCTACGTTTCTGCATACCATCCAACAGCCCATCTCCATTGCCAGCCTCTATAGGGACGTCTTATCTGCATATTTGCTGTTTCACTCAAGAATCAAAATGAAATGAGTCCTGAGTGCATTTTGGGAGCCAGTAGAGTATAATATCACAGATGTCCAGTCAGCTCTGGTTACACATGGAATATCTGGGTTGAACATGTGGACAATCTATCAGCTCCACCATCTCTCGTTCCTCTCGGGTTCTCTCTCCGACTGCGTTCAAAAAATCTTTCTCTTCTTACCTTTCCTTGCAAATCGGGTGTTTCTGGACAGTCGGCGCACAAATGCAGTTATTTTGCACACACTTAGGGTTTTAGATGGATAAGATCCTGAAGTTGTTGAAGCACCAGATTGGCGTGAATGTGATCTTATGCCTGCTACAAGATAATTGTCACGGTTCAGGAGCCGCAGCCTTGACACAAGAAGAAGAAGAAGTCTGCTGTGGTTTTACAAGACAGCAGGGAAAACAAATGCTTATACACATGCATGCACACACACTAAAACATACAACAACAAACATCCACACATTTTTATGGTGGTGTCACTGTTTTATTTGCTCTTAATCCTTCTTAAATCCAGGCACCAGGGATGCACTTCTGGAACCGAGCGGGCCCTTTTTTGGTGTTGTTTATTTACTCGGAGTGTTTTCTCACGTCCATGTGGTTCTGATTGTGTGATCTGGAACGAGGACAAAGACGAGGATGAGCAGAGAGAGAGCGCGGGGAGAGCGAGACTGCTGCAGGAGGGAGTGTCGGGAGAGACTAATGTGCACAATGTGATTCTGATAACTGGAAATGCAAGAATGTAAGATGCATGTGAAGTGGGCATATGGAAAGTAATGGTACAGTTTGTTTCTGTCATTTTAAATTGCACCATGTCTTGTCTCAATAAGCGAACGTGCTATTATTGCAACACCCTCTTGGCATGCGGTGCCGCCTCGAGCTCCATATGATTCCTTTTACGTTCTTACAGTAACAAAGAGTTTTGGCTATTTAACGCAAAGGATTAAACCAGAATAGTATGTATACGCCGCTATAACTTCCCAAATTGGCCCTTAAATAGGGTACTGGTTTATAACACACAACGGGCCGATATGGACTGGAGATCTGACCCATATCAAGTTGCTCATCATAAAACATGTTGTTGTGAGTAACAGCCAAACCACCACTTCTGTAATGCGGTTTTAATTGGGAGAATTGGCTCGTTGACGAAGCGACGAAGTCAGCAAAAACAGGACAAAACGCCGTCGATCAAATCAGTGCGGATAATTAAGATTTCAGTTTGTCAGAGGCGTCAAGATGGGAGGTTGGATTTTCTGGCATGTGGAGGAATGTTTTTTTTAGAATCTGACTATTTTCTGATCTTTTACAAGGGAGCATGTGGATTTGTGAGAGGCTTTGAATGTTTTTTTATGCAAGGAGGCACCGAGTGATCTAAGCCTTGTCGCTGCAAACTGATTGACTGCAGGGATACTGAATGATTGAAACATTATTACACATCTGTGATGTAGTTGTGAGCAGTGAACTGTCACTGCTGAGTGAAGGCTGTAAATGTATCCCAATCCATTATGCTCTGCTGGTAGAAAACATCCATATTAACTCATAGCCAAACACATTTCTCCACTATTTAGTCTTTCTTAAGGGAGAACAGAAGATCTTTCACCCTGAGTCTGATATAATTGACATACACATGGATATTCACTGCCTGAAAAGCGTTTTTTTTTTATAGTTTTCCAATAGCACAGACCTGACTTCTGGACAACATTTGTACCTGGCACTTTTAGATAAACAGGAATCCCACTGAGCCTTTTTAACAAGCAGATGTCTACGAGACGTCTTTCCTGGCGCATGGCGTCCTATTGATTTACTCTTGGCAGATGTTTTGATCAAATCAGACAGACGTGACAATTTGTCTGTCTGGTTCGCCAATTAATCCGCAAGCGCAGATCAGCTGATGTTATTTGGTCTAATTAACGTCTGAACTTTTAAACTCTCTGCTTTCACATTGGCTCTATCTGTCTCTGTTTCCTCCTCTATCGGAAAGACAGACAACGGTAAATGGAGCGTAAGTACCGAGATGTTTATCTTTCCTGTCCAGGATTTTTGCTCCCTGAATGTCTGAATGCCTCTGTGTGCAAGTTCACGTGTGTATTTGTGGACAAAGCAGGTGAAAATACACGGCATTACATGGCGTCTTTGCCCGTTTGAGGTATAGCGTGGACAGAGGGGGTGACTGCAGGAGATCGGGGGGGGTAGGAGGGGTGTGGAAGCGCTGTGTGTACCCCAAGCAAACAGGCCAGATAAGATCAGAGTGGAGGGAGCGCAGCTGGAAGCCTTCCTGGGTTGACCCCTCTCTCCGCCTCTCTCACATTCCTCCAAACCCCTCGCTGCCCTCTTTCCTCCCTGTTCCTCCCCACATTTTACCTCCGAACATCTCATCTCTGCTTCAGCTCATCTTTCCCCACCCCCATTCAGCATATCGCTCCATCCATTATTCTTTATTTTTCAAACAATATCCTCATGTTTGGAGTTTCCTAACATCGTTTTTTCTCCTTCCGTGTGGTGTCTCCCCTCCTGTTCTGGACTTTACTGCCTCTTCTCCATCTTCCCTCTCCTCCTCCTCCTCCTCCTCCTCCCCCTCTCAGCAGGACCTCAGTAAAGTGGGGTCAGCCTTTAGCATGTAATGCTATGTCTTTCCTCTGTTTCTCCCCTGCTCTTTGACCACGTTCATTAATACTAGCCCTTCTAAACTGACCGATTGCCTTTCATGTTTTCCCCTGGGCCGTGTCCCAGCCGTGACAGTAGACCTAACATTTCAAATTAAGGCCTCTCTGCTGCTGGGGCGCGTATGCTTTTTGTGTGGTTTTACTATTGTGTGTCTGCCTGTTTTAATAGGATCAAGACAAAGCAATAATAGTGCAAAGCAGCTGCGCTTGTTATCTTTCGTGACCTTATTTAATATCATCGTGTGAAGCCATTATGTGTAGGGTTGTTCATATGGAGTGAGCTGCTGTTCTCCACATTAAAATGTGTGAGGAAGATGAGAAGAAGTGAGAAAAAGGGGGGAGAAATATGAAACTCCCGCAGCCTGTGACGTCTTGGAATGATTGTCATGTATATTTAGCTCCGTGTGTGGCAACACAAAGACAGCTGTTGTTGCCAGCTCACATTTTATTTTGGCCTTGCGTTGGTCCCTCCTGTCACTTTATCCAGACCCATATCTGCAAATAGTCTGTGCTGCTGACAGACTGTTGAGACGGATCACACGCTGCAGAACTGAGATATTATCTTTAGATATTAATACAACCCAGGGTTTAGGGATCTAAATGAGCTGAACTGAATCTCAGGTTCAGTTTTAGATGTTTTGCTGCAGGCCACACCAGAAACATTTGTGTTGTTTGTCCAGTCTTGTGTCCAGTAATAATCCCCAGCCCACAACCTCTTGACCTTTTAGCAAAGAGCGGAGACCTGTAATCTCTCCTGCAGTAAGCTTTAAACCCTAAACAAGTCCGTTTTAGTGTGTCCAAAACAGGATGCCTGAAGTGCAACCCGCCCCACCCAGCCTCAAACCCCTCTCCTCCTCACTCTGGGGATTAAAGCTCCATCAGCACCCTGGCACGAAACTCACACCAAAAGTAGAGGGGATGGATGGGAAGAAACTACATCTGAGACATGTTTGCAAAAATAAGTGCATAAATGTTGCTGCAAATGTTATTTTAAAAGTACCATTTGCTACCCAAAAAAAGTAATTTAATCAGTGCTTGTTTTATCGCTTACTTAGAGGGAATTGGTGTCTAATTGGCAGGCAGTTTGTGTTTTTATCCCCATTTTTCTAATCACTTTTTATAACTTGAGGACATTCTGAGTTTAAACTAGTCTGCTCCTTTTTAAAAAATCTGTTATTTTTTAGTTAAAATTGTCTCTGAGAGGTCAAAACTCCTGCAACATTTGTAGTATAAAGAGAAACCTTATTGTGAGACCAATCTGTTTCGGCTTTGAGTCTCGCTTGTGCCAGAAATCCCTACTCTGCTTCAGTTAGAAGTGGTAAAATATCAAAACAAATGTGCATCAGTTATATTATTTTGTTACACATGATTGGTTATCCTGTTTATGATTAATGGTGTAAATCGTACCAGGCGGGATGCACAACAAACGTGAATACGGAAAGAATAATGAGGACCAGGGCTATAGGTCTCTTTTGAGGGGTGGGGGGTAACAGGGGGGGAGTAGCAGGAGAACCGGAGGGGGTTGGGGGTGGCGGAGGGGGTGTTGAGGGTTCCACAACAGGCCCTGATCTGTACGCTCTGGGGGTCAAATGGCCCTTCACAAAAAAACGGATCAAATGACCTGGCTTTAATGGTCCTGGAGTTGTCCGTCTGTCAGTCTTTCAGTCTGTTGGTCTGTTGGTCTGTTTACAGGTCTGCCAACTGTCAATCATCAGTCACTTAGTGTGTCACATGCATACACACACACACACACAAACACACTATGCCCCGGCCCCTTCGGACCAATATCTGACCCCAGGCGCTGATACCGGACTCGACTGTGGTTGATGTTGAAGTTGGAGCTGAATCGAGTTAAGTCGCATTCTTATTGGATCCATATAGCACGAAACAAAAAAGACCCCGAGGAGGAAGTCTAACCTGGTTACAGAGAGCAAACAAATATGTTTCAACACAGGGGACCAGTATAAACAGGTATATGAATATGTACACAAAGGCAAGGATCGCATGCCAATGCATACATGCAATGCAGCACATACACATAGCCACGTAACTGTATGTGCATGTGATAGAAAGAAACACGCACAAAGGTTTTGGATGCGACCCAACAAACCCATGAGGACTTACTGACTGTACTCCAGCATGTCCAACACACACACACACACTGAACAGAGAACATTAACCCACCACGTACAGGAGGCGTAGAAAGGAAGAGGAAAAAGAACGGCGTCTCTCCTGATCCCATCCTTCCTCTTCTCCACCGAGGGCCACAGAATGAGACTATTGTTGTCTGTCCTCTTTCTCCTCATTCCAGCCATCATTTATCCCTCTTTTTTTTTTTTCACCCTTCACAACTGTGCTCTTCACATAGTTCGGATACCCTATATGATCGACATCGATTGTGGGGAGAAAAAAAAAAGGCCTGCCTCATGAGACACACACCATGCCCCTCTGTCCTGCTGGTTGTGATTGTACGTGTGGTATTGGGCTCTTTAGTCTTGTGTACTGTGGTGTCACATTTGTGCTATGTGGTGTGGTATTGTGGTAACGCTGAGGGGGCGGAGGGGCAGACTGGCTAAACAGGGCTCCTCTTTTAAGTGAATAAAAAGTCTTCAGTGCGAGTAAAATCCTGTTTTTGGTTTACGTTTCTTCGACACACTCGCACAGACGCCGTGAGGTGCTCTGACGGTCCTGTCTCCCATTAGATGTTTTCTGCAAGTGCAGCCCATGTGTGCAGGGTTTGGCGCTACCTTTGCCTTTGGAAGCGCACTCAAACTCTGCAGAGAGCTGCAGGAAAGCATCAGTGACTTTGACCAAAAGAACCTGCATCTGGCTGTCATGATGCCTCCTCCACTGCACAAGTATGGAAGAGATTTACAAGATCCTTTCATATATGTTAATCAATAGATGTATTGACAGGTTCTTTACATGCAGTCAGAGAAGTTGTGTGGTTTTAGTCATTCCTTATTTTTTTTAGCCGTGTGGCTCTAAAGACCCTGACACACCAAAGTACATATTTCGGGCCGTCGGTGAGCGTCTGTCGGTCTAGTTTTTGCAGTGTGTCCCGCATCGTCGGCTCTAGTCTGCCCTTGTCGGTGGCTTTTAGCTGATTGAGCATGTGAATTGGCGGTGGAGCCCGCCGGTGAGAGAAATCCCTCTGATTGGCTCAGTACAAAGAAGAGAAACGGAAGTGAGGAAAGCAAGCCAACGAGTAAAGTCAAGAGGACACACAGAAGGCTCTTCTCATTTTTCATCTTCATCTCATCTGATCATTGCAACACACGGATATTTTCACAACGACATGGCCATCTAGAATGAAGCTAAGTGGTGAGTGAGAGTGGTGTGAAAACAGTCAGCAAACGCTGCTTTGTTTCATGTACGTATCATAACAACGGCTTGTATATCCGCCGTCCTCGGTCTTCCGGTTTCCCTTTTTGAATGACGAATACAGACTACCGATACCTGATGATGTGGAGAGTTATTTCATCTCACACAGGTGCAAAATGTACGTGGTAGTTGGCCTTTAGTTGTAGTCTTTGCGGTGTGTTCTTTGATTTCTGGGCCTTATGACGTCAGCTGTACTTTTGTGTTTGGTGCTAATTAGCAAATTTTAGCATTCTAACACACCAAACTTTTATCTTTATTTTTAGCATTTAGCTCAAAGTGTACAGCCTCAAAGAGCAGCTAGCACGGCTGTAAACCCATAGTCTTGTTACTTTCAGTTTACGACATGTTTTATCCACATGAACATCAACCCCTAAGATCACTGTTGAAGGGTTATTGCAACACACCCTACATTTTTCATTTCTATGCATCTGCTTTAATAAACATAACCGGACATCACGTCTCCAAACAATTTCTTGTGCTTCCTCCCAACGCGGCCCTTTTAACCACGATCAATCAGAAACTCCTACTTTTGACATATGTTTGTTTCTTTATATTGATGTTTAAATTGATCTCAAACTTAATCCCGCTTTAAGAGCCACAACGCTGCTATGACCTCAGTTCTTGTCGGTTTTTCCAAATCCTTTGTTTGCCTGGGTTACGGCACAGCGCGTCTCAGCCAAAACCACCACTGTCACTTTCAATTGACAGGATCTCCGTTGTCGTTTGATTGGCGCTCTGGTCTTTTTTGGGCTGTGATTCAAGATGTTTCCACTTTGGAGGACTGTAACAGTATAATGCCATAATGAGGTTGCTAGCACATCATTTGACTCCACACACCTGCAAACCCGTCTTGGAGGGCTGGGATTCTCATCAGTGGAAGTTGACTTTTCTGTTCTCATTTCTAATCAGTCCTTTGTTCTGTTCAGTCTCTTCTCTTCAAGTAGGAATACAGATGTCAAGGCCATTTGCTTCCCCTGTGTCGGAGAGGTGGGGAGGGGGAGGACAGTAAAAATCTCAGACCACTGTAGAACATGATCCTCAATGCTCCGTTAACCATCAGCTGACCTGAGCTGACCTTTCCTTCCACTCTCCCTTCCAGTTTTTCTCCCGCTTTATCTATTCTCCTTCTTCCCCTCTTGTTCTCAGCCTCTCATTCTTGCTCACACTTCATATCTTCCAACTTGTTCTTTCTCTTTCAACGATCAACCCCGTGTCTATCTTCTTTCTCCAGAAAGTATTGGGAAATAAGTTGGCATCTTTTTGATGTTGGAAAATAATGTCCGGCCAGAGTCGACCACAAAAAGTGATGCTAAATCACGGTATAGCATTTTTGTTCTGTGTCTTTTAACATTGGTTGTACTCTGGAGAATGAATTTCTATTGTCCTTTTGTGGGAAAACCACAAACAGTAAAGGCCCTAAGTGAGTTTAAACCAAACACTAAGAATGATTTGTAGACAGTTTAATCCAGTTCTGCTATTTACAGAGCAGGACTCGCTCTTTTCCACTCACTTACCAATCAGCTGACCCGGGCCGACCTTAACGTCTTAGGAAGCATCTCTTTTTCCACTCATTTCCTCCACGGCTCTCATTCAGTTGCTCCCCGGAGTATTTGGTGTCCACAAATCCCCAAAACGTGGTCTCGCTCTCCCCCCATATAGCTCTCATGTGTCACCAGAGACGGGCGTGCTAGCTTAATAGCGCGCTAAGTAGCCCTCTCCAAATTCCTCTGATAGTTTTTAATGAAGCCACTTGCTGTAGGGATCAGAGCAGCAGTGTTAAATTTAGGCTTTCATTAACCTCTCCGTGTCTCAGTTTCCTGCTATTGTCAGACAGCAGGCGCAAGTGAGGGCTTTAGGGATGCGTGTGAGCGTGGGTGTAAAGTCGGTGCCCAGATGATCGAGTCCAGAGGGCGGAGATGAGTCGAAAGATCATCGCGTCAACTGAGAGACAGATAACTGGTAATAGATGCGTCGACGGATAGAGCAGTAGGATGTATAGATAGAGACGGAGTGATGGACAGATGGAGGTGTGAAATGAAAGCACCTGGTCCAGAGAGTGAGGAGGCCAATCCTGGGAGGGATCAAGAGGTCGTGACCCCTGACAGGTGGGGAGGATGGATGCCATCGCTGTAGCATTCATGAGGGACAGATGAAGACGGCAGAGATAGGAAGAAGTTGCCCACACTGAGGGGGGGGAAGGAGCTGCAGGGGTAGATCACAACTCAACACTTCACCAATCCTGCTTCCTGGTCTGCATGTGTGTGTGTGTGTGTGTGTGTGTGTGTGTGCTCACACTTCAAGGATATCAATGCCCACTTGTAGCGCCAAGTGCTTTTTAAAGGCCTCTTTCAAATTCAAATTTGAACTTATCCCCCCTAATTTCTTGTCAAGAAATATTTTTCTCAGCAATCCAACACATCACTCAGTGAATCTAATTTCTCCAGTGTTTGCTCAGGTCCATATAGGATATTTGACTTATGTTAATGAGAGCTTCTCCTGCCAAACCAGAAGAAGATAAATATACTTCAGAGTTGAGCATACGGGAATCACTTTCCTGTTTTACACTGAGGCTGAGACGCCCGCTGCTGAACTGACACAGACAGTCACATATTGAACAGCTCTGGAGCAAAATTTAGCAGTCGGAGAAATAGTTTGGTTACTCGTTGGTTGCTGAATTATGAAAACTATTTGGCTCAGCAGACGTTTTCAATCTATCATAAGTGTTTGTTTGAGAAAACAAGAGTCTGTGGTCAGAAATAAAGACTAGAGCCCAAACAATACATAAAAATAACAATTTTCATAATTAATTAATCGTTTAAGTAGTTTTTCAAGCAAAAATGCCAAACGTTCCTCGGTTCCTGCTACTCAGTTGTGAGCATGTGCTGCATTTCTTTATTACTAAGCTGAATAACTGGGTTCTCAACTGTTTGTGAAACAAAAAAAAGCAATTTGAAGACGTCACCGTGGACTTAAATACATTGTGATTGGAATTTGGAGCTACTTGTTAAAACATTTTATAGATCAAATAATTCATCAATTTATCAAGAAAATATTCAACAGGTTATAATGAAAATAATCGATAGTTGCAGCCCTAATAAAGACGGAGATTGAAAGACTAAAGTCACAGGACAGGATGTGTGTATTCAAGTAGTTGATGTGGTATTGGCTGAGATTATGCACCAATGACCTTTGACACCTCACACTGGTACTTTTTAGGACTGAAACTTCTTGCTCCACCTTTGCTATCTTTTACACAGCAATAAATGTCAAAAAGACAGAGACAAACCCACACACGTAGACCCCCATCCTGGTGAGTTTGAGATGAGTACAGAGTGCACACTGAAGTGCTACGTGAATACAAAGACGCTGCAGAAACTGTGATGGGAATCTTGTGTCTCTTCCAGTTTGAATAAGAATAAGAGGGAGCGAAGATGGGATAAAGAGAAGAGGGGTCAAATTGGGTGACATCTGATTAGTGTATTATGGCGTTGAGTGAGGTATCAGCTCGTGGTTGGAGTTTGGTTAGTGGCTCTTCACGTGTGGTTTTGGGTAATTGTAAGTGCGTGTGTGCATGTGTGGTGCAGAGGATCTGGCAAATCTTTGCTGACGGAGGCCAGGATGCCAGGCACCATTGGGAATGTTGGGAATGCTGGATGCCCTTTCACAATGACCTGTGTTTGTCATGTGTGTGTGTGTGTGTGTGTGTGTGTGTGTGTGCGAGCGAACGAGCGAGAGATAAGTGAGAGACGTAAGGGAGTAAGCAAGTGGCCTTGAAGAGTTTATAAGGTCTCCCGTATAAACACAGCGGCCCCGTAGCGATGCTCCACACTAACAGCCGAGCTAAATGGACTAATACATTTTCCATGCCTGCCGTTGCAAATAGACTCTCATTATACGGAGGTTGTTTCATTTAAAAGGCATGTAACCTCTCATGCTTTGGGGTTTAACGCGGAACTATTTCTAGTTTTTCCATTAAAATTCTCACTCTATATTTGTCTGTTTTGTCCGTGAGCCGTCTAATTAAAAAATATCTCGGCGAATCACGATCAGCTTTGGACTCTGAATTTGTGGTATGAAATATAGAACAGATGTTTTTGGGCTAATTAAGTCAAATATTTAGGTCTTTGACATGTTTTGGTCTCTTTTGTTGTGTTTTGCTAACTCTTATATTCTTAATAGTCAAGAAAACAAACTTCAAAGTGAGAGTGGAAGACGCAATCTTCTTCTGTGCGTTTTAAGGGAGCCGTGTTGTGGTCATTTTTCTCCATGATAAGTCTATCTGTTATTTATGCCCTTGGCGTGGAGAATCCGGCCTTGTGTTTAGCATCCGTCATGCTCTTATCAGAACTGTTGGGGGTAAAGCTTCCTGATCGATCGGCTGCCCCTGCTGAGTGGACGCCCCCCGATTTGTTAAACGGACAACCCAGAAAAAGCTGATTTTACTCTCGGAGGAGTAAATGTTTGCTGTGACACATAGATCACTTTTGGGAACACTAAAGCTCAGCAGTGTCTTGCGGGCGGAGGAGTGAAGGCCATGTTTGGAGGAGTGTGGAATGCTTTGGCCCGTTGTCGTCCCGCTGGTCCGGGGATGGTGGTGTCAGGTTGACTGTGATCCCGAGTTACTTGCATTCCCATCGTCCCCTCCCTAAAAACATACCAGCCCAGCGCTGGGGCTGGATCATGGCATCAACCCACCAGCCATTATTGTCCCACCACCAACTTCTTTTCTGTCATATAGAGAGAGGCATGCTAATCCTGCTGTCCACGCAAACACACATAGAGGGGGGGGGGTAAGATGTGAAGGTCACCTTGTGCAAATGGGTGGTGCTTTCAGACAAATGGATAAACAGGCTGAGGCTCAGCCAAGACCCTCGAAACAAAGCCCACCGGAAGGAGCTTGGCATATTTTAGGCTTACTATTATAGTCCTCTTGCACAAAAGCATATTTGAATGTGACCATAGCCTTAACATGCATATGTATGCCAGCACACAAACACACACATACACACACACACACGCTATTCTCGTCTAGCCACTCATCTGAAAAAGTGCAGAGCTGGTTGTGTTACATTGGGAAAGGCCGTGGAGGATTTGGAGGGCAGATTGTGAAGCTGGATAACCCCTCAGCCAGTTTAATGTCACTGTCATTGCTGTTGGCTCTGTGCTGCTGACTGCACAACTCCTAATAATCTTAAACTTCCCCATTACGGGAATAATTGTTCTGGTTTAGGTGGAATGTGGACTCAGTCTGTGTGTGGCCAGACATCGCCTGCCTGCTGCAATGTGGCTCTAAATGCTCAGCTTCCCTCGGGGCGGTTTGTGTTGCCGTGCTTCACTTTGCCTCCAACGCTCACCGACCCTCGAGGCTGCTTGTGTTGGAGAATTCAGTGCTTTTGTCCGAGATTCAGTTTCAGTGACTTTTCAGAATGGAATAATAATGTGAAAGCGGTTACAATCAGTATAAATAGTGGAGGAGGACGCTAATGAACAGAGAGGAAAAGCAGAGGATGAATGTGGATTAATTTTGCCATTTAAATTGATGGTTAAAACACAGAAAAACGATTCTGCAAATAACCGCCATGCTGACAGGATTCTGTCTCCATTGTCATTGTTTAGACACATAGCCAACGGAAAAACCATTGAATTACCAGCCAGTGTGGTTTGTTCTCCCAAACTTTATAAAGTCCTGTGTCAACACTTCCCCCTTTTCCAAATTCCACTCAAAAGCCGCAGGAATCCTCCCCACTGGATCGACCATTGGCTCTGATAGAATTGTCTCATTGTGAAAATCAGGCCCATAAACGCTGTTTGGACTTTATGTAGCGAGCAGTTGTGGTCCATCGGGATCGACGATGTCGAACGAATTAAAGGAGATGAGGCTCCTCTGAAAGATATTATGTCGACTGCATGATGTGGATTTCAGCACAATAGCTGAGTTTAAGGATAAGGCTTGTGACATGTTTTACATCTTACAGATTCAGTAGGGTTATTGCCACACACACAAGGTTAGGAAGTCAGAGAGATAACGAATTGTTGATTTTTTTGTCTTTTCACGGAATATGTTGACTATAAGCAAAATATGGAATTTGTCAAGCTTATCCTTTAACCGTTTTTTTTTCTTTTGCATTACTTAACCGACCAGACCAGAACTTAAGTTTTTTTCTAAGGAAATCCCAAATCATTACCTCCGTGTGGCCTGGCATGTTGCAGTAAAGTGTGTTTGGCGTGCAGTCGCTCTCTGATGCCTATCACCGTGATTAGAAGTGTCATTAGTTCCAGCTCTGCCAGCTCCAGCAGAGCCTGAAAAAACATGTTTATCTATGGCTATGGACACATGAAGTATAAGAACATGTGTACATACACACACACACACACACACACACTCAGGTCCATTGAAGCATGAATATGTCTGTGTGCCACACGCAAACAGACGTGCAATCACCAACCTTTCACTCTCTGTGTTTGTTATTCTGTCTGTGTTTGTGTGTGTTGTCTTGTCCCCTGTTTTGCGATGTGTGTGTGTGTGTGTGTGTGTTTGACGTGGTGCATTTGCCATTTGTGTGTCTTGTTTGTCTTTGCCATATGGTTATAATTGATGAGGGTCTAATAGAGGATTTAAAACACATTAGTTTCAAGAGGACTCGACTCTCTCTGTGTCGCTCGCTATAGGAAACACAGTTTACATCTCTGTGTATTAATGATCATAAGTGCTGTGTACCGGTTAGCGCGGCTGCCTGGTTACATTTGTGTACTCTTTGCTGCACGAGCAGATGTTTGTGTGTAAACACTCCTTCTCCTCCAGATGGGACATCAAATGGATCTCTGAATGGACAAAAAGGAAAACGGGTCCTTGAGTGCTTTTAATAGCTGATTTATGGATACAGACTGTGTATGACATCTCGTTTCGGCTCGGAGGATCTTCTCACGCTTTTGGACCAGACTCTTGCATCAGTGTGTGTAAAGTGTTAAGTGTATTATTATTTTTCCATGTGTATTCATTTCAGTAATATCCCGTGTAATTGTTTCCGACTCAGTCGTACAACGCTCGTATTTTCTCAGAGTTTTTAGCCTCTGGGGTTGTTTTTTTGTCATGTTTGCAGGAGTCTCCGTGTACTCAGATTGTCTCTTGTGTGTTGTGGAATGTGTTTGAAGAGTTGGTAGGAGTGCGCTCCCCTCTGCCCCTCTCTCTCCCTCATGCTGTCCGATATGTGTTGCCCTCGCCCCTCCTGTGCCGCACCAGACCTCCCCTCATGCCCTCTGCTCCCTGGACGTCTGCGCTCTCAACCCTCACACTCCCATAGCGCCTCGTTCCTTATCGTCCCCATCCTTCTACCCTCAACCTCGACCCTTCTCTGTCCTCCTCCATCTTCACCTGCCGTCCATGCTTCCCCCTCTTGTCTGTCTCCATCTGCGTCAGTGCTGCAGATGTCCCTTTATCGACAGGTCTTCTGGGAGCTTAAACCCCCACTATCCCTCGCCGCATCTCTTCAGCTTCCACGATCTGGAGCTTGATGCTGGGTTGGAGGAATGTGTCCGAGGGTGTAGGTCCACTCTGTGACGAACAGTCAAACACACAACTTGTGTTTTCTGTTTGAAGGAAACAGCAATATTATGGTGTGAAGACAGATGGCTGCCAGTTCTCATCATCTTCTCAATAACTTGACCTCACATCTGGCCTGAGGGAGCTGCCACAGAGCAAGGTGTATGTATGCGTGTGTGTCTTATGTGTGTGTGCAGCGAGTAAAGGTTGGATCCCTGTAGTGCAGTTTATAGGACCTCAGTTATTAGATTAGTGAAACATAAACGAAGGGCTGTCATTGCTAATGCTGATTAATTTGGTTTATGTTCCTTTATGATCAACTAAATCTTAAAGCTTAGAGCTGATCTTCCTCTAGAGTCGTATCATCTTTTTATCTGACTGGTCCTCTTCTATCTCCATCCACATGTCTGCCTTCGTGGCCATGTGTTGCGTTATAATTGGTCTGTGTTGAGCTGGTAGGACCCCGGTGACCTTTGGGCCTCGTCCCTGAGACAAAGTTCAATACCAGGAATGGAAAACATCGCTCTTCTGCCGGGCCACACAAACACAGCCAAACCGCAGCGCTACTAGAAACAACGATCGCCAGGGCTCTTTTGGTTTTTGAATAATTAGATTGAGAAATGGAAGCAGAGAGTTGCGACACGCTCCTCTCTGGGAACAATGTTGAAGTAATCTACATATATCAGTCAACCTTGTTTGACAGAATGGGACATTCCCTCCTCATCGGTCCAGATGTCCCTCTTGCGAGAGACCCTTTAAAGGAGCGTGAGAGTAGTGATGGGCAACACCCAAGTTGAAATGTAGATGCTTTTAATCTCTCTTACGTAAGCACATTAGCGAGGAGAGGCTCATGTGTGGGTAGTTTACACCGAAGGTACAGTTATGCTCTGGCTGACAGCTGTTGAAGGCTGATGTATTTTGGTCATTTCTTAAGTTAAGTGACCAGAGTGAGCCCCAGAGTCTCATTCAGTTCTGTTCCTAAATGTGGCAGATGCTTTGTTACAGTCAAAACCGAGTGTATGTCTGGACCGTTTATGGTCAGTCTGTGAATTTGTGGCTAAATTGTTAAACGAATAGTCAGTGGTCATGTCTACAATGTTAAATCCAGCGGTACATGTCCACCAGGTCCGACGAGGACACTAGGGGACGCGCTGCTCCACTCAACTGGCCATTTGAGCGGTGATGTCGTGGAATGCACGTGATCGGTCCCTGGATTTCTGCTTTCCAAACAGGAAACAACATGGTGGCCTGCTCGTAAGCTCTCTGTTATTCTGTCTAAACAATCGACCAAAATCTACTTCTTAAAACATTTTAAGCTAGAAATAGGCGATGTCACTGCTGAATCTCGTTTCATTTTAGAACTAGATCGCCTCGCTTCACAGCTTGGTCCAAGTTTCATGAGCTGGACGGGCTCATTTGCATAAAGGGCCGTTTCTCTTTCAAAATTAAAATGCGGGGAACAGTCCTTTATGCAAATGAGCCCGTCCAGCTCATGAAACTTGGCAGATCAATCGTGTCTCTTCATCACTCAGTCAGTCACTCCGTGACAAACTTTTGCGTTTGTAGGGCTGACCCTCTGCGGTCCAGCCAAAAATCAAACCAAATGTGTAGAAAAAGGCAAAGATCTGCATTTATTCTTTGTATATTCCTCTGAAAAAATACTCAACTCCCACACTCTGGCCTTGGCCCCGGCAGACAGCAAGACGACAACCCCCCAGCGCTGACGGGTGAATCTCACACTGAGTGGAACTTTTGATATCTTCCTCTTCTTTTCCAACCTTTCACTCCATCTTCATTCTCCCCAGAGAGAGAGAGGCAGGGCCGGGCCGGGCCAAGCTGCTCCGTGTCGGACAAGCTGGGCTTCCTGGTGGGTGATAAGTGACGGAGCGGGGCCCGAGTGGTCAGGGTCCGCGGGGAACAACCCCGGGGAGGCCCTCTAGGGGTCAGAGGGCGGGTCAGAGGTCATGTGTGAGGAAGATGAAGAGAGACTGGGTCGAGCTCCTCGAGGTACCACAACACAGATGGCGATGAGGGGTAACAAGAGAGGGAGCCGGTGTCGCGGTGCAGGCCAAGGCATGGGAACTACTACTGCAGAGATATTCTGAAAGTGTGTGTGTGAGTGTAAGTGACACCTTTTTAAACTAGCCCTCCCACACTAATGAAGCACTCGGCGAGCTCAAACACTCGACTCAAAGCATAATAATCACAGGGGAAAGCTGTCCGACCGGGGCAATTAAGAGGTTTGTTTTCTGAATGGCTGTTTGAAGCAGCTGACATGCTGCCTATTAATCTTTCATGGAGCTCGAGGCAGAAAATCCACATTATGTTACAGATAGTTGCACATATTTGGGCAAGCTATTTATTTACCGTGAAATTCAAACTACAGGGTCTTTAGCTCATATTATAATTTGTGTCATATATGCTTTTCTGTTACGCCGAGCTCCCCTTAATGTGGTCTCAGTGTGGGGCTGCAGCGGTTGGCAGGTGTAACTAATTAGTATGTGTGTATAACTGTGTGTGTGTGTGTGAGAGAGAAAGTGAGGGAATTGGCCTGCGATGAGAGGGGTGTGTGTGTCTTGATGCATGTTTGTACTCATGACTGATTGTGCAGGGCTTTTAGTTTTAGTGTGTATGCATTAGCAGAGGATCACAGGACCGGACTTCAGCTGTGGGCTGACCCCTGTAGCGGAGGTCCTGCAGGCCCCCGGGGGCCGAGCGCTGAAGTGGGTCCCTGCTCTCTCAGTGGGTGCTCTCTGTAACAGCGTCCTGTTCGCTCACACTAACTCTGTTAGCCGGAGTAATGAGATTTTTAAAGAGCATTATAAAGGTGTTGTGCTCAAGGAGATACAATCTGAGTTGAGTTAAACTCAGGAAGCAGCACCAAACAAGGGAACATAAAATGCTTTCACAGTCTGTTAGTCAAAAACTCTGGTGTGTCTTACTCTTGCAGCATGTTAGGCTAATTGCCTCCTGGCTCCTCCGCGTAATAAAAATCAAATCTCTCTGCAGACGAGCATTTCCTGTTTGGCAGGAAATTGACTTGAGAGATAAGGCCTATTTGCATAAAGATGGCAGCAAGAGGAGAGTAGCGTGTAATTATTTGCAGGGAGAAGGAGAGTCAGGTCAGAGCTGGTTTCTACTCGAGGGTAAAGTCCTTGTCCTGATAGTGGTCGGGTTATCTTTATACCAATCCTTTGATTCATTTTATTTATTTGATGTTCTCTTATCACAGATGTCGGCGGCCTGGGGACAATTCCCATGCACTTGGAATAGCATGAGAATCATTATGCAGTCCAAATGTGCTGATTTATTGAGATGCTATCAGGCGTCAATGTTTCTTAGATGCGATACAGACGGAGAATTTACCACAACAGGCAGTGAGGATGTGTGCGGGACGTTTTTAGTATGTTGGAGATTATGAGATTAAGAGGAATATTTGGACATTTTGGGAAATACACTTATTTGCTTTCTTGGCAAGAGTTATATGAGAACATTGATACCACTCTCATATTTGTCCGTTAAATATGAATCTAAGAGACGGTTAGCCTAGCTTAGCATAAAGACTGGAGGCAGGGGCTTGCATTTTGTGTGAATCAACATTGTGTACTGTAGTTGTCTTCGCGCTCACAAGCGTTAAGTTTCGCTTTCACTTTTGAAACTTAGTTATTTTAAGCCCAAACTTGATGTTTTCCCTCAACTTAAGTGGCTTTATTGCCTAAACCTAAAGAAGCCTTTTTGTTTCTGTTCAAAACGTAACATTTCATTCAGTTTTACTTGTTAGAACATGTTGCTTTTAAGTTTCGCTTTCTCTTTTACAGCGCAGAAGGCGTTGTAGGTCCTTATTGACCCACATCTATGGTGCTTATAGCAACCGAAAAAAGCCTATTTAATGGCCTGATAACAGCCAAATTGGGTGCCAAAAATATCAAAATCTGCCTCGCAGCACCTATAAAGATCACTAATGAACATAACAATAAAAAACGTATTTATTTAATCCATAAAAAAACTAAAATAACAGCGGTTTTAAAGGGGGTTGTGCAGAACCAGTGTGTTAATTAGCTAGCAAAGCTAAGCTAACCGGTCGCCTGCATGTTTACCGTACAGACATGAGAGTGGTATCAAACTTGTTAACTAACTCTCGGCAAGAAAGCGAATAAGTTAAAGAAATGTAGACAATGCACCATTTTGATTCAAGTCATCTCATGACCTTGACGAGCTGTCATCACCTTCCCCCTCTACAAGCGTTCCTACAAACCAGTCCTGAGTTAGCTCCTCACCAACAGCCGCAGCACCAGCCACCATCCAGCCATCCATGCATTACAGCGCAGGCTCACCTTCCACGGACAGGCTGACTTTCAAAGACGGACTTTGCTTGCATATGATAATGTGTAGCTGCGGTTATTGTGTCAGATGAGACGTGTTTTTGGGGGCCGTGAAGATGTCTGTGTGCGATAGGGTTTGTCAGGAACACGCTGTTTTTCTGTTTCAGAGTGAGCTCGTCTGTGTTTCTGGGTCAGGTAATGAGCCGAGGGGGGCTCGTGTGTGTCACTTCAAACAGTTTTTATGCTGTTATTGAAACCTCATGTCTCAGTTACGTGTTCAGCATTCTTTCTTTATTTTATCTCTATCAATGAAATTCCAGATGCCAAAAGCTCCCAGTGTATATTAGTGTTTTAGTTTTTTTCAAATGTCAATATGTCTACAGACAATTTAAAAGAGAGCGCAGCCCTGTCATCCAGTGGCACAGCAGAAGTGGAAACACATCAAGCGTTAAATCAGTGTTGGGGTCAGAGATTGGCTCTGGCTTTCTTCAACCACCCCTTTGAAACACAGGAGCCTAACTCAAGACAAACTTATGGTTTTATCCATGAGTTCAGGTTTATGCAGGATGTAGTCTGAAAAATGGTGGAAGATTTTGTTAAGTTTGGATGGTGGTGATGATCCCCAACATCAGATCAGTTTGCCGATCCTGTCTTTGAAGTGTGAGTCAGTGTGAAATCTGAACAGCAACGGGCCAAATTAGCATACAATTTATGATGTTCATAATTTTGTGAGTTTCAGAATGGACACCAAATTATCCTGTGAGGTATCATTTGAGGGTATTATTTAACCTAAATGATTAACCAGGTGGTAACGTTTGTCGAGGTCATGAGATTAACTGGTTAATAATTCACCTTGTTACACGGCTTTGTTGGATACTCGATTCTGATTGGTCAATCACGGCGTTCTACGGTCTGTTATTTCTTTATAGCAGACGTTGCTATGTGTAACAGACCGTTGCTATGGGCGCAGTTCTGATGTCGGACTCTGGAGGACCGTTTTTGTGTCAAATTATTCATTTCTTAAGTAAGTAGCTGTGTAATAAGCATGATAGTGTACAGCTAGCGTCATTGTTGTGAAATTAACCCCTTCAGGGCATCTCTCTGAACCTGACCGGCTCGCTTAACATTATCCCATACTTATGAATGACAGAAAATAGTGAAAAATGCCATCATAATTTCCTGGAGCCAAAGATGATGTCTTCGAATTGTTTGTTTTGTCCGACCAACAATCCAAAACACAAAGGCATAAAATTTATAATGATATAAAACTGAGAAAATCAGCAAATCCTCATATTTGAGAAGCTATAACCAGTGAATGTTCGGTGTTTTTGCCTGATAAATGACTTAAATATTTCATCAATAATCAAAATTGTTGCTATTAATTTTTTCTGTCAATAAACTAATCGATCATTTAATTGTTTCATCTCTGATATCAAAATATTGAAAAAAGTGCTGTGTTTTGTTTTTCTCCAAAAATCTTCTTTTTCATTTAAGAAGAATACACCAACTTATGAAATCCATTTGTTTTTTAGTGTTGTTTTAAAACCAAGCCCTACCTCTTAGTATTACATAATTTGTGGTGGCCTCTTGAGTCAAATGAATCTACTGTAGAAACAGTTGTACATCTCTTATCCGAGGGGTGCCAGTCAGGCTCCGGGCCCCCCACGGGAGCGTGTGTACTGGATGCTGATAGGTCAACGGTCTGGCATTACTGTGGCAGTTTATCACACTAGGCCAGGGTTAGCACTGATAGCTCCCAGTAGCTTGATTGATCACAAAGCCCTAAACTTGCCCAACTTCACCACAGAGCCGCTATTTACCCAACCACAGAATCAAACGCCCCTAACTGCGGGGATCAGAGGTGACCTGATTGGCTGAGAGAGACTTCTGGCAGTACTTATCCTTCCTCTGTGGTCGTCCTAGCTCACGCTGGAATGATGTCTTGAAACTGTGTACAGATCCTGTTCGAACTAATTCAAACACATGGGATATTCTAAATGTTTGTGTCTGCTTTGTTTTTAGTGGCAGATTTGCATTATACAGTCTAACTGATTTCCTACGGGCACTATGGCTCACACGCGTATACAAACACTCCAGGCTTCTTGAGTAGGCTACACCCCGTGAGTCAGCCGCCATTCCTGTTATTGCGTGGGCACATACCTGTCAGAGCTTATGGAAATAAAGAGCAGGTGAGGAGATGGAAGAAAGTTTTCCGATCTGATCTGTTTAACTGCTCAGTTCTGAGCTCCGGTTTCTAAAATTGAAATTAGATCCAGTATGAAATGTACCATGAACTACAAATCATGTGTACTCTGACTGTTTTTCAAAGCACACCATACATTTTAGAGTAAGTACATATGCATGTATAATTTATCTCCTACCATCCAGACTTTTATATATATTATTGCAAATTTGTATTGCAGTTTGCACATGTGGCATAGACATGAAAGAGCTCTGTAAAACTGAAAGTAATCCATAACAGTGATCATTTTATAGCCTTAACTGCCTTGACAAAGCGACATTATCATTATGTGGTAATGCAGCTACAAACAGGGAGGTTTTGAAAATTCACAAGGTAATATCAGATAACCCTTTAATTTATGGCTGCAACTAACGATAATTTCCATTGTCGATTAATGTCAATTATTTTCTTGATTAATTTATTAGTTGGTTGCGCTATAAAATGTCAGAAAATAGTGAAAAATGTCAGTGTTTCCCAAAGCCCAAGATGACGTCCTCAAATGTCTTGTTTTGTCCACAACTCAAAGATATTCAGTTTACTGTCATAGAGGAGTGAAGAAACCAGAAAATATTCACATTTAAGAAGCTGGAATCAGAGGATATTTCACTTTTTTTTCCTTAAAAAAATGACTTGAACCGATTAATCGATTATCAAATAGTTTTTTAGAATATAATTTTGTCTTTGTTTTCTTAAAAATACTCAATAATTCAGTTGTTGCAGCATCACAAGGACAGATAAATAGAGAAAGTAAAACATTAAGGTACATCAAACTAAAATAACAATATGCAAGTAAAGATCTTGCATTCAGAAAAGACTTGAGAGTCCTGGAAGGTGGATAATCTATCTAAAAAATTGTCATGCTTTGACCAATAGCTAGCAGCTGTATAAGATCTATTTGATTTGTCTGTCCCAGTACGTTGGCTGGTTGTGTTCACTGGGTGGTTCCTCTGCTGCAGCTGGGACTAAGTGTCATTGCTCGAGGCCATTAATGTGGTAGCTTTTGATTTTGGGGAAGAATACTTCTCATTGACTTTCCTGTCCTAAATCTCTGTTTCCTTTCCAGCTGACCTTAAGGCGATCATCACCCTCAGTGATTATGGGCTAATCAATCGTATTTACTGCCTGGCATGGGACAAAAAAGGCTTACAGATAGCTGTTTCTTGAGCGCTGATATGGACCCTCACAGTCTGGTCATAGTTAGCTCTGGTGAATAGTACACATGAAATCTCCAGAGCCACTTCTATAAAAGGTCTTCTAATGGCAGATGCTCCTAACAAACAGCACATGGTTCCTGTTTTAGGGAGGCATCTCTCGCTGTTGTTGTTCTACTCTGTGGTTTGCTGCTCCAAACCAACAGGAGGACCGACATATACGGTACATGTCCTCCTACAGGAGAGGGGGGGGGGCTCTGTTTGAGAATGTGTTCAGGTTACATGAGAAGAGATGAGATAACGTTAAAGACTAATGTAATGTCATGCTACTCAAAAAGCCAGGTGGAGGCAAAGCCCATATCTTCATGACATCAGGATCGACTAATGGGAGAGTGGAACATTTTCTTCTCGTGATCTGAGTGGCTTTTTATGAATGTCTTTTAAAAACATATTTTAGACTGACCTTTATTTTACATTGTGTGCTTTGCATCTATTTTCCTTAATTTCCTTAAAGATTTTATGCTTCAGTATTAGGCACTTTGTAACTTGTTTCTGAAATCTCCATATTTCCTGACTCTTACCCCCTTTATTTTTTTGTTATTCTTCCTTATTCTATCTCCATCTCTTCTCTCCTTTGCTGTCATATTTCTATCCCTCTCCTTTTTTTGCATGAACAGCCCTCTATTTTTGTGTGTTGGGGAGTTAATTTGTGAAATTTACAGAATTTATGGACCATGCCCCACGACGTATCGGTGTAAAAACGTAAGCAGATATACTCTGAAATCAGATCTGCCTCTCCGTGTGATAAATAATCCCGTGCAGCCTGTGAGCACACGCCTGTGAAATGGCTCTGTGGAGCTCAGCGCCGTACAGCTGACGGCGGTCTGTTTGGTGACCTGACCGATGAGGTTCAGTCAGGATGCCTGTCAGTAAAACTACAGCACCAGCTCCAACTGAGCAACAGTCTGGGATAAAATCCAAATATTCCATTGTTTTCTTTCTCTTTGGTTTTTGTGACTGTCATTAGTGTGTTTGCATGTGTGTGTGCGTAGCTCCGTGCATGCCAGTACGTGTGCTTGCACAACATTTCTTGTGAGACTCGGTGTCTCAGTCACAAGCTGATATGGGATGTAAATTTATGAATAGTTCGTGTTGAATAGCTGGCAGCACGCTCAGATGAGAGACTTTTTTGTTTTTGTTGGAGCGTCACGCTGACCCTCGCTCCACTCCCACAGCCTCGTCCCTCACCAAGACTTCCACCCACAGTTTGTTGGTGTCAATAATAGCATAAGATAACACTTTTGAGTGGGGAGGATGCTTGACTTTAGGAGTCTTGTTTGCTATTTCTAAGCATTTCTTTCATAGTCAAGTTCTGACCTTCCGAAGGAATTCCTTCAGAAACAGCTCGTATCTTAAAGGACTTAGAAAATAATTTCTTCAGAGTCGAGCGCTAAATCTAGGCGGCCTGCTTCCCAATCTCTCCTGGTATAAAAGGCTCTGATACGGGGTTGAGGAGGATATTAATCTTACGTTGATGACTTCATTACAAGAAGACAAAGGCAGGGTGAGCCTGAGGGGTCTGACGGGGGTTTGAAGGCTCTCAGGGGCGTTAAGCTGCACTTTCAAGGAACATCCAGTTGTTGGAAATCCAGGGTCTTACAGTCTTCCTGCCTTCTTATTCCTGTCCAGTTGATCTGACGTCATCTGTAACACACACACACACACACACACACACACACACACACACACACACACACACACACACACACACACACACACACCCACACACACACACACACACACTCACGCTGTCTAGCTGAATCTGGGCTTATTGTTATCTGGATGCTCATTTCCTGCTTCTCACACCTCACTGCCCTGCCCTTAAACACACACTCGCAGCAAGCCCAGGGGTCGGAGGGAGCGAGATTAAGGAGCTAGTCGTAGAGGTCAAAGGTTACTAAGTTCCTACCTCCCAATGATTCTGGGTCAGTGTGGTGTGCACCCTTGCGTATGTGCCCCTGTGAGCATGTGCGTTAAAGGTGGACAAAGCAGAGCTTGTGTGCACAAGCGCACAGCTGCGAGGGCCACCTCGTGTTGATGAGGTCTTAATCAGAGCGCTTACAGCCGGGGTTAGAAGGTCGCCGGGTGACGCTGGGTTTTGATTGGGCCCCTGGGAACCCGACGGAGCCCGAGGGCACGAAGGCAGGGTGGCAGCGGAGGGCCACAGCGCCGTGACACTCCTGATTTCTCTCGGTCAGTGCACACAGCATGCCTTTTTTTTTTGCACATGGACACACACACATATTTGATTGTCCACCACACACAGACAATAGCCAGAGGTTTGTTATTATAAGGCAGGAAGAGCCTACTGTGCAGCTAAACCAGCTCATGCTCTCCAGCCGTCATCTCCTCTACCTCAAAACCTTTAAACCACCAGACTGGGCTCTTATCTCGCTCCCTTTCCCAGCCAGCAGAGTGTAAAGGCGCTTTGAGCACAATGAAGGCTATCAATCAGCCGAATGTGTCGTTAGAAATGAAAGAATAGACGGGAATGCTTTATTGGACTTTTATAGGGAGTCCCTCTCCTTTCTGTGCACTGCTTGATCTCATGCCAAGCGTCTGGAGGCGAGGGATGACTCACATGGTTGTGAGTTTAGAGGACTGTTTGGAGAGGAGTGGGAGATATGTGTGCATGTTTTGTGTGTTTGTCATGGTCAAGAAGTATTTAAAGTTCTCTTGAAATTTCAGAAAATGTCTGAGCTTTTAAAATCAATCAAAAGCTGCTACTGGAAATTTGGAGCACAGCTTCCCTGTCCACGTTTATTTTCTTTAGCGTTCAAAAGTGCAAGAACTCTCCCCCCGCGGGCCACTGAAGGTGATTTGTGACTGCGGCCTTTTTTTTTCCAGTGTGTTCTGGGGAAGAAATATGAGGCGGTTTTTGACCAGACTACTGTGTGAACGCCGCCTGAAGCAGTAGAAAATGTTGGCAACGTGCCACCACAGCGGTCGGAGGAAATACTGACCACACACAAACAATTTCATCAACGGAATATAAAACAGCATCTAAAGGCCCGGTTACACCAACACAACATCAGAGAACTAGCGGCGATGAAGGCCACCGGTTGAGTCGCCTCACGTCGCCTTTGTCTTGGCCAAAAAGTTGCACTCGAACACACCGCAAAGACTACAGCCGACGGCCAACTACCACGTACATCCTGCGCCTGCGTGAGATGAAATAACTCTCCACACCAGCAGGTCGCTGTAGTCTGTATTCTTCATTCAAGCAGGGAAACCTGAAGACCAAGGACCGCAGCTATACAAGCCATTGTTATGATACGTACATGACACAAAGCAGCTTTTGTCGACCATTTTCACACCACTCTCACTCACCACTTAGCTTCATTCCAGATGGCCACGTCGCTGTGAAAATATCCGTGTGTTGGAATGATCAGATGAGATGAAGAAGAAAAATGAGAAGAGCCTTCGGTGTTTTTCCTTTTGACTTTAATCGTTGTCTTGCTTTCCTCACGTCCGTTTCTCTTCTCGTGTACTGATTTGTTAAAGCTGAACAGCCAATCAGAGTGATTTCTGACGGGCGTCTACGCCGAAAAAACTGTGACACGGCCGACTGACGCTCACCGACAGCCCCAAACTGTCCCAACGGCTGACCGTCGGCTTGGTGTGTCAGGGCCTTAAGGGCTACAAGATGGACTGTTTTGGGGTCAGAGAGTTGAGAATTATGGCAACAAACTCTTCCGTAAGGCCAGCAGCATTTTCAAATCATCCACAATGCTGACATGAATGCAAACATACTAATTAAAAGTGCCATAAGTTGCATCTGAAATTGACCAGATTTCCCCAGAGGGCAGATGTGGCCTCCGTGATTTGCCATCTATCACCAGAGGCACAGTTTGGTAAACTGTGGTCACATTCGAACTTCCAGTGAACATCCTGTTGTCCCTCAGCAGAATACCTCTGTGATGGGCTAATGGTCTCGTCTGGCTTCAAAGCAGACATCCCCCCTCTTTCTACTAAGCTCTTAAAGGTTAGCGAAGATAACTATGAAGTGAAATATGAAAGAAGTAAAGGTGAAGCAGAGGTCACTGCAGAGCGGTTCCTCTGGTTTTCCTCCATCCAGCTGACTTTCATGGGAGGGACAGCAGCAGTCGAAGCCAATCGGCTTCCTTGAAACCCAGTCAGCGTAACATGTACTTATGTTTCGAATAGATATTATATGCCCGTATACTTTTCATATGCTGGCATGCCCAAATCCTGTCATATATATCATGCATATACTTTAATATGCAGTATTAGATCCACATCACGTTTTCGTAGTGGTGCCGAACATCTGTCTTGTCTCGGGAGGCAGATGCTTCGCAGCGGTCTGACCTTTTTCTCAGGATCACTTAAAATTAGAGGCCTTCATTTTTTTTTGTAAAAGGGGCGACATGTTTATTTTCTGCCCGATGTTTGCGTGCTCTTGTTTATTCAAGCCCGGCCCAAAGTGTTCCTCAATGGCTCCCCGAAGATAAATAGGCGGGCAGTTTTGGCGATGGATCAGCGAGCGAGGATGAGTGGATGACGACACGCCGGGCTGCCAAGAGAGATGCATCCTGTGGTTAGCTGCTGGACTCTGATGCAAACATCTTCTTTTGCTCTAATGGACTCAGCTGTTGGAACAATGGCGGGTGCCCATATACTCTCTGAACTCCTTCCATATTCTCCCATGACTCAACTGTTAAAATTCCTTCACCCTGCCTGCTCTCGCGTTCTTTATCTCTTAGCTTTTTGTACACCAAGACCTCCTAAGTCAAGCGTCAGCTGTCCACATGAAGAAAAGCAGCAGTTCAGGTGCTCCCTCGTGCCCGCGAGAACTTTTGCGGGTGCAGGATCAAAGAAAACGTTACGTTTTGTCGTCCTATCTGTAGGAGGTCAGCTGCCATGGTTTGGTTGTTTTCATATTTTAATTGTCTTTGACGTTGCTCTGATTTCCTTTACTCAACTTTGCTTATTTTGCTGTGAAACACAACTCAAGAGGGTGGCAGTCATCGTCCACTTGTATGCAGGAATGCTGCTAGCATGTCGTTGCAGTGTTGCACACACGCACACACGTTTGTGCTCATGCTCAAAGACGCGTTCTCTCACACACACTTACACTCTTACACACACATGTGAGAGTCTGTAATCAAAGCCACATTGGTTCATTTCATTCTTTCTCTGGAGGATCGATTGAAGTAATTAGATGCCATGTGAGATGCCACATTTTGACCGTTGCAACATACCACTTGTGAACCCCGTTTTCTTTGCTGCACAGTAAAATATGGTAACTGTAATAAGGAGTGGCGTGTGATGTGGAAAATCATAAATAAAGTTAGAATATATGCCAGTCAGACAGCTGCGTTAGATTAGTCATTGAAGTAAAATCAATAAATCTGCATCTAACACCATTACATGTCTCTCTGGGAATTTTTGGCACGGTGAGTGTATCACAATACAGCTTGTGCTTCAGCCTGCTGTGGGTCCATGTTAAAGCTGCACTATGTGGCACTCGGTGCTTCCAGTCTGCCGGTTTGGACCGCAGGGTGTATCTACGGGGAGATTAGCGGCCTTCCGCTCACTCAATGGGCTCCGTTAGTTTTAGGACTTAGGTTTGTCACGACAGGCGGGCGAACTGCTCTCCAAACAGCTCTCTCATTCAGCCTCAGTAACTGGGTGACCCACAAACTGGACTGAGCGGATGGGAAGGGAAACAAGCAGAGGAAAGTGTATAAGGCATGTGGGAAAAATGGAAACTGTAATGACATAACCTGTTGAGTCATTTATTAAAAGGCGGGTCCATTATTTGAGGTTTTCATATCATTCTGTAGCTTCACAGAGGTGTATTCCTATTCAAAACCACCAGACTCCATTGACAAGAACGGTAATTTTACCTCACAGAACACAGGAGTATACATACAACCCCACTTCAAAAAATCCAAACAAACCCTTTCAGTTATTTCCAAATTTAGCACAGCTAACTTTGACTCAGCTAGTGATAGCGTTTACGTTATTCATAATCTCATTGATTAGCTTGCTTTACCTACATCCCTGTCTTTTGCTGACGGCTGAGTTGGCGTTTCCATTTGAAAAATCGGGAAAAGAACGCTGATGGAGTCGACCTTTAAATGGCCAGCAGAGGATGATCAGAGATTAAGGAGGTAGATCATCATATTAATCGCTGATTAATTGATAATTGATAAATGCTGTGTTGCAGCGTAGTGCCGAAAGGCCCTTGAGCTTGAGCATGTGTAACCTCTGCTCAGCTCCGAGATGAAAGACAGACCTCCTTCTCAGTGTTTTGGTTCTGCGTCGGTTTTGTTGTTTCAGGAGGCGTAAAAGCCTACGAAAGATCTCGATCCAGTCAGCTCCATAAAGCGGGTGGGGGTGATGGGCAGGGGACTTCCCTGCCAGGGGTTGCCAGATGTGTGACCTGGCCCGGCACTCTGCGATAAGAGCGACAGCTGACTCTCAGCTAGAAGCATATGGGAACCGGCGTCGATGCATCCAGTCTGCACGGGATGAAAGAAAAAAATGACAGGAGAATAAGATGATGGAGATATGAGAGAGAGGAGATGGGCGAAATGACAAATAGACAATCAGAAACAAAAGCATGGGAATAAGGGTTTTAAAAAGAGAGAGAGAATCTCCTGTTATTCATCTGCAGCTCACATGTGGAGTCCTGGTTTACGGACTGTACCAGCAGAGTGGCTCCTGAAGGCATCCTTAACCACCCGCTCGCTCAACACAAGAGTTTCATCCCTCCTTCCATCACTAACAGACTTTGTAATAAAACCAGTGTGTTTCACTCCTTCCTTCAGTCTCTTTTCCCATCCGCCCCCCCACATCTCCGTGTAATTATCTCACTAACACTGAGTCAGGCTGTGCAGGTTCACCAATTTGTACAAAGCTCACAGTGGACAGGAAAAGGCGATAGCGATTTATTAGCCAAGTTTGTATGTTAATAGACTGCAGACGCTGCATAACACGGATGTCCGCTCCCATTGGCAGAGAGCTTTTTTTCTCTCAGGCTCTGATTGGCCGGTCCGGAGATGCCATCAGTGAGCTAATGGCGCGGTATCTCGGCGATCTGCTCGCCATAAGACCCCCCGTTGTGCATAGAGCCTGGACGCTGCAGAATGAAAACGGGCCACATGTTGATCCATGTTGTTTTAGCCCTCTGGGGAGAGGGAAGAGAGGTGATAAGGATCTGTGCAGGGGTTAGGCCAATCCCTGTTGTTCAATAGGTCAGTGTGTGTTTGTATGTGTGTGTGTGTGTTTGTATTCTGAAAAGGCGAGAGAGAGAGGGAGAGAGAGAGAGAGGGGGGAATCTCTCACTTCATCACTCCATAGAAAGTCTGTGCAGCTCCAGTATTGATGTTTGAGGTCAGGAATTTAGCTCAACTCTTAAGTCACAATCAGTGGACGAGTAGATTTATCTAAATTACATTACTGTAGATTAGGGATGCATAACCGAACCTTAAAAAAACTGAACTGTTAAATGACGTACAAACCGAACTGTGGGCTTGTTGAACCGTTGCACCACTATTAAATACAGGCCTGCTAATTATTTCATGCCAGAGACGTAGAAGAGCCAATTATCTCAACATAGGCCTGCGTGACCATTAAGTAGCCTGCCTTATTTAATGTAAAAAATCTGTTTTATGACTTCATATAATATATAAATATCATGCATTACCATTTTGCATACCTATGTTTTTCTTCTCCCTGATGTGCAAAACAAACCGAACCGAAACCGTGACCCAAAAATAGCGATACAAACCGAGCCGTGGGCTTGTTGAACTGTTGCACCACTACTGTAAATATACTGTACATCACACACACACACACACACACACACACACACACACACACACACGTCCCTAAAGTATCAGGTATGACCCAGGAGAAAGTTTTCATTTACTTTATGGAATTTAATAATCGTTATGAGTTAGGGCAGACTGCAGTCGCCACAGGAGCACCACAACCACAGCGCTCCTGTACAGAATATCCCTTTTAAACTCCTCTCCCATGGAAATCATCCATTATCCCCAAGAATTACCTCTGTGTCCAACCAAATGATGTATCCAGCTATACCAAAACAATAATTTATAAATCACATTAGAACATAACAAGTTCGATTTCCACCTTGGCTCGACTGCTGCGTATGTCAAAACTGAGCTGCAGAGGCATCTTCAGTTACAGGTCTGGTGGATGGAGAGGCTCAGTGTGTGTGTGTGTGTGTGTGTGTGTGTGTGTGTGTAGTGTCTGTAAAGTAGCTGTAATGAGAACAGCATGGTTTGGGCAGCAGAGAGAAGAAGCAGAAGACAAATCTAGAGAGGAGACGTAAACCAAACTACCGAGCTGACCTGCTGTTATCAGTTGGTCTTTAACAGAACAAATCCTAACTAGACTAAACAATAAGTCAAGTAATTGATTCATTAAATTGATTGATCAACTTAGTGACAGTTTTAATAAGTCATAGTAAGTCATTTATCAAGTAAAAATACCAAACGTTTTCCAGGCACAACCTCATAAATGTGAACGTTACCTTACTTTTCTCTGTTTCATATCATTTTAATTTTAATACCGTTGGGATCATTAACTATTGGGAAGACATACTGTACTAAGCAATTTTACATTGATTTTCTTAATCAGCTTCTTACTATTAACAATGTTGGTTATTTTACATGATTTTTTTGTTAATGTCCTCATTGACGTAGGCGGGGCTCAGGTGGAAGAAGTATTTGTGTGCACCAATCAGAAGTTGGCAGTATTTGAAATGTGCTGACAGTTGTGAAATGGTAAATGGCTGCTTGTATTTAATGCTCGTATTTAATGCTTTTATCCAAAGCGCTTTCAATTTACTGCTCATTCACACACCGACGGTGCCAAATCTGATCAAACCACATCCACACCGACCTGATAAAGCAGATTAGCTGAATTTGTGTGTGTTAAACTTATAATAAATTATAGCTTTAACTTTAATAATCGTTTCTTTATTCATGAATATTAAATATTATAAAGAAACTAAGTTTTCAAGAGCTTTAAGACCTCACTTTGGGTTTTGGAAACTTGTGTAAGGGACATGTTTCACTATTGACATTTTGTACACCATATTTTTTTTATAAATCCTACATCAACCTGTCCAAGAATACAAGCAAACACATATTAAACATCCAGTTTCGTCCTCCTGGTTGTCCCCGAGTCAGTGCGCCTTCACTTCCGAGTTGCTTCGGGTGCTTGGACCCCGATATACCGGCTTGCAGTTAATTTAACAATTAATTATTTATTGAAATAATAACTTGGTATTTACATGTCTAATCTCAACCCTAATGGATGTAAAATCAAGTGCTGTATACGGACAATGTAAACAGTGTTAGTGGTTGTCTGTATGTATACATAAGGATCTGATTTTTAACTTTTAACTATAATAATGATAATATTCACAGAGAGAGCTCTGTAAATGTTGCTACTACTTGGACTTTTAAAGTAAAAGACACAAACCAAAAAGGTTGAAAGACAGAAGGAGGGAGGGACAGAGGGAAGAATAAGGAGAAAAAATGGATACAGGTGTGTGATAGAGATTAGGTGCCTCTCTTTCCCTCCTTTCCATTTGAAACATTAGCTTCTCATACTAACATGCAACAAGTCCACATAAAAAGCATACCATTTATTTCCCCCCTTTTGTCTTTAGAGACAGTGGGTTATATTTCAGTGGCCTTGGTTTGTGTGTGTCTATGATTGAGACTCCAGACCGCGACAAGCCCAGAGGAAATACAAGACTTGGAAGACTTACATCCAGGTTCCGTAGGTCACAGAGAGATAACAAGATTTAGGGCTTTCACTGGATCATAGGCCCATAAAATCGGATCAATGCACCAGACGACAGAGTTAGAGGATGCTGTTTTTCTCCAACAATGTGTCAAAGATAGTTGGATAATCTTGCTATACTGTACATCGGCAGATGGTTGATCACAACCGTGGTCCGCTTTTTGTTTCCTGCTTTGACTCTTTCACATCAGCATGTGTCCTGTATGCTCTAGTCCTCAGCTGCATACGAGGCGTGCATGTGTCTGTTGTTCTTGCTCGGTTTGGTCTGCAGCACAGGTATCACATTAAGATGACACAATCTGCTCTTGTCAAGTTGTTTTAAGCTGTGCAGCTCCGTCCCGTCCCGGAGCATCCGTGCTCCCTCATAAACTATCCAACCTGTCTCTCCCTGTCCACGTGCATTGTAGAGTGGATGCTTCAGGCTTTGGGCCTCTGTGTGACTTTTTGAAGTTAAAACGGAGAGTGCGGATCTCAGTTGATCCTCGTTGATCCAGATCGTGAACCGTAAAAAGCCGTAAAGATTCTGACTTTGATGAGCTGCGCTGAAATAATCTGACTTTGATGAACTCCGCCGTGGTAATCTAACTTCAATGAGTGTCAGAGGCTCTCCGGCGATGGCACCGCCGCTCATTCGGGAGCAGAGCAGACGGGAACATTAGCGGTAAGATGGGGAGGAGGATGAAGGTGGACGGGGACGTTGATCGGGTGAGCCAAAGTGAAAGTGAGGGATGAAAGAGAGTTGATTTGGAGGAACGGAACGGATGCAGAGATGGACGGAGAAAGACAGGGGAGGAGTAGAGGAGAAGTCTGGGCCAATCTTCTCACGCTGTTTAGAAATGTAAAGTGATGTTTACGGTCGCGGTGTTATTATTTGCAGGTGGAGACGTTTACTGTGGTGTCTTCTCTGCCCCGTCTGTCCGTAAATCCCACTCCAACCAACTCCGTCACTGTGAGAAAGTGCCTCTTCACCAGAGAATAACTTTCTTCTTCTGTTGCTTATAAATCAGTCAGTGGCTAGAGTTTGGGTCGGGGTGGCCATTAAAGTGCCAATGTTCCTGATTAATGGATGGTATGTTGCGTAAGGAACTCTGAGGCATTGTTTATGAGGTGGTGGAGGTTTCACCAAAACACAACGGGAAGGATTTTAGATATGGTTTCCTCATGTCACTGTCAGTGGATGAAAGATTCATGTACAGTATAATGCAGCTTCTCACCTGCTCGGCTGCCAAAAGGCTCCCCCTTGTGTCCAGAGTCATTGAAATGAGGGATCTCCAATATATATATATATATATATAATACCTCCAATATATCTAGATCTGCCCACAGTTTGTTGCACATGCATGCAATCCCACAGTGTCCCAAACATTTCTGTGCATCACTTGCAGCGTTTCTGCAAAGACCACATACTCTCTGGCCAAATGTCTAAGAGACACACACCTCATCTGAGTGAAAATAGTACTAGTGTCCGTTAAAGCTGAGTCAGGAGACGTCGTCCGTGGCAAGAAATTTGGCATTTTACAAGAGCCTCAGAGTTTGGAAGAACCACCCTGCTGTGCTCTGACTTCCTTTAAAGTCCCAGTGAAACGGTTGTTAGAGCGTCTTTATCTTCTGTACCGTGACGTATTCCCCAGTGAAACAGAATATTTGAACGGTGTACAGTTACAAGAGGGATTTAAATCAAATCCTTCGCATTTGATCGGACCGCTAAAAAGTGGGCGGGATTAGAAAATAGCGTGATTTATCGTTCTTGCGTGGTTTTTTTTTTGTCTGTTCCCCTGTGAGGCATGTAACTTTGCTTTATACAAATAAAGGTTATCATTATTATTATTATTATTTTTATTATTATAATAATGACAATTCTCATTATTGGGATCCTTAGGCCACATGTGTGCTGTTCTGTGTGTTTGTGCTCTCTACTTCTATCTTCATGAGGACTAATTTGAGTTTTAGACCTTGAGCGTGAAGACATTTTTGGACAGTGAGGACATGTGGCTGGTCCTCACTTCTTCAAAGTGCCTGTGCAGACTTGGGTTCAGGGTTGAGACGTTGGTTAAGGTTAGGTTAAGGGTTAGGCATGTGGCTGTGATGGTTAAGGTCAGGTTTAGAGGATCCTTTAAAGTGTAGAAGTACAAATGTGTGTGTGATTTGTGGTTTGCAGGAGGTTTATTTAGATTGGAGAGCTGAGACATTGGCAGACAGATGCAGCCTCATGCATACATTTATGCACGCTCACAGACGTGTGCACACTGATGAAATTCATTTTATTGTTATTCTTTACCATTAACCGTTCTCTCTTTTTTTCTCTCTCCCTCCTTCATGTCCTCACAACGGCGTCTCCCTGTGGTCCTCCTTCCAACATGTCAGGTATGTGGTTCAAGTTTTCCCTCCGCCTTCCTCTCTCTCTCCATCTCTCCCCGTTTTATCACACTGCCTGCCACATATCTCCAATTTTCCAATCACTGCCTCTCTGCTTCTCGCTGATATGTTAAACCACCACATTGTCAAGACATTCAACACATGAGAACGAATGACCTCCATGTGTTGAGCCGGCGGTGGTACGGATTGGAGCTTATAGCTCTGGTGCATATATTGTACGCACATTGACAATGTGCCAGTAAATATCATTAATCACAGTCTTGTTTTGGCTCTTCTGAGTCAGCCATGTGGAAGTGATTTCTGCGGCTAAAACGCTGGGTCCTGCAGTGTATTCTACCCATTCAGCGTTTCTCTGTGTTTTTTATTTTCTGTTCTAGTCAGACTTGCTCACACGGTGACTATGCAGTTATTCACCCAATCTAAAAATACATCCTCCCCCCTTTTTCAGCCCCTCCTTCCTCTGAGGAAGGAAAAAGTACAAGCACAGTAGTTTTTCTGGCTTGTTTTCTGCTGTTTGATTAAAAAGTGTGAGTTTCAAGCCCAACTTTCGTATGTTAAGTGTGGGCATGCCTCTGTGAAGCACATGTGTCTGTACGTGTTGGTGAATCTAACGTCCTTAACGTCCGTAAGCATTTCCTGATGGGTGTTTGGTGGGTCTGGCTGCCGTATACAACCCAACAGGGAGACACAAGTGACAAGGACCCCCTTTTCCTTCAACCACCTCCCAGGGAAGGCTCCTGTGGTTGGGGTTGGTGCAGTCAAGAGTTCAGGGTGTCTGTTGGTGGGGTTCAGGGGAAAAGGGGGGTGAAGGGGGGGATAGATGCATCCTGGTCCACAGATTATTATCCTCTGTCTGCCCTGCAATGACTCAGCCATGACGAGCTTTATCTTTATGTCAGAGATGCACACACTGGGACAATCACAGCGCGCAGATGCAGTTGTGTAGACTGTGTCATCACCGGTTTCAGCGCCACTTTCAATCTGATGTTGGTGACAAATATAATCGCGAACGTCTGGATTTTTATTGAGTCTTATTGTCTGGGTATAAAAAGCAGATAAAGACGTCTCGGTGAGTCACAGTATGTGTCTGGCTTGTAAAACAGCGCCGGCTATTCACACCTTCCAGCAGGCATGTTTGCCCTTATTTGACAAAGCTGTGAAAACAAAAATATCTACCTGAAGTTTGCTAGAATTAACCATCGTGAGCTACTCACACCAGACCAAGTAAGTCTGTAGCAGTGACACCCCGGAGTGTAGCTATTGCAAGAGTAGTTATTCAGATGTCAGTCTTTTAGATATTTCCTTAACTCAGCAGCTCTTGCCAGTATTTGTTTCTTAAAGCTTCTGCAGAAGTAGTTGTAGTCCATCAAATATCACCCATCATGTCCTTGTTATGTTGCTGTAACCCTGCAGCAGATCTGACATACATGGACTGTATATAAGAAGTGGACGTAGTCACTGTGACGTCACCCATTGGTTTATGGACTGCCGTTTTGAAGCCTTCCGTCGCCATCTTGTTTTTTTGCAACCAGAAGTGAGGGGTGGAGCTAAATGTTATAATTAATTCTCATGACCTGAAAACACACTGTGAAAGTGTTAAAGTTATAAGACGAAAACACGGACAACTCCCAGACTGGACAACGCCGTGGTAGCGACCTGTCAGTCACAAGGTATCCACGCCCTAAAGCATACCCTGCTTTATGTTCTATTTGACTCTAAATCGGACCATAATTCACTAAATGAACATCATGCTGTATTGAAGAAGACTTGAAACTAGTGATTGAGACCATGAACTCATGTTTACAATGTTTACTGAGGTAATAAATCAAGTGAGAAGTAGGCTCATTTTCTCATAGACTTCTATACAATCAGACTTCTTTTTGCAACCAGAGGAGTCGCCCCCTGCTGGCTGTTAGAAAGAATGCAAGTTTAAGGCTTATCTGCAATGGCTTCACTTTTCAGAGGCTGGAGTTTGCCGCCTGCTTACAAAGTTATATTAAGTTGGTTATATTTGTGTTTTGTGCAAAGCACACTTTGAGAAGCCATGCCTTGTCATTTTCTTTTTGCTGACTGGCCAAGACCTGTAGACTGAGGCTATCCTACCAGCTAACCTCCCTGCAAAATTAAAACAGTCATTGTAGTTGCTGCTCTTGGGATTACTAGCTGTTTTAACAACCTTCAGGACTGCCCTGAGACTATTGTGCTTGTAAAATAATTTCTTATAGAGTGTGACTAACAGAGAGCTGATTTGACAGGTAAGAGCCGGTGAGCGTGGACGCCTCTCCGTTGTCACTGCTGTCGATGTAGCCCAGAGTCTGATGAGGGTGTTTCTCAGCGGAGGTCAGCCTGGTTTCCCGGCACTTCAAAAGGACATGCATACAGTACAACAACAAACTCAGAGCTCAGCACTTGCGGCCGCTATTGGATACTGACTGTAGAATCAAAACAAATGTGATAAAGCAAATAGGACCCCCTCCCCTGGCCCAACGGATGAGTGCTGGGGGGGGCACAGCTTGGCCTGCTGGGGGGGCTCTTTAATGTGCCGGGGAAGCGTCACGCTGGAATGCTCCGCACAAACAAGCCTCGGCTCACATGTGTCGACGGCCGGTGTGTGTGTGTGTGTGTGTGTGTGTGTGTGTGTAGAAATGCGAGTGTGTATCTGTGTGATTTCTCTGCCAAACAGTCCAGGTTTCGTATGGACCTGGTATCGACCACAAACCCACATTGTGGTTGTCAGTGAAAACAGGCCTGCAGCTGATCTAAACAATGAGGATTTGACTTGACTTTTTCCAGATTTTCTGAAATCACAGACCCTGCCAGGGATCCTTATCTTTTTACAGTAGCCTCGACATCAATGTTATTGAACACAAATTACAATTGCCCCAATCCCTTTACCTCGATCTTCGTGTACCTCACATCGCTTTAGCACCACATGTGGCATCGGCGGCTTCATTTTCACACCCCCCCTCCCTCTCTCTCTCTCTCTCTCTCTCTCTCTCTCTCTCTCTCACTCTCTGTCGTCTTGCCTGTGTTGTCTAAAACACTTGGTTTTCTAAAGAAAGACACATCTGGTAAGAACAGTAAAAGTTACACATAAAACATGAACATATGATTTCGTTCAAATGACATCATGAAAACATGATTGTGTACCTAACAATATAATGCATTTGTGATGCACATGTAGTATGTTTATATGAATACATAGTAAATCAATTACTTTGTCTCCACAGTAACTTTATTACATTAATCAGTACTCTCTTGTTAATATCATTATAGCACTAATTAGTTTAACTTACTTTCTAAAACCCACACATGTCTGTATCATAGTCTCTGCGCTTTATAAAGAAAGCAGATTGTGAAGGCCTGGAGTCTGGCGGCCAATGATCTCGTTCCCAGTGCGTGAAATACCGAGGCTTTGTCACAGCCGTCAGCGTGTAATACTGTACTGTATGAGACGCAACAGGCTTTCCATTAACTACAGCATAAACCCATCCATGTCAATAGTAAACGCTCCGAGAAAGTCTGCTGGGAGTGACTGTGGTGACGTAGTTTAAAGAGAGAAAAGACACACACAGGGCAGGTGGGAGGGGCGGTGGACGGGTCCAACAAACACAAGGCTTTCATCCAGGAGACCGCTGTTCGTGTCTCGCGCATTAAGTTTCACTTTCACTTTACTTTACAGCTCTTCGTTCGTGTCTCGTCCCGAATACCGTTTTTGGGTCTTCGAAGGTTCGCTGAGAAATATTCGAAGGTATTCGAAGCTTCGGGACAGCGCCAGTGCCACACTCCTGTACACGCACGCACCTCTACAAATAACTAACAGCGATATCTGTCCGGGAATAATTAATAATAATTAATGTTGAATATGAATAATGAATAATGTTTTGAGATTATTCCTTATTTCATGGGCTATTTTGGGATTTATACATTATTATTCCATACTTATATATATATATATATTGTTGTTTTTTTAATATATATATATATATATATATATATTAAAAAAAACAACAACAACGAAGCATTCGAATACTGATTTGAAGGTTGATTACCATGGCAACGGTCGGAGCTTCGAAGCATTCGGTTCAGCCCTAGTACAAATGTAGTAACCTAAACCCAACCATGTAGTTTTTTCCTAAACCTAACTAAGTGGTTTTGTTGCCTAACCCTTAAGCGACGCCAAGGGTAACTATAGTGGTTTTGATGCCGAGGGGTGTGACAAAGCGGCCGTATGAGTTGTGATGAGAACATGTTGATGATTAAGACACATACCATTTACTGTGATTGAGACGTCCTCGGTGCGAGGGACGTTTGTTCACATGTCATTAATAAATATATTAAATTCATAAATTAAATTCAAATAAATTGAATTAATGAGAAAATCCCCAGGCTCCCATAGCAGGTCTAAATATATTTTCAAAGCATCATGAAATAATTCAGTTGATGTTCTGCTTCAAACACTAGATGTATTACTGTTTCAGTGATTATGGGATATTAAACATATGTGTGTTGCTCTGCCTCAGCCCCCACCCCCACCCCCACCCCTCTGTTGTTGGGTCAGATGTGAGGCAGGGTGAGGTCGTCCTGACCCGTGTTAAGTGGAGTTGTGTTTGTGATTAGAGTGCAATGATTGTCTGAAGTGTAAACACATGGATGAAGTGAAAAAGCAGGTAGAAGTTACAAGAGCACTAGTACCTGGAGAGGAAAGCTTAAAAACTCTAGTTTCGGCTTTTAATGTTCTTAAAATGAGTTTAAAAGAGCCTTATCTGGTGTAGATTATCTACCCTATGAAAGAAAAATGGGGAATGTTTACAAGTTTAGCTTCGGTATCCTCGAGGAAATCCAATCCTAACTCAGTAAACAAGCTCTCTGGAGTGGTTTATGTTTATGCGTGTTTGGTATTGCTGTTGTCGTCACGCTGTGAGCGCTGCCATTCGTTGGTGTTGGACTTTGCCTTCTTCAGATACAACTATAACCATATTCATCAGCCTTGTTTACGTCGCTGTTTAAACATCTCATGAGCCGCGGAAAATTGAGCCACAAAAAAAAAAGATGCTTCATTTTCTTTTATTTAAAAAAAAAAAAGATTGGGTCTCTCGTGTTTGAACTGGTCGGCCATCTGTCCTTTCATGCCTGATGGCGACCATATTGGTGGGTTTTGCGTTTATAATTCCTGCCAAGCACTTTAAGGCACAGAGTCTGAGGGAATAACCTTTATATGAGACACAGAGGAGGTTTTAATTAGAAATCTGTGATTTATTAATGTCTTCATTTTCACTCTAAACAATAAATTATACTGCCTGATGATTTAATGAACTCATGACAGGGAGGTAAACACAGCCGCGGGCAGGGTGGAGTTGAAAAAGAGGAACTCACCGTCTCATTTCTTCATCCCCAGATATGTTTTCCCATGAGCGAACCTTTTGTCAGACTGGCTACGGTAGCATTTACCTCCACATTAAAGCAACTCTTAAAGTAATGTAATAATAATAATGTGCATGGGTAAATGGATTTTCTACACCATTAAAGGATAAGTCTGGTGATATTCTATATCTTTCCTTTTATTAACAAATCCCATATAAGACCAAAATCAACAATTGATCCTACTAACAAGTATCGTCTGTGTGGCATAAGCCTGATACAGCTTATTCTTCTGTACCATAGACCTCCTCTGTTGTCCAAAAACATTCCGACAGGTTTCTTTATTACAATGACAGAGGACACTGTAGTTTATTTTGAGTGAATGCCACATTCACCATCCTGCTGCTGTAAATACTCACCAGTTCGAGCGACCGTTAGTGAAAGTTAGTTACATGGTATAATAACGAGGATAACAAGCGAGAAAGTCCACTAAGGTTGGGTAGGACAGGTGCTGGATGGGTCAAACAAACACAGGACTTTCACCCAGATTATGATTTATGCTTGTTACGTACTGTAAATCTGCTAAGGGCGGTAGTTATTTATTTACGCTAGTTACATTGTTACGTTACTATTTTAACACAAAACCTTGATCTTTTTTCTAACCTTAACCAAGTAGTTTTGTTGCCTAAACCTAACCAATCGTTTCACAACATTAACCAAACAACCTATCCCGTGGCAGAAACGTACAATGCCAACGTTTTTTCTGGCGATCGGGTCGAAACAAGGCACAAATTCAATACGACATGGAACCTGGACATGCATAAACAAATATTATATCAGAAACAAGTCATGCATGACACATTTCTCATTTTGAGAGGTGGATTGTCCCGGTGAAGACAAATGACACACTTTAACAACTCATTTGGATCAATCCAAAGGAATTTCATGCCAAAGCATGCTCCTATTAGGACGAGGTGCAACAAGCCCCGTCTGTGCGTAATTGCTCCTTAAACAACAAAACTGTGTCCAAGTATCCGACGATGATTAAAGTATCCACTGTTTGAGAGGCGACCGAGCCAAGGCAGCTCTGTAGTGTAAATCAAGTGTGACAGCAGCTGAGGAGGCAGATAATGAGCTTTCAGCATCCTTCAAACACTGGGTTGATGTGACCTTCACATTAATCTACTAGTTTCATGTACTGCAGAGTGAATCCATAAACCTTTTAACTTTTTAAAATGTTCACTCCCTTCCTCCTTAAGTTGTGAGGTTGGCTGCAAAGTTGTACATCTAAATTATCCGGACAGCACATGAAGGCACCGTCTGCTCTGACTCTTCTACACAAAACACACATTTTCACAAACTTCATGTACTTGTGTTTGTGTGCATTCTCTCACTCTTTCAATCTTTCTTACTCCGTTATGTTGCCAAGTGTGCTGAAGCAGCCAAATGGTCCCGATTAATAAAGTGTGGAGACGTATGAAGGTGACTGCGTTGAATGAAACTAAATACCGGTCATACAGTGTAATTACGTGTGTGTTTATACAGCGCACAGACAAAGAAAAACATCGGAAGGGACAATTAACCTCAGTGACTTCATACTGATGCATTGGCTCAGCAGCCGTTCATAACCATATGTTCTTTCTATCACTGAATGGGAGGAATCCTGAGCTTTCAGGTAAACGGCCTTACTCTGCCGTTTTCCTTCTCCAGCTCCGCTCACGGTGTCATGTCGGAGACAATCAGCTCCCCGCTGACGTCAGGTGAAAAGGTTAAACGGGATCTGACGCTCTGCGCATTATCCTAAACCTGTGGCTGGGGAGAGAAGAGGGGAAGGGGGACCGATAATAAAAGAGAAGAGGTGAAGGGTGGAGTATAGGAGTGAGTGAAAGTGAGATTTCACCCACATGTTTTTACCTACATTTTGAAGATAATCGAAGCAGAAGCAACAGAAGTTTGAAAAAGAAAAATCATAAATGCATTTTTCCCTGCGCTCTTTGTGGAAATTCACCTAAACTGTTCGCAAAATGAGGATGGAAACATAGCTAGCGAGGGAAAACTATTGTTAGATATAGAGAATAAAATAACATATTCCTCATACAGAGGTTCGTATGATATCTTATGGAAAGTTATTTCTAATTTTTCGTGTGGTGTCCTGCGAATGTCCAGCAACACAAGCGATCAGTGCGCCTGCGCGAGCCCCTGCTGTGTAAAACCTGTTTAGGCAACAAAACTACGTGGTTAGGTTTAGGCAACCCTTTCTCCAACAAAATTGCGTTCCCATACAAGTAAATTGTATTCACAATTACGTTTGGAAGGATTACTGTCACAGTTTTATATATTTTTTATAGTTTTTTTATACTACGTCACCTACTATGCACGGCGCTCGTTGTACTACGTCACCTGCCGCGGCCGTCCACAGACTTACAAACGTATTTGTGATACATCAAAGACAAACGTAATCCGCGACAACATACGTTTCCCTCCAAACGAGATTGAGAATGCAGTTTAGTTGTATGGGAACGTAATTTTTAGGAGACAGGGCTGGTTTAGGAAAAGATCGTGTTTGGGTTAAAATATGTACATTTATAACCATGTTTGTTACGTTACTTATGTAGGTGGCGTTAGTTAAGTATATAAGTTACATAACAAAAGTATAGAATAAAATAAGATAAAAAAAAGTAAGTCCTGTGCTTGTTTGACCTGTCCATCCCATGGATGTATAAAGTGAACATCCACCCCGACCTCCTCCCTACGCGGACTTTATCACTCTTAAGTCACCTGACTTCCTTGACGACAGCCCTGCACGTCCTGGCTCACGATTGTGTGGGTTATACAGTGCATTACTTTTCGTAGGTATAAGTACAAACAGTGGATGAGAACAGCCTGGAGAACAAAAAACGCAGACTAAGAAAAATAGCGGAAGCGAGAGTCAGTGTTTAAATCAGACTTGCGGAGAGATGTTTGCTCTGTGTCTGCAGCCCTCTGGCTCAGAGACGGACCTCGACACTGATGGATGTGGTGTAAAGCACCAATACACTCTGTATCTGCAGGGTGGAGCCCCAACTGCTTTCTGATGGACTGAAACTCCCCTTATACTCTGGGGGGGGCTCCGTAAATCTCAGCCCACCATCTGAATGAGAGACTGTGGTTCTCACTCTGGGACTCGGCCTCATTAAAACCTATATCCCCCCCATGTCATCAGGTTCTTCACTGTCATATTTATTCATACAATATCCTGTTCTTATTTCCTCTCTCAGCTGTATTAAATCATCCTATAATGAGTGCTTTAAAGATTTATCAGGAAAAATATCGTCCAATGTCAATAGCATGTAAGGTTAAATATGTGGAGCAGTCTAATATCAGATGGTAGAGCGATGTGGTAACAGATTTCAGTTCTGTTGTAAGACTTAAAGCTCCTCGGGCGATGGGAAAGTTTCAGATAAATATCAAAATGAAACGGCGTCCCAGCTGGTCAAAAAGGATATGAAGACGATAACATGTGTATGTGTGCATGTGTACAGTATGTTTACAATTAGTAACGGACCGAGGAGGTTCAGCCTTTACATATTTGTATTGGTGAGTGTACAGAATGTACAGAATGCCATGTCAATATATGTGTTTTAGAATAAAAATGCCTTTTTCTGAATTGATTGCATTGCCTGTGAATTAAACCCAGCTGTAGTGTAGCACTCTGTGTGTCTTCAGCGTGCGCCAATAAATAGTCAAAAGCACAGGCAAGCGCTCATTCATCCCTGATTAAGAGTCCGCGGTCCTCATTCGTCTAACACCGAAGGTATACTTGACGACATGTTACTTCCAGGAACTACAAAGAGAGCAGCGGGTCGGTCGGACAGTGATGTATAGCCTTTATTTAGCAGGGACAGATGGCCCATTACTGCTTATTACAGCCCGTTCCCTCTGCTTACAGCGTAATTTGTTTCCAGTTAGTACAGTAACTTGGGCTTTCCTTAAACACAGATATTGGCATCTGCACACACACACACACACTCCGTCTCTTTTATACACACACACGCTATATCAGAGAGGCCTCCTCGAAGACCATAAAAGAGGCCCCTTCTTTCTGTAATGCACGACTGCAGCCTTAAAAAATGTGTCCGACATGTTGGACGTTGCTATCCGATTAAGCAATCCCTCTCGCTGGCGCGTATCAAGTTTAAAGTGTTTTGCGTGCGTGCATTTGTTTGTTTGTCACTGAGGGATGTGATGTTAATGTGCAGAGCGGCTGTGCATCAGGCCGTTCACCATGGGCCTGTATGAAATTAAGTACTGAAGAAAGGATGCTAGCGAAAGCTGACAGGGATGAAAGCAAAGAGAGGAAATAAGGAAGGATAAAAGGATGGAAAATGCAGGTATAAAAAGGGAAAATGTAGGTTGTTGAGTGGAAAAGATGCAGGGATGCCAAATGTCAGGAAAGGAAAAGCAGTAGAGCGAGCAGAATATGTGACATTGGACAGTGTAACCTGTAAAGCTGTGCCAGATTCACATTAATACGTTCACCGTCGCCCAAAGACGGCTGACCCAGAGGTGCTGATGTCACTGACTGCTCCCTTTTGTCATCACTACTTCACTTTATTTGGAAATTGACTTTAAGAAGGAGGTTTAACAAGCTGCTTTAATGTATTACAGTAGCTTTGAATAGTTCCTCCAGTGTAGCTATTATTGTAAATATACAGCAACGTATTCTTTGTCAATTGTAAAAAAAAATAACACATGTGAAAGTTTATTAGCCACCCTGATCTAAGGTAACAAGGGTCATCATGCTCAGATAGTTATACTGTATTTAAAACATTTAAGACAATTGCTCTCTTTTTTATAATACTGTTAAGCAAGGAGTGAGATGAGGTAACATCTTTGTCCAGATGTTTCTCCTTTTGAACTCTCCACAAGAAGGACACATGCTGAGCGTCTCTCTTTATCACTCACCACACTTTAATTTTCTTTCAAAAACATCGGTTTGACGAAAAGAGTGATGAACGGTGATGAATTGGATCAAACTCCACCGTCAATTGTGCCAAGACCTGTCGCTGTAATCGATGAATTGTTTCCAGCGATAGTGCACACCTACATCTTGGCAAGTGCATTTAGTTTTTATTAATCCTATGAAGCAGCTAGGTGATGCAGACAGTGAGCAGAGATATGTGACTGCCAAGGGAAATTCTGGTTGGCTCTACTTGAACTGAGCTGAATACTTAAAGCTTGACATATGACCTATAACGCTGTTAGCACTTTTTTACTGCGATGAGTTTCAAGAAAGTTTCTCTGCAGGTTGATTTTCATTCTGTGCATCCTGAACTGGTGGTTGACTGTTAAATAAAGCGGATATAGTAGCTAATCATCTATAACCTGATAAACCTCGAGTGTAATCCCTTTAGACCGGCTGTGCTGAGCCCCCCAGGTGTCAGAGATGGACGTGTGCTGTCCTCCCCGTGGAGCTCATGCTGATGTAGGAGCATGTGCCACAGTTTGATCCCCATGTCAGGAGACTCCTGTTCAGGCTACAGGTCGCCTCGGCCCTGCTTCCTCCCCGCAGGGAGAGGGGGACACCTGATCTGAGGTCCTGTCAAGCATGGTTAACTAACTCCACACAGCCGAGGGGCTGCAGAGGGGTCACTGGTATGGTAGAGGAGGGGGGGATATGGACCCTTTTTGTGCCGTTCAGTAAAAACTTGTGGATAAATTAAATTATTGCACAATTATTGCTAATGGAGTCGGACTGTTTGTGGTCCAGTCTCCACCCTTTAACCTGTAACAACCACATGGAAGTGAGGTTGTGTCACACTAAAAGGCATCCCCCTTTCCCCCTGGTGTTCGCTTAGCTGTCCTCCTCTAGGGGGGACCCATAATTGTCTGTCATGCGTTTCCACTGTAAGTGATGATGTTACCTGAATGAGTCAGATCGCTCAGCTTTTCCTGGGGACTCATTTTCGGGTTCACTGGCTTTAACGGGATAACTCAGCCGTGCTCCAGGCTGCGATTGGCTGCAGACCTCCGAGAGTGCCTCAAAGAGGAAAAACACCAACAAAGAAAGTCAATAAAATAAATGAGGTAAATGTTCCTCCTTTGAGTTTTTCATGATCAACAATAAACAAATATTGACCACACAGTGCATACTACTAATTCTGTTCAGACTGACTAATAAGTCTACTTTAATTTAATTGATTTAAAATGATCAGAAAAATAGTTCCTGGTCAACAGATGCAGCCCATTAAATACATCCAACCTTGGAAGTGTGTCCCAGTCTGAGAGGTGTAAACTGCCTCCGCCCTAAACGCCAACATTTAAACCACTCTGCCTGGATCCATCGTTAAACAAGAGATGGGAACACTTAATGGTTAGCGTATGATGTGGATATACCGATAAATATTCACAGCTTGTTGTTTTCTGGGATGAAAACCTTCTGCAACTCTGGCTGACTTCATCTCACTAAGTCTCGTCTAAATCCTGTTGAGCTTGGTTGGACTTTAGGAGGAAGATGCAGTTTAAATAATGATCAGAGTGTTTAGAGAGAGCTGACATGTCTGTGGTCTGCCACTGTACTGTATAGTTTACACTCCAGATAATCCTTTACCATGCACATACTTGCCAACCTTGAGACCTAAAAAATTGAGTAGATTTCGAAACCAAAGACGGGAAAATTATTGAGTTTCAGAGACCTTGTTTCCTGCATTCTGGTGACTTTTAAAGAATGAAAATTGCAAAATAATTATAAAGCACACTGCAACAGCAGTTTTATGTTAAATACTTTTAATTTTACTTTTAATTCTCCGGAACGAACACAGAGTAATTGGCCCATCTGGTGTGAACTTTTGTAAATCTCTGACATCATCAGTTTTCCTTTATTCACTTTCATTCATTCATTGTCTGCCCCTGCTTGAGACCCATCATTTCCAATGGCTTGCGGCCTTACGCCACACCACGACGGCTTTTTGCTGCATCGAGCGAAGCCCAACTTTGGGTGTAGCGCGCACTGAGTGAAGCTCAAACCGAGAGCAGCTCTCTTCCGCCAGGAAACGAAATTTAGTGTAGCAATTGTGGCTTTTACACACTGTACAGTGCCAGAAACAGGTTGAGATAACGAAAAGGAAAAAAAGGGCCGAACATTTGTCATAAATCGTGAGAAATACGGGAGCATTGTAACCCCGGGAGGAAACTGGGAGAGGGCGATGAAAAACGGGAGTTTCCTGGGAAAATCGGGAGGGTTGGCAAGTTTGACCATGCCGTGTCATTTCTGTGCTTCCCAACTATTTTGTTTTACAAATACGAATAGTTTCTCGCAGAAGCCCTCTCCTCTGCTCCTCTTTTCTGGCGAACCTACAGAGGAATTCCACACTAAAGTATTCATCTTTGGCGTTTGTTGTTGTTTGGAAGCCACATAGAGAACTTTGTGGTCAAAATCTGAAGAGGTTTTTATTACAGATAGCAAATTAAATCTAGCTGTCAGGTTGCACAAGACAACAATGAGACAGAAAATATTGGATGCATTTCTAATCACTTCAAATTCTATGCATTATTCATGTATTTTTTAAGTTGGAATTATATCGTGAGACCAGTATTTGACCTTTTATGTGCCTGTTTTTCATGAATACCCACATGGCATAGTATTTAATAATCCTGCAGTTATACAGCTCTGCGTGTAAACGGGGCTTTAATCTCTAAACACAACACACATTCCTGCCAGCGCTTTCTGATCGCTTCAGGACCTGTCAGAGCGAATGGACTTTTTCTACTAGTTCAAAAAGAGTCCCCAGAATAAAAAACAATAAAGGGCCACAATAGAGCCTCTGTGAGTCACGACGAGAGAGTTAGAAATGAAAAGTCATAACCGTAGTTTTCATAAGCTTGTCAGTTTTAACCGCGCCGATTTCGTGATAAAGGTCAAAAGTGACATCTCCAGCGCCCTGGTTGGACAGAATGGGAGGTTTAGAGAATTAATCCATCAACACGTATTAACCTCATGCCTTCATCTAATGTATCTTATGAAAAATATGATTTCTTTTCTCCTCAGTCATATCGTTGTGTTTTCTTTTCCTCTCTGTTCGTCGTGTTCTCCCGTGAGAGTGCGTCCTCTGCAGTTGTGATGAAAGCGATCCACTGCTGGCTGGAGTTTGATTGTCTGCTTGACAGCTGGCCCGCTTGTTTATTTTTCTATTTATCTCCGGCGCTCTGAACGGACACATGATCGGACCGCTCGCGACATCGGCAAGGCCCAGGTCGGTGAGAAAGTGGAGCGCTGGACGGACAGATGTGTGTACTGTGATGTTTCACATCAAAGATTCGTTTATTAGGAGTTGTTGGATTTTACACATCTGGAGCTGACTCTTCAGGCAGGCACACATATATACTGTAGAGATACACACAATTACACACAGATGGATCACCTCCAACCGTGTTTACACGAGGAAACACTTGAGTTCTTAATCCAGAAAATGTGTTTATTCGGTGTTTATCTATGTGTTACAAGCTCAGAGCTGTTTCTTTGCCTGCCTGCGCCACAGAGGGGCTTCTGCAGGTCAGCTGACTCAAGAAGCTCATCTTCTGACTCCCATCAAGCGACAGCTAGTTACATGTGTTGAGCCCATGCGGCAACCTCCGGTGCAGAGAAATAAAGCCAATGTGGAAGTGCCAAAAACTGCAGTTCCTCAAATGGCCACTTGAGGCTTGCTCTAAAAGCAAGTCAATCCCCATAGACCCTCATGTTAAAATGCCCGACTTTACAGCAGAAATAAACATGTTTACAGTCTGGTACAAAAAGCTGTTTTGGTCTCTATAGCTAATTTCCCCATTCAGGAAAACTGTACGGGGGATGAATTTTTATATAACTCACCCGTTTGAATTATATTGAGGCTTAAAGTTAGGTATAATGAGGGCGTGGCTGCTTTGAGTTACAGTTACAGTTACCTGCCGTACCAGGTCTTTGTTATAGAGCATCTTTGGTTAGGCTGTGTCATCACTACCAAGATGACGACGGCCGGAGCAATCCACTTTGATCTTCACAACCGCTCTCCGGAAACCTACTGGTGACGTCACGGAGACTACGTCCATATTTTATACAATCTGTGGTTAAACCCTGCCGGTGAATCCCTTGTAAGCAATTTCTTCTCCTCCTTCCTTCTGAGCATTCGTCTCAAACAAGAAGCAACAAAGCTAAAAGGTGTGTATAAGCAGAAACTTTTGCTTTAATATACCCAGTAACAATGTGTTCTTTCCTTTCCATGCACATGAAATATGACCACACCCTCATGAATAACAAGTCTGCAGCTCTACAGAAATTTTGAACCAAAAGCATACACACACACACAAACAAACATCTCTCTGATTTCACCTCCCCAGGCAAGCATACCAAGAAACCCTTGTAAAAGTGCAATCCCTCCCGCACCATTGCACATGTTCGCCGTAGCGGGGAACCTCTTTCAGCCTAGCGTGGCATGTTTTGTGTCTGTCCGTCCTCAGGCGTTGGAACAGGTTTGTTCCACTGGCTGGAACTGAAGAGAAGGGCAGGTGAGGTCACGCGGCCTCCTGACCTCTTGACCCTTGCTGTGTTAACCTCTGGCACCGGCTGTATCTCCTTTTAGCTGCTAACAGGATGCAGCGTTTTGCCCCCGAGAGGTGGCTGTTTGCTCTGTCCATCTGTGCCGTCGCTTTGACCCTGACCGGACATTCCCAGACCATCCTCACACCTCTGACCCCGCCGGAAAAACCTCTCCACCTTTCTCCGTTACTCATCCTCCCTCGCCTCTCGGCTCACCGGACCTCTCTTTTTGGCTACATTCTCCTTAACTGAATTACATCGTCGCTGCAGGGGGGGGAAAGAAGCCATGAGGATGGACAATCAATGACAGACAGGCTCATCAAAGAGAGGCTCTTCTTGCTGTTTTTTGTTAGCATTGTGTTCTGCAGGGCTGATGATGATGATGATGATGGTGGTGGTGGTGATGATGACGTGAATAAAGTTGTGGGAGCAGTAAGGAACAGGAAGCTCTGTTAGTAAACTCCGTCCCGATGGTTTAAAGCCACAACTGGGCTCCAGTCAAATGTCCCGCTGACTGATGTGTCAAAACAAGCTTGTGATCTCTCTGTTTTCCGAAGACTCAACAGATCTCTATATGCATTTCTTTATTCCTTTTGTTGCATTGCGAGTGTTTGTGCATGTCATTGCATAAGAGCACCATGAAACCTGAACCACACGACTGTTTGCTACACATGGACCGTCTCTGGTGTTGTTTAGTCGAGGAGACAGAATCAGTGTTGTTCTCTGTGTCGCTCTCTCAGGGGACAACCGAAGGAGACAAAGCCTCCTCCAAAAGAACAGTCAGTTCGCTCTCTGAGTAAAACGCGTCCTTTTCATTATGAACTTTGGTTTGATCCGTTGTTGAGCTGTTGTTTGTGCTGTTCCTTCATACAATACAGGCCTCCGCAGCCACAACAGGACTGTAAAGCCAGCCGCACTGTTCAACGGGGGAGCCGTTAAACACGACCAGATCAAAGCCAGACTCTCCTTGTTTGGAATAAAGTGAGAGTTTCTTTATTATTTTAATGGCGTTTCTGCTGAAATACAAATGGTTGTGTTTATGTAGTGTTCCGTTAATTTATCTCCGTGTCTCGAGACCTTCGGTCGGGCCCAGTGGCCTCAAACTCTCACACGGATTGTCAGTTTGCCATGTTCGCTTTGTGTCAACTGCCTTTTTCGTCGCTGTTTGACGTTCGTCTTTTATCACATTATTTCGGTCTGTTGTACTGTTTTGAACTCGTTCGGCTTCACTCATACGCACAGCGGCTTACTTCTGTGGCAGCTGGAGCCAGTGTCGCAGAAAGTTTATGCTGCTTTCTCAAACTTGCATTCTGTTAATAAATAAATAAATGCTTTCTCTGTGTTGGCTGTAGAGCAGAGAGCTGCTTCTTCAGAATAAGAGTCCCCCAAAATTCCAGGCCAGTGACTTAAGTAACCGTAACAATACCGCAAATTATGGTGAGGAAAAACTGTCATGGCCATTTTCAAAAGGGGTCCCTTGACCTCTGACTTCAAGATATATGAATGAAAATGGGTTCTATGGGTACCCACGAGTCTCCCCTTTACAGACATGCCCACTATTGCCAACTATGCAGTTTGGGGCAAGTCATAGTCAAGTCAGCACACTGACACACTGACAGCTGTTGTTGCCTGTTGGGCTTCAGTTTGCCATGTTATGATTTGAGCATATTTTTATGCTAAATGCAGTACCTGTGAGGGTTTCTGGACAATACTTGTCATTGTTTTGTGCTAATTGATTTCCAATAATAAATAAATTTGCATAAAGCAAGCATATTTGTCCACTCCCATGTTGATAAAAGTATTAAATACTTGACAAATCTCCCTTTAAGGTACATTATGAACAGATAAAAATTGTGCGATTCATTTGTGATTAATCACGATTAATTATGGACAATCATGTAATTAATCGTGATTCAATATTTTAATAAATTGATAGCCCTACAATCAACTAATCGCTTTATCAACCACCTCTTTCAGCACCAATACAGTCCGATTAAGAGTCTCCCCTTATGCGTGTGGAAAAGTTTAGCTGTACAGTAACTGATTCCCTGAATTACAAATGAAAGCAGGTGAGGTCCATCAGGTATCGTTCATGCTGAATACACCTCATCCGTGTCTGGCAATTGGACCGACAAAAGCTTGTGTCCTCAAGGTGTCTGTGCAGGACGTCCAGGGACAAATTCAGTGAGACAGTTTCCTCCTTTAGGACAGAAGCTAACTGGAGACATGTGGTGAGAGGTGATGCACCCGGCCAGGTATGTCGTCCCTCCACCATCTGTCTGCATAGTAGATCGGCTGAGCAGCACCTCAGGACATGCTCGTTGTCTTGCTTTCCAATGTCTCCGGAAAGACGCTGATTCATATAAACACAATACCTCTGTTTTGGAGCTTCTCTCCCTTGCTGCTCACATTCCTCCATCCCGTATTTTTCATACTTTCCTCCCTGTTCTTGCATTTCTCTCTCTGATGCATGGGATTGATTTTGATCAGATCTGGATTGAACAGATGTTGACTGTTGACTGAGATCTGCAGCATCAATCATCTCTTCTCACACTTGTTCCCCCTCCCCTCGTTTACATCATAGTTAGTTTCTCTCAGTAGTTTTTCCTCTCGTCTGTTTACCATATACTCGTTTGTTTTATGAAGAACAGAGAGAGAAGCAGAAAAGCATCTTGCATTTCCTCCCAGAGTCCAAGAACAACAAGACCTTTACTGGAAAGAGGCCTCCCAAACTGGCCCGGCTTCTACACATGGTTCAAAGATGGGGGAAGCCTGTATCTGATATTTCTTTTTTTTGAGAGAGGGAAATCAATGTTGAACAGCTGTTATACTCATTTAGTTAATGAAGGTCAAACGTTAAAAAAACGTGCATTGACCCTTTGCCACAGGAGAAATACATTACCATGAAAAGTTCCACAAGCTTCCTCTCCTTCCCTCCCTTATCTTTACTTTCCCCCATGATTTGCTGTTATCAAACATAAAAGAGTTTGAGGACAGTAGTCAGGACTTGATGGTTTAGATGGTCATGGTCAGCGTCCACAGAAAACAGAGCCAGAAGATGCACTCAAGATAATATAGTGCTGGTGACTTTGGCAGCAGGCCTGCAGTAAAGATAATCTAACGCCACCAAGATGTCTGGACTGGTCTCATGAGTTTTCCAGCAGCATGCCTGAGGCCGGCGAGGTCTTACTCTAATTCACTGGAGAGAATTAAAACTGATATTCCCCATCAAAGGACCTTTTCTCCCCTGCAGGCTTTAAACAGCCACAGCTTCCCAACTTTCTTCATCTGAGTCCAAGGTATTCTGCGTGACTGACGCTCACGGGGACAAGCTACACGACCTGCACCCTGATATTGTTTTATTTGAGCCAAATTAGAGGGGAGAGAAGTGAACAAGAGAGAAAGTGTTAGTGTGACAGAGAAAGGACCACGACAGTAAAAACTGAGGTTTGGCTTCCCTCTTGAAAGTTTCCTGGAATCAGCCGTTTAGCCCCTCGCCACCGAGTGACGCAGTTTGCTTTAAAAAACCACACTCCTTCTTCTCAAAGTCATAACTCAGTCAAATCTTAACACACAGACATAATACACCTATCTTTAGATTCAGTGTGACACACTTTCCGAAGATATCATTGTCTCAGACTGTGTCCATAAATCCTCTTAGAGGTCGGCATCCATTTAACTTTACCAGCTTGCCAAAATGTAATCAAATCTAGGCCAAAAAAACATGTCACAAGTTGTAGCCCAAAGAGAACTCATGGAAACCATGGCAACATTATTCTTCCAGTTTACATCGCCCAAAGCATGTTGGGAACTGTAGTTCCAAATGTACAGGGTAAGTGTAAAAATCCTTTAATATTAACTTTTTTTCCAGTGTATTTTTTTTTTTTACATTGCTAAGGCTCAGAATATCATCAATCCTGACCAGCGGGTAACCTCCGGGTCTGAGAAGTGAAGCCATTCAGAAGTGCCTTAAACTTGACTTGCATTCTTTCTAATAGCCAGCAGGGGGCGACTCCTCTGGTTGCAAAAAGAAGTCAGATTGTATAGAAGTCTATGAGAAAATGAGCCTACTTCTCACTTGATTTATTACCTCAGTAAACATTGTAAACATGAGTTTATGGTCTCAATCGCTAGTTTCAAGTCTTCTTCAATACAGCATGATGTTCATTTAGTAAATTATGGTCCCATTTAGAGTCAAATAGACCATAAAGCAGGATATGCTTTAAGGCTTAGTGGCTACCTTGTGATTGACGGGTTGCTACCACGGCGTTGTGCGGTCTGGGAGTCGTTCGTGTTTTCTCCTCACAACTTTAACCCTTTCACAGTGTGTTTTCAGTTCATGAAAGTTAATTGTAACATTTTGGTCTGACACTCTCATCTCTCCAGTCATATACTGTTATCTGCCCTCTGTTGAAAGCCTGTTGACATACAGACAAAATACTCTACTATTATGTATTGCATAAAATTATGTTTTGCCTAAAAACTATGCTAGTAGCCCAACTTATTCCGAAAATAACATTATGCCTGGCTAATTCATGGCTCTGCTAAAAGCCTGAAAATTAAAAAAAAAAAAAGAACTAAAAAAGCCTAATTTACCAAACTGTTGAGGAGTTCACTTACCATGATTCTCATTCGTGAACAGTGTTGTTGTTTTTTTGTTTCGTGTGGCATTTGTTGGAGAAACACGGAAACGCTGGATTTTAATCCTCCACCCAAGTACCAGAGGCAGTTTCAAGGTTTTGCGTGCTGTGATCGTCTGTTTATCCAGTTTGCCAGACCCGTGTTCTCCAAACACATCTGATGTTGCTTTGATTCGTCAGAACTGTCGATTTCCTTAAACACTTACATCATCTGATTCTTCTCCGTCCAACCACATGTGGCCTCCTCCGCGCTGTCAGAAGAGTGTCACTGACTGTTCGACTTTTTTTACTGTGGCCTCTGCCACTCATGCAATCCCATGAGACCGATTACCTCGCAGGTTAAACTCTAAAAAGTTTAAAAGTCATTAAATGAGCCATGTAATCTCTGGTCATTATTGTCATTTTAGGTTAATTGTGATGATGTTTTTCTTCATCTTCTTGACTGATGATGACATTAATGATTAAGTCTTTGCTGCTTTACTGCGTCACTGCTTGTTATAATGATGACTAAATGCCATTATCTCAATGAAATATGAGCCTCATACAGTCCTCTATCTTTGTTTTTGTGAGAAAGGTCGACAGTTTACCTGGCGGTCAGAGAGAATGGGTTGTAAAGTGGCTGTTTAGATCTGTAACCCACGTTTCTGAGCTGTTTAGGAGGACCTCAACTGCAGGATTGATCAGCAAAGAGCAGGAAATGACTTGACAGGTGGTAAAGATGTAAGAAAGGTCAAGGGAAGGGATTGGGAGTGGGAGCGACAGGCCAACTTCACTTTCTCCAACAATCATGTCCACATTTTGGAAGTTTATGCAGGTGGAAAGAGTCTTTGCCTCTATATGCTCTGAGTAAACGGTGATAGGCCAAGTATGTGTTGGGAAACCCTTTCCAAATATACAGAGAAAGTCGTTTTCAGCTCCCTGCTAACTGGGCGTGGGGCGCTGCAGACCTGAGCGTTAAGCCAAGTTCACACTACAAGACTTTGTAGTAGTTAGATGTACTGTTCACACTACTCTTGCTGTCTTGTATCTTGAAGTCTTTTCAAACTTCAAGACTGACCGGTGACAGTCACACACTAAAAGATCTTCCACCAGGAGGAATCCCTGATGAGTATGTCTGGTCTCCAAACTACGGTTGGTCTAAAAAATACACGCGAGAAGTGACACGGTAAATGACGTAATACCATGGGCAAGACAGGAGTTTTTGTTCAAGCAATCCACGGACGTTGGCACACGTGTTCACAAAATAGTCTGTTTCCACACGTCTTTACTATTTATAGCCAGTTTCCTCGAGGTGCAACGACTGCTTTGGTCCGTGTTGCAAATGCGACACACGTTCAGTAATGTTCCTATTGTTACAGGCGACCCCTGTCCCGCAGGTTTCCCTTCAACCTGTGTCTCGCGTTCTCATTGGCTGTAGCTCCTTGACAGGTCCAGATATTTAGCATGCTCGATATCTGGAATGCGTCTGCGATGCGTCGCCGAGACGAGAGTTCACACGTAGCACTCGAGGGTCGAGCCAGCGCCAATTTGCCTCAGATCTGGGGCTTTTGTTGGGGAGCACCATAAACCACAAACGAGTGGAAAATCAGGGCTAAAGTCTTGTAGTGTGAACTCGGCATTAGCTGCAGGCCAGCGGTGATCGGAGGCCAGCTTCCACTCACGCCATCTCAAAGACGCTGCAAATAAACAGAGGAGAGGTGGGAGGAGATGCCTGGGAGGAATCACAATGGAACACAATAAGCAGAAGGAGGAGTGCAGCAGTGAGGGTAAACGATGAAGAGATGATGGAGGGATGCAAGCAAAGGAGGGGAAAATAATAAAAAACATCAACAAACAATGGCATCCCAGGCCTGTCTGTGACCCATTATGGACGGGGTTTCTTTTGTTTGTTGATAACCCTTAGAGTAGCACATTGCTTACCCGTCTTACCGCATGGCACCGCTTATTACACATGGCATTTGCTAAAAATGTGCTGGCAGAGGACTTTTACACAGAGCAGAAGGTAGAGGAAAGGTCAGGCTGTTGCCATTGTTGGTTTAGCATCTGGCTAACAGAGGCTTAGCTTCTCACAGCGTGTTTAACTGTTTTTGTAATATTTTGCGCAGCTTTTAAATTCAGTGTTGGTGCAGCTTGAATGGCCAAGTGTTCACCTTGTTGCTGTAGGTCTCTGAGACCTCCAAGAGTTAATCATTTAATCTCAAACCCCACTGGCTCCGTGCCTTTCAACCGCCTGATATCTGCGTTAGCCTCGGCTTCTACGCAGGAGCTTCAGAGGACTCCGGTGGCGTCATATCATCTTTATCACTGTTGCTCCTCAAAGGATGGGGCCCCTGAGTGTAAACGGCTGAATGGAGTCCATTCTTTATTTCTGCAGACTCGGTATTGCCATTAGACCTCCCTCACTGTAGCAGACTCACTGTTAAGTGTGCTCTTTGTGGCTTTGTCTCCCTCCATCTCTTTCACATGTTAGCTCTGCGCGGCCGACACCGTACACATTCCTGCCTTACGTCTCAGGTAGAACAATATTATCTCAGTCGAGTGTCCGTCGTTCATACGATCTTCATTTGATTGACTGTAGTTAACAATGTCCAGACCGTGCCGCTACTTACTCTCCATTGCTCAGACCGTACCGCAGGTCATAATTAACCTGAGACAAAGCACTGACCTGTGACAAATAGACTGTAACACTACACCCCCCCTCCCTGCTCCAGCATAGCACAGTCCGGCACGGCACAACATGTCCCACTACAGTGTGATGGAGTTGGAGATGGAGATGGAGCGGTCCTGCAGATCAAACCTGGCCTGAGGCAGAGAGGGAGAAATATGTAGGCGTTACAGCAGAGGTAGAAGTTTGGATAAATAACCCTGGAACTGCAGAGGAATTACTTGTGAATTACATTAAGTGCTGTTGTCCCCCACAGCCAGAGAGAAGTGGATGATATCATCCTGCACTCACACGTGTGATGGTTATTTATACCGCAGCTGCACGGAGGATTATTTGGAGTGGAAATGACTGTGAGAGCACCTCAAGGACAGCTGTCTGGTTAGTTGGCTATAAACTGAGGTACTAGTTTATTGAGTGCACTTGTACAGTCTATTCTATTCTATAAATGATTTTTCTTCATCAATGTGATAAAGGTTTTAATTCACTGGATTAGCCAAAAGTAGACGTTCTACTGGAAAATGTATTATATTGTGATATATATTGATATGGGAACGTTACACCATGATATACGATTTTATCCATATGGCCCAACCCTAATACGAAGCATGTTTCTTCAACATCAAGAAAATGTACGTTCAAGAAAACATACATTTAATATAGCTGCGCAAAAAAAATGGAAAGGACAATGATGATGAAGTTACAGTTATGGTTTTATCTGCTAATAGTTTGTATAAAGTAAAGTGCACCAGGTACAAAGAGGAACACACAAGGCACTTGTGTTACTTGCAGCTAAATGCATGTCAGCTGCATTTTGTCAACTGCTGTTTACAGCATCTGTCATATTTCTGCTTGTCTCGTCCTGTTACTGATGTTCTTCACTGGTGATGCAGTTTGTCTGAGTTTGGCATATCACGATTGTTTAGATCGCTCCATTTGACGTATCAAAACATTTTTCAGAAATGAACCTGCTATTTGGACCAAAAACATGGATTTCTGAGCTGTTAGTAACTTAGAATACTTGCACATGAAAGCGCTGATTTCCAGATGTCTTTAAAAGTTTATGCATGCTGCTAATTCACATTTAATCTTGTATGACCCACAAGCAATAGCACTAGCAAGTATTTCTTATTGTTTTATAATAATAGGTGTATTTAACGGTTTTGTGACTGTAGCAGTCAGAACATGCATAGCTTTGCATCATCATGGGAGATTTACATATTGTTATTTATTTAATATAGTTTAAAATAAATAAATATATGCTGTATTTAAGGCCATCACACTCAAACGCTGACACTCACATGAAAAGCTCTGTACTTGCAGGGGTCATGAGAATATTTTGACAAACGGAGTAATGGAGTAGAAAAGTAGAAGGAATGCTGGTTTACGGTATCACTGCAGTTTAAGTCAGTCTTAGTTGATGTGTTGGATCCTTCTAGTCTCTCCTACATAATCCTGTCATCCCTTATTCCCTTCCTCAGCTAATTGCTACAGAAAACACACACAGACGCTCCCCACAGCTTTTAACCATGCAGTTACCACAGGTATGTTAACTGGGCCTGGCTTTGGTCTCCGTGCATTAGCTGCACATTCCAGTGGTGCGGATAATGGGAAGTCCTATTAGGAGCTATTTGTGGCTGTGCTGTGGCGTGTTTCACCAGATTCCAACATTAGCCGGGGTTTTAACCTCGTCGGGCGAGGGATACGAGGGGAGTGAGCGGCTGATGCTTCGTCTCCATTTGTCTTGTTTGTTTCTGTTGTCGGCCTCCCTCCCTGTATATTTGCTCTGCGTCGTTGCAGACCGCCTTGGGAACGCGTGTTTGTTTACCGTCTGTGTGCAAGTCGTGCACTTATCTGCGCTCGTTTAGGCCTCGGTCTGTCTTTCGGTTTCAATTTGTGACTCTCTACTCGTGTACATATCTCGTACATTTACGCCGTCCCCTCAGCGTGGTCTGCATGTACATGCACACTACATACGTGTACCCTGTGACTCTGTGTGTGCGTGTGACCGTTGGAGACCTTGTGGCCAAGGCAGCGAGGGGTGGCCTGCTGACACTGAGCCATGGCAGGGGAGCTTCCTTCTCCCCAGCTCATAGAAAGCAAACAAGCTAATCAGAGCCAGCTCTCCTGCCCCGTTTCAACTCTGCAGCCATTCAGTCAGCCGGACAGAGGAGAGGACGACGGCGGTCCCGCTGCAGAGTTACAGTTACAGTCTGAGTAGTGTGTGGGTGTGTGGGTGTGTGTGTGTGTGGTGGAGGGGAGCATGCAGATGTGCCCCCATCAACCTCTGGGAAACGTGGGTAGTCTAAACTTTCGTAACGCTTCACTGGTCGCATCCTGATTTGGGGCCTTTATTAGCCTTTTTTACTGGATTTCACTAGAAAATACACAGATGTTTTTGATGGGAACATAACATAACTTACGTGTTGACAAAGGGTCCTTTTAATAGCTGTTCTAGAGCTTTCAATCATATCATGAGCTTCATGAGCAGAGGGAGTTTGCCAGTAGTCATGGACTTGTAATGACTATCATAAAGCATTATAAGGACTTCTCGTCCAAGGTGTCTTGAAAGCTGAAATAATTATTCTTGACCTTGGAAATAGCAGAATTTCCATGTTGTTGGGGTTTTATTTCACCTGGATTTTGTGTCCTTGTGCACTAAACGTTGTTGTGTTTCCGGCTGCAAAAAGAGGTTGATTACTGTAGTTTACAGTAAATTTTAGGAATGCTTCTGGTTACAGAAATTGAAAAGAAAAATGAGGAGAAAACTGAAGTGAGCTGCTGATTACGTGCCAGATTCACACTTAATAAATCAAGAAACATGAAATATGATCTACTGTAGTAGTATTCAAACAGCAGTGTTTGCATTGCAAATGCGAATTCAATTATTTTTTACTATTTCTAAAATAAAAACTGATAAATTCAGTGATTTTTGGGGTGTGTTCATTATTAAGAGACCCACCCTTCTGTGATCACAAGTTTTTTCTATGGTCTACCTTAAAATACAGGCAAAAAAAATGCCCCAAAATACTTGGGGAAAAAAACCCCTCATGAAAATAATGAGCCCTATTTGTTATGGTTTTCCCACTACAGTTTATTCAGGTGTGTTGATATTTTCTCAACGATCTCCTCCACCAACCAACCTAGCCGCCTTCCCACTTCATTCACGTGTGTACTTTAAATGACCTTTTACAAGTCAACAAATATAATATATTCCACTCCACCACCCCACCGCCGGAGTTTGGATTACCCAAGTAGGCTTTTAATACGTTTTGTTGTGTACAGGTCGCAGTCAGTGTTGCAAACATACAGAAGCTATAAGACTTAACCGAGTTCAGCCAGATGAGGTTGCAGAGTTCAGTGTGTGTGTGTGTTTGTAACATCAGGTGCAGGTTTAAACTCTTCCATAAACCTTCGTAAACACACTCGCGCTCTCGCCTCCTCTTGAAGACCACAAACAAATAAATCTCAGACTTCAGATTAGCATCAGCCTATAGTTCACAGCATGACACCTTCACCTCACCTGGTCACCCCCAGAGAGTAGTAAAGAAGCTGCTTTTAGACAGGTTTGTGATTACCCATGATCCTCTTCGGCCATCCTTGACCCGCTAAAGGCCAACGGGAGCGAGCTGGGAATAATTTATGTGAACTCTGTGCTCGTCCCTTGAACCCCTGCACGGGTTGTCAAGTTGTATTCGTGAATTTTGGTCCCGGCCGTATCTTCTTCTGTCAACACTCTCACGCTCCACATCCTGACCGGCCTCCACCGGGGAGGAGGAGAGAAGACTCACAGTGAGAGAGAAGGATGACTCTGCGTTTATCTCTGTTTCTCTGCTTCATGACAGAGGCCATTTGGCAGCTCTGTTATCTATCTCTGCTCTTCTTCACCCAGGATCTGGCCTCCACCCAAGACCAGTCAACACAAGCACATACTGCACATACAGTAGATGCACTGAGAGCATTTATCACACGCTTCTCCCAACAAGATTGAAATCACTGGGGTGGAAGCTAAGGGAGTGGTTTCGAAGTATATCGTGAACAGCAATCAGCAAGATACAGTCTAAATTTTTGGGAAATGTACTATATCATTTTGATTAAGTTAAACCTGCAACAGACAGAAAGTTGTTGGCATCATTGGGCAAAAATTTCATAATAACCTTTCAGCACTTTGTAATTCAAGTGTTCTGAGAGATAACTAGACTTCTGCACCTCCTCATGGCTGTTTTCAGGCTTTAAAAAATCTAGCCCGTGACGGGAAGCTTTGGTCAATCACAGGTCATTTCAGAGAGAGCATTCCTATTGGCTGTTCATTCAACGGAGGCAGCTGTCAATCACTCGCAAACTCTGATCAAACGGTCAAACTAGGCAGCGCTGATCAAATATGAATCAATATTCTGTTAATGTAATGCATATTTCTCGCCTCAAATGTTTTCAGAAACATCTTGTAGTGTACTGTTTAGCTGTAAAGTGAGAAAGTTTGCTCCGACTGGCGGTGCTTGGTATTTCCTCAACTGATCTCAACATGGCTGCCGGGTCACAAATTTTCTCATTTTACAGCT